>CM038677.1:377026916-377626916 GCA_021605205.1 Aegilops longissima
AAAGTTCATACTAAAATAACACCAAATAATTTCAGATTCATAATACTCAATCCAACACAAAGAACCTCAAAGAGTGCCCCAAGATTTCTACCAGAGAAATAAAATACGAGAACGTGCATCAACCCCTATGCATAGATTACCCCAATGTCACCGCGGGAATCCGCGAGTTGAATGCCAAAACACATATCAAGTGAATCAATATGATACCCCATTGTCACCACGAGTATTCATATGCAAGACATATATAGAGTGCTCTCAAATCCCAAAAAGTATTCAATCCGATAACAATGAAATGTCAAAGGGAAAAACTCAATTCATAACAACAAGATAGAGAGGGGAAATCACCATATGATCCAACTATATTAACAAAGCCCGCGATACGTCAAGATCGTGACATCTCAAGAACACGAGAGAGAGAGAGAGAGAGAGAGAGAGAGAGAGAGAGAGAGAGAGAGATTAAACACATAGCTACTGGTACAAGCCCTCAGCCCCAAGGGTGGACTACTCCCTCCTCATCGTGGTGGCCGCCGGGATGATGAAGATGGCCACCGGACTTGATTCCCCCCCTCCGGCAAAGTGCCGGAACGGGGTCTAGATTGGTTTTCAGTGGCTACAGAGCCTTGCGGCGGTGGAACTTCTGATCTAGGTTAACCCCGAGGGTTTTTGGAATATTTGGGATTTTATAGGGCAAAGAGGGCGTGCGGGAGGCCACTGAGGTGGGCATAACCCACCTAGGCGCGCCTGCCCCCCCAGGAGTGCCCTGGTGGGTTGTGCCCCCTCGGGGCACCCCCCCAGGTGCTGCTATGGCCCTCTGGTGGTCTTCTAGTCCATAAAAAATCCACAAGAAGTTTCGCGGTGTTTGGACTTCGTTTGATATTGATTTCCTGTGATGTAAAAAATAAGCAAAAAACAACAACTGGCACTGGGCACTTGGTCAATAGGTTAGTCCCAAAAAATGATATAAAGTTGCTATAAAATGATTGTAAAACATCCAAGAATGGTAATAAAACAGCATGAATACTTCATAAATTAAAATACGTTGGAGACGTATCAGCATCCCCAAGATTAATTCCTACTCGTCCTCGAGTAGGTAAATGGTAAAATAAATAATTTATGAAGTGTGAATGCTAGAAAAGTGCATAAGTTTGATCAATGATAATTTCAATCACTTTTCCTAGCATCATGACAACAAGTCTTTCTTATAAAACTTCTCATGTTAAAGTAGCAACCAATTCACATGTTAAGGTTCAGATTATGAATTCTCTTGAAACTCAACAACCTATGTTCTCAGTCACCAAGCAATTGAAATTCAACTTATTCAACACTGTTTAAGTAAGCTCTCCACATACTCAACCATCATATAGTCTTCTATGATTGCTAACACTCACCGCATACACTTGAGCAAAACGTTTCAACCGGAACATAGAAAGATGGGGGCTTATAATTTCGCCTCCCAACGTATTCACCTCAAGGTGATGTCAACAATAATAACTCATGCTACCCATACCCAACTGGATATATGTGCCTAGATCTTTCCTCGCCACATGATGCTTGCCAAAAGAGAAAAATAAAAAGGAATAGAGAGAAAAACTTTGACTCTTTGCATAAAAGTAAATACATAAAAGTAAAAGATAGGCCCTTCGCAGAGGGAAGCGAAGATTGCCATGCGCTTATTTGTTTGTATGCTCAACCCCTTAGTGCAAAAGAATGTCACGTTGTATTGCCCCTTGTGATGGCAACCTTTATTATGCAGTCTGTCGCTTTTATTCTTCACCATCACAAGTTCGTACAACGCTCAATTTTCTCTTACACTAAATGATCTCACACTTTTAGAAGCACCGATGAGAACTTACTTGAAGGATCTGCTCAATCCTTAGGTAGGTATGGTGCACCCTTGAATATAATATTTGGGTTTAAGGGTTTTTGGATGCACAAGTAGTATCTCTACTTGGTGCATAATTTTTGGTTAGCTAGGATGGGGGGCAAGCACCACATGTTGAAGGATCTATGACAATATAACTTCTATGTGAATATGAACAAACATAAAGCATTATGTTGTCTTCCTTGTCCAACGTCAACAATTTTGGCATATAATATTTTGGTGGGGGCTCACAATCACAAAATATTTCCATGATAGTCTATTCGCATGTGAAGGTTCTCTTCCTTATAGTAATCATTCATGAATTGCTTGTATGACCAATATTGTGATTGTCAAGCTTCAAAAGATTTCACTTTCTAAACCCAATGTGAAGCTACCACTAGGCATGATATAATTTAAACTTCATGATATTCAATTCATTCAACAGTTTACTCGTAGGATATAAGTGGAGCACAAGAGTAAATTACAAGCTACTCCAAAAAGATATAAGTGAAGATCAAGCGAGTAGTTACGTAAATAGGTAGCTAAATGTGGACTCTCTTTTATTAAAAACTTTCAGACCTAAATATTTTCTTAAAACAGCAAGCAAAACAAAACAAAATGACATTCCAAGAATAGCACACATCATGTGGAGAAGCAAAACCTTAGGATCAACCGATACTAACCGATAATTGTTGTTGAAGAAAGTTGGGATGCCTACCGGGGCATCCCCAAGCTTAGATGCTTGAGACTTCTTGAAATATTATCTTGGGATGCCTTGGGCATCCCCAAGCTTGAGCTTTTGTGTCTCCTTAATTCTTCTCATATCACTGTTTTCCTAAATCTCAAAAGCTTCATCCACACAAAACTCTACAAGAACTCATGAGATAAGTTAGTATATACCAATGCAAAAACCTTATCACTCTATACTGTAGCAAATCACTAAAATTATTATTCAACATTGCATACTAAATTCCTCTGCATATTTAATACTCCTATTCTCAAATAGGATCATTAAACAAGCAAACATATGCAAACAATGCAAACATAACAGCAATCTGCCAAACCAGTATAGTCTGTAAAGAATGCAAGAGTATCAATACTTATCAAACTCCAAAATTTATGAAAATTTTACCACACTGTAGAAAATTTATCACAGCTTATTTTGAAAAAAGTTTCAACATTTTACCACATTTGAATTTTCTAGGGAATTTTTGCAACATCGATAAACTTTTTGTTTTGAAACAGCAACATGTAGACTTGCAAAATAAGCATAATAAAGGCTATCAATGCCAATTTTATTGAAATAGAAGATGCAAAACATTATTCTAAATAACCACAAGCAAATCACAAAATAAATTGACGCTCCAAGCAAAACACATATCATGCGATGAATGAAAACATAGCTCCAAGTGAGGTTACCGATAATGTTGGAGACGAATGAGGGGATGCCTTCCGGGGCATCCCCAAGCTTAGTTGCTTGGATCCTCCTTGAATATTACCTTGGGGTTCCTTGGGCATCCCCAAGCTTAGGGTCTTGTCACTCCTTATTCTCCTCATGTCGACATCTCACCCAAAACTTGAAAACTTCAATCACACGAAAGTTAACGGAACTTCGTGAGATAGGTTATTATGATAAAGAAACCATTCCACTTTGGTACAGTCAACGACAAGATTCATAATTGTTTCCACACAATGCCTACTGTAGCGTATCATTTCCACAATATGTATTGAGCAATATAAGCCATAGAAACTAGAAAGCAAGCAAACTATGCATTGAAAACAGAATCTGTCAAAAACAGAACAGTCTGTAATGATCTGGATAACTACCATACATATTCTACTCCAAAAATTCTGAAATAATAGGAAAACCTGGGTAATTTGTATATATATCACCTGTAAAAAATTCAGATCAAAAGCACGTTGCAGTGAATTTTCAAAATTCCTGGACTGAGCGCAAAAGTTTCTGTTTCTGGACAGAAACAAGTCAACTATCATTCACACTACCCCAAAGGCTTTACTTGGTATTTTATTGAAACAAAAGCTATAAAACATGATTACTAAAGTAGCATAATCATGTGAACACACGAAAACAGTAGGTAAAAGTGTTGGGTTGTCTCCCAACAAGCGCTTTTCTTTAGTGCATTTTAGCTAGGCATGATGAGTTCAATGATGCTCGCATAAAAGATACGGATTGAAACATAACAAGAGCATCACTAATCATAAGTTCCTCTCTAATAATAATTTTAAGTAGCATCATGAAGAGGTTCGTCAATATAACCATCACATAAAACATTCTTTTCATGAACCACAAGTGTAGAAATTTTATAACTCTCCATATAAGCAATTTTATTCTCATTCACAATAGTGGGAGTATCATATGAAACTTGAATACTAAAAATTGTTCCCACATTAAGAGAGTAATGTTCAGTAAAAGGATATTCAAAATTATGGCAATAATCGTCACTACTTTTTATAACATAAGTATCATCATAATAATCATCATAAGTAGGAGGCATGCAATCATCATAGAAAAATTGATCATTCAAAGTAGGGGGACTAAAAAGATCATCTCCATTAAGCATAGCATCCCCAAGCTTGGGACAAACATTAATTTTAGAAAATAAATACTCAAACATGTCATTTTCATCAAAAATAGCATCCCCAAGCTTGTGGCTTGGCATATCATAAGCATAATCATTCTCATCATTAATAGTATGAATAGCACCAATGGTATAACAATTGCTATCATCATAATTTCCCAAGTTGGTGCCAAAAAGATTTCCAAGATTATAAGAGGTATCATTATCTTCCCGATCATAATCATCACAACAAGCAATAGGCATAACCAAATCATCATCAATAGTGCTCTCAGACATTGCACCATAAGACATAGAAGCAATATCATCATCAAGTGCATCATCCTCCACAATTACTTTTGATTCATTTTTATGAGGCACAACAATAATAGAAGCAACACTATTTGGGAGAGATACCTTTTTACCTCTATTCTTTCTTCTTCTTCACCACATCATGTGTAGGTTAAATTAATTTTTTCAAGCTTCTTATTGATGAGATTTGTTGAATTGGGAGCTCCTCCTCGTCACCTATTTCATCATGAGAGACAATAGGAGGGAAAGTGGAAATATTTACCCTTTCATTAGTATTCCTTTTATATTCTATTGGTTTTCACATCTTTCTATAGTTGGCCGTATAAGCATTCTCATTGCAATTTACCATGCAAAACATACAGATATTCTTTAGTTTAGTTTTAATGTCATCCGTGAGAATGAAAACTTCAAACCAACTATTTTTATGTGTCAATTCTTCACTCCCTAGAAATAGACAAAGCTCATTATAAAGTTCACGGGTGATCAAGTTATTGCAATGCTTGGCCATGATTCGATCATGAAAAAGTTTGCATTGAAAATTAAGATGACCAACTATCATGGACTTAACACGATAGATGCCCTAGTGAACGGACTTAGGTGTGGAGCCATCGCAACTAGGTTAGCTTGAAGGGGTTAAACGGGACAAAGGACACAGAGGATTTACCCAGGTTCGGCCCCTCTCAATGAGGTAAAAGCCTACTCCTGCTTTAGGTTGTATTGCTTGGGTTTTGATTACCAGGGAGCGAAATACGCTTGACCTAGCTCTAGATTGATTGTTACCTGTCCTAACCCGCCGCCGGGTCACCCCTTTATATACACAGGTTGATGCCCGGCGGCTTAGAGAGTCCCGGCCGGCTCATACACAACGTGTCTGGCTCGGTGACTAATTAAGATTGCCTTACAGTACAAGTTAAACATATGGCGGTTCATCCTCTTGGGCCCCAAGTCGCCTCTCGGTCTTGGGCTTTCAATAGGCTTGCTTCATAACCTGCCATCTTCATCTTTAAGTCGCCAGTGGTATGACCCGACCCCTCCTGGGCGGGTCATACCCAATAGTTATATCTCCAACATTAGGCCCCAGGTTGATTTGAACTTGTTCATATCAATCTTAAATACTTGACTTAGTAGAATCTTCCATCATCAACTTTGTGAATTTGCGGTGACCCGCATGACGTCAGCTCACAGATTTATGTTAACCCGCCATGACGTCATCTCGCATTAATCTTCACGCGAAGACGAGAATATCTCATCATATCTTTTTTTAATGAACCTCCCGAAAATCGAGGCGCCCGTGCAGCCATATAATCATTTTTTGGCATCCTCGATTCCCGCGCATGCCATTTATCTACTGCCTTATAAATAGGGACAAGGGGGCTCTGTTTTCACTTTTACCCCCTACCGCTCCCTCTTCTTCTCCTTCGTCTCGACGCCACCGCGACCAGAGCTCCGCCACCGCCATGAATTTTCTTCAACAGCCCGAAGCGAGGCTGCTGCATCAACCTGAACGCGTCCAGAAATCGCGGCACTTCTCTGGTGTCCATCAGCCCCAACAGGTATTCCTCCTTTCCTATAACAGATCTCCATTAGGGCTTGCCCCAGTTCATCGGAGTTCCTCTCTGTTCTTCTCTGTTCTAGCTTAGATCGTGCAGTTGAATCTGAACGTGACGCTGAAGACACACGGTAGTAGTTTTAGCATTCTTTTTCTAGTCATAGTAGATACTTTTCCTGCACAAGATCCATCTGAACACATGAATTCGTTCACTGCCCTCACTTTAGGTCTAGAATTTTATTTTATTTCCAAACTACCGTGGATCCAAATTTTCCGCACCAATCTGTAGAATCTGTTTGTTCAACACTTAGCCATTCCTCACTTATAGATCTGAAAAATGACAACTGTTGGAGCGGCTTAACTAATAATCTGTAACCCGCCATGGACCATTAGTCCTCATTTATGCCGACAATAGATATATCCGCATGACTCAACGCTATCTTCCGGCTTAACATATTAGCTCTTTATAGAACTTTATTTTTAAATCAATGGGACGGCTTAACAACATAATCTTAAACCGGCAATATTTCTTTCTTTTAGGCCTTCATCCTCAAAAGTGACTAAGACTGTCACCGAATGCAACTGGGTCGTTTCCTGGGTCACTAAGGAAACATTGAACGAGTATGTCCAAACAGGCGTCCTTGCCAAAAAAGATGTGACTACTGGAGGGTCCCAGGCACAGAAACCCCTCCTGAGCCCAAGGACGGTGAAGTAGTTGTCTTCACTGATCATTTGCTCCGGGGTTTCAACCCTCCCGGCTCAAAATTTATCCACGATGTGCTTCACTTTTTCAAGCTCCATCCTCAAGGTATTGAACCAAATTCCGTTTGAAACATCTGCAAGTTTCAGGTGTTCTACGGGGCGTACCTTCAACAGGAGCCCACTGTAGAACTATTCAGGGAATTTTACTATTTAAACTGGCAGACCGAGTTCACGGGCGGGCCCAGCCTAGAATTAGGTGGCATTTAGATTCAAAGGTGGAAAGAAGTCACTTTCCCAGCCGCCAAACTGCCCAGTCATCCCAAGGACTGGAACCAAACTTGGTTTTATTGCCAAGACACTTCTCCAGAAGGGGAAAATCCTTTGCCGGGTTATCGTGCCAGCCGACTTAGCAACATGCATCCTCTTCCTGACCGCATCAGCACAGCGGAACGAAAAAATATATGCTGGTCTTTTCAAAGATCCGGGCATTAATGGCCAATGGCTTGACTAGAATCAATTTGGTTCGATGCTGGATCGCCTGGAGAGTTTTGCCCTTAAGCTGCCGCCCCGGTTTGATGTGCAAGTACACCGTCGACTTAAAGATCCACAATGCTGCTGCCAAATTTAGTTGACTGATGAGGATATCAATAACATGACCAAGTCCTTATTGAACGAGAGCTTGGCAGATTGCAGCAAAACCGGACTGAATCCTTTCTGCACTCTCAACAAGCCACCACCTGTAAGCTTGTAAACAATTTTTAGTTGAATCATATTTTCACTTAAACTGTCCTCTTATAACCATTTGATTTCCAAAGGCCGATTCTCCTTTTTGGAATGGGAAGCTGCAGGATAAGCCGTGCAAGACGACCCGGACGAAGAATAAGGCTCAGACAAAGCCTGGCAAGAAGAAGACCAACACCTACGAGCTATTTTACTTGGATGATATTGACTCGGAGGTAGAAAGTGACTCCCTTGGCTCATTTTTTGTACATCTTATTGACAATTATCACTATCAGTATGGCGCGGAAGATTGTCTCGCAGATGGCGAAGAGGTAACTATCCTTTCCTTCGACTCAGAACCTCTGCCAAGACAAAAAGTTCATCAAGCAAGCCGGGAAGTAAGTTTTTCTTATCCTTTAGCTTATTTGGATCCCAACTTTATTTTGAAGAAACAACAACATGAAGCTCGCCGCACGACTCGGAACAGAGGTGGCGGGATTCTCTCCTCCGGCTTACCAAACACACTGGCTCCCCGCAAGCGCCGTCCAGAGGTTTCACAGACTTCCAACTTAACTTATCCCAAGGTGGGTCTTTTTCGATAGCCTCTTAAACCTTCCGACTAAAATTACCAGGGAACATCTCATTCCTCCTCTGGCGACTCAACTGGGACCTAAATCCTAGTCTTGAAGACCATGCCCAGGTGAGAATGTTAAGTCTATCCACTTTCAATCATGCACTTAATTTTCATATTAACCCTGTCTTGTGCTTCATTTTCAGCGCTATGGCAAAGCCCAACAGGAAGCTGAAGGTGACCAAAATAGCTGAAGACCAAATCTCAATGAACCGGAGAAGCAAACAACAGAAACTTCTCGCCAAGCTGATGAGGCTACCATTGATGACCCACCACCAGAGGTGCACAATGTCACCATAGACCATATGGATGTTGAACCGGTCACCACTAATCCGCCAAGTCCCATCAAGCCTACTGAAGAGAAGGCTGACGATGTTGTCATTACCGGGCTTGGTTACACGATGCCTGGCAACCCCACTGTCTTGTCAAAGCACAGTGGTAAGGAAGAAATATCCGTTGCTGACAAAAGCAAATGGTCAGTGAATTTAGAGAGCTATGCACAATACAAGCCGTGACTTTGAGGCCGACTTACTCAATCTTATGAAGGAACATTTTGAGGTAAACGCTACAATCTTCTTCATATAAGTATACTTATGTCAGTCGCCAAGTCTACTGGACATGATAGAATCGAACATGCTGTAGACTTTAGATAGCCTTATGTATATCAAGATCAAAACAAGAAACCGCCAAGGGCCGGCTTAAACTATCAAGTTAAGCCGGGACTTCAAATAGTAGTGATCAGCTTTGCACCTGTAGACCGCAAGGGCTGGCTTAATTAGCAGGAATAAGCTAGGACTTATCACCATAACTATGAGTAAAATCCAAGTATGTAGCCCTCATGAGTTGGTTATAGTCATAATAATGTAGCCGGGTCATCATAGAATTTTCTTCAAAAAAGAGCAATGTGCATTATCCCCCAAGTGCCAAGTGAAATACTTGTATTGTGCTTGGGACTTTAAATAAAATTACTGCAATGCTGCCTGTCATTTGTATACTACAGGCGGAACTAAATATGAAAGAATCCCAAGTTACCGATCTTCAGCAAAATATCAAGTCTCAACAGTCTGAAACTTCCAAGGCCAAATCAGAATTGACAACCGCCTTGGAAGAAATGGAGAGTTTGAAAAAGGATTTCATGGCTGAAGGGACAAACTTGGATACCGAGAAGAAAACCTTGTTGAAGAGAGCCGAGGAAGCGGAGGTTGCCCTTAAGCTAGTGGCTAATGAGCTTTCCAGCTTAAAGCATCAAATTAACATTATGATAGTTGTCATCTTTGGTAAGTAACACTGTACCTCAATCTTTCCGCAGCAATTTATATCAATCATTACCCAGTTTTACCAATACTTTTTCATTAATGCAGGCCCAAGAAGCTCCAGCCTTGGTGAAGACATGCGCGTCAAACTCAAAGCCACATATACTCCCGTGGATCAATTGTACACAGGTGCTCAACGAGCTATCTTTGCTGCTTTGCACAAAAAGTCACCAACTTCTCTCATCAAGGAGGTGCTGGAGAGGCTATCTGTGCTGCCACAAAGAATTGAAGAGTTGAAGCGATCAGCCGCCAGGGTCGGTGCCATCACTGCATTAAGCCGGGCAAAGGCGTGCACTAGTACAGCGACGTGCTATACAAAGGGTTTTTAACCCCTTCCCACGACGACATTTGGAACCGTCGCCAAGTGAGTGTGGGCGATAGGGGGGTCCTTCCCACACGACCCAAAAATTGTCGGGGATAGGCCCTCCTGGGGCCCATGCTGGGGCCGTGTGCGATCGGGCGAGGCATCCAAACCCAACCATTTCTGTAGGTATGTACACCCCACACGGTGAATCCCAGAAAATCATTCTGTAGGTATGTACATCCCACACGGTGAATCCCAGAAAATCATTTCCGTAGGTATGTACATCCCACACGGTGAATCCCAGAAAATCATTTCCGTAGGTATGTACATCCCACACGGTGAATCCTAGAAAAACATTTCCATAGGTATGTATATCACACACAGTTCTTTGTGTGGAAACGTTTGTGCAAGGTGGCCTAACGCAAATAGTTCGCTGCCGGAAGCCGTGTGTGATTGTTTGTTGATCGAACACGCCTACTTTCTAGAAACCATGTGGGTTTGTTTGAGTTCATCGCCCATGGTGCTATCTGAGTAACAATCTGCAATAGAAAACCCCAATAAGCAGGGTAATTAGCCTATTATTGATATTCCACATAGTAATCAAATTGATATTTCTTATAAAACACACCAGATATTTCATATCCGTATAATGGCAACTAGGACTTCATAATCGAATTACACCAGATAGCTTTGGCACTCAGTTATGCCATTACACAACAGCACCAAGTTTCACATGCAACATCGAAAACCTTTGGAAAGTAGCATCATACATGGTAAATAGACAGATGAATCTCATCTGGGAAACTGCAAAAGTGGAAGGCAAATATTGAGCCTTTAGTGATGTTGAATGTCTCGCAACTTTAGGCTAGTGGCTATGGATAATTGCCCGCCCAACCTTTGTCCTCTTAAGGAAGACTTCAATATTGTACCGTGGGTGTTGAATGAATACCTTCCTCGCCTCTTGACACTGCTTTCAAAAGTACTGAAAACAAAGCTATGCATAAATCGCTGTTGTAAATTTTGAAATGGCGCAAAGGGTAAAAACAAGGTAAAAGAGTTGGTACCATCCTATAGTTGACTGATGTCTTCTTCATTGTGCAAACAAAGATCTTGCTGTTATTCGTTGCAAGTTTCTTCACCCTAACAATCTTTCTGAGTTTCTTGACTTGATTGATATTCATGGACATCTCATTTCCCCATACGCAAAATGGGTCGAACAGTGGGTCTAAGCCTCTGACAGCAGGACCTACATGTGCAAGACCAAATTGTAAGAAACCTAAATATTAGAATGATTCCTGCAAATGCACAATAATGTGCTATTAGCCAAAGGACCCTGCTTGAACAAACCTCGATGGTAAACCGCAGTGTCTCCCATTGTTTCCCTGCAACACACATAAGGAAGATCTTGATCAGGTTAACAGAGAGTTGCCATACTATCAGTAGAATATGTATTGAGTATAGCCAAATTCGATTGGTGTCACAAGCATAACAATACAAAATTGTACCCACAACAAATGAAAATCAAATTGCAGAATTGAACCAAACAGTTAAATGGACAGCAGACCAAATGAACCAAAATAGTTAACTGAGCACGACATTGCAGAACAGAAACATGTACTAGAAGATAAGACAGTTAATAAAACAAAGAATGCTTGAGAACAGTACTACGAAATGTAGCAATTGTTGGACCAAAGTGTTAACTGAACATTACATTTCAGAGGACCAAACTATTAACTGAACATCAGATTGCATATTAACATTACAGAGGACAAATCACTAGAAGGCAATGGCGGTGGTCTCGAGAAAACATCACGAACTGTATTTTAAAGTAGACAACCGCATGGCGGTGTCGAAGGTGGCCTTGAAGACGAGGTGCTCCTCGAAGATCTGGCGGTCGACACACATGGCAGCCATAGCGACCTCGTTCGCGCCTGCGGCCGCATGCTACTGAGCTCCACGTTATACTGCGTGCAAAATGGCTGTGGGCGGCGCTTAATTGGAGGAGGGTGGTAGTGATTTCGGTGGAAGGTTTCGCTCCATTGGTCGGGGCATGTGGGACGGGAAAGGAGGAGGATGGTGTGGGTGGGTGTGGATTTCCTGACCATATCGACGAGGCCGTGCAGCAAGAAGAAGGGTCGGCGGCAAGGAGGCCGCGCATCAAGAAGAAGGGTCGCCGGCGAGGAGGCGGCGCTGCAAGAAGAAGGGTCGCCGGTGAGGAGGGGGCGCTGCAAGCAGAAGGGTAGCTGGCGAGGAGGCGGCGCTGCAAGAAGAAGGGTCGCCGGCGAGGAGGCTGAGCTGCCAAGGAGTAGTGAAGGTTTGAGCTTGGAATCCAAGGAGGAACAGTGGAAATGTGGCTTTTGGTAGGAGGGAGGGGGCGGGGAGATAGATATTTTGGCAGTGGCAAAAAAATTCGCTCGGTGCCGCGAGAAACTAGTGCGCAAGTGTGGTTCAAGCGGGGGCGGTGGACTGTAGAGGACAAAGCTTCCTGCGTAAGCCAGACAAGACGGTGCGCCAAGATATTTTATATCGCATCCCACACGATTCTTTCTAGTAAATGGTGTTATGGAGGGAAAGGATGGTGTTCGAATTACTAGAACATTTACCCACAGGAACATGCAACTAGTACATGAGTGTCGTGTTTAAATTTGGAATTATTCCGGGCTCGTTTGGCATTTTTATGCATTAATTGAGTTTCTGGGCATTTAATGTGCATAATTCAAATTTGAACTACAAGCACATGCTCCAATGCACCGAAGTTTGTTGAAAAATCACATGTGTGTCTTTGGGTGAATTTATAGGTCCCATGCAAGAAATGGGAATGAAATTCAAACATCAGGGCGTCGTGGCTCGGCCGGAATGATTGAGAAACTTGGTTTTTTAATTCCTGTAAATCAAACACATGACTGAAAATCATGAAACTTGGCATGGTGTCATGACATGGCACCAACATGCTGCAGTAATTTTTTTGGCCGAATTGGGACAAACTTTGGTGTAAGCTGCTTGCAAACCGGAGCTTCCCTCAAGAAGGCTCTTTGTTCCGAGAGGGAACGTGTCACCTTCGTGTGCGAAACGACATACGTACACTGCCTTCTCCCACCTTAATTTTTGTACACTAGCAGATTAGACCAAATAGAAGTATCGTGCTAAATTTTGGAATTATTCCGGGTTCGTTTGGCCTTTTTTATACATTAGTTGAGTTTCTGGGCATTTAATGTGCAGAATTCAAATTTGAACTACAAGGACATGCTCCAATGCACCAAAGTTTGTTGAAAAATCACATGTGTGTCTTTGGGTGAATATATATGTACCATGCTAGAAATGGGAATGTGTAACATCCCAAAATTCTAAATTTTGGAATGTTATATTAGATAAATAACTATGCTTGTTGTCTGATTGTTTGTTTGATTGATTGAGTGAAATTGAGTGGAATTTGAAACTTTTGAAAGTTGAATAAGAGGGAATGAAATGACTTTCCCAAACTTTCCCCTTTGCCCTTTTTGGATCTCAATGAATTCAAGTTCATTCCAACACCAAACCCTAGAGTGAAGATGACATGACTTCTTCCATTTGGAATGAAAAGGGTTTTGGAAAGAATTGAATTTCAATTGAAAATATTTCAAATTCAAAGCTTTATGCAACTCAATGATTTTCATGAGAGAGGATAAAATGACTTCTTCAATTATATGAAATATGAGTTGGAAGTTAAAAAGAATCAAATTGAAAGTCATTTGAAAGTATCTTGAAACCCCTTTCAAATTTGGGATTATTTGATTTTGTCCAAATTATTTCTCTCCTAAAAATAAATAAATGGAAATTAGGGTAAAATGATTCCCTTCTATAGAAAATTAGGAGAAAATAAATTTGAAATAATTTTTGTATTTTAAAATGATTTTTGTTGGGTTTTATTGCAACAAGCAACACTATTTGAGTTTTGTAAATTTTGAGGATTTTATTTGAACTTGAAAAATAGTTCATGTTGTAGGAAATCTTTTTCCGATCATTTATATATATATATGTCCTATATAAAATATTTGTATTTAATTATATTTTCTACCTCTCCAAAATTCAAAAAAAAAGAAAAGAGACCCAGCGCCACCAGCCAACTGCCCACCAGTGCCGAGGCCCACCGGGCAGGCGGCCCACCAATGGGCAGCTGCAACTGCCCAGCAAGGCCAGACCGACCGAGCCTCGCCGAAAACCCTACCGCCCGGTCGCCTCGCCCGATCCCCTCTCCCTCACCCCACGACACCCTGCCCCACCTCTTCTTCCTCCTCACGCCTGTGGCCGCCGCCTTCACGGAAACCCGTGATCCCGGGATCTCCTCCCGATCCGCCTCACCCAAGTCGCCCCTATAAATACCCCCCCCTGCCCGTTTCTCCCCCTCGCCCCTCGTCCGACCCCTCCCTCTCGCCGCTATTGCTCGCCGGAGCACCCGAGCCGCCGCCGCGCCATTGCCGCCCCACCGCTCGCCTCGGACCACATCGAGCTCCACCGAGTCGACCCCCGAGCTCCCCCCGCCCGTCCGCACCCACCGGAGACCTCCGTCGACTTCCCCCACCACCGGAGACCATCGCACCGTCGCCGCCCGAGCCGCCGTCGCCGTCGACCCCGCGGTACATCGCCGGAATCACCCCCATCGTTAGATCTAGACGTAGGGTCTAGATTAGATCCCGAAGGGGTATGATTTTTTTATAAAAACCGGTTTTAGTTCCGGTTTATTCCGGTTTAGTTAGGACCGGCCCGAAGCGATTTAGACCGCGTGTACGTTTTAGTTATTTAACGCCCGGTGCACTAGATAGGCCCATTAGTGCCGATTTTTTTTTCTTTTAACTTTATTTTTCGTTTTCTGTTTTAACAGAATAGTTTCAGATTTGAAAAATTCATATCTTTTAATCTACTTAATATTTTTAAGTGATTCTTTTTTTGTTGGTTTGCAAATTTCTTATAGTTTCTGTAGAAAATATAATTAGCCATGTTAAAATTATTTAAAATTGCTTTATTTTAAATTTAGACAGAATAGTAAATCTGCTATAAAAGGAGTTAGGAATATTATTTTTAATGATTCTTTTGTTACAACTTTGTTTTGACATTGCCTAACCGTAGGAATTTATTTGGGCATTTTAGGATTAATAAAAATAGTTTTAACCAGAATCATGTTATTCTTAATTATTTAACTAGCTACTCTTTTCCTATTGTTTTAATTAGTAAATAAATTTATTTTTCCTATGTGATAGATTATTCTAGGATAGTTTATGTAACTTTAGAGCATGAACTTTTATTTATAATAAATAAAACTTTTAGTTTATTTTTCTTACTAGAATTCGCTTTAGGCCTAATAGGAGTTCTATAATAGTTTTTAAGGTGATTCTTTTTGCTCCTAGTTGCTTGATGAATTCTTTTCTGTTAGGTAGCATAAACCCAAGCTTAGGTCCTGTTAAGAAAAATTTTGTTATGCAAAACTATTTCTTTGGTTGTGCTTGATGTAGGAAAACCTTGAGTTGGATTTCTTCGAGTTTTTCCTTTGGGTTTTGATTCGATTGTTTTGTGTGTTTCATATTATTATGCTGTTATGTTAAGTGATCATATTTTTGTATGCTTATATGATTGTTGTTTGCCTCGGTAGAATTTCCGGAGTGCGAAGCTTGCTACCACGAGTCCCTAGTTTTCGAAGATCGTCAGCAAGGCAAGTTCACTTTGACCATGCGTTCATACCTATGTTTTATTGCATTTAGCGGCATCTTTGCAACCACCCCTCAGTATTGTTATTGAATCCTTGTAGTTGAGTAGTATGCATGAGGTAGGAACCCATCACCCTGTTACCAAGCCCGGGACGTATTTATTTAAATGCTACACTATAGTAGACGGGGTTGGTATGAGTACTCGGGAGTGGTGTGAGAATGGAGGATCTCCGTCAATGACGACAACTCCATGATGGAACCTGCAAGGACTGCATCGTCAAGGCCTCAAGACTTCAAGACTCGAGACAAGAATTCAATACACACTCTTTGGGTGAAGGACGGTTGACGGCACCTGGAGAAACCATTGGTTGGTCGGGATGCATGGAGAAGCGCCATGACATCTTGCGGAAAGCTTCACCCAGACTCAAAGAGACGGAAGAATACTTCATGCCCGGAAGCTTACCTGTGCAACCGCAAGTCACTTCATGCCCGGAAGCTTGGTTGACCTTAGTGGTGAATCTGGCTGGGACGGTGCTAGCAGATGTAGAACTACAGTAGGATTGGATGGGCACCGGACAGTGGTCAGAGGAACTCTTCGGAAGACCATGTTTCGGTCATCTTGTTCTCAAACACCCTGAAGTGCGAGAACGTAAAAAGAGGGATCGAATCTTGCGGGTAAAGTGTACAAACCTCTGCAGAGGGTTTAAACCTAATCGATTAGCCGTGTCCCTGGTTACGGACAATTTGAGCCTCTGGACTTGGATCTATCTCGGAACTCTCAACACCGGACTGATAACTTAATTGTGGGCAACTATGATGATTTTGGGCTATGAGACATCGGTTGGCGGAACCATGTCATGATAGAAAACTCCATAGTACAGACTTCATTTATTCCTTTGATGTAGGGAAAAGAAAACCAGCTTTTATGCAAACAAAACTCAGATACAGAGCCACAAAGCCATATTGCATATAGTATAGTTTTATCATCTGTTTTCTCATGTTGTGATCTTGCGGTACATTCAATGTCTTGACCTACACAGCTGCAACGTATCATGTTGCGATATTTTACCTCCGACGAGTAAGAGTACGGTACAGGGTTACGGTCTACACTCAACCTGCCGATGGCGTTGATGGGACTCCAAACCCGTTTGATTGTTTCCGCTGAGTATTATGAGGTATATATCATTTTACGTTATTTATACATGTGATTGCACTTTGATATATACATTGATGTCTTGTGTGTGCCAAGATCTTGATCCGAGGATGGCACGAAACACGAGGCTTGACCGTCCGAGGTCGGTCGCTAAAGATATGGTATCGAGCACATGTTGGTGTGAGGACGTGACCCTAGAAATCGGAAAGCCCTTGGACAGGATATATCAAAAACTTTATTTTCAAAAAGACTCTTACTTCTCATCTTTTCTCGATTTTATCAAATAGACCCTCTCACCTCAAATAGTTAGAATATACCCTTATCCTTTGATCACCGGAGGATCAATTGAAGACGCCCAAGAAGGATTAGATATCGGAGAACTGATGACCACTTGAGTAAAGAGGATTTCACCATGCGTTGGAAGAATTGCAGCTACAACAATTGAAGACTCAAGACTTGAAGAATTTGAAGTTCTGAAGAATTATTTGACCTTTAGAAGACCAAACCCTGTTACACACTTACGTTAGATGCGGCGATTTGTGAGCTATCATTTGTTTGATGTTTTCCGACAGCCACAAAGTAAAACCCGTTTTTTTTCAAAAAATTATTGTTTGTATTGTGTGTATCTCCCTCCCCACCTCTCTCATATCTCATTCCAAAACTTTTGGACCCCATAGATGATGAATGAAGTTGGACTGATATTCTCTGGACCGAAGACTCAGCCGGAGGCAGAGCTATGGATTCGGAACATGGAGAATCACTTCAGGAGCAATTTGGTTTCAAGGAAGAATGAAGTATCGTACGCTCTTCAGTACTTTGAAGGAAGTGCTGCAACATGGTGGCAGATGCATCAAGCTATACAGGGATGGAATGGAGCAAAGACTTGGGAAGAATTCAAGAAGACTCGGACAAGATCTCGTCTTATCCAGAAGCACCATGATACACCAAGAAATAAACCTTGTGCCTGCAAGATTTGCGGAGAAATAGGACACACCCAGGAGGAACACAAAGATGGATGCCCTCATTGTGAGGAGAAACACCCAGCTGAGGAATGCCCAACTAGTCAGGTGACTTGTTTCTTGTGTGAAGGAACCACCCACTACCCGACTCAGTGTCACATTTACCCCATGGTGCAACAAACTATTCAGGAGCAGGAAGAAGGAATGAAAGAAGCCCTCCGAGAAGTTATGAAAGAACCTGTAATGAAGGAATGTGTTGAAGGCCCTGATGGAGAAGGCCTCAACAGATTTTACTCCAATGCCTGCTATTCATGTGGAGAAGAAGGACATTTTCACAAGATTGCACCAAGGAAAGAAAAGAGTGTCAGGATGCTTCGGCGGAAGCAATAGAGTTTGATCCACAGGAATAGAAGGTTTGATCGAACGAAGAAACCCAGGAAGAGAAAACAAGCACACCCTCGAACAACCCAATTTCGCAAAGAGGGACAAGAGTCGTATTACTGTTTTGAATGTAAGGGCGTCGGGCATTATGCCAATCATTGTCTTGAAAGGAAGCAAGGAACTCAAGGAGCAGGCACCATCTCCAAGAAGACCAAAGACTTATCGAAAGTTATGTGTTTTCATTGCAAGGAAGCAGGACATTATGCTACTAAATGTTCCTACAAGAAGGAAGCTGGAGTTGAGTAGTTGGAATTTTGATATGGATAATAAGAGTGGTAGAAACCAATTTTTTTCATGAGTACAATAAGTTGAGTTATGTAATGGGTGCTCGAGTTTGTAATGGATTCATGAAATCAATAAAGTTAAGGTGACATGTTTTCGTATGTTTAATTGTATGAGTTGTTACTCTATGAACACGGATTTTGACCATTTTCGAGGATATGAGAAATATGGTCTATGGATGGATTTGTGAATTTCATTTTAAGGGTGATAGTACCCTATGAAGAACACTAGACCAATGGAAATGGAAATGTGTCCCACAGGTTGGAGTTTGGAAAAAATGAGTTGAAGTTTTATCTTTGATATGATGGTATTAAGAAATGAAATGTTATTGGATTTAAAGTGGTGTAATGTTGGAAAATGGAGCAATTGTAACTCCAAGGATGAGTGAAATTGGTACAAGTGTTGAAGTGGGCTCATAACCCACGTGCCCAGGAATTAATAAGGGTCAAGTACCCTTGGAAGAAGAAATTTTGGTAAGACTGCGATTTGATCAGCAGACGTTTCAGAGGAGGTTACGCAAAACCCGAGAGTTGTGAAGAAACGATAGGTGTCTTGTTCAGCTTGCGAAACCATGGATTTATACGAACTCGGTTAAATCGACAAGTGAAATTCTGCAGTGCTTGTGAGTATGCCCAAGTGTTAGAATACGTGATTTACTATTTACGTATGTGGTAATGATTCAAGTACGAGATGGATTGGCC
Organism: Aegilops longissima; assembly: GCA_021605205.1. Taxonomy (NCBI): domain Eukaryota; kingdom Viridiplantae; phylum Streptophyta; class Magnoliopsida; order Poales; family Poaceae; genus Aegilops; species Aegilops longissima. The sequence continues at coordinate 377,046,099 of CM038677.1, forward strand.
CCCATACCGGAGACTTCTATCATGAACTATCATATGTTGATGGAAAATCAGAGAGCCTCGAAAAACTTAGAAGAGTGTCGACGCGATAAGCCATAAAACCATAGAATTGTAGGACGATGGAACCCCTTTACAGGCAACCATTGCCAATCGTAGGTTATACGGTGAGGTTCAACCCAGACCCGTTTTCTGCAGGAGAAACCATAAATTGTGGACCACCATGAGTATTTCGATAGTTGTCTAGGATGGACACGGACTTATCAGCTAAGAAGATCCCGTCTCGGACGAACTTGAACTTTGACGAACCGACCCAAGATTTTGAGGAAAACTCTATGCTTCTGACAGAAGAGCGTTAATGAAGGAGCTATTGTAAGATATGTGAAAAGACAGATATTGTCGGCACTCCAGAGGAAATATCTGAGTTTATTGGAACCGTAACCTTGTTTTAAGTATGGTAGCACCCCTGACCTTTCCGATCAAAACATTTGCTAAAAGACCCACAACCCCTAACCCTCTCTTGCTAGCCTATTCGAATCTCGATGACGAGATTCAATTTAAGTGTGGTAGGTTTGTAACATCCCAAAATTCTAAATTTTGGAATGTTATATTAGATAAATAACTATGCTTGTTGTCTGATTGTTTGTTTGATTGATTGAGTGAAATTGAGTGGAATTTGAAACTTTTGAAAGTTGAATAAGAGGGAATGAAATGACTTTCCCAAACTTTCCCCTTTGCCCTTTTTGGATCTCAATGAATTCAAGTTCATTCCAACACCAAACCCTAGAGTGAAGATGACATGACTTCTTCCATTTGGAATGAAAAGGGTTTTGGAAAGAATTGAATTTCAATTGAAAATATTTCAAATTCAAAGCTTTATGCAACTCAATGATTTTCATGAGAGAGGATAAAATGACTTCTTCAATTATATGAAATATGAGTTGGAAGTTAAAAAGAATCAAATTGAAAGTCATTTGAAAGTATCTTGAAACCCCCTTTCAAATTTGGGATTATTTGGATTTTGTCCAAATTATTTCTCTCCTAAAAATAAATAAATGGAAATTAGGGTAAAATGATTCCTTCTATAGAAAATTAGGAGAAAATAAATTTGAAATAATTTTGTATTTTAAAAATGATTTTTGTTGGGTTTTATTGCAACATGACAACACTATTTGAGTTTTGTAAATTTTGAGGATTTTATTTGAACTTGAAAAATAGTTCATGTTGTAGGAAATCTTTTTCGATCATTTATATATATATATATATATATATATATATATATATATATATATATGTCCTATATAAAATATTTGTATTTAATTATATTTTCTACCTCTCCAAAATTCAAAAAAATAGAAAAAAAGAGACCCAGCGCCGACCAGCTAACCAACCCAGCCAGTAGTGAGGCCCACCCGGGCAGCGGCCCACCAATGGGCAGCAACCGCCCAGCCGCGCCAGACCGACCGAGCCCCTCGCCCGAAAACCCTACCGCCCGGTCGCCCGCCCGATCCCCCTCTCCCCTCACCCGCTGACACCCCGGCCCCACCCCTCTTCTTCCTCCTCACGCCAATGGCCGCCGCCTTCACGAAACCCGTGATCCCGGATCTCCTCCCGATCCTCCCGATCCGCCTCACCCAAGTCGCCCCCTATAAATACCTCCCCATCGCCCGTTTCTCCCCTCGACCTCGTCAGACCCTCCTCTCGCCGCTATTGCTCATCGGAGCACCCGAGCCGCCGCCGCGCCATTGCCGCCCCACCGCTCGCCTCGAACCACCTCGAGCTCCACCGAGTCGACCCCCGAGCACCCCCCGCCCGTCCGCACCCGCCGGAGACCTCCGCCGACTTCCCCCCCCACCGGAGACCATCGCACCGTCGCCGCCCGAGCCGCCGTCACCGTCGACCCCGCGGTACATCGCCGGAATCACCCCCACCGTTAGATCTAGACGTAGGGTCTAGATTAGATCCCGAAGGGGTACGATTTTTTTTATAAAAACCGGTTTTAGTTCCGGTTTATTCCGGTTTAGTTAGGACCGGCCCGAAGCGATTTAGACCGCGTGTACGTTTTAGTTATTTAACGCCCGGTGCGCTAGATAGGCCCATTAGCGCCGATTTTTTTTCTTTTAACTTTATTTTTCGTTTTCTGTTTTAACAGAATAGTTTCAGATATGAAAAATTCATATCTTTTAATCTACTTAATATTTTTAAGTGATTCTTTTTTTATTGGTTTGCAAATTTCTTATAGTTTCTGTAGAAAATATAATTAGCCATGTTAAAATTATTTAAAATTGCTTTATTTTAAATTTAGACAGAATAGTAAATCTGCTATAAAAGGAGTTAGGAATATTATTTTTAATGATTCTTTTTGTCACAACTTTGTTTTGACATTGCCTAACCGTAGGAATTTATTTGGGCATTTTAGGATTAATAAAAATAGTTTTAACCAGAATCATGTTATTCTTAATTATTTAACTAGCTACTGTTTTCCTATTGTTTTAATTAGTAAATAAATTTATTTTTCCTATGTGATAGATTATTCTAGGATAGTTTCTGTAACTTTAGAGCATGAACTTTTATTTATAATAAATAAAACTTTTATTTTATTTTTCTTACTAGAATTTGCTTTAGGCCTAATAGGAGTTTTATAATAGTTTTTAAGGTGATTCTTTTTGCTCATAGTTGCTTGATGAATTCTTTTCTGTTAGGTAGCATAAACCCAAGCTTAGGTCCTGTTAAGAAAATTTTTGTTATGCAAACCTATTTCTTTGGTTGTGCTTGATGTAGGAAAACCTTGAGTTGGATTTCTTCGAGTTTTTCCTTTGGGTTTTGATTCGATTGTTTTGTGTGTTTCATATTATTATGCTGTTATGTTAAGTGATCATATGTTTGTATGCTTATATGATTTTTGTTTGCCTCGGTAGAATTTCCGGAGTGCGAAGCTTGCTACCACGAGTCCCTAGTTTTTGAAGATCGTCAGCAAGGCAAGTTCACTTTGACCATGCGTTCATACCTATGTTTTATTGCATTTAGCGGCATCTTTGCAACCACCCCTCAGTAGTGTTATTGAATCCTTGTAGTTGAGTAGTATGCATGAGGTAGGAACCCATCACCCTGTTACCAAGCCCGGGACGTATTTATTTAAATGCTACGCTATAGTAGACGGGTTGGTATGAGTACTGGAGTGGTGTGAGAATGGAGGATCTCCGTCAATGACGACAACTCCATGATGGAACCTGCAAGGACTGCATCGTCAAGGCCTCAAGACTTCAAGACTCGAGACAAGAATTCAATACACACTCTTGGGTGAAGGATGGTTGTGGGCACCTGGAGAAACCATTGGTTGGTCGGGATGCATGGAGAAGCGCCATGACATCTTGCGGAAAGCTTCACCCAGACTCAAAGAGACGGAAGAATACTTCATGCCCGAAGCTTACATGCAACCGCAAGTCACTTCATGCCGGAAGCTTGGTTGACCTTAGTGGTGAATCTGGCTGGGACGGTGCTAGCAGATGTAGAACTACTGATGTAGGATTGGATGGGCACGGACGGTGGTCGAGGAACTCTTCGAAGACCATGTTTGGTCATCTTGTTCTCAAACACCCGAAGTGCGAGAACGTAAAAGAGGGATCGAATCTTGCGGGTAAAGTGTACAAACCTCTGCAGAGGGTTTAAACCTAATCGATTAGCCGTGTCCCTAGTTACGGACAATTTGAGCCTCTGGACTTGGATCTATCTCGGAACTCTCAACACCGGACTGATAACTTAATTGTGGGCAACTATGATGATTTTGGGCTATGAGACATCGGTTGGCGGAACCATGCCATGATAGAAAACTCCATAGTATAGACTTCATTTATTCCTTTGATGTAGGGAAAAGAAAACCAGCTTTTATGCAAACAAAACTCAGATACAGAGCCACAAAGCCATATTGCATATAGTATAGTTTTATCATCTGTTTTCTCATGTTGTGATCTTGCCGGTACATTCAATGTACTGACCTACACGGCTGCAACGTATCATGTTGCAGATATTTTACCTCCGACGAGTAAGAGTACGGTACAGGGTTACGGTCTACACTCAACCTGCCGATGGCGTTGATGGGACTCCAAACCCGTTTGATTGTTTCCGCTGAGTATTATGAGGTATATATCATTTTACGTTATTTATACATGTGATTGCACTTTGATATATACATTGATGTCTTTGTGTGCCAAAGATCTTGATCCGAGGATGGCACAGAAACACGAGGCTTGACCGTCTGAGGTCGGGTCGCTACAGATATGGTATCAGAGCACATGTTGACTGTAGGACGTGACCCTAGAAATCGGAAAGCCCTTGGACAGGATATATCAAAAACTTTATTTTCAAAAAGACTCTTACTTCTCATCTTTTCTGATTTTATCAAATAGACCCTCTCACCTCAAATAGTTAGAATATACCCCTTATCCTTTGATCACCCGGAGGATCAACTGAAGACGCTCCAAGAAGGATTAGATATCGAGAAGGCGATGACCACTTGAGTAAAGAGGATTTCACCATGCGTTGGAAGAATTGCAGCTACAACAATTGAAGACTCTGAAGACTTGAAGAATTTGAAGTTCCTGAAGAATTATTTGACCTTTAGAAGACCAAACCCCTGTTACACACTTACGTTAGATGCGGCGATTTGTGAGCTGTCATTTGTTTGATGTTTTCCGACAGCCACAAAGTAAAACCCGTTTTTTTTCAAAAAATTATTGTTTGTATTGTGTATCTCCTCCCCACCTCTCTCATATCTCATTCCAAAACTTTTGGACCCCATAGATGATGAATGAAGTTGGACTGATATTCTCTGGATCAAGACTCACCGGAGGCGAGCTATGGATTCGAACATGGAGAATCACTTCAGAGCAATTTGGTTTCAAGGAAGAATGAAGTATCGACGCTCTTGATACTTTGAAGGAAGTGCTGCAACATGGTGGCAGATGCATCAAGCTATACAGGATGGAATGGAGCAAAGACTTGGGAAGAATTCAAGAAGACTGGACAAGATCTCGTCTTATCCGAAGCACCATGATACACCAAGAAATAAACCTTGTGCCTGCAAGATTTGCGGAGAAATAGGACACACCGGGAGGAACACAAAGATGGATGCCCTCATTGTGAGGAGAAACACCCAGTGAGGAATGCCCAACTAGTCGGTGACTTGTTTCTTGTGTGAAGGAACCACCCACTACCCGACTCGGTGTCACATTTACCCCATGGTGCAACAAACTATTCAGGAGCAGGAAGAAGGAATGAAAGAAGCCCTCCGAGAAGTTATGAAAGAACCTGTGATGAAGGAATGTGTTGAAGGCCACGATGGAGAAGGCCTCAACAGATTTTACTCAATGCACGCTATTCATGTGGAGAAGAAGGACATTTTCACAGATTGCACCAAGGAAAGAAAAGAGTGTCTGGGATGCTTCCGGCGGAAGCAATAGAGTTTGATCCACAGGGAATAGAAGGTTTGATCGAACGAAGAAACCAGGAAGAGAAAACAAGCACACCCTCGTAACAACCCAATTTCGCAAAGAGGGACAAGAGTCGTATTACCTGTTTTGAATGTAAGGACGTCGGGCATTATGCCAATCATTGTCTTGAAAGGAAGCAAGGAACTCAAGGAGCAGGCACCATCTCCAAGAAGACCAAAGACTTATCGAAAGTTATGTGTTTTCATTGCAAGGAAGCAGGACATTATGCTACTAAATGTTCCTACAAGAAGGAAGCTGGAGTTGAGTAGTTGGAATTTTGATATGGATAATAAGAGTGGTAGAAACCAATTTTTTTCATGAGTACAATAAGTTGAGTTATGTAATGGGTGCTCGAGTTTGTAATGGATTCATGAAATCAATAAAGTTAAGGTGACATGTTTTCATATGTTTAATTGTATGAGTTGTTACTCTATGAACACGGATTTTGACCATTTTCGAGGATATGAGAAATATGGTCTATGGATGGATTTGTGAATTTCATTTTAAGGGTGATAGTACCCTATGAAGAACACTAGACCAATGGAAATGGAAATGTGTCCCACAGGTTGGAGTTTGGAAAAAAATGAGTTGAAGTTTTATCTTTGATATGATGGTATTAAGAAATTAAATGTTATTGGATTTAAAGTGGTGTAATGTTGGAAAATGGAGCAATTGTAACTCCAAGGATGAGTGAAATTGGTACAAGTGTTGAAGTGGGCTCATAACCCACAGGCCCAGGAATTAATAAGGGTCAAGTACCCACTGGAAGAAGAAATTTTGGGAAGACTGCGATTTGATCAGCAGACGTTTCGTAGGAGGTTACGCAAAAACCCGAGAGTTGTGAAGAAACGATAGGTGTCTTGTTCAGCTTGCAGAAACCATGGATTTATACGAACTCAGTTCGTCGACAAGTGAAATTCTGCAGTGCTTGTGAGTATGCCCAAGTGTTAGAATACGTGATTTACTATTTACGTATGTGGTAATGATTCAAGTACGAGATGGATTGGCCCCCATACCGGAGACTTCTATCATGAACTATCATATGTTGATGGAAAATCAGAGAGCCTCGAAAAACTTAGAAGAGTGTCGACGCGATAAGCCATAAAACCATAGAATTGTAGGACGATGGAACCCCTTTACAGGCAACCATTGCCAATCGTAGGTTATACGGTGAGGTTCAACCCAGACCCGTTTTCTGCAGGAGAAACCATAAATTGTGGACCACCATGAGTATTTCGATAGTTGTCTAGGATGGACACGGACTTATCAGCTAAGAAGATCCCGTCTCGGATGAACTTGAACTTTGACGAACCGACCCAAGATTTTGAGGAAAACTCTATGCTTCTGACAGAAGAGCGTTAATGAAGGAGCTATTGTAAGATATGTGAAAAGACAGATATTGTCGGCACTCCAGAGGAAATATCTGAGTTTATTGGAACCGTAACCTTGTTTTAAGTATGGTAGCACCCCTGACCTTTCCGATCAAAACATTTGCTAGAAGACCCACAACCCCTAACCCTCTCTTGCTAGCCTATTCGAATCTCGAGGACGAGATTCAATTTAAGTGTGGTAGGTTTGTAACATCCCAAAATTCTAAATTTTGGAATGTTATATTAGATAAATAACTATGCTTGTTGTCTGATTGTTTGTTTGATTGATTGAGTGAAATTGAGTGGAATTTGAAACTTTTGAAAGTTGAATAAGAGGGAATGAAATGACTTTCCCAAACTTTCCCCTTTGCCCTTTTTGGATCTCAATGAATTCAAGTTCATTCCAACACCAAACCCTAGAGTGAAGATGACATGACTTCTTCCTTTTGGAATGAAAAGGGTTTTGGAAAGAATTGAATTTCAATTGAAAATATTTCAAATTCAAAGCTTTATGCAACTCAATGATTTTCATGAGAGAGGATAAAATGACTTCTTCAATTATATGAAATATGAGTTGGAAGTTAAAAAGAATCAAATTGAAAGTCATTTGAAAGTATCTTGAAACCCCTTTCAAATTTGGGATTATTTGGATTTTGTCCAAATTATTTCTCTCTTAAAAATAAATAAATGGAAATTAGGGTAAAATGATTCCTTCTATAGAAAATTAGGAGAAAATAAATTTGAAATAATTTTGTATTTTAAAATGATTTTGTTGGGTTTTATTGCAACAAACAACACTATTTGAGTTTTGTAAATTTTGAGGATTTTATTTGAACTTGAAAAATAGTTCATGTTGTAGGAAATCTTTTTCGATCATTTATATATATATATATATATATATATATATGTCCTATATAAAATATTTGTATTTAATTATATTTTCTACCTCTCCAAAATTCAAAACAAATAGAAAAAGAGACCCAGCGCCGGCCAGCCTAACTGCCCACCCAGTGCTGAGGCCCACCCGGGCAGGCGGCCCGGCCAGTGGGCCGAGCAACCCGGCCCAGCCGCGCCAGACCGACCGAGCCCCTCGCCCGAAAACCCTACCGCCCGGTCGCCCGCCGATCCCCTTTCCCTCACCACCGACACCCTGCCCCACCCTCTTCTTCCTCCTCACGCCAGTGGCCGCCGCCTTCACGGAAACCCGTGATCCCGGGATCTCCTCCCGATCCTCCCGATCCGCCCCCTCACCCAAGTCGCCCCCTATAAATACCCTCCCATCGCCCGCTTCTCCCCTCGCCCTCGTCAGGCCCCTCCTCTCGCCGCTATTGCTCGTTGAGCACCCGAGCCGCCCGCCGCCATTGCCGCCCCACCGCTCGCCTCGGACCACCTCGAGCTCCACCGAGTCGACCCCCGAGCTCCCCCCGCCCGTCCGCACCCGCCGGAGACCTCCGCTGACTTCCCCCACCACCGGAGACCATCGCACCGTCGCCGCCCGAGCCGCCGTCGCCGTCGACCCCGTGGTACATCACCGGAATCACCCCCACCGTTAGATCTAGACGTAGGGTCTAGATTAGATCCCGAAGGGGTACGATTTTTTTTATAAAAACCGGTTTTAGTTCCGGTTTATTCCGGTTTAGTTAGGACCGGCCCGAAGCGATTTAGACAGCGTGTACGTTTTAGTTATTTAACGCCCGGTGCGCTAGATAGGCCCATTAGCGCCGATTTTTTTCTTTTAACTTTATTTTTCGTTTTCTGTTTTAACAGAATAGTTTCAGATTTGAAAAATTCATATCTTTTAATCTACTTAATATTTTTAAGTGATTCTTTTTTTGTTGGTTTGCAAATTTCTTATAGTTTCTGTAGAAAATATAATTAGCCATGTTAAAATTATTTAAAATTGCTTTATTTTAAATTTAGACAGAATAGTAAATCTGCTATAAAAGGAGTTAGGAATATTATTTTTAATGATTCTTTTGTCACAACTTTGTTTTGACATTGCCTAATCGTAGGAATTTATTTGGGCATTTTAGGATTAATAAAAAATAGTTTTAACCAGAATCATGTTATTCTTAATTATTTAACTAGCTACTGTTTTCCTATTGTTTTAATTAGTAAATAAATTTATTTTTCCTATGTGATAGATTATTCTAGGATAGTTTCGTAACTTTAGAGCATGAACTTTTATTTATAATAAATAAAACTTTTATTTTATTTTTCTTACTAGAATTTGCTTTAGGCCTAATAGGAGTTTTATAATAGTTTTAAGGTGATTCTTTTGCTCCTAGTTGCTTGATGAATTCTTTTCTGTTAGGTAGCATAAACCCTAGCTTAGGTCCTGTTAAGAAAAATTTTGTTATGCAAAACTATTTCTTTGGTTGTGCTTGATGTAGGAAAACCTTGAGTTGGATTTCTTCGAGTTTTTCCTTTGGGTTTTGATTCGATTGTTCTGTGTGTTTCATATTATTATGCTGTTATGTTAAGTGATCATATGTTTGTATGCTTATATGATTGTTGTTTGCCTCGGTAGAATTTCCGGAGTGCGAAGCTTGCTACCACGAGTCCCTAGTTTTCGAAGATCGTCAACAAGGCAAGTTCACTTTGACCATGCGTTCATACCTATGTTTTATTGCATTTAGCGGCATCTTTGCAACCACCCCTCAGTAGTGTTATTGAATCCTTGTAGTTGAGTAGTATGCATGAGGTAGGAACCCATCACCCTGTTACCAAGCCGGGGACGATTTATTTAAATGCTACGCTATAGTAGACGGGTTGGTATGAGTACTGGAGTGGTGTGAGAATGGAGGATCTCCGTCAATGACGACAACTCCATGATGGAACCTGCAAGGACTGCATCGTCAAGGCCTCAAGACTTCAAGACTCGAGACAAGAATTCAATACACACTCTTTGGGTGAAGGACGGTTGACGGGCACCTGGAGAAACCAGTGGTTGGCGGGATGCATGGAGAAGCGCCATGACATCTTGGAAAGCTTCACCCAGACTCAAAGAGACGGAAGAATACTTCATGCCCGGAAGCTTACCTGTGCAACCGCAAGTCACTATGGGCTCTGGCTTGGTTGACCTTAGTGGTGAATCTGGCTGGTACGGTTCTAGCAGATGTAGAACTATGGTTGGATTGGATGGGCACCGGACAGTGGTCAGAGGAACTCTTCGGAAGACCATGTTTCGGTCATCTTGTTCTCAAACACCCTGAAGTGCGAGAACGTAAAAAGAGGGATCGAATCTTGCGGGTAAAGTGTACAAACCTCTGCAGAGGGTTTAAACCTAATCGATTAGCCGTGTCCCAGTTACGGACAATTTGAGCCTCGGACTTGGATCTATCTCGGAACTCTCAACACCGGATGATAACTTAATTGTGGGCAATTATGATGATTTTGGGCTATGAGACATCGGTTGGCGGAACCATGTCATGATAGAAAACTCCATAGTACAGACTTCATTTATTCCTTTGATGTAGGAAAGGAAAACCAGCTTTTACATAAACAAAACTCAGATCTGAGCCACAAAGCCATATTGCATATAGTATAGTTTTATCATCTGTTTTCTCATGTTGTGATCTTGCGGTACATTCAATGTCTTGACCTACACGGCTGCAACGTATCATGTTGCAGATATTTTACCTCCGACGAGTAAGAGTACAAGTCTGGTTACGGTCTACACTCAACCTGCCGATGGCGTTGATGGGACTCCACACCCGTTTGATTGTTTCCGCTGAGTATTATGAGGTATATATCATTTTACGTTATTTATACATGTGATTGCACTTTGATATATACATTGATGTCTTGTGTGTGCGAAATCTTGATCCGAGGATGCACGAAACACGAGGCTTGACCGTCTGAGGTCGGGTCGCTACAGAATGAAATTCAAATATCTGGGCGTCGTGGCTCGATCGGAAAGATTGAGAAACTCATTTTTTAATTCCTATAAATCCAAAACACGCCCGAAAATCATGAAACTTGGCATGGTGTCATGACATGGCACCAACATGCTGCGGTATTTTTTGGCCGAATTGGGACAAGCTCCGGTATAAGCTTCTTGCAAGCCGGAGCATCCCTCAAGAAGACTCGTGGTTCCGAGAGGGAACGTGTCACCTCCGTGTGCTAAATGAGATACCTATACTGCCTTCTCCCGCCTTAATTTTTTTACATAGGCAGATTAGACCAAATAGAAGTATCGTGCTAAATTTTGGAATTATTCCAGGTTCATTTGGCCTTTTTTATACATTAGTTGAGTTTCTGCGCATTTAATGTGCATAATTCAAATTTGAACCACAAGCACATGCTCCAGTGCACCAAAGTTGGTTGAAAAATCACATGTGTGTCCTTGGGTGACCCATGCAAGAAATGGGAATGAAATTCAAACATCTAGGCGTCCTAGTTCGTCTGGAAAGATTGAGAAACTTGATTTTTTAATTCCTATAAATCCAAAACACGTCTGGAAATTATGAAACTTGGCATGGTGTCATGACATCGCACCAACATGCTGTGGTAATTTTTTGGCCGAATTGGGAGAAGCTTTGGTGTAAGCTTCTTGCAAACCGGAGCTTCCCTCGAGAAGGCTCGTCGTTTCGAGAGGGAACGCGTCACCTCTGTGTGTGAAACGACATACGTACACTGCCTTCTCGCATCTTAATTTTTTACACATGCAGATTAGACCAAATAGAAGTATCGTGATAAATTTTGGAATTATTCCGGGTTCGTTTGGCCTTTTTATACATTAATTGAGTTTCTGCGCATTTAATGTGCATAATTTAAATTTGAACTAAAAGCACATCCTCCAGTGCACCAAAGTTGGTCGAAAAATCACATGTATCTCCTTGGGTGAATTTATAGGTCCCATGCAAGAAATGGGAATGAAATTCATACATCTGGGCGTCGTGGCTTGGCCGGAAAGACTGAGAAACTTGGTTTTTTAATTCCTGTAAATCCAAAACACGCCTGAAAATCATGAAACTTGGCATGGTGTCATGGCATGGCACCAAAATGCTGCGGTAATTTTTTGGCCGAATTGGGACAAGCTTTGGTGTAAGCTTCTTGCAAACTGGAGCTCCCCTCAAGAAGGCTCGTGGTTCCGAGAGGGAACGTGTCACCTACGTGTGCGAAACGACATACGTACACTGCCTTCTCCCACCTTAATTTTTTACACAGGCAGATTACACCAAATAGAAGTATCGTGCTAAATTTTGGAATTATTCCGGGTTCGTTTGGCTTTTTTTATACACTAATTCAGTTTCTGCGCATTTAATGTGCATAATTCAAATTTGAACTACAAGCACAGGCTCCAGTGCACCAAAGTTGTTTGAAAAATCACATGTGTCTCCTTGGGTGAATTTGTAGGTCCCATGCAAGAGATGGGATTGAAATTCAAACATCTGGGTGTCGTGGCTCGGCCGGAAATATTGAGGAACTTGGTTTTTTAATTCATGTAAATCCAAAACACGCCTAAAAATCATGAAACTTGGCATGGTGTCATGACATGGCACCAACATGTTGCGGTAATTTTTTTGGCCGGATAGGGACAAGCTTTGGTGTAAGCTTCTTGCAAACCAGAGCTTCCCTCAAGAAGGCTCGTGGTTTCCAAGAGGGAACGTGTCACCTCCTTGTGCGAAACGACATACGTACACTGCCTTCTCCCGCCTTAATTTTTTTTACACAGGCAGATTAGACCAAATAGAAGTATCGTGCCAAATTTTGGAATTATTCCGGGTTTGTTTGGCCTTTTTATACATTAATTGAGTTTCTACGCATTTAATGTGCATAATTCAAATTTGAACTACAAGCACAAGCTCCAGTGCACCAAAGTTGTTTGAAATATCACATGTGTGTCATTGGGTGAATTTCTAGGTCCTATGCAAGAGATGGGAATGAAATTTAAACATCTGGGTGTCGTGGCTCGGCCGGAAAGATTGAGAAACTTTGTTTTTTAATTCTTGTAAATCCAAAACACGCTTGAAAATCATGAAACTTGGCATGGTGTCATGACATGGCACCAACATGTTGTGGTAAATTTTTTGTCCGATTTGCGAAGGAGCACACATTAACAATCAACAAAGTCATTTTGGAACAAGTGCTGTCACGTTACAAATCGGAAACACAAGTATTATTGAAATCATGGGCGTTCTACTTACAAATTATGTGCCGCCATGTGTCCCCTTTTTTTATTGGCTACGAGGTGTCGTGCGGGGTAGCTATTTGAGTATGGGAGGCGTGCGATCAGATCCCTGCGCGTGCTCATCGGGAGGAGAGCCCTTTGACCACTACCCGTCCTGATAGAGGCGATTTTGAGGTGCCAAATATTGAACTAGTTTCTGCAACTATTTAGATGCGGCTCGTCTCTAGCTTTAATTTGAGTACTCGCGGAGCCAAAACGGACTTCGTATGAGGAAGTTATGCCTGTTTTACTGAACAGTGCACAAAACAGATTCCAATCCGAATTCAGCTACGAGATTGAGTCTAGATAGATCCAAACTTTGTTTTTTTTTCTCTCTTTTTTTCTCACACTTTTTTTCCTTTTTCTTTCTTTCTTTTTTTTCTCTGACTTTTTTTTTCTTTTTTTCTCTCTTTTTTTTCTCTCCCTCTTTCCAAACAAACTAGATAAGATGCAGATTGGATCAAGTGAAGATGTGAACGATCTCAACTATGATTATGACAATGAATGGTGGGTAGCACGTGGTGGAAATTGATGGATGGATGATGGTCAACGGAAGGGATAACGATGCAGCGGCGGCGTGACCAATGTGAACATAACTCAAAACTCTAAACGAACTAGACACTAAGACCAGCAACTCGACACGACGATGCAACCGATAATTCAATAATGCAAACAATGAAAAGAAAACTGCAAAGGCTCAGACTGGCTTGGACAAAGGATGAATAGATCTAAATTTTTTTTGTGGCTTTTTCTTGGACAATAGGTAAGAAAATAAATCTAATCTAGGGATAATTGGAAATTCTCACCGAGCAACCTGAAAACTGATACCACTTGATAGAGGCGAGGGTGTCCCGATCTTTCGATGAGATGATAATTATCGATTTGGTGGAGGCGACTTTGACGATCTGACTACAAACGTGCACGACGTTGTGCCTTAGCAATCGCTAAACCAATCTCCCGAGGTTACTGATGATGCTGGAAGCACAATCAGCCTCACCACGAAGGTCTATTCCTGCACGCAATCGAAGAACGAGCAAGAATATGATAAAGCAATCTGAATATTGCGAATGTATATGAAGTATTGATAATGGTGGGGATCCGTAAGCGGCCTTGGTCTGGTCGTTGGACACAAACGAAGTACACGAAGTTGCAACGGCTAACTTTTAATCTAAACAAAACCCAAGGAAAAAGCTACTAGATGGATCTACTTATATAGGAGCAAGGGGTGGCGGCCAAGGAGGTGGGAGGACGTCCCAAGGCATCATAAAACTAACCCTAGGTCGTACAAGGCCAATGGGCCCAAGTGGAGGTGACGTAACACCTTTGGACTTGTAGTTTGACTCGGATTCTGGTGCAGCGTCAGATTGTTTCATCCATAACTCAACGCTCCGAACGGATTTTAAGTTGATTCGAATTGGGTTGGAAAGAGCATGAAATCTAATTTCTAACAAAAAAAGAATCACCCAATTCGGAGTCCGTACGAAAAAGTTGTTGGCGTTTTGAGTCAGGTATGTATGTGCAGTCCGAATCTGAATCCAGAACGTGAGAGACTTGGACTCTATCTTCTCTTGGCCCAAAAGTGACGTGAGAGGACTTTTTAAACAGCACCTAAACTTCTCCTTTTCCCTTATCTTCATATGTGTATTGTACAAATGTCCCATACACCTGCAATTAGACAAAACACAAAAGTATGTGAAGTATTTTTGTTCTGGATAACATAAATAGATTATTGAATAGTTTGCACTAGAAATCACCTGACAAATATGCATGTATGCAATATTTTTGGTCTTATCCAAGGTATTCATGTCCTCATCACGTCCCGCACCTCCCTCCCAACGTCTCCATTAATGGCATCCGAGCACCTATTCTACGGCGTGGCTATATGTCTCACTGGACTGAGATTTAAGAGAGAAAAATGAAAATTTGAAAAGAAAGTTTTGCACGGATCTTGATGTAAGATCCAACAGACCTATATAGCATCGACTGCGACTTATAGCAAGCATGATGAATATAAGGACGATGATAGTGGATAATAATTGTCTTACATATTTAGGAACATAATTAAAAAAAGCCACATTCGGCAACGCCCAAAATGCACAAGGGCAAAAGAAGAAGGAAGACAACGATCTGGCTCGCTGATCTCTACTTTTTTGATGCGTTGCTGCAGGCCACGGGAACTAGTCTCCGCGGCGAGCAGTGATGAGCTCTTTCTTGTCCTCAAGATGCTGCTTGAGAGCATCCATAGATTCCTCCACCAGTCTACTGCGCTCGATGCGCAGCATGGCATTCTCGTCCATAAGTTTCTCGACGATGACGCCGGTCCTCTTCAACAAGGAAGTGGTCTGCTCCTGCTGCTCCGCACTTCCGACGATCTTCGCCCTCAGCAGGTCGCGCTCGGCCCAGAGTTTCACATTGCTCTCATTTAGTTGTTGGATGACACCGGTAGACTGTTCAAACGAGGCTTTCAAGTCATCCTGCAACCTTGCCCAGCTGGAGATCTGATCCATTTGCCTAAGGACGAGGGCACACATGCGCCTGTAAGAGTCCTCGCCTACCCGCGAGACATTTTCTCAGGCCGCCGCGATGCGGGAGGACATCTCTACTGCATTCGCAGCGTCCCGTGACCAGTCTGCTGCATCGACGGTGCGACGGGACCTCCGTGCAGCTTCGGCGGCACGGCGGGACCTCTCTGCTGCTACGGCCATGCGGCGGGACATGTTGGCTGCTTCCACGGTGAGGCGGGACATCTCTCGTGCTTCCGTTTCTAGTCTCGCCTCTCCCTGGGGCAATCTCTCGACCTAGAACTCACGTTGGCCATGGCAGACGCAAGGGAACGATGATGAATGACTTGATTGTTTTTGTGGATGAGGAGTTGAGGATGAATGTGCAGTCATCTTGGAGTAGTCGTATTCACTGGTGCGCGTCGGTCCTAAGCAAACGGTTTTTACCCCTTTCCGGGACGGCATTTGGAACCGTCGCGAAGTGAGTGTGTGCGATAGGGCGTCCTTCCCACACGACCCAGAAATCGTCGGGGATAGGCCCTCCTGGGACCCAGGCTGGGGCCGTGTGCGATCAGGCGAGGCATCGAAACCCAATCATTTCTGTAGGTATGTACATCCCACACGGTGAATCCCAGAAATCATTTCCGTAGGTATGTACATCCCACACGGTAAATCCCAGAAACCATTTCCTTAGGTATGTACATCCCACACGGTGAATCCCAGAAAATCATTTCCGTTCGTATGTATATCACACACAGTCAATCCAAGGAATACGTTTCTGTTCTTATGTACATCCCACGCAGCCATTCCAGGGAAAACGTTTCTGTTCGGATGTACATCCCACATGGTTTTATGTATACGCTCGTGTGTGAAAGGTGTAACTATCACACATGCTCTGCCTTGGTTAACTGTTTGCTTTCATTAACTACATCACACACGATTTGATGTAGAAAACTATGTGGCATTGGGCTATCCATCGCAAGCGCTTTTTCTGCTAGAACCGTTTGCAAAGGTCCATGACCGTATGTTCTATTTTTATTTTTGCCTGTAATTTATTATTATAATTGGAAATTTTGAAATACGAAACGTGCAATTCAAGTTCTTAGCACAATGGTTCAACAACGAATCCATAAATAAAATTGCCAGTACAATATGTTCAGTAATTACTGGATTAGGCAGCAATTAACTATGATTAATCGTAGTATTTAAAGGCAGTAAAGGTGAAGAGACAAGTGTAAATCATTTTGACTGCCGACGATGTTGAAGAAGCGAAATGCCCATAATGTGCCTTCCTGCATGCCATAGGCACGAACCACTTTTGTCCAATCCCTTGTGACGATCGCCCGCCCATCCTTCACCCCCTTCAGGAAGACTTCTAGAGCATTATCATGGTAGCACGAATTATATACTTTAACCTTAGTTGCCTCCACTCCGGTCATGTAGTTTGCAAGGTAATCATCGGTAAATATCTTCGGAACCCACTGAAAAGAGAAAAATATCAGATACTGAGGTGTAATAGAGTAACTTGTGGGCAGGGGGAAAAGGCAACACATTACTTACCATCCTAATGTTCACTGTTGTCTTCGACAAACTGTAAATAAAGAGCTTAATTCCAATGACCCGTTTCTTTCGCCTAACAATCTTTCTTAGTTTCCTCACTTGTTGCTTGTTCATGAATATCTCATTGCCCCTTACGCAAAAGGGATCAAAGCATGGATCAGTACCCCTCATATATGTACCTACAAGCAACCAGTAAATGTTAGAAGCTAAACTGAGATTGCACAAATGATGTACAATACAAATACCTATGTTCCTAAGTACAATTTTCTTTTTTGAGATTTCAATATGAACTACATACGGATGTATATAGAATTATAGATATAGTTTAGATTAGAATCTAGATTCACTCATTTTGCTCCTTATGTAGTCTATATTGGAATTTCTAAAAATACTTATATTTAGGAATAGATGGTGTATAAGACATGCGATGTAGCTAACCTCGATGGCAAACAACAGCATTGCCCATTGTAGCCCTGTGTAAGTACATGTAAAGCCAATGTTAACTACAACAGGGTTAACATCCACCAAAAATAGCAAATGGTAATAAAACGACAGCATCTGTAGTGATATCTTCTTTTCGAAAGAGTAGCAGGGTAGCAAATGGATGGATTAAAAAATGGATACAACTATTAATTGCGACAGGCTTAACAACATCCTAATTCATGTTTTGTAAGTTTATAGCCATTGAAATACAACTCTTTAAAAATTGATACAACTGTTAATTGCAACAGGCTTAATGGCCATTTAAACCGGTACTGATAAAAATGCAATTGGGAGAGTTAAACATCATAGGGAAGGTGCTGCCAGAGCAGATAATGGCCCAGTTGTCTATAAAAAGGTAGGGAAAATAGCTCAAACGTGTTAGGCATGTTTACTACAACATGCTTAATACATCGACAGTACAAAACATAGCCATTAATTGCAACTGGTATTGGTAAGATTGGACTGGTGGGTACATACTTGGTAAGTCCTGAGAGGTAGTTGCTGGGGCACTTCATCTTGGCCAGAGCCGCCCAAAGTCAGCGGCGGCGGAGGCGAGCTGTTCCTACGGGTCGAAGCGGGGATCAGTGCCACTAACATGTGTACCTACACGCAGCCAGTAAATGGTAGAAGTTAAACGGCAATTGCACAAATGATGTGAAATACTGTAAGACATGGGATGCACCTAACCTTGACGGCAAACAACAACATCGGCCATTATGACCCTGCGTAAGTACATGGACAAGCATGTTAAGTACAACAGGCTTAGCATCCACCAAAAAAAGCAAATGGGGCAGCATCTCCAGTATATCTTCATTGCGGAGAGTAGCATGGTAGCAAATGGACAGATTAAAAAATGGATACAACTATTAATTGCAACAGGCTTAACAACATCCTAAGTCATGTTTTGTAAGTTCGTATCCATTGAAATGCAACTGTTTAAAAATGGATTCAACTGTTAATTGCAACAGGCTTAATAGACATTGAAATCGGTACTGAGAAAAATGCAATTAGCATAGTTAAACAAAAGGCAGGAGGTGCCAGAGCAGAGAATGGCCCAGAGTCTATTAAAAGGTAGGGAAAGTAGCAAAAACATGTTAGGCATGTTTACTAGAACATGCTTAATACATCGACCGTACAGAACATAGCCATTAATTGCAACTGGTTTTGGTAAGATTGAACTCGTGAGTACATACCTGGTAAGTCCTGAGAGGTAGTTGCTGGGGCACTTCATCTTGGCCAGAGCTCGCCCAAAGTCAGCGACGACGGAGGCGAGCTGTTCCTCCCGGCCGAAGTGTGGATCAGTGCCACTGACATGTGTACCTACAACAACCAGTAAGTGGGTAGAAGTTAATCTGCAATTGCACAAATTATGTGAAATACTGTAAGACATGGGATGCAGCTCACCTCGACGGCAAACAAAAGCGTCGGCCGTTATGACCCTGCATAAGTACATGGACAGGCATGTTAAGTGCAACAGGGTTAGCATCCACTAAAAATAGCAAATGGGCAGCATCTCTAGTGGTATCCTGAGTCATGTATTGTAAGTTTGTTGCTGGTATTGGTGAAATTGAGCTCGACATGGTAATATTTGAACAACACACAAGGTGTAGTACTGAAATAAACAAGGCACGAACATGCTTAATACATCAACTGTACAAATCATAGCCGTTGTGAGTGGTATTGGTAAGATTTAGCAGGTCAGATCTTACCTGTTAAGTCCTAGGGGGTAGTCGCTGGGGGACTTCATCTGGGCCAGAGCCTGCATCATGTAGGCGGCGGCGATGGAGGCGAGGTGTTCCTCTGGGTCAACATGCACAGTGGCCATCGCGCCATGGACCGCCATCAGCTCCTGGCGGGGGGATTTGGAGGCATGAGGATGTTTTGCAGGCGCCATTTAAGCAATCAGGCCGGGGACATGATAGAGATTGGTGGGTTACCTGACTGGATCCGAGCAGAACGTAGATGTGGTTGAAGCTATGGTTGAGGCGGCGGCAGTTTGATATGCCGGCAGGGGGAGGCGCGAGGGAGGGGGGACACTGATGGGAAGGGGATGTAGTTGGAGGAATAAATTCTGAAATCGCGCACCTAATGAAAATTTTGGTGTGAAATTTGAAACTTGGGCAGGGGAAACACACAACATAGATGAAGCGCGTAAAATACTCGTGTGCAAGAATAAAGAAAGTTGGCAGATCCCGTCTCCAAAAAAATGTACACGTGTACTTGATTTTTTTCGTTCAATGGTACGCCTGGTTTATTAGGAAATATCGCACAGGTAACTGACTTATGGGTCATTAACACAAAAAACGCAGACGGGTACGACATAGAAACCGTGTGTTTTGTGATCTTCTAATGATTAACACAAAAAACGCACATGTGCACACATGCTAATCAACGCTCAAAGCCCTCAAAGGATGCTCTTACCTACATTGTACGTTAATACTACAAACTTAAAGTACTACTAGTAATTTGCTCTAATACTACAAACTTAAACTACTTCTCACATGCTGACATCAGGGCATGCTGGCCAGACGCCGGCGTTCTCCTTCCTGGCCTTGTAGGCGGCAGCCCACCATGCTTCGATCTCCGCCAAGCTCTCCTCACCATGGCGTGCGGCCTCTTTTTTCTTGCGGCGGCGGGACTCTCTTTTCTTGACTGCTTTCTGCCTTTTTCCGCTCCTTGTGTGCGGCTTTGGCCGCCTCTAGATCCACCACCCATTCGGCCATGGCAGCCTCAAAGTCCACCTGTGTAGCTGCCTGGCCGCCCCCGCCGATGAACTTGGCGCGGCGAGATGCCATCGCTTCCTTACCATGTGTGCAGTCGCGGGCGGCGAGGAACGTGGCGCGGCGGGACGCCATCGCTTCCTTACCAGTTACTGTGCGCCGCGGTGCCATGGACGATGCCTGGAAAGAGCTCTCGGACGGAGGGGCCAGGCAGCCGTACAATGCGGTGGTATTCAAGAGCTCAACCACAAACGACAACAGAAATTTGGCTTCCCTTAAAATTTTGCTCGTTCATTATCGCACACGGTTCATCTCCATCGCTTCCGGAAACAGTGTGCTGAGCCTATTGTGTGTTGCGTTATGATTGGCCGAAATCCCAGCCACGCGGATCGCGCGTGTGCACTTTTGGATGCGCCGCGATTAAACGGCAATCCACGTCCCTCACATCACACCCGTGCACCTGTAGCTGGATTGGATTTATATGCGCTAAATGCCTAGAAAATGCACATAATCCCCTAAATATGGTAAATGATCCTGGAAAAATGCCAAATTTGAACACGGTGATTTGCATGGTGTATGTTTGTCGTAGAAAAAAACTTCAAGGCAAAGAACGAAGAAAATTAGGATTCCCCATCAATCTTGGGGATTTTCCCTCTCGAAAGCATGGAACTTCCCCGGTGATGGTTCAATTTATGAAGGGTGTGCATGACGACATAAGCCAAACCTTCTCAAATATTTACCAGGGCATGGTGATGTCATACCATGGTACCATGCCAGGCGTCATGTTTTTTTAAGCATTTATTTCATTTTTTCTATAGTTGAAAACCCAACAAACAGACATTTGTGGTTGACTATTGCCACACATTTCATCGAATTATCTATCCGTTCCTTGTAAAAGGCATGATAATTTACTAAATGGCATGAGCACGATTTTCT
This sequence comes from Aegilops longissima, assembly GCA_021605205.1. NCBI lineage: Eukaryota > Viridiplantae > Streptophyta > Magnoliopsida > Poales > Poaceae > Aegilops > Aegilops longissima. The sequence continues at coordinate 377,067,327 of CM038677.1, forward strand.
AGGCCGTTCTTGTGGACCCATTCATGCATCGATTGTTTGAACTTGAATTATGCACATTAATGCCTAGGAAATGCACGTAATCCCCTAAATATGGCAAATGAACCCGAAAAAGTGCCAAATTTGAACACGGTGATTTGCAGGTTGTATGCTCATCATAGAAAAAAAACTCGTGGACAAAGGACAAAGTAAATTTGGATCCCTCTTCAATCTTGGTGATTTCTCCCTCGAAACCAGGAAACTTCCTCGGTGATGATTAAATTTATGAAAGGCGCACATCACGACATAAGGAAAACATTCTCCAATTTTTACCAGGGCATGGTGAGGCCACACCATGGCACCACGCCAGGTGTCATGTTTTCCAATCATGTGTTTCATTTTTTGTATAGTTGTTAACCGAGTAAACGACGCATTTATGGTTGACTATTGCCACACATTTCCTTCAAATATCTACCCATTCCTTGTAAAAGGCATGAGAATGTGCTAAATAACACGAGCATGGTTTTCCAGACCGTTCTTGTGCACCTTTTCATGCACCGATTGTTCAAATTTGAATTATTTCCATTAATGCCTAGGAAATGCACATAATCCCCTAAATATGGCAAATGAACTCAGAAAAGTGCCAAATTTGAACATAGTGATTTGCAGGTTGTATGCTCATCATAGAAAAAAAAACTCATGGACAAAGGACAAAAGAAATTTGGATCCCGCTTCAATCTTGGTGATTTCCCCCTCGAAACCATGAAACTTCCTTCGATGATGGTTCGTTTTATGAAAGGCACGCATCATGACATAAGGAAAACATTCTCCAATTTTTACCAGGGCATAGTGAGGCCATACCATGGCACCACACAAGGCGTCATATTTTCCAACGATGTGTTTCATTTTTTGTATAGCACGAGCATGGTTTTCCAGACCGTTCTTGTGCACCTTTTCATGCACCGATTGTTCGAATTTGAATTATGTGCATAATTAATGCCTAGAAAATGCACACAATCCCCTAAATTTGGTAAATGAGTTCGGAAAAATGTCAAATTTGAACACGTTCCATTTGAGGCGGTATGTTGATCGTTGGAAAAATCCGAATGACAAACTAGGACGGAAATTTGGATCCCCATTCAATCTTGGTGATTTCCCTCTCGAAAGCATTGAACTTCCTCGGTGACGGTTCACTTTATGAAGGTCGTGCATGACGACATAAATCAAACCTTCTCAGCTTTTAACCAGGGCACAGTGAGGCCATACCATGGCACCATGCCAGCCATCATGTTTTTCAAGCACATATTTCATTGTTCTATAGTTGATAACCCATTAAATGACGCGTTTGTGGTTGACTATTGCCATGCATTCCATTGAAATCTCTTCCCATTCCTTGTAAAAGGCATGAGAAATTACTAAATACCACGAGTATGGTTTTTCCAGACCGTTCTTGTACACCCTTTCATGCACCAATTGTTTGAATTTGAATTACGTGCATTAATGCCTACAAAATGCACATGATCACCTAAATATTGTAAATGAACCCGGAAAAGTGTCAACTTTGAACACGGTGATTAGCAGGGTTTATGTTCATCGTAGAAAAAAAACTCATGGATGAAGGACAAAGAAAATTTGGATTCCCATTCAATCTCGGTGATTTACTATCGCACACGATTCATCTCCGTCGCCTCTGCGAACCATGTGTGTTCACTCACACATGCAAAAGGAAAAGAAAACCCTCGCCCACTTCATCCCCACTCACTCGCAGCGGACTCCTCCGCAACTCTGCACCCTAAGCTCGACGGTTGTTGGCGGCGGGCGTAGGTCGCGCTCCAAACGGCACCGGATTTCACCTCCACCGCTTTCCGCCGCCTATCTGCAACGGCATTCTAGACTCTGGTCGACTGGGGTTTTCTGCGGGATTGGGCCAGGGGATTTTCTCATGGAGAAGGTAATCAACTTAATTAGCGAAATATTTACTCATCTCTTATCGCAGTCCGTCCGTCGCTGTTAATCAACCAGCGGAAATCGCCGTGGAATCTTTTTTGTTCTAGCTGATTTGTGGGTGTTCATTCATGTGTACATAGTGCGAGCACAATTCGGGCAATTGTGGTCGTGGCCAGTCGGAAACGAAGTTCTATCTCACCATTCCGGATAACTTCAGGGAGCGCTCGGAATGTTCAATCTCAACCTACCACGGTCGGCATGGCCTAAATTTGTGAACATATACCGTCTGTTGCTACATTATCTATATATTTGCATCAAATCTTTTTTACATTATATATTTTTAATTATATATTTTTGTACATTGCTTTCATATATATATGGATATGTTCTATCAGTTACTCCCATATTTGCATCTTGCTCGGTTATTTCAATATATCTAATTTACTATCTTAATTTTCATTTCAAGCAGTACATCCCTTGCTTTGCAAGAACAGGAGTAGAAGGAAATCTTGGGCTTTACTTTGCTGATGACTCCCAGGATGTCATATTGACAACGCAACATGGATTTACAATGATGGTTGGCATAAAACTTGATAAAGATGGTCACTCCTATTTTAATGCGGACCTTCGGAGAAAAATGTCTAAGTGTTATGAACTGAAAGCTGGCAATAAAATTCTAGTGCGTGCACCACATCCTGGTCTAATTAACACGGATGTTTACTTCCCCAACATCATCAACCGATCAAAGTCTGATCGAGGTTAGTGTCCTTTCAACTTTCTCCATGCTGTCATATTACTATTTAAGCAACCAATTGATCACTATTTAAGCAACCAATTGTGATATCATATTCTGACTCCGTTCCTAGGTAGTAACAAATTCTGTTTACCAATTTATGCACTATATATTCTTCTGCCATGTTCTGAATAAATAATACTTTCCCATCTTTTAAGCAGGATATGTTGGATGCATAGTGAACGATTTGTATGTTACTAAGCATACCAAATTTCACTAGAAGGACTTGAAGTATGTCATGAACTTTGTTGATAATCTGACAGAGATAGCACAGCATATGAACGCTGGATTTTGGATGGGATTAATTAGACCTATGGTGCACACACTGACCAAGACCAATTGTGTGCACAAAGCGCTGGTAAAAAGTCTTAATTTAATGTTGATGCTCATAAACAATATATATCTTCAACGATATGTTATAATTGTTTTTTATTCTACATGTCAACAGAAATTGCCCCATGTAGCCGTTCCTGGATCGATTTCCCAGCATGGCCGAATTACACTTGTGCCTGCTAATAACGCCAAAGTGATTTCAAGGTACTGCATGTCCCGCAAAAATGGAACCATTCAAATTAACAAGTTCTTGCTTCTTGTGGCAATGCATCCATCTTGGAAAATTGGAGACACTGTTCTACTCCTGCTCTACCAAGGCACAGGAGGGCTCTTCCTCTTCATTGACGAGATGCCGAGTCGCCGTGATCAAGCTGCTTCCAGTGGATAGTTGTGGTTGTTGGCCCTCAGCCTCTTAAAATGTGCTAGCTGTTACTATATATGTTAAGTATGTAGATATGGACCATATGGTTGTTGGCCCTTAGCCTCTTAAAATGTGATAGTTGTTACTATGTTAAGTATGTAGATATGGACCATATGGTTGTCAAAACCGTGTGACGAAGATCCTCCTCTTGTCGAATAGCGTAACCACTATATATATGTTACTCAAATGCTGTTACCCAAGTTCATAAATTTTCATGGAAAGTATTAGTTTCGTACACAGTTCATTGAGTTTAACTGTCCATATTGCCAATTCACACACATGTTCACATAAGGAAACATATGTGTAACATACTAATCATCGCACATGAGCACTCGCAGACGCATTGTGTGCGATATTCCTAGCCACCGCAAGCAACTAGTTTGCAATTTTCAAAGTTTTTTGTACACACAGAATCACACACGAAGTAACTGTATTGACCGTCTGTGTTGTAATTTCTCCTCACAAACAGTTCATCCGAGTCGGCTGTTTGCCACGTATCACACACATCTTGTTTACACAACTCATTTGTGTTCTTTTGGCTCATCGCAAACAGTTCATCCATGTGAACTGAATGCTGCATATCACACACATCTTGTTAAGTTGAACCGTTTTTGTTGTGTTCCCTAATCGAAAAAAGTTCGTCCGAGTTAACCGTGTGCCGTATATCGCACACACATTGATATGGCTGCCCATTTCTGTTGTTCTACCTCATTGCAAATAGTTCGAATGAATTAACCATGTGTCCTGCATCGCACACACATTGTTATGGCTGCCCGTTTCTATTGTTCTGCTTCATCGGAGACAGTTTGAATGGATTAACCGTATGCCCTGCATCGCACATGCAACTAAAATCTTAACCGTGTTTGATGCAGCCATCATCACAAACATTTTGCACCTTTTTGACGGTTTTTTACACCACCGTTTGCGATTATTGCATTGCACACAGTTTCAGCAAAGGGTCTCTGATCATAGTGTCGCTTTAGCAGTCTCCTGCAGTAGTGATTTATAACCGTGTAGTAGTACGCTCCTAAATGAGAAACCATTTAGGTTTTGATCAATGTGAACAGGTTTGCAATTTGGAATATGACGGGACGCAGCCTCCCTGTTCTTCTAAAAAAAATTGTGACAGGATGCATGCTCAAAATTTACTGATGGTTATAAGTGCGGCACTATCCCCGGAAGGCGTAACGTGGGCACGTAGGCCTTCTCGGCCGCGTACGTGGCATTTGCACCATAGGGTGCACGGCTATAGGCAATGTCAGCACACGTCTTGTTCCAACAACCGTGCGCGCTCGTTATTACCATCGCGCACGCTTCTTTTAATTAGAATGTGTGTGCCCGTCTAGCGCACACAATTTGATCTATCTAACTGTTTCAGTTTGTTTTGGCTAATCGCAAACAGTTCATCCATGTGAAGTGTATGCCATCAATCGCAGACACTTTGATCTGGCTGACCCGTTTATGTTCTGTTGCCTAATCGCAAATAGTTAATCCTTCTAAAGCGTATGCCCTCAATCACACACACCTTGATCGGGCTGACCGTTTCTTTTGTGTTTCCTAATCACAAAAAAGTTCATCCTAGTGAACCGTATGTTTTATATCGCACACGCCTTCATCAGGCTGCTCATTTCTTTTGTTCTGCCTCATCACAAATAGTTCATTGGACTGAACCGTATGCCCTAGATCACACACGCAATTAAAATCTGAATCATGTTTGATGGCTCCGCCATTGCAAATGTTTTGCACCTTTTTTGACGGTTCTTTTGCACCACCGTTTGCGTTTATTGCATCGCACACAGTTTCGTTGAAGGGTCTCTGATCGTAGTGTCGTGTTAGCAGCATCCTGCAGTAGTGGTGGCAAGCAGATCTTGATCCAGAAGAATTGGCCAGTGGCTGCCCAAGCGTTAAAGAAGACGGTTCTCCCTTCAGCGCTGCTGACTTTGCCGAAATAGTAAGGGGAATGTGTCCATTAGCAAGCAAGCTGGTTGAAGATACAGACCTGTCCCAGTACTAGGCGGTTTATGATGCTGAAAAAAAGAAGGTAAAAATGCCGGTTCATGAAGCCCAGGACCTTATTCCGCTAATTCGTAACCACACCTTTGCCCCTAATATTGACCTATCAACACTTATTGATAACGAGGCTGTGTTCAAAGCTTTGACTGGGATCGATTGGTCATCGCCTAACTTCCAGTCAATAGAGGAAGAAGAAGAGCCAGCGAAGGATGATCCGGAAGCCTTGACCTGCCAAGACTAGAAGTCTTGATTCATGAGCCGGTTTACCAGCCACAACATTTGGACGTCGTGTGTCTCAAAACACTTATTCATTTTGGCCGCACGATGCCATGTAATAGGCTAGTTGAAAAAACCATGATCTGCCACGCCATAGTGCGTGTTTGTTTGCATAACACTTTTGAGCCACTCGATCTGACTTGAAGATCCGCTGTTTTATGCTCATAATTATTGTCAATCTTGATGATCATGTCATCATAAGCCCTACACACAAGCAACTAACAAGTGCCCTAGTGGTTTATCTACAAAACTTGGTAAAAATGAGCGAGAAAATCGCAAGGTCCAGTTAAAAACTCATAAGTTTCAACAACTGAAACTTTAAATTTACTACTATGCTCTCGTGCGGGTCATAATGCCCCATATAAAAGCCACTGGTGATTGTATCATTCATAACCAGGGCGGATTTATCAGAACCTCGTTTATTCATAACAAGTGAACAACATACCTGTAATATTTGTTCATACTGCCGGCTTACCACGCCATATGCAGTAAGGGTAACAACCCAAAGACTAAGAGCACAATGCCCTGTTCAATTTATTCATACTGTCGGTTTACAATGCCATATACAGCAAGGGTATCATCCCAAAGACTTAGAGCGCAAAACTCCAAGCGCATAATCAACACACACTGGCGATTTATCGTCCAAAGCCAGGCCGGATTATCAAAATTCTGGATAAATCCAAATATTACATAAGGATCAAGGCAACCTGGACTGAACCAATTTTAAACCATATATCAATATGGTACATAGGATGAACCCAAAAATGTTCAAATCAAAAACAAATCAAGAAAAACAAGGCCTTCAAAGGCTGCCAAGCCTTAACATCAAGTGCTATTCAAGGGCCGCACAGCCACTGAGTTAATCCTTAATTCAAACCTGTAAACTGGGCCTCACATGACCAATCATCGTTTTAACTTTGACAAGTTCAGGGTCTTTATAAGATTGACTGTCAAGATTACGGCGAGTCATTCCAGGATTACCTGGTCGGAGTGGCAAGCATACAAAGGTAGGATAACTCGGATTTTTGGTGAATACACCCGGCGTCCAAGCCAATTATAAGGGTAAACAAAGCTCTATTTCATTAAACCGGGAGCCTCCCAAATAATAATTCAATCCAGGCGTGTCAAGCCGGATCAGTAGGGTGGTCACAACTATGCTCAATGAGCAGGAAGCCCCCAAGTCATTTGTAAACAAGGCATACAAGCCGAATCAAGAGGGTAGTCATAGCTATGCTCAATAAGCAGGAAGCCCCCAAGTGATCTTATGAAGTAATAATAAAGACTCAGATTCTCAGGAATGAAATGACAGAGGCCCTGAATTATCAGGGATGCCGGCTTTATTATACTAATCATAATATATACATTGATAGAAGTATGTACATCACAAGAGCCAATGGCTCAAGTGTAATAAGGCCGAAGATGAGCAATGTTCCATGGCCGACGAGTCTCCTCCTCAGATTTTCGTGAGTCCTTGTGCTCTCGAACATCAATGAGGTAGTAAGTGTTGGAAATATGCCCTAGAGGCAATAATAAATTAGTTATTATTATATTTCCTTGTTCATGATAATCGTTTATTATTCATGCTATAATTGTATTGACCGGAAACAGCAATACATGTGTGGATACATAGACAACACCATGTCCCTAGTAAGCCTCTAGTTAACTAGCTCGTTGATCAATAGATGGTTACGGTTTCCTGACCATGGACATTGGATGTCATTGATGACGGGATCACATCATTAGGAGAATGATGTGATGGACAAGACCCAATCCTAAGCCTAGCACAAAGATCGTGTAGTTCAGATGCTAAAGCTTTTCTAATGTCAAGTATCTTTTCCTTAGACCATGAGATCGTGCAATTCCGGATACCGTAGAAGTGCTTTGGGTGTATCAAACGTCACAACGTAATCGGGTGACTATAAAGGTGCACTACAGGTATCTTGAAAGTGACCATTGGGTTGACACGGATCGAGATCGGATTTGTCACTCCGTAGAGCGGAGAGGTATCTCTGGGCCCACTCGGTAGGACATCATCATAATGTGCACAATGTGACCAAGGGTTGATCACGGGATGATGTGTTACGAAGCAGTAAAGAGACTTGCCGTAACGAGATTGAACAAGGTATCGGGATACCGACGATCGAATCTCGGGCAAGTACAATACCGCTAGACAAAGGGAATTGTATACGGGATCGATTGAGTCCTTGACATCGTGGTTCATCCGATGAGATCATCGTGGAACATGTGGGAGCCAACATGGGTATCCAGATCCCGCTGTTGGTTATTGACCGGAGAACGTCTCGGTCATGTCTGCTTGTCTCCCGAACCCGTAGGGTCTACACACTTAAGGTTCGATGACGCTAGGGTTATATAGGAAGCTTGTATGTGGTTACCGAATGTTGTTCGGAGTCTCGGATGAGATCCCGGACGTCACGAGGAGTTCCGGAATGGTCCGGAGGTAAAGATTTATATATGGGAAGTCCTGTTTTGGTCACCGGAAAAGTTTCGGGCGATATCGGTAATGTACCGGGACCACCGGGAGGGTCCCGGGGGTCCACCAAGTGGGGCCACCTGCCCACAAGGGGCCCAAGGCGCAAGGGGGAGTGGGAGGGGGCAAACCCTAGGGCAGATGGGCCCTAAGGCCCATCTAGTGGGCGCCTCCCTCTCCCTCCTCTCTTGGCCGCCCCCCCCCCCCAAACCCATCTAGGGTTAGCCGCCACCCCTAGGGGGTGGAAACCCTAGAGGGGGCGCAGCCCTCCCCTTCCCCTATATATATGAGGCCCTGGGGGCTGCCCACAACACACGAGAGCCTCCCTCTCCAGGCGCAGCCCTGCCTCTCCTCCTCCTCCTCTCCCCTGGTGCTTGGCGAAGCCCTGAGGGATTGCCACGCTCCTCCATCACCACCATGCCGTTGTGCTGCTGCTGGATGGACTCTTCCTCAACCTCTCCCTCTCTCCTTGCTGGATCAAGGCGTGGGAGACGTCACCGGGCTGTATGTGTGTTGAACGCGGAGGTGCCGTCCGTTCGGCACTTGATCATCGGTGATCTGAATCACGACGAGTACGACTCCATCAACCCCGTTCACTTGAACGCTTCCGCTTAGCGATCTACAAGGGTATGTAGATGCACTCTCCTTCCCCTCGTTGCTGGTTTCTCCATAGATAGATCTTGGTGATACGTAGGAAAATTTTGAATTTCTGCCACGTTCCCCAACCAATGGCATCATGAGCTAGGTCTATTGCGTAGATTCTTCGCACGAGTAGAACACAAAGTAGTTGTGGCGTTGATGTTGTTCAATATGCTTACCGTTACTAGTCCAATCTTGTTTCGACGGTATTGTGGGATGAAGCGGCCGGACCGACCTTACACGCACTCTACGTGAGACAGGTTCCACCGACCGACATGCACTTGGTGCATAAGGTGGCTAGCGGTGCCGATCTCTCCCACTTTAGTCGGAACGGATTCGATGAAAAGGGTCCTTATGAAGGGTAAATAGCAATTGGCATATCACGTTGTGGTTTTGCGTAGGTAAGAAACGTTTTGCTAGAAACCCATAGCAGCCACGTAAAACATGCAAACAACAATTAGAGGACGCCTAACTTGTTTTTGCAGGGTATGCTATGTGATGTGATATGGCCAAGAAGAATGTGATGAATGATATGTGATGTATGAGATTGATCATGTTCTTGTAATAGGATTCACGACTTGCATGTCGATGAGTATGACAACGGCAGGAGCCATAGGAGTTGTCTTTATTTATTGTATGACCTGCGTGTCATTAAACAACGCCATGTAATTACTTTACTTTATTGCTAACCGGTAGCCATAGTAGTAGAAGTAATAAGTTGGCGATACAACTTCATGGAGACACGATGATGGAGATCATGATGATGGAGATCATGGTGTCATGCGGTGACAATGATGATCATGGAGCCCTCAAGATGGAGATCAAAGGAGCAATATGATATTGGCCATATCATGTCACTACTATATAATTGCATGTGATGTTTATTATGTTTATGCATCTTGTTTACTTAGAACGACGGTAGTAAATAAGATGATCCCTTACACAAATTTCAAGAAGTGTTCTCCCCTAACTGTGCACCGTTGCTACAGTTCGTCGCTTCTAAGCACCACGTGTTAATCGGGTGTGATGGATTCTTACGTTCACATACAACGGGTGTAAGCAAGATTTACACACGCAGAAACACTTAGGGTTAACTTGACGAGCCTAGCATGTGAAGACATGGCCTCGGAACGCGGAGACCGAAAGGTCAAGCATGAGTCGTATAGTAGATACGATCAACATGAAGATGTTCACCGATGATGACTAGTCCGTCTCACGTGTTGATCGGACACGGCCTAGTTGATTCGGATCATGTAATCACTTAGATAACCGAGAGGATGTCTATCTCGAGTGGGAGTTCATAAGATGAACTTAATTATCCTGAACATAGTCAAAAGACCTTTTGCAAATTATGTCGTGGCTCGCGCTTTAGTTCCATTATTTAGATATGTTCCTAGAGAAAATATAGTTGAAAGTTGAAAGTAGCGATTATGCGAGACGAGAAAGCTTATGTCCTTAATGCACCGCTCGGTGTCTTTGAACCCCAAACGTCGTTTGTGGATGTTGCGAACATCGGACATACACGTTTTGATAACTACGTGATAGTTCAGTTAAACGGTTTAGAGTTGAGGCACCAAAGACGTTTTGAAACGTCATGAACATATAAGATGTTTCGAGGGCTGAAATCGGGATTTCAGGCTCGTGCCCACGTCAAGAGGTATGAGACCTCCGACGATTTTCTTAGCCTACAAACTAAGGGAGAAAGGCTCAATCGTTGAGCTTGTGCTCAGATTGTCTGAGTGCAACAATCACTTGAATCGAGTGGGAGTTGATCTTCCGGATGAGATAGTGATGTTTCTCCAAAGTCATTGACACCAAGCTGCTAGAGCTTCGTGATGAACTATAACATATCGGGATAGATATGATGATCCTTGAGGTATTCACGATGTTTGACACCGCGAAAGTAGAAATCAAGAAGGAGCATCAATTGTTGATGGTTGGTGAAACCACTAGTTTCAAGAAGGGCAAGGGCAAGAAGGACACTTCATGAAACGGCAAATCAGTTGCTGCTCCAAAGTGAAGAAACCCAAGGTTGAACCCAAACCCGAGACTAAGTGCTTCGTAATAAGGGGAACAACCATCGGAGCAGAATTACCCTAGACACTTGGTAGATAAGAAGGCTGGCAAGGTCGATAGAAGTATATTGGATATACATTATGTTAATGTGTACTTTGCTAGTACTCCTAGTAGCACCAGGGTATTAGATACCGGTTCGGTTACTAAGTGTTAGTAACTCGAAATAAAAGCTACGGAATAAAAGGAGACTAGCTAAAGGTGAGCTGACGATATGTGTTGGAGGTGTTTTCCAAGTTTGATGTGATCAAACATCGCACGCTCCTTCTACCATCAAGGTTAGTATTAAACCTGAATAATTATCATTTGGTGTTTGCGTTGAGCATATACATGATTGGATTATGTCTATCGCAATACGGTTATTCATTTAAGGAGAATAATGGTTACTCTATTTATTTGAATAACACCTTCGATGGTCTTGCACCTAAATGAATGGTTTATTGAATCTCGATCGTAGTGATACACATTTTCATGCCAAATGTATAAGATAGTAATGATAGTACCACTTACTTGTGGCACTGCCATGTAAGTCATATTGGTATAGAACGCATGAAGAAGCTCCATGTTGATGGATCTTTGGACTCACTCGTTTTGAAAAGATTGAGACATGTGAACCATGTCTATTGGTGTATATGCATGAAGAAACTCCATGCAGATGGATCGTTTGGACTCACTTGAGTTTGAATCACTTGAGATATGCAAATCATACCACATGGGCAAGATGGTGAAAAGCCTCGGTTTCAAAGAAGATGGAACAAGATAGCAACTTGTTGGAAGTAACACATTTTGATGTATGCAGTCCAATGAGTGCCGAGGCATGCAGTGGATATCGTTATGTTCTTACTTCACAGATGATTTGAGTAGATGTTGAGTATATTTACTTGATGAAACACAAGTCTGAATTATTGAATGGTTCAAGTAATTTCAGAGTGAAGTTTAAGATCTTCGTGACAAGAGGATAGAATGTCTATGATATGATCATAGAGATGAATATCTGAGTTCTGAGTTTTGGCACACAATTAAGACATTGTGCAAATTGTTTCACAATTAATACCGCTGGAACACCATAGTGTGATGGTGTGTCCGAACATCATAGTTGCACCCTATTGGATATGGTGCGTACCATGATGTCTCTTATCAAATTACCACTATCGTTCATGGGTTAGGCATTAGAGACAATCACACTCACTTAAATAGGGCACCACGTAATTCCGTTGAGATGACACCGTATGAACTATGGTTTAGAGAAACCTAAGCTGTCATTTCTTAAAGGTTTGGGGCTATGACGCTTATGTGAAAAAGTTTCAGGTTGATAAGCTCGAACCCAAAGCGGATAAAATGCATCTTCATAGGACACCCAAAACAGTTGGGTATACCTCCTAATTCAGATCCGAAAGCAATAGGGATTGTTTCTTGAATCGGGTCCTTTCTCGAGGAAAAGTTCGTCTCGAAAAGTTGAGTGGGAGGATGGTGGAGACTTGATGAGGTTATTGAACCGTCACTTCAACTAGTGTGTAGCAGGGCACAGGAAGTTGTTCCCGTGGCACCTACACCAATTGAAGTAGAAGCTTATGATAGTGATCATGAAGTTTCGGATCAAGTCACTACCGTACCTCGAGGGTGACAAGGATGCGTACTACTTCGAGTGGTACAGCAATCCTGTCTTGAAGGTCATGTTGCTAGGCAACAATGAACCCACGAGCTATGGAGAAGCGATGGTGGGCCCAAATTCGACAAATGGTTAGAAGCCATGAAATCCGAGATAGGATCCATGTATTAGAACAAAGCATGGACTTTGGTGGACTTGCCCGATGATCGGCGAGCCATTGAGATAAATGGATCTTTAAGAAGAAGACGGACGTGGACGGTAATATCACCGTCTATGAAGCTCGACTTGTGGCGAAGAGTTTTTCACAAGTTCAAGAAGTTGACTACGATGAGATTTTCTCATCCGTAGCGATGCTTATGTCCGTCGGAATCATGTTAGCATAAGCTGCATTTATGAAATCTGGCAGATGGATGTCAAAACAAGTTTCCTTACCAGTTTTCGTGAGGAAAAGTTGTATGTGATACAATCAGAAAGTTTTGTCGATCCTAAGGATGCTAAAGGTGTCTTGGCTCCAATGATCCTTCTAAGGACCGGAGTAAGCATCTCGGAGTTGGAATGTGCGCTTTGATGAGATGATCAAAGATTTTGGGTTTATACAAAGTTTATGAGAAACTTGTATTTCCAAAGAAGTGAGTGGGAGCACTATAGAATTTTTGATGAGTATATGTTGTTGACATATAGATGATCAGAAATGATGTAGAATTTTCTCGTAAAGCATATAGGGTTATTTGAAAAGTGTTTTCAAGTGAAAACCTGGATTAAGCTACTTGAACGTTGAGCATCAAGATCTATGAGGATAGATCAAAACGCTCAATAGTACTTTCAAATGAGCACATACCTTGACATAATCTTGAAAGTGTTCAAGATGGATCATCAAAGAAGGAGTTCTTGCCTGAGTTGTAAGGTATGGAGTTAAGAGTTAAAAGCTCGACCACGGCAGAAAAGAGAGAAAGGACGAAGGTCGCCCCTATGCTTCAGACATAGGCTCTATAGTATGCTATGTTGTGTACCGCACGGAAGTGTGCCTTGCCATGAGTCATCAAGGGTACAAGAATGATCCAGAATGGGGATCATTGGACAGCGGTCAAAATTGTCCTTGGAGTAAATAAGGACATGTTTCTCGATTATGGAGGTGATAATGAGTTCGGCGTAAAGGGTTACGTCGATGCAAGCTTTAACACCTATCCGAGTGACTCTGAGAAGCAAACCGGATACGTATAGTGGAGCAACCATTTGGAATAGCTCCAAGTGGAGCGTGAAAGCAGAATTTACAATATGACATAGAGATTTGCGAAGTACACACGGATCTGAAAGGTTCAGACCCGTTGACTAAAACCTCTCTCACAAGCAAAACATGATCAAACCCCAAGAACTCATTGAGACTTAATCACATGGTGATGTGAACTAGTTTAAGACACTAGTAAACTCTTTGGATGTTGGTCACATGGCGATGTGACCTATCAGTGTTAATCACATGGCGATGTGAACTAGATTATTGACTCTAGTGCAAGTGGGAGACTGTTGGAAATATGCCCTAGAGGCAATAATAAATTAGTTATTATTATATTTCCTTGTTCATGATAATCGCTTATTATTCATGCTATAATTGTATTGATAGGAAACAGCAATACATGTGTGGATACATAGACAACACCATGTCCCTAGTAAGCCTCTAGTTAACTAGCTCGTTGATCAATAGATGGTTACGGTTTCCGACCATGGACATTGGATGTCATTGATGACGGGATCACATCATTAGGAGAATGATGTGATGGACAAGACCCAATCCTAAGCCTAGCACAAAGATCGTAGTTCAGTATGCTAAAGCTTTTCTAATGTCAAGTATCTTTTCCTTAGACCATGAGATCGTGCAATTCCGAATACCGTAGAAGTGCTTTGGGTGTATCAAACGTCACAACGAATCGGGTGACTATAAAGGTGCACTACGGTATCTTCGAAAGTGACCATTGGGTTGACACGGATCGAGGCTGGATTTGTCACTCCGTGAGACGGAGAGGTATCTCTGGGCCCACTCGGTAGGACATCATCATAATGTGCACAATGTGACCAAGGGTTGATCATGGGATGATGTGTTACGGAACGAGTAAAGAGACTTGCCGGTAACGAGATTGAACAAGGTATCGGGATACCGACGATCGAATCTCGGGCAAGTACAATACCGCTAGACAAAGGGAATTGTATACGGGATCGATTGAGTCCTTGACATCGTGGTTCATCCGATGAGATCATCGTGGAACATGTAGGAGCCAACATGGGTATCCAGATCCCGCTGTTGGTTATTGACGGAGAACGCCTCGGTCATGTCTGCTTGTCTCCGAACCCGTAGGGTCTACACTTAAGGTTCGATGGACGCTAGGGTTATATAGGAAGCTTGTATGTGGTTACCGAATGTTGTTCGAGTCCGGATGAGATCCCGGACGTCACGAGGAGTTCGGAATGGTCCGGAGGTAAAGATTTATATATGGGAAGTCCTGTTTTGGTCACCGGAAAAGTTTTGGGCGATATCGGTAATGTACCGGGACCACCGGGAGGGTCCCGGGGGTCCACCAAGTGGGGCCACCTGCCCCGGAAGGTTGCATGGGCCAAGTGTGGGAGGGAACCAGCCCCAAAGGGGCTGGTGCGCCCCCCACAAGGGGCCCAAGGCGCAAGGGGGAGTGGGAGGGGGCAAACCCTAGGGCCCATGGGCCCTAAGGCCCATCTAGTGGGCGCCTCCCTCTCCCTCCTCTCTTGGCCGCCCCCCCCCCAAACCCATCTAGGGTTAGCCGCCACCCCTAGGGGGTGGAAACCCTAGAGGGGGCGCAGCCCTCCCCTTCCCCTATATATATGAGGCCCTAGGGGCTGCCCACAACACACGAGCCTCCTCTCCAGCGCAGCCTGCCTCTCCTCCTCCTCCTCTCCCACGGTGCTTGGCGAAGCCTGCGGATTGCCACGCTCCTCCATCACCACCATGCCGTTGTGCTGCTGCTGGATGGAGTCTTCCTCAACCTCTCCTCTCTCCTTGCTGGATCAAGGCGTGGGAGACGCCACCGGCTGTATGTGTGTTGAACGCGGAGGTGCCGTCCGCTCGGCACTTGATCATCGGTGATCTGAATCACGACAGTACGACTCCATCAACCCGTTCACTTGAACGCTTCCGCTTAGCGATCTACAAGGGTATGTAGATGCACTCTCCTTCCCCTCGTTGCTGGTTTCTCCATAGATAGATCTTGGTGATACGTAGGAAAATTTTGAATTTCTGCTACGTTCCCCAACAGTAAGATCTGTTGTTCAGATTTTTGCTGACCGCAAAGGGCCCTTCCCAAGGTGGGGATAGCTTGTGCCTATCAGTTTGATCCTGGATGAGCCAGAGCACCAAATCCCCTTCTTGAAACATCCGTGTTTTAACCCGACGGCTATGATAATGACGCGGATCTTGCTGGTAAATCACTGACCGAGCCGCCGCAAGGTCACGCTCCTCATCCGGAAGGTCAAGAGCATCCTGACGTGCTTTTTCATCATCAGCTTCAACATAAGCCGCCACACGGGGGCGAGTCGTGACGGATGTCACTTGGGAGAACCGCCTCTACTCCATAAACCATGAAGAAAGGCGTGTAACCCGTGGATCTGTTGGGGGTGGTATTGATACTCCAAAGCACTGAAGGTAACTCCTCAACCCAACAACCCGGCGTCCTCTACAAAGGGACCATAAGCCGAGGTTTTATGCCGCTCAAGATTTCTTGACTAGCTCTTTCAGCTTGGCCATTCGACTGGGGGTGAGCCACCGATGACACATCAAGACGAATATGCTCTCGTTGACAAAATTCTTTCATAGCACCTTTAAACAGATTAGTGCCATTATCTATTATAATGCTGTGAGAGTAGCCAAAGCGGAAAATCACCTTTTTGATGAATGGAACCATTGTCGCTGCATCACACTTGCTGACCGGCTCTGCTTCAACCCACTTTGTAAATTTGTCAACCGCCACCAAAAAGTGGGTCTTTTTGTCCTTGGATCTTTTAAAAGGTCCAACCATATCCAGCCCCCAGACTGCAAACGACCAAGTAATTGGAATCATCCTCAATTGTTGAGCCGGAATATGAGCTCGTCTTGAAAATTTCTGACAACCATCACATTTGCTGACCAAATACTCTGCATCCGCATGAGCCGTCAGCCAATAAAATCCATGACGAAAAGCCTTAGCCACGAGATACTTAGAATCGGCGTGATGGCCACAATCTCCTTCATGAATATCTCATAGAATCTCACGGCCTTCCTCAGGAGAAACACAACGTTGAAACACCCATGTAACACTGCATCGGTGCAACTCTCCATTGACAATAGTCATTGACTTAGACCACCGGGTTATCTGCCTGGCCAAAGTTTCATCTTCAGGTAACTCGCCCTGGATCATATAAGCCAAATATGGAACTATCCAATCAGGAATAGCATGAAGAGCCGTCACCAACTGCGCCTCCGGGTTAGGAACAACAAGATCCACCTCCATAGGCAATTTAACTGAAGGATTATGCGGAATATCAAGGAAAATATTAGGTGGTACCGGCTTAAGCTGGGACCCTAGCCGGCTTAAAGCATCAGCCGCCTCATTTTTCCTGCGATCAACATGTTCCACTTGATCGCGTTTGAAATGACGAGCAATAGCATCAACCTCTCGGTGATAAGCCGCCATGAGTGGATCTTTAGAATCCCAAGTGCGTGAAACTTGCTGAGACACCAAATCTGAGTCACCAAAACACCTCACCCGGCTTAAATTCATATCTTTAGCCATCCGAAGACCATGCAGCAAGGCCTCATACTCAGCTGCATTGTTAGTACAAGGGAACATCAACCTTAAAACATAGCAAAAATTATCACCTCGTGGGGAAGTCAAAATAACTCCAGCCCCCGAGCCTCCCAACTGCCTGGATCCATCAAAGTGAATAGTCCAGTATGTGCTATCCGGCTTTTTGTCAGGCATCTGCAACTCAGTCCAGTCATTAATAAAATGCACAAGTGCTTGAGACTTGATAGCTGTCCGAGGCATATATTTCAAACCATGGGGTCCAAGCACAATGGTCCACTTGGCTAGGGGTCCCGTGGCTTCTCTGTTTTAAATAATATCTTCTAAGGGAGTAGAGCTGACCAGAGTGATGGGATGACGGAAGAAGTACTGCTTCAATTTACGACTAGCCATGAACACCCCGTAAACCAGCTTCTGCCAATGTGGGTATCTCTACTTAGATTCAATGAGTACCTCACTACATAATAAACCGGCTGCTGAAACAGATGTTCCTTGCCTGCTTCCTTCCGTTCCACAAAAATTGCCACACTGATGGCCCGGCTATTAGCAGCCACATACAACAGTAAGGGCTTTTTCAACGGGAGCTGCAAGGATCGGTGATTCAGCCAATTGCTTTTTCAATGGGAGCTGCAAGGATCGGTGATTCAGCCAATTGCTTTTTCAACGCCTCAAACGCCTGATCAGCAGCATCACTCCAGACAAAGTGATCTATCTTCTTGATCATCTGATACAGAGGGATAGCCTTTTCGCCCAACCGGCTTATAAACCGGCTTAAGGCCGCAATACGACCCGCCAGACGCTGGACATCATTAATACACATCGAATAAGCCACATAAGTGATAGCCTTGATTTTCTCCGGGTTAGCTTCAATGCCTCTTTCAGAAACCAAAAGACCCAAAAGCTTGCCTGCTGGCACACCAAAGACATAGTTAGCCGCGTTAAGCATCATCTTGTAGACCCGGAGATTGTAAAAGGTCTCTTTCAAATCATCTATCAAGGTCTCCTTCTTCCTGGATTTCACAACAATACATCCACATTGACATGTAGCTGATAAGTCGCCTAGGCACTCTTGAGCCCAAAAGGCATAGACACGTAGCAGAAGGCTCCAAAGGGAGTGATGAAAGTTGTCTTCTCCTGGTCCTTAACTGCCATCTTGATCTGATGATACCCAGAGTAGGCATCCAAAAAGCTCAAATGCTCACAACCCGCTGTAGCATCAATGATCTGATCAATACGAGGGAGAGCAAAAGGGTCAGCCGGACAAGCCTTGTTGGGTCTGTGTAATCCACGCACATGCGCCAAGTGCCATTTTTCTTAAGTACCAGCACCGGGTTAGCCAACCATTCAGGACGAAAAACTTAAATGATGAACCCAGCCGCTAAGAGCCGGGCCAATTCTTCACCAATGGCCTTACGCCTCTCTTCATTAAAACGATGGAGGAATTATTTGACCGGTTTAAATTTTTGATCAACATTGAGAGTGTGCTCAGCGATTTCCCTCGGTACGCCCGACATGTTAGAAGGTTTTCATGCAAAGATGTCCCGGTTCTCAAGGATGAACTCGATGAGCGTGCTTTCCTATTTTAGATCCATATTAGCACTGATACTGAACTGTTTGGATGAGTCGCCAGGAACAAAGTCGACCATCTTAGTGTCATCTGCCGATTTAAACTTCAACAACGGGTCATGCTCTGTGGTTGGATTCTTCAAAGGTGTCATATCTACCGGGTCAACATTATCTTTGTAAAACTTCAACTCCTCTGTTGCACAAACAAACTCTACATAAGCAGCATTGCCCTCTTCACACTCCCGGGCTATGTTCCTGTTCCCATGCACTGTGATGGTACCCTTATGATCCGGCATCTTAAGCTACAAATAATCATAACAAGGTCTTGCCATAAACTTAGCATAGGCCGGCCGCCCAAACAAGGCATGATAAGGGCTCTTGATCTTGACGACCTCAAAAGTCAATGTCCCAGCTCTGAAATCATGATCATCTCAAAAAGCTACTTCCAAAGCTATCTTACCCATTGGGTACGCCGACTTACCAGGCACGACACAATGAAAAATAGTAGAAGACGGCTTAAGATCCTTATCAGTCAAATTCATATGATGGAAAGTATCATAGTAAAGGATATTGATGCTGCTACCTCCATCCGTGAGTACTTTAGTAAACTTGTTCCCTCCAACCTGAGGCGCAACCACCAAAGCCAACTGACCTGGATTGTCAACCCGGGGCGGGAGATCCTCACCACTCCATACAGTAGGAAGTTCGTACCACTGCAGGTAGCGAGGGCCGCCAGCTCAACCGCGTTCACTGCCCTTTTATGAACCTTTTGGTCCCGTTTGCATAAACTTGTGGTAAACCCATGATACTAACCACTATTGAGTTGCTTTGGATTACTCTAATAATCAGACTGCTGCTACTGATTCCCTTGACCAGATTGCTGATTAAAACCACCTTGACTGCCTTGGCCCTTAAAACCAGAGTTTGAGCCGCCACCACCAAAGCCAGGTCCGTGAGAGCCGGATCCTGAGCCGCCATTCGGGCCATGATTATTCTGGAAAAAATTGGAATTTCTATACTCCCTCATGATGAAGCAATCCTTCCACAGATGACTGGCCAGCTTCTCTTGCGTACCATGCTTTGGGCACGGCTGATTCATCATCGCCTCAATACTAAAGTTTGGCTCTCCAAACCGAGGCGTTGCCGCTTTCCCCTTATGACGCTGATTATTGTTCTGTGCATTGGTGTTAGCCACAAAGTCTAAACCGCCGTCAGCTTTGTGCTTACCGTATTATGTTGCTACCCCTTTGCATTTCCACTCTTCTTCCCCTTGCAAGCTTTCTCCTCATCAGACTCTGGGTCCTTCGTACTATCAGAGTCGGCATATTTGACAAGAGCCGCCATGAGCTCCCCCATATCATTGCGGTGGCGCTTAAGCCGACCTAGTTTTGCTTAAGGGGAAGGAAACGACAATTCTTCTCCAACATCAGGGCCGCTGAACCGGCGTTGATACTATCCGATGAGTGTATAACGGCCGAGATCAGGCGCACCCAATTGGTTGTTGACTTGACCTCACCTTGGACGCAAGAGTCTAAATCCAGAATTGACATAGGCTGCTTACATGTGTCTTTAAAATTTTGGATGAAACACGTCTTCAACTCCGCCCATGACCTAATGGAGTTAGCGGGCAACCCTTTCAACCAAGTACGAGCCGGCCCATCCAACATCATGGTGAAGTACTTAGCACACACAGCATCACTAACATCCAGCATCTCCATAGCCATCTCGTAGCTCTCAATCCAGGCCTCCGGGGGCTGATCTGCCATGTAATTAGGCACCTTGCGAGGGCCTTTGAAATCCTTAGTCAGGCGCTCGTTACGCAGAGCCGGCACTAAACATGGCACACCAAGGGTTCTGGAGGTTACACCTGCCTCCACCGACGCTGATGGGTAAAGCAAAGAATGTTGCTGAGCTGCCAGCTCGACCTCATGTCGCGCCCTACCCTGGTCCACCAAGGCCTGAGCATCATTACCAACACATGGTGGGTCAGGCCTACGAGGCTGGTTGTGGTGCCGCTCACTGCTCGACACTGCTGGCGAATCAATGTGCCTGCTATAACTCCGGCTTGGGTGCGGGGTTGAATGAATCCGTTCACCACTCTATGAATAAGCCTCCTGTTGAGCCATCGCTATTTGAAGAAGCTCTTCGGCTAACCGTATCTCCATCGCAGCTGGTGACTCGTCTTGAACAGGAAGAGCCGCCAATCGGGTAGCTGTAGCGACCATATTGTCCAGAGGGTTAGAATAATGACCCGGTGGTGTCGGAACATGCTGGAGGCGGAGTCAAATTCAAACGTGCGGGGTGAGGGAGTCCTGGATTAGGGGGTATCTGGACAGCCGGACTATATACATCGTCCGGACTATTGAAGCGTGAAGATACAAGACTCAAGACTTCGACCCGTGTCCGGATGGGACTTTCCTTGGCGTGGAAGGCAAGCTTGGCGATCCGGATATTATATTTCCTTCCTTGTAACCGACTCCATGTAAACCCTAGCCCTCTCCGGTGCCTATATAAACCGGAGAGGTTGGTCCTTAGAAGGCCAATCACAATTACAATCATACCATCATAGGCTAGCTTCTAGGGTTTAGCATCTACGATCTCGTGGTAGATCTACTCTTGTACTACCCATATCTTCAATATTAATCAAGCAGGAAGTAGGGTTTTACCTCCATCGAGAGGGCCCGAACCTGGGTAAAAATCTGTGTCCCTTGCTTCCTGTTACCATCAGCCTAGACGCACAAACCGGGACCCCCTACCCGAGATCCGCCGATTTTGACACCGACATTGGTGCTTTCATTGAGAGTTCCTATGTGTCGTCGCAGCAAGGCTCGATGGCTCATCTCGTTGTCAGGGACAACATTACCGCAGGGGGAGCTCTGGCTGTAGGCCAAACTCTCCGACTAGGCGGCTTCGTCATGGCCGCCCCATCGGCTGTCGCGTCGACGATGGCCTCTCGAGTCATCACGCATAAACTCCACATCAATTCGGAACTCGCCGAACAGATGGATCTGATAGAGCTCTCTTCTCTTAATGAGCTCTTGGATCGCATCGCCGCTTTGGGAGTCATAACGGACTATAACCGGATCGGGCTTAAACCGGACCAAAGGGACATTAAATCCCCGCCGGCCGCCCATGAGATAGTGGTATCGGAGGAACCACACACGGAGTATCCCTCTATTTTGAGGACGAATTATGTCCGGATTGCCGAGCTCCCGGAGCCGGACACCTGCCCGGGGGAGAATATGACCCGGATCCCGGACTTAGAACCGGGCACGGGGCCGGAAAAATTGGGCAGCGTCCCGAATCCCGAGCTGTTGAACTCGGAAGCTTCCAGGCCCCGGGGTGCTAGATCAGATCAGAATCCGGATTCAGCTATAGCCACCCACGCAGACTTAAATCATCTCTACCATATCAGGCAAGAGCTCCAAGAGACAGTACCTCATTACTGGGCCAGATTCGTCCTTGCGCTAAACAAGGTTGAGGACTGCCACGAGGAGGACGCAGTCTCGCTCTTCTGCAAAAACTGCACGGACAAAGGAATCCTTAATGCTATAAGTCACCGTGACATAGTACGCTTTGCGGACTTAGCAATCATAGTACAGAAATACTGTGCGATGGAAAGCGTCTGGAAAACTCAAACTGAATTTTGGGACAATCCGGCTTTCACCAAAACCTTTGTCCGAACTAAACGGGCGAACTCTCGTACGTCGTCCGATCCAATGCCCAAGAAACCAAAGCCCACCCCAGGGCGGGGAACCGTGTTGAAAAAATGGCTCAATGGGCCATGTAAAATCCACAGCACTCTGGACACAACACCAACTCATAGCCTTAGGGCATGTTGGATACTCCGGCAGGTTGCGAAAAGTGGCGAGGATCTTCCTACAGAACAACATCCCACCAACGAGCACAATACGGTACTAACAGTCTTCGAGACTTTTGCCTCAAACAGTAGGCGCAAGCGAGCTCATCGAAGCTCCGCGGAAATTTGCATATTGCCAAAATGAACCCCTGGAATGACACTGCTATAACTTTCAATGCCATTGACGAACCTAGATCGCGGACTGTTCGGGCACCAGCCGCTCTGGTTCTTAGCCCAATCGTGGACGGCTTTCGGCTCACTAAACTGCTCATGGATGGCGGAAGCGGATTAAATCTGATCTATGAAGAGACACTCAGTAAGATGGAATTTGACAAAGGCCGCATTGAACAAAGCGGCACAACCTTCAGGGGAATTATCCCTAGTCGAGAAGCACGATGTGCGGGAAATATCACACTTGACGTGGTATTCGACACCCCGGAGAATTATAGGTCCGAAGAAATCACATTCCAAGTGGCCCCTTTTAGCAGCGGATACCACGCCCTTTTAGGGCGGGATGCATTTGCAAGCTTTCAAGCTATACCCCATTACGGGTACATGAAGCTTAAAATGCCCGGGCCCAATGGAATCATCACTCTAGCCAGTGACCCAGACGTCGCACTTCGCGCCGAAAACAAAACCGCAGCACTAGCCCTGGAGGCATTATCCGAGGCCCTAGCAGCTGAAGAATTAACAACACTGCGAGCCACCGTGGACAGGGACGACGTGATACTAGACAAGCAACCCAAGTCCACCTCATTTAAACCCGCAGATGAGATAGTCAAATTCCAAGTCCATCCAATGGACCCCATGAAGACAGCTTCCGTCGGGACACAGCTGAGCCCCGCGATGGACGCCGCACTGCGCGACTTCTTACGCGAGAATTGGGACATCTTCGCCTGGCACTCATCGGACATGCCAGGCATCCCACGCAGATTGGCCGAACACAGCCTCAATATACTAAAAGGATACAAACCGGTCAAGCAAACTCTAAGATGGTTTTCAGAGCCCAAACGGCAGGCCATGGGGGAAGAGCTAGCCAAACTACTCGAGGCCGGATTCATCAGAGATATCAAGCATCCGGATTGGCTGGCAAACCTGGTAATGGTACCAAAGAAGGACAAATCCTAGCGCCTATGTGTCGACTTTAAAGACCTCAACAAGGCTTGAACTCGTATATGACGACACAGATTCCTCCCGTGGAGGCAGGAGAAGCAAGAAGAAACTCTACCTCCCCGTGCTGGGGAGGAGAAAAGGCATTACCTCTTTACCGCCTTCTTCGGCGCAGCGAACACTTCATGTGGACAGATGTAGCCGCGGCCGGACTGGATGAAATAAAGACCTTATTGGCTAGTAATCCAGTACTAACAGCGCTGAATATTGACGAACCTATGCTGCTGTACATAGCTGCAACGCATCAAGTCATAAGCGCAGTGCTCGTCGTTGAATGAGAGGTTGAAGGATACAAATTCCTTCTCCAGAAGCCGGTTTACTATGTATCCACGGTCCTAACCCCATGCAAATCCCGATACCCACACTATCAAAAAATAGCATACGCGGTTTTCATGGCATCTTGGAAGCTACGACACTACTTCCAAGAGTGTTCGATTACGGTGGCTTCCGAAGTACCACTCAATGACATAATAAATAACTGTGATGCTACGGACCAGATTGCCAAATGGGCCATTGAGCTCCTTCCGTTCGACATAACATACAAATCTTGACGGGCCATCAAGTCGCAAGTATTGGCTGACTTTGTCGCCGAATGGACAGAAGCTGAACTCCCTAAAGAGTACGACACATACTCAAACTAGATCATGCACTTCGACAGCTCTAAAATGCTGGCCAGATTGGGAGCAGGTGTAGTCCTGACGTCTCCCACCGAAGACACGGTCCAGTACGTCCTCCAAATATTATACACAGACTCCAACAATGCAGCCGAATACGAGGCTCTGTGGCACGGTCTTTGGATGGCAGTCTCTATGGGCATTCAACGCCTAGAAGTGCGGGGGGATTCAAACCTCGCAATATCACAAAAATGGAGATTTTGATGCCAAAGACCCGAAAATGGCGGCCTACCGTAATGATGTCCTCAAAATGTCAGCTCGGTTCGAGGGGCTCGAATTCCACCATGTGGCTCGAGAAAACAATCAAGCGGCGGATGTCCTCGCTTGCATCGGCGCCAAACGCGACCCTGTCCCACCTAACATATTCTTGGAACGGCTATTCAAGCCTTCCGTAGTATGGGAAGGGGAGTCCGGCAATACTAGCATGGATCCGAATACACCCCCAGATTCCAAACTATCAGACATAGTCGGAGGTTCTACCACCGAAATAACGCCCTCGGCCCACGAAATCATGGCTGTAATTGCCCCGTGGACCGAGCCTTTCTTGGCCTACCTAAATAGGCAGGAGCTCCCCGAAGACCAAAATGAAGTAGGCTGCATCGTCCGACGCTCTAAAGCTTACAAAGTATACGAAGGGGAACTCTACAAGAAAAGGGCTACCGGAGTACTCCAAATATGCATCTCCGAAGAGGAAGGGCGGAAGCTCTTGGCTGAAATCCATGCCGGACTAGGCGGGCACCACGCCCCGGCTCGGACACTAGTCAGCAAAGCCTTCCTTACAGGTTTCTACTGGCTGACGGCCCGAGCAGACGCACAGGACCTTGTCCAACATTGCGTTGGTTGCCAGCTCTTTGCCAATCAGAGTCATATGCCCCCTACCGCTCTCCAAACAATCCCCATAACTTGGCCCTTTGCGGTCTGGGGGCTGGATATGGTCGGACCTCTTAAAGGGGGAAGCCATAAGAAAAAAATACTTATTGGTCATGGTGGACAACTTCACCAAATGGATAGAAGCCAAACCAGTCAAAACGGCTGAATCCGGACTAGTAATAGACTTCATATCCGGGTCGCATAATCGACACGGTGTCCCCACAAAGATCATCATCGATAATGGCTCAAATTTCACTGCCGACGAAGTGAAAACTTGGTGCGCAAAAATGGGCATTAAGCTTGATTACGCTTCCGTCTACCATCCCCGAACAAACGGCCAGGTAGAGCGGGCAAACGGTCTCATCATGAGCGGCATCGAACCCAAACTAGTGCGATCCTTGACAGAGTCGGATACGCACTGGGTCGAGGAGCTCGACTCCGTACTCTGGGGGCTATGGACCACGCCGAATTGCACCACCGGATATACACCATTTTATGGTGTACGGCGCGGAAGCGGTATTACCTTACGACATAATACATGATTCGCCACGCGTACGCATGTACGAAGAGAAGGAAGCCGAGTTAGATCTGCAAGATAACTTGGACGCCCTGGAGGAGGAGCGCGACGTCGCAAAAGCCCGCTCCGCATTCTATTAGCAGCAGACTCGACGATAGCAAAGCAGAGAAGTGCGGGCCAAAACTTACAACATTGGCGAGCTCATTCTACGCCTACCGGAGAAGAAGAAGGACAAGCTCAAACCCAAGTGGGAGGGTCCCTTCGTCATTGACAAAGTTCTCACCGGAGGAGCGCATCGCCACGTAATGCATCCGATAATGCACTCGAGCCGAACCCATGGAACGCGCCGGACTCTCGGAGATTCTACGCCTAACGCTGAACTCAATGTCCGTCTCCTAACCCCTCCTTTTTAATTATGCTCCATCCCTTTTTCCTTTCTCGACCTTTTTCGCTCTTCACACAAAGTATTCAATACAGTGCGGATTTCCGGATCACTCCGGCTGCACTAAGTGTGTAAGCAATACCCGGGGACTTCCTATATGGAAGCTAAAAATAATTACTCACATGGCTTTCTGCCCATCACATATGCATTCTTTTTCCATATGTGCCTTTTCTTCACCATTATATGCATCGATATGACTTAAGATGTTGGCAAGCTGTGTTGCCTGGCTCTTGTATTTATGCCCTACGTTCCCGTTAATTCGGCTAGGGCATAAGGGGAGCACCTCTGCGATTGTTACTGCCGGTTCAGCCGGATGTGTACCTCAGACTGGGTGAAGCCGAAAGCTAGCTTCCTTAAGAGAATATTCGGTCGGTGAACAAAAGATATATTCATTTATTATAACGCAAATTCCCAGAAGTTTTGTATCCTGCGCAATCATTCGCAGTCCGGACGTGTGCATTGTCGCATGCTTACCCAGGAAAAGGAACCCCTAACAGAACTATTCTCGCTGGAAGATGTTTCTTACTATCCATGTAATATAACATAACTAGTTGGGTACTTGTCTGTTCAAGCACTTATGACCCCTACGCCTAGTGCCCACGCATACCGCGGCTTTGCATAACTGAGTGGGTATTCGGACACACCCTGTACTATAGGATCCGGGGGCTGAAGCGAAAAGGTCCGCCATGACAAATGATTTCAATCCGGCTAGGGACTACTTATGTCCATTGAATTACACAGTCACTTGGACTGACTGTATTCCTCCTGTATACCGTCCAACAGGCTATCTAGCTTACAATCTTGTTGAGAATACTTAGCGGCTAACGCTACCTGGTCATATACCAGACTCACGGGAATTTCTTGCCCATCGAGCCCTGCTGGCCCTACTTCGGCCATATGGTTCGGGTCCAGCTTGGTGTAGCGCGTCTTCACCATAGCCCAGGCTTCTCTTGCGCCTTGCCGGCAAGTGGACACCTTCCACAGTTGGAAGTGCCGCCGTGCTCCTTGAAGCATGTTCACAAGCTCCTCCATGCCATTCGGTAGCAAGCTTGATGGCCACAAAGCCTGAGCAACACCCCGCATCACTTGTCGAGCTCGCTCGTGCAGTTGCGAAAGGTCTTGCAGTAAATCACTCGTAGATGAGGGCATCTCCTCCTCAGCGCGACCCGTTAACATTCCTGCAAGCAAAATTCTTTCAATATACTTCCTCGCCAAACTATACTACAGTTCGTCTAGGCACTTACCGTAAATGCCGCATCGAAGCCTTTTGTTCTCCTTCAAGGAGTCCGCCAGCTGAGCGCGGAGATCTTTTAACTCCACGTCCAGCAGGACTTTGGCATCTTGAAGATTGTTCTTCTCCTGCCTAACTCGCGTAAGAATGCGCTCGCCAGCCTCCAGCTGCCTTTTAAGATGCGATGCGTCCTCTCTTACGCCCTCAGGATTCACCCCGGGATTGTCTGCGGAATTTTATGTTAGACTTGTCATATCAGCCATTTACTAACTGGTGCATCTTCATACAATTGTGACAATTGTTACCAAATGAGGGCTTTTGGGGTTCCTCTAACTTGGCAACTGCGGCCCTCAGTTCGCCTTGCATTCCTCTAGCTCCCGAGACAATTGCTCATTCTTATCTACAAGGACCTATGCATAAATTGATCCTTAAAATAGTTGTTTCAACCGTTTCAAGTCTCAGGGGCTACTGCCACACATGCTTATCAATTTTTCTTACCCGTATATCTTTGGTATACTGGTCCGTCGCTCGGGCAAGCCCGCCTTGAGCAGCTCGGATGTATGCGCCTCTGAATTGAAGGCGTTAAATGCCTCTTCGGAAAATATGTTGTTCCGAAGTACAGCCCGTCGGCGCCGGTGATTCATGGCGCTCTCTACTTCGGAATTCGTGGCTGAGAGCATGTCCGCATTCTCTGTTGGAGAACTATGCGGCATCGGCCCTGCTCCCGCCTCTGCTCTCGAAGCCGGTTCTGGAATCCGGCTGGTGGAGGCGTGGTTGGCAGGATCCCCAGATATAGTCCGACTGCTCCTCTTCCTGCCAGAACACAAAGGGTGTTGTCATACTTCAAAATACCATAATCACAGCACAAGTTTTTGTCTTACCTCTGTAGCGGCGAGTCGACCCTTACCGCCTTCCTCTTGAGCCTACCCGATCCGGACTCCCTTGGCCGATGAGTCCCTAGGGGCTCGGCCCCATGCTCCGATCGTTGTCTCTGCAAAAACACGACACTTCAAGGGTAAGGCATGCCATCTAAAGGGAGTCCTCTTCGGAGGGTAGGGTTTTTCGACTTGGCTTACGCGCGATGTAGGAAGCGGTCCGGGATAGTCGACAGTAATGGCCACTGAGGCGCCATCGCAGCTCGCTTGATAAAATATCCCGTTGACGAGCTCCACGGTAATATCCAGATCTTCTTAGAGACCGGGGTCTAGGGCCCTTCCGGGGTCCTCTGGCTGCGGGGAGGGGCTGGAGATTCCTTCTACGGCCCTCCTCAGTTCCTGCTCGGGAATATCGAGGCATATGATCTTAGCGAAGAACGCCACAATAAGTGACGTAGGGAAAGGAATGACGACTTACCCATTTCGGAGGGTTGTACATGGAGAATCCATCCCGCGGTTTGACGTGAAGGAATTCCTCCTCTTCGCCTTTGTATAAATCGGACAATATCCTTGCCAGAGCAGTGGCGGAGTCGGGACCCTTACGGCCACAGCGAGTGGCATCATCTTCCCCGTTGAAGTGCCATCTGGGCTTCCCCCGATATTGAAGTGGTTGCACTCCCCGTATTATGCATATTGCCATAACCTCGACTATCGTCAGTCCGGAGTTGGCCAAGAACTTTATCCTGCTCATCGTAATATATCTCCTGGTATCCTCCTCTTGGGGGCCTCGGGGCGCATAGCTTAGACGTGCCCTCGCGGGCGCATCGAATCTGGGGAGACCTGTCTGCTGGATCCGAAGGGGAACGCCATCAATATAGAACCACTCAAGGCCAGTTCTCGGTGCCTTCTTGGGAGTGCGGAAAGGTATCCGGTCTCGCAATGCACTATACTTGCCCCGCCCACCGACATAGAGATTCTCCCTAGTTGCGGGTACAAGGCGTAACAACTTCTTCCATAACTCAAGTGAGGCTCGCAGCCTAAAATAGCTCATAGAAGGTCAATGTACCCTGCTATATGTAGTATAGAGGCAAGGGTGAAGTTGTGTAATCGGAGGCCGAGAACCTGTGAGCTCACGAAGGAATGGGTGGATAGGAAACCCGACGCCCCTTAGCAGATGCGGGATGAGGCATATTCGCTCCTCTGGAGATGGATTGGGAGATCTCTCCGCTTGCTCCCCGCCATTATAGGTGGCTATTCCGGCTCGGACAGGGACCATGAATGCTGGTGGAAGAAACCCTTGGATTTGTAACTCAATCAAATGGATATGGGGAACTGAACACTCTTCCCAGTCCCCCGTCTTGGAGGGAGGAGTGCAAGCAGAGGAGCTGTGAAAGGAAAGCTTGGCGTGGAAGGCAAGCTTGGCGATCCGGATATTATATTTCCTTCCTTGTAACCGACTCCATGTAAACCCTAGCCCTCTCCGGTGCCTATATAAACCGGAGAGGTTGGTCCTTAGAAGGCCGATCACAATTACAATCATACCATCATAGGCTAGCTTCTAGGGTTTAGCCTCTACGATCTCGTGGTAGATCTACTCTTGTACTACCCATATCTTCAATATTAATCAAGCAGGAAGTAGGGTTTTACCTCCATCGAGAGGGCCCGAACCTGGGTAAACATCTGTGTCCCTTGCTTCCTGTTACCATCAGCCTAGATGCATAGATCAGGACCCACTACCCGAGATCCGCCGCTTTTGACACCGACAGGGGGTCTGCCGCACGCGGCTGAACCAGCGCCCCTGCTGCAGGTGCCTCGACGGCCCGGTTTACCACGGGTGGGTTACTGGTGCCTGCCCCAGGTGTGTTGAAAAGGTTTCTTGCGTCGTACTCCGGAAGTAAACAACTCTGGTGCCTCCTCCTCATAATAGCATTTGAAGCGTTCTGATCCAAGGTGAGCCGAAAAGACTCTGCATGAATCCGTTGTGCCTGAGCGTCCAAAGCAGCTCATTCCGTGGCCATCCTAGAGTTCTCAGCCGCCAGTTCTTCCTTGGCTTGAGCTATCTCATCTCTTAGCTTCGCGACATCCACTTTATGTTGTTCTTGAGTCTCCGAGGTTACCTCCGCCCCCCATTAAATTTAAAGTCGCCAAAGCATCCAACAGCTCGGTCAATGATGTCTACTACACAACCTTCTTCTTGTAGACGTTGTTGGGCCTCCAAGTGCAGATGTTTGTAGGACAGTAGAAAATTTCCCTCAAGTGGATGACCTAAGGTTTATCAATCCGTGGGAGGCATAGGATGAAGATGGTCTCTCTCAAACAACCCTGCAACAAAATAACAAAGAGTCTCTTGTGTCCCCAACACACCCAATACAATGGTAAATTGTATAGGTGCACTAGTTCGGTGAAGAGATGGTGATACAAGTGCAATATGGATGGTAGATATAGGTTTTTGTAATCTGAAAATATAAAAATAGCAAGGTAGCAAGTGATAAAAGTGAGCGTAAACGGTATTGGAATGTTAGGAAACAAGGCCTAGGGTTCATACTTTCACTAGTGCAAGTTCTCTCAACAATAATAACATAATTGGATCATATAACTATCCCTCAACATGAAACAAAGAGTCACTCCAAAGTCACTAATAGCGGAGAACAAACGAAGAGATTATTGTAGGGTACAAAACCACCTCAAAGTTATCCTTTCTGATCGATCTATTCAAGAGTCCGTAGTAAAATAACACGAAGCTATTCTTTCCGTTCGATCTATCCTAGAGTTCGTACTAGAATAACACCTTAAGACACAAATAAACCAAAACCCTAATGTCACCTAGATACTCTAGTGTCACCTCAAGTATTCGTGGGTATGATTATACGATATGCATCACACAATCTCAGATTCATCTACTCAACCAACACAAAGAACTTCAAAGAGTGCCCCAAAGTTTCTACCGGAGAGTCAAGACGAAAACGTGAGCCAACCCCTATGCATAGATTCCTAAGGTAACAGAACCCGCAAGTTGATAACCAAAACATACATCAAGTGAGTCAATAGAATACCCCATTGTCACCACGGGTATCCCACGCAAGACATACATCAACTGTTCTCAAATCCTTAAAGACTCAATCCGATAAGATAACTTCAAAGAGAAAACTCAATCCATTACAAGAGAGTAGAGGGGGAGAAACATCATAAGATCCAACTATAATAGCAAAGCTCGTGATACATCAAGATCGTGCCAAATCAAGAACACGAGATAGAGAGAGATCAAACACATAGCTACTGGTACATACCCTCAGCCCCGAGGGTGAACTACTCCCTCCTCGTCATGGAGAGCGCCGGGATGATGAAGATGGCCACCGGTGAGGGATACCCCGTCCGGCAGGGTGCTGGAACAGGGTCCTGATTTGTCTTTGGTGGCTATAGAGGCTTGCAGTGGCAGAAATCCCAATCTTGGTTTCTTTTCGGGGGTTTCTGTATTTATAGGAGTTTTTGCCGTCGGTCTCACGTAAGGGGGGGTCTCTGAGTCATCCACGAGATAGGGGGGCGAGCCTAGGGGGTAGGGCGCACCCTCCACCCTCGTGGATGGCTCGGGACTCTTCTCGCCCAACTCTTTTACTCCGGGGGCTTCTTTTGGTCCATAAAAAATCATAAAAAATTGGCACGTCAATTGGACTCCGTTTGGTATTCCTTCTGTGTAAAACTCAAAAACAAGGAAAAAACAAAAACTGGAACTGGGCTCTAGGTTAATAGGTTAGTCCCAAAAATCTTAT
This sequence comes from Aegilops longissima, assembly GCA_021605205.1. NCBI lineage: Eukaryota > Viridiplantae > Streptophyta > Magnoliopsida > Poales > Poaceae > Aegilops > Aegilops longissima. Next base: position 377,099,665 of record CM038677.1, read on the forward strand.
AAAATAGCAAATAAATGCATATAAAACATACTAGATGGATAATATAATAGCATGGAACAATAAAAAATTATCGATACGTCGGAGACGTATCAAGCACCCCCAAGCTTAATTCCTGCTCGTCCTCGAGTAGGTAAATGATAAAAACAGAATTTTTGATGTGGAATGCTACCTAACATATTTATCAATGTAATCTTCTTTGTTGTGGACTGAATGTTCAGATCCGAAAGATTCAAGACAAAATTTTAATATTGACATAAAAATAATAATACTTCAAGCATACTAACAAAGTAATCATGTCTTCTCAAAATAACTTGGCCAAATAAAGCTTATCCCTACAAATTCATATAGTCTGGCTATGATCCATCTTCATCACACAAAATATTCAAATCATGCACAACCCCGTTGACAAGCCAAGCAATTGTTTCATACTTTAGCATTCTCAAACTTTTTCAACTTTCACGCAATATATGAGCACGAGCCATGGACATAGTACTATAGGTGGAACAGAATATGATGATGGAGGTTGTATGGAGAATACAAAAAGGGAGAAAGTCTCGCATCAACGCGGCTAATCAACAGGCTATGGAGGTGCCCATCAATTGATGTCAATGCGAGGAGTAGGGATTGCCATGCAACGGATGCACTAGAGCAATAAATGTATGAAAGCTCAACAAAAGAAACTAAGTGGGTGTGCATCCAACTTGCTTGCTCATGAAGACCTAGGGCATTTTGAGGAAGCCCATCGTTGGAATATACAAGTCAAGTTCTATAATGAAAAATTCCCACTAGTATATGAAAGTGACAAAATAAGAGACTCTCTATCATGAAGATCATGGTGCTACTTTGAAGGACAAGTGTGGAAAAAGGATAGTAACATTGCCTGTCGGTGTCAAAACCGGTGGATCTCGGGTAGGGGGTCCCGAACTGTGCGTCTAGGCGGATGGTAACAGGAGACAAGGGACACGATGTTTTTACCCAGGTTCGAGCCCTCTCGATGGAGGTAATACCCTACTCCTGCTTGATTAATATTGATGGTATGGGTAGTACAAGAGTAGATCTACCACAAGATCAAGGAGGCTAAACCCTAGAAGCTAGCCTATGGTATGATTGTTGTTCGTCCTACGGACTAAAACCCTTCGGTTTATATAGACACCGAATAGGGTTAGGGTTACACAGAGTCGGTTACAATGGTAGGAGATCTACATATCCGTATCGCCATGCTTGCCTTCCACGCCAAGGAAAGTCCCATCCGGACAAGGGACGAAGTCTTCAATCTTGTATCTTCATAGTCTAGGAGTCCGGCCAAAGATGATAGTTCGCTATCCGGACACCCCTAGTCCAGACTCCTCAAGAGCTCCCTGAACCAGGCTTCAATGACGACGAGTCCGGGCGCATATATGTCTTCGGCATTGCAAGGCGGATTCCTCCTCCGAATACTTCATAGAAGGTTTTGAACACAAGGATAGTGTCCGGCTTTGCAAAACAAGTTCCACATACCACCGTAGGGAGAATAATTTTTGCACAGATCTGCTGACGTATTCCACGGCGTGACATCACACCACGGCCAGGCCTTTATACGAATCGTTTTTTACTGTTCCACCTTAGCGTGTTTAGCAAGGCGGTTTCCTTGGCACGTCTTATCAAAGCGGAGATCGTGCCCCCTTATTCCGGGATTCTCATCAATACGGACGTGGATAACCCATCCGTGCCCGTTGGCACACCTCCTCTATCGAAGGCGAGTCCCAATCGACCACGGGGAGGGCTCTTGGTATTCAGCCTCTTTATAATGAGACCAAGGCCCTCTTCTTTTTCCCACCCTCCATCGGGTTCGCCTCGCACTTCGAGTTCTAACACCCAAAGCTTCAGATTTAGGCGCTTCGGACCTTCGACGATGTACGGCTCCGACCAGCTCGGCCGATGGATGTCTTCTTCCGTCACAGAAGAAGATGTGCTAAAGTTGCAAGACGCCAGGTATCTAACCAGCGAGATCTCGCATAGGCTGCCTGCTCCAGGGCAGGTCATTCCCACTACCGAGCCCGGTGAGAGCGTGGTGTTCATGTCTCACTTCCTTCGGGGTTTAGGCTTCCCGACGGATCCCTTTGTGCGGGGGCTCATGTTTTATTATGGGCTGGATTTCCATGACTTGAACTGAGTCCGTCCTCCATATCTCGCTATTCATCGTCAGATGAAGCCTTCCTCCATATTACCCCTCACTTTGGATTGTGGCTCAAGACTTTCAAGGTGGAGCCGAAGATGATCGAGGGGCAACAAGAAGAGTGCGGAGGGGCGGTCATAAGCAAGTGTGCTGATGCTCCGTGGCCCGAGGGCTCTTTTCAAGAGGAGCTTGGTTTGTGGCAACGGGAGTGGTTTTATATCACCGCTCCCAGGGGCACCAAATGGGTGGCGCCACCCGCCTTCCGCTCAGGTCCACCACAGTGGCTGGCCTCATGGGTCAACCGGGGGCTCGACTGGGGGCCGTCCAAGGATGTTCCTTTGTTGCAGGGCCGTATTCGAGACCTCCAAGAAAGAGAGATCAATCTGGTCGTGGCGGCGCAGGTTATGCTGATTCGGCGCCTTCTGCCCTGCAAACGTTGTCCCCTCCGTCTGTGGGAGTTTAATCCGGAGGGACCACGAGCTCTCCAACATTTTATGGGCGCGACGCCCAAGGAGATGTTCAAACTGTTCTTCGGATCACAAGAGAAGTGTCCGGACTTGACCGAGGACGCAGGTCTAAGCTGCAATCACTCATAAACTCAAGTAAGTAACCCTGTAACCGGACAGGCTATTCATTCATTTATCATATATATGCCCTTTAAGGGAGCCTTTTCTTGAACAGGAGTGGACAGCCAAGGCAAAGTTGATAAGGTGTCCGGCTCCCCTCCCAGAGACCACGCCGGATCCTATGCTGACCAAGATGTTGAAGGCCGCGCCTTTTAAAGAAGGCGAAGGGGGGAGCAGGGAAGCAACTGACTCCGCGAAGGAGGCTTTCAAGGAAGAGGAGGTCAGGGATCCTCCCCTCCAAGGGGAGAAGAGGACCGCTTCCGAAGACCCGGAAGCCAAGGCCTCAAAACGGGGAAAGAAGTCTTCGTCAGAAAGTCCGGCGCTGGGAAGTACCCCAGCCGCACTATTTCCCCAAGGGATCAGCCTCCAAAGGAGCCGTAAGTAAAAAGAAGGGTCTGTGAATAAAGAACATCCCTGATTTATTTCAAGATAACCGAAATTGTACCTTGTAGTTCGGATCTCAGCCCTTCTCGCAGAGCTCGTCTTTGGGGACCTTCGTCCGAGATGATAGAGAGTGGAACGCCCACCTATCGCGCCTTCGGCGAGGCGGGCGACCTCAAGTGTCGCCACGAGAGTTTCCCGAGTCCGGCGGGGCCGGACGGTCCGGCGCCAACTGGCATGCGGTCGGAGGAGCTGAAGGACCTGCTCGGGCGAGCGTATATCTCAAAAGATCACCGTGCGCTAATGGCTACAGTAATTGAAAGAATTGCATCCGCTGAGAGCGGATTGAATGAAGCCGTAAGTTTCTTGCTGTGGTTTGAGGTACGAAAAAATGATGTACCTTCTGACAGTTATGCATATAGAATGCGCCCTGTATAGATAGTAGACCCTGAGACTCGGTATGTTGTCAAAATTGACAGCGTGCCGAGGATCATAATCTCAGTTATAACATATCACCACTCCTAAATAGGTGGCGGGGCGTCCGGTGGCCAGCCGGACTGATGAATTTGCCGAACTAAAGCGGCAACTTGACGAGGCAGATGCGGACATCGCGCTTGTCAATAAGCGGTTTGACGAGTCACAAGGTATGCGACTTCTTCGCGGACGCCTGGTAAGGGAGCTTGATGCCCGTGCCTTACTACTTGTATGCTTAATGTAGGTGGTGCCGCTGCTGTGGAGGAGCTGCGGGAGGAACTAGCCCAAGCTAAAGAGCAAGCCATAAATAGTAATGCGGCCTCTTTAAGGGCGGCCGAAGAGCTAAAAGCCAAACGGGCTGCTCACTGCCGAAGCAAAGAGGAAATGGCCGATTTGGCCCTGAAACTGAAGAATACTACCGACCGCTGCGAGGTTCTTGAAAAAGAACGTCAAGCAGAGCAAGAGGACCTGAAAAAGGCCACCGCCGAATCCAAGGATGCCCGTTCCGCTATGAGAGCTGCCAAGGAGGAGCTGAGTCAGGCCGAGGCTATTGCGGCTGGAAAATCATTTCTGCTGCGGAGGAAATATACGGATCCGAAGTATGCTCAGTTGGACAAGTTGTGGAGTTCGGAGGATGCTTATCTAGACTTAGCGGCAAGCGCTGTGGATGTGATTGAGCACTTCCGAGGCCAGAAGGGGCGCAGAAGGGAAGAGCTATATTGGTCGCAATTCCATAGTCCGGAGCGTCCTCTTCCGTTAACCGATCGGTTGGCCGAATGGGCCGAGCTGAATCGATTATCCGGACTTGCCATGAAGCATGTCATGACTCATTTGTGGCCAGGCGGACCCCAACCGAAGAGTTATTTTGGCTTACTGCAGCAGTTCCTTGGTGCGGTACCGCGTATCGATGCAATGAAGCGGTCGGCGTGTATTGAGGGAGCGCGGATGGCTCTTGCCCGTGTCACGACATACTGGGCGGAGATGAAGGCCACCGACGTTGCATCCCAAGATTCGGACAAAAGCCGAGTACCTGCCGAGCACTATTTTGAGGAAGTCCTGCAGGGCGATTGTTTAATAGAGACGCAGTGCTCGAAGGATATTATGTTAAAATGACATGTATGATTTGTGAAAACAATGTTTCAATATAATATAAGAGCTTTTTATACTTGTGCGTTCAAGTATTAAAACGCCTCCTGTGCGGCCGTTGATGTATATGTCTATATAACCTGAAAGATGGCAGTCTTCGGCTTCAGCCCCCACGCACATAGTGTGGGGGTGTTTGCAAAAAAGGCGCATTTTCACACTTAATCCAACGTCTTGGTCCATTGAAGGAGGTGATAGCGTAGCAAACTAGGCAACCGGACTATACTGCTTTATCACTTTCACTTAGCCATAGGAGTTCGATGGTGGGGCTACTATATAGCCCCTAGGGGCACCGCGCTCTCCCGAATTCGGGCGCAGATGTGCTCGACCGAAACGCCCTTCGTCAATGCGGGGAATTCTAAACATTCCGCTGGGTCATCGAGTGGTTGAACAGTCTCACGCTATATCATGACAGTCAGTTTTAGCTTTCTCTCACGAGGTGCTCAACCCACTCAACCGGGCACAATCACGTGGTTCTCCCAAAGACTACCTTAGCCAATATAACGGAACGTAAGGTACCAAAACATGGGAGCCGGAAAACCCAACATTTGACCAAAGACATGATTCGAGCTGATGCATATAAGGCCTAACTCGAGACGCCGAACACTCCCTAAGGTTTTCGGTCTTTATTAAAATGGGCAGAATAATGCCCTAAGCCCCCGTGTCCGTGCACGCATAAAAATTCTGGTGCGGCCGATGCTAAAACGCCAGCCTCCTCCTCGGTTATAGTAAGAAACCGGGGATGAGTATCAACAAGAGAGTAAAAAAGGTTTACGCAGGTCTTAATCTGAAAAGAATCCTTGCGATGGGTCCCCGCTGCACGCTCGCTTTGTGTTCCGTTGCAGCCGTATCTCGGATGTGTAGCACGGTGTTCATCTGTAAAAGAGAAGGACTTAGTTGAAAAGTAAAAATACCGTGCGAGAAATGTACTTTATATTAAATAAACAGAGTACGGTTCGGAAGGTGAATAAAATTAAGCTTTATTGTCTCTTGTTGTATGTGCGTGCAGCCCCTTGTATGGGGGTATGCCGCTAGTAGGCGCCGGACTCGTCTAGCCGTGTCCGGGGTTTGAATGATCTATTCAGGTGCTTTGATTAGCGGAGCCGGATTGGTGTGGGGCTGTCAAGGCAGTCTCACGTTCTTCCGTGCTCGAGTAACACTTAATACTCCCTTTCAATGAGATGATGCCGCGTGGACCGGGCATTTTAAGTGTAAGAGATGCATAATGCGGTATTGCGTTAAAGCGGCGAAGCTTCAAAGAGTGCTTGATAGCTACTTTGAATGGGGCGATGTGGAAGGTTAACTTTTCACGGCGGAAGTTGCCGGATGAGCCAACACAACTTCTAGCGAGAGGGAGCCCGCATAATGGGTATACAGCTGGCATTACCCCTTTGAAGGAGGTGTTGCTATGGCTAATTTTGGTTGGTCTATCCCCATCCTCATGGATTGTGTCCTCGATATATCAGGTTTATGTCCTCGCCGCCATCCATGAGGACTTGTGTAAATTGGAATTAAATCGATTATAGGATCCAATATCAAGGCAGTCCATCCTGCGCTCCGGATACTTTCGGAGTAGTCCCGATGGTCGAAGGTGATTGGTTTTGACAACCGGTGTTGGTACTCCGCTAGGTAGTCTCATGCGGCGGCGCATTTTAGTGGGCGCCACTGCTTTTTCCCTTTTATCACGTGAAGTGAGTTTACTGTTTTAACCTCTTGTGGGAAATTCTTTTGTTTTCGGTGCTCTGCTTGTGGGGTTCGCCATCATCCTCGACTTGGTGTGTCGAGCCCTTGTGTTCGGCGTTGAGTCTGCGGACTGCTTGAAGACCCAACAATCTCTGTGGGTATGGTTTGCGTGCTTCCCGGAGTACTGTGGATTTGACATATGTTGTCCAAGATTTTTTAAGTTGATAGCTCGTCGCTATTATCCTTAAGGGCAGTTTTTATTGTTCTCGCCGAGAGCTTTTGAATCCGGCATTGATCGTCGCGCTCTTGGACTGTTTCCCTGGTCCGCGCCGCCCTTGTTGCGTCGTGGTTTCCCATTTCCATCCCCGACCTCGGATGTACTTGGGTCGCTGGTGCTGTATCTTGCTAGCCAGCTATCCTCTCCCGCCGCAAAAGCGGGTCATGAGGCTTGTTAATGCGGCCATGGTTCTCGGCTTCTCTCGCCAAGGTGTCTGGCGAGCCATTCGTCTCCGGACGTTGTGTTTGAAAGCTGCTAAGGCTTCGCGTCCGGACATCGACTATTTGGTTCTTTTTGGTGAGGAACCTGTTCCAGAATTTATGGGCTGACTCTCCGGTTGTTGAGTTATATGACTTAAATCGCTCAGATCCGGAGGACGGACATAAGTCCCTTGAAAATTTGCTCAAAAGCATCCTCGAGCTCTTCCCAACTTCCAATGGTATTTTCAGGAGGCCTTTGAGCCAATGCCGGGCTGGCCCTTTGAGCTTGAGGGTAAGTATTTTATGGCGTGGAGATCATCTCCTCTAGCCATGTGTATGTGGAGGATGTAGTCCTCAATCCGCACTCGTGGTCTGTTGTTCCGTCAGTATGCCTCTATGTTTACGAGCTTGAACTGCTAGAAATTATGATCCAAAGACCTCATCGGTGAAACATAGAGGGTGCACGCGCCCCTGTATTTGGGTGTGCCGTGATGTTCGGATATTTGACGTGTTGTATTGCTCGCCGGAGCTTGTTTCCTTGGCCCGTAGATAGATCTAACTGGGCCATCCTTTTGGTGCGAATCCTTATGCGGATCGCGTGCCGGCTTGTGTGCGGCGCCACTTGCTGCTCTCTGTTTGCCGTGGGGTCGTCCATCCGACCGGGTGGCCTTCTTGCTTTTTGATTGTGGGGGCTCTACGGCCTCCTCATCAAATTCGGGCAGTAGTTTTCTCTTTGGGTAGCTCTTTGTTCGGCGACTGTCGCCGTATTTGTCTGCGGTGTTGAATACTTTGCTCCATCTAATTCTGAGTGCATCTTCCGCTGTTTTGAGCTTTGCTTGCTTTTCAGAGCTACGCAGTGATGGCGACGAGCCTTTTGTGGAGTTTCTTCTGTTCCACCAATTTGCCCGGCGTGAGATCGTCCGGACTGTTATCTTCGCCAGGGACGGGTTGTTTATCCAAGTTGTCCTGTTCGGACGGTTGCTTGATAGCATGTTCGTCGTCCACCGGTTCGCCCTGCTCTATGGCTGGGTCTTTGTCGAGGCGGGACTTGGCACGATGTTTACGTTGCCGTTTTGACTGCTTTTCGAGGGATTTATCCTTCGTAGTGTCCCGTTGTTCCTCGTCGTCAATTCCTTTAGGTGTATCCACCATGTATACATCATGGGATGAGGTGGTTGTCTTGTATCCTATAGGTGCTGGTTCATGGTTGTCTCCTACATCATCGTCCATACCGTCGATGTCTTCGGAGTCGAAATCGAGCACGTCGTTTAAGCTTTCGACAGTGGCTACAAGTGGGTGGTGGGTGGGCGTTGAATTTCTTCGTCGTCCGCATCCCAACCTTCCTGACCGTAGTCCGGCTAGGGCTCTCCTGATAAAGAGAGAGACTTTAGTGATTTCGAGATGTCGCCAAAGGGCGAGTGCTGAAAGATGTCCGCGGCAGTGAAATCCATGACCGGCCCAATCGGATTCGATCGGCAGGGCGCTGGAGGGTTCGGAGTCCGGAGAGGAGTCCGCACCTTGGAGTCATGGTCTTCGCAGGACAGGATGGAGTTCGCTCAATCGCCGTTGAGATCGTAGCCCCGAGGCGGTGTCCAACCACTCGCCTTCGATCGGGGAGTCGGCCGAGCTAAGGGTCGGAGCGACGCCGTGCGGCCTCGTGGCACCGTCCGCGGCAGAGCTAGATCGCTTGACGAGACAAGGCGGCGCTTTGTTGTGGCTCGAATCCGTCAAGATCAAGTCTCCGCGGATGTCGGCCGTAGTTCAAACTCCCAAATCTGATCTGATGGCCAGGGCGAAGCTCGATCTGCTCCAGATGGCCAAGTGAATTGGCCCGCAGTGCAAAGCCGCCGAATACGAAGATCTGTCCGGGAGAAAAGTCTCACCCGGACCACGCCGTTGTTGATGATCGAAGGAGCCATCGGGCCTATAGGTGACGCATACGAGGAACTCTCAATGAAAGCACCAATGTCGGTGTCAAACCGGCGGATCTCGGTAGGGGGTCCCAATCGTGCGTCTAGGCGGATGGTAACAGGAGACAAGGGACACGATGTTTTTACCCAGGTTCGGGCCCTCTCGATGGAGGTAATACCCTACTCCTGCTTGGTTAATATTGATGGTATGGGTAGTACAAGAGTAGATCTACCACGATATCAAGGAGGCTAAACCCTAGAAGCTAGCCTATGGTATGATTGTTGTTCGTCCTACGGACTAAAACCCTTCGGTTTATATAGACACCGAATAGGGTTAGGGTTACGCAGAGTCGGTTACAATGGTAGGAGATCTACATATCCGTATCGCCAAGCTTGCATTCCACGCCAAGGAAAGTCCCATCCGGACAAGGGATGAAGTCTTCAATCTTGTATCTTCATAGTCTAGGAGTCCGGCCAAAGATGATAGTTCGGCTATCCGGACACCCCCTAGTCCAGGACTCCCTCATTGCCCCTTCTCTCTTTTTCTCTCCTTTTTTTGTTTGGGCCTTCTCTTTTTTATGGCCTCTTTTTTTCGTCCGGAGTCTCATCCCAACTTGTGGGGGAATCATAGTCCCCATCACCCTTTCCTCACATGGGACAATGCTCTAATAATGAAGATCATCACACTTTTATTTACTTACAACTCAAGAATTACAACTCGATACTTACAACAAAATATGACTCTATGTAGATGCCTCCGGCAGTGTACCGGGATGTGCAATGAATGAAGAGTGACATGTATAAAAAATATGAACGGTGGCTTTGCCACAAATACGATGTCGACTACATGATAATGCAAGGCAATATGACAATGATGAAGCGTGTCATAATAAACGAAACGGTGGAAAGTTGCATGGCAATATATCTCGGGATGGCTATGGAAATGCCATAATAGGTAGGTATGGTGGCTGTTTTGAGGAAGATATAAGGAGGCTTATGTGTGATAGAGCATATCATATCATGGGGTTTCGATGCACTGGCGAAGTTTGCACCAACTCTCGAGGTGAGAAAGGGCAATGCACGGTACTGAAGAGGCTAACAATGATTGAAGGGTGAGAGTGCGTATAATCCATGGAATCAACATTAGTCATAAAGAACTCACATACTTATTGCAAAAATCTACAAGTCATCAAAACCAAGCACAGTGCGCATGCTCCTAGGGGGATAGATTGGTAGGAAAAGACCATCGCTCGTCGCCGACCGCCACTCATAAGGAAGGCAATCAAAGAACACCTCATGCTTCAAATTTGTCACACAGCGGTTACCATACGTGCATGCTACGGGACTTGAAAACCTCAACACAAGTATTTCTCAATTTCACAATTACTCAACTAGCACGACTCTAATATCTATATCTCAAAACAATTATCAAGTATCAAACTTCTCATAGTATTTAATGCACTCTATATGAAAGTTTTTATTATACCCATTTTGGATGCCTATCATATTAGGAATAATTTTATAGCCAAATCAAATTACCATGCTGTTCTAAAAGACTCTCAAAGTAATATAAGTGAAGCATGAGAGATCAATAATTTCTATAAAATAAAACCACCACCGTGCTCTAAAAAGATATAAGTGAAGCACTAGAGCAAAATTATCTAGCTCAAAAGATATAAGTGAAGCACATAGAGTATTCTAATAAATTCCAATTCATGTGTTTCTCTCCCAAAATGTGTGTACAGCAAGGATGGTTGTGGTAAATTAAAAAGCAAAGACTCAAATCATACAAGAGGCTGCAAGCAAAACACATATCATGTGGTGAATAAAAATATAGCTCCAAGTAAGGTTACCGATGAACGGAGACGAAAGAGGGGATGCCCCAAGGCTCTTGGTTGTCCTTGAATATTACCTTGGGGTGCCTTGGGCATCCCAAATCTTAGGCTCTTGCCACTCCTTATTCCATAGTCCATCGAATCTTTACCCAAAACTTAAGAGAAAACTCGTAAGCTCTGTTAGTATAAGAAAATAAATCACCACTTATGTACTGTTGAGAACTCATTCTAAAATTCATATTGGTGTAATATCTACTTTATTCCAACTTATCTATGGTTCATACCCTCCGATATTACTCATAGATTCATCAAAATAAGCAAACAACACATAGAAAACAGAATCTGTCAAAAACAAGACAGTCTGTAGTAATCTGTATCATTCGAATATTTCTGTCACTCCAAAAATTCTGAAATAAATTGGTGGACCTGAGAAATTTGTCTATTAATCATCTGCAAAAAGAATCAACCTAAAAGCTCTCTCCAGTAAAAAATGGCAGCTAATCTCGTGAGCGCAAAAGTTTCTGTTCTTTACAGCAAGATCGCAAAGACTTCACCCAAGTCTTCCCAAAGGTTCTACTTGGCACTTTATTGAAACAAAAGCTATAGAACATGATTACTACAGTATATTAATCTGTGGACACACAAAACAGTAGGGGTAAATATTGGGTTGTCTCCCAGCAAGCGCTTTTCTTTAATGCCCTTTTAGCTAGGTATGACGATTTCAATGATGCTCACATAAAAGATAGGAATTGTAACATAAAGAGAGCATCATGAAGAATATGACTAACATATTTAAGCCTAACCCACTTCCTATTCATAAGGATTTTATGAGAAAACAACTTATGGGAACAATAATCAACTAGCATAGGAAGGCAAAACAAGCATAACTTCAAAACTTTAAGCACATAGAGAGGAAACTTGATATTATCACAATTCCTACAACCATATGTTCCTCCCTCATAATAATTTTAAGTAGCATCATGAATAAATTCAACAATATAACCATCACATAAAGAATTATTTTCATGATCTACAAGCATAGAATTTTTATTACTCTCCACATAAGCAAATTTCTTCTCATGAATAGTGGGAGTATCATAAGAAACTCAAAAACTATAAATTATTTCCACATTAAAGGAGTAATGTTCAGAAAAAGGTTAATCATAATCATGACAAGTTTTGTAAATATAATCATCACCACTTTTTATAACATAAGTATCATCACAATAATTGTCACATCCCTAGAATTTGGTTGTAGATAGTGGCATTGCATCCATGCATCATGTTAAATTTCAAATGAAGTTGAAATGGGGATTGACCCAAACCCTAGCACCAAGTGAATTCAAATAGGATCAAATAAAATCCTTTTCAATAAATCCAAAATGTCCTCTGGAAAAGTTCATGATTTTTTATAAGGGTGAAAACCTCTGGCAAAAATGATGCACGTATTTCTAGGCCATTTCTGGACTTTTGAATTAAATCCTTATGTATTTGAATTTGGGCATTTAATTGCTATAACAATTATAAATGCTCAAATAATTCTAGAACTAAATGTGGGTTGTTGGAAATAAATCAATAGGTCCTCACAATTTGTTTCAGGATTTTTAGATGAGGTTTAGTATTTTTACTAAATCCAGAAACAAATATAGAAAATAAAAAACAGAAAATAAAAGAGAGAGAAAGGAACCTACCTAAGTTACCTGTGTAGCCCACCTGGCGGCCCAAGTGGCCAGCCCAGCCCACCTAGCCTCCCCCCTGTCGTCTTCTTCCCCTGCCAGAAGGACGAGCCGTGGCCGCAGCGCGCCGGCACGCATCCCGGCCACCTCCTGCTTACCGCTTCCCCCTCGACGCCCTGGTGAAGCCACGCAACCCCTGGAACCCCCTCGCTCTCTCCCTCACCCTCACTCCTCCCCTAGATCCCTCTCTCTTCCCCACCGAGTGGAGCTCGATGTCGCCGACGAGCTCCACTACCGCCACAGCCACCCCCTCGCTCCCTCACCGCATCGCGTAGGGCCCCGCTAGCGCCTCAGCCCGCTAGCTCGCCCACCGCAGCGCTGCCGCGCTCACGCCCGAGCTCCGGCCACCACGGTCGAGCTCCTCGCCGTCGCTACCGGCCACCCCAGCCCCTCCCATCTGCCCTACCAGATGCGCACGAACGCCAGCTCTCTGTAGAGCCAAACCCCGCCGCAAACCGCCACCTGTTGTGCGAGCCCGAGCAACTCCGGCGTGCCTCCGCCGTTCCCGTGGTCGCCGCCGGCAGATCTCCGGCGTGATGACGGAGCACATTTAATTAGAGGCTAATCACCCCGCGAACCAACCCCCTAGGCCACTGACACATGGACCCCACTCCCTAATTAACTCCAGCTTTATTTCCTGTTTAGATTAGTGTTAATCTTGCGGACCCCACGTGTCATTTTGACCTTGGCCAAGTCAGCGTTGACTGGTCCCACCTGTCATCCACCCAAACCATCCTTGAGACACTGACGTGTGGGTCCCTGCCGTCAGGTTTGACCTGGACCCGTTCTGTTGACCTGCTGATGTCACAGTGATGTGCTTCGGCTTGACGATAGCGTGAGTGCTATGGAGGTGACTTCTGGAAACCAAAATTCGCACTTAGAGAACTTGGCATAAAGGCGGTGCTCTCTGAGTTTTTCTAACACAAGTCTAAGATGTTCGGCATGCTCTTCCTCGTTCTTCGAGTAAATAAGAATATCATCAAGGTAAACCACGACGAACTTATCTAAGTACTCCATGAAGATCGAGTTCATCAAGCGTGAGAAAGTAGCTGGAGTGTTGGTTAGACCAAAGGACATGACGGTGTACTCGTACTGGCCATAACGAGTGACAAAAGCTGTTTTAGGAATGTCCCCGTTTCTAATCTTGATTTGGTGGTAGCCTAACCTCAAATCCATCTTGGAAAAGACTGAGGATCCAGCAAGCTGATCATACAGGTCGTTGATCCTGGGGAGCGGATATTTGTTCTTTATCGTGACCAAATTAACAGGACGATAGTCTACAACCATCCGGTCCGTACCATCCTTCTTCTTGACAAAGAGGACGGGGCAAGCCCAAGGAGGAGAACTAGGACGGATGAAACCCTTTTGCAAGGACTCATCAAGTTGTTTCTTAAGCTCGGCTAGTTCTAAGGGTGCCATCTTGGAAGGTCTCCTAGAGATTGGAGCGGTTCCTGGGATAAGATCTATGACGAACTCTACATCTTTGTCAGGTGGAACACCTGGCAGTTCCTCTGGAAAGACATCCGGAAAGTCACGGACTACCGGGATATCTTCAAGGTCTGGAAGAGGGCTGGCATTAAGAGAATAGAGTTGAAGCTTTGCAACTCTAGTGGAGAAGTGACTATCTTGCCAGATGGGTGTGTAAGCTGAACAGACCTGTTGTAACAATCAATCTTGGCATGATGAGCTGTCATCCAGCATATACCCAAAATGATGTTAATATTTGAGGACTTGAGGGCTACAAGTGATGCAAAGAATACATGTCTGTCAACAAGGATCTCGTTACCATGGCTGACACTAGAGGTTTGCCATTTGGAACCAGGAGTTTGAATGACTAGTGGAGTGGGCACATCACAAAATGACATGTTGTGCAAGCGAGCATAGCCTTCAGAGATGAAGGAGTGAGATGCTCCGGTATCGAATAGAACCGAAGCTGGATGACAGTTGACAAGGAGTGTACCAAGAACGACATCCGGATCATCATGAGCGTCTTTAGCTGAGACGTGATGCACACGTCCACGTTCAGTGGGAGCTGACTTGACACTGATCATCTTGCGTGTTGGCTTACCACGGCCAACAGACTTCTCGGGCTGGGGTGGAGCATAACTGGCATGAGAGCAGTCACGTGCATAGTGTCCTGGATCTCCGCATGTGAAGCAAGTACCTAAAGTTGGACGTGGACCCGCATTGACAAGCAGGCTACCAATAGGCCTGGGTGGAGCATACTGCTGAACTGGGTGAGGTGCCACATAAGATGGCCTCGGTGAATATCCGGTGGAAGAGCAGAGTTCGGAATCCAAATCCGGCACTTCTGATAACTAGAACCGGAGGAAGATCCCAAATCACGGGTGTGCTTACGAGACTCCTCGTAAGTGAGCTGAGCTGTCTTTGCATTAATGGCCTTGTTCACAAGAGCCTGGAATGTATCACAATGATGCAGGTGGAGATCACGATGCAACTTGGGGTTGAGACCCTTCCGAAACCTAGCCTGCTTATTGGCGTCCGTGGACACCTCTTCTGAAGCATAGCGGGCAAGGTTCTCGAACTCTCTGATGTAAGCATCAACAGCCATCTTACTCTGGGTGAAACTACAAAACTCTTCTCTCTTGCGATCGATGAGGGCCTGGGGAATGTGATGCTCGCGAAAAGCCTCAGTGAAATCTCTCCAGGTAGGAATCTGGCCAGCTGGAAGCATAGCCTCATAGTTCTGCCACCAAATACTAGCAGGACCTTCCAGGTGGTATGTGGCATAGGTGACCTTTTTATCTTCAGCTACGTTCGCAGAACGCAACTTATGAGTGATGCTACGGAGCCATTCATCTGCATCAAGTGGCTCGATGGAGTGATGAAAGGTAGGTGGGTGCAAGCGAATGAAGTCATGAATGATTGCAGACCCTTTGAACTGATGTGTGGTGTTCTCCTCGATACATGCCAACAAGCGGTTAGACTCACGCTTGTTTCTCTCCATCTCTAACATGAACTCTGTCAACGAAGGTTGATTGGGAGGATCCTCATCCCTACCACCTCCGTGGTTCTGGCTACGAACACCAGAACTTCGTTTAACTGATGACATCCTGAGAAACGAAATCAAGGACGGATTAGCATCAACTATCGACTGTAGAATGAAGGACAAAGAAATTAGTATCTCTCGAACTCCTAGGGCAATTCCAGTAGCATAACGGCAGTAAAATGCTCAGAATGAGACATCCTGCTAAAATGGGGTAGTAACATACTCAACATCTTCACTCAAGGTTCTGAGATAGTACTAAACAGACTACACCGGAAGTACTCGAAAACTGGGATATGACTCTGACCAACCAATCCTATGGGACTACAGAGTAGTAACACGTGATCCTGATAGACGGAAGAGAAAGCCTAGTTCCTTAACCCCGTAGGAAAGATAGGATGACTCAGATCAGAAGGCCATGATGTATAAGGAGTAAAAAGAGCCTTACGTTCCTTCCCACAATCAATTCCCTTACATAACTAGAGAATTTCTAGACTCAACTTCGACCAGTTTGGCTTGGTAATCCTACAGGCAGTCAGGCTCTGATACCAAAGTGTCAGGACCCCGATTCTAAGTCACACCGATCTAGCCTGTAACACCTCATATCACTTTGCGGCCTCACGCACGGTATTCCCACGGGTGTCGCCTTACCATGGCCCGGGACCTTTTGCGCCTTTTGGCTCACGGATATGATAGTGTCGCTAGCATCCATATGACAGAGAACCCGGGCCGACATGACTAGTCGTGAACCCAAAGTGGCACTAACTTACGGGGACAGGCATACATGAATCAACATCGAGCATGTCGGTCAGCAGCGTGCGAATCCGGGCTGTAGCACTGGCTAACAGGACTCGGGAACCCGGCTGTAGCAGGCTAGGCAGGACTCGGATGTCACCGCGTGACATTTCCCGAAGGGACAGACACATGAACGAAGTGAATCACATGCCAGCCGAGTCAAGTGTTAGGAGCAAGTAGTCTTTGGGGTAGCAGGACTCCGTGAACCGGGCAGAAGCGGACTACTATGGCTCATGGAAGCACAGGACTACATTTCCCCATAAGAGAGGTTACCAATGATAAACAACTAGGTTGTCGGATCCCACACATACCAAACATTTTAATCATACAGACAAATATGCTCGATATGTGTAAATACAACATGTCATCACAACATAACTCTACGACCCATGTATTTATTCATTAGGCTCCAAGGAGCCAAATATTACAAACATGGGTCTCATGACCCAACATACAGAGCAGACAAACAACAAGCACAGGCGGAAGCTTAAGTTGTCTGAGTACAGACATCTACAAATGAAAAGGCTGAGAAGCCTGACTATCTACAAGACCCTGCCGAGGGCACAAGATCGTAGCTGAGGTAACAAGCTAAACGTCGAAGTCCACGCGGAACTACTAGCGAGACTGAAGTCTCTATGCAAAACATAAAATAGGCAAACGTGAGTACAAATGTACCCAGCAAGACTTACATCAGAACTATCTACATATTTATCAGTATCAACAAAGGGGGTGGTGGAGTTGACTGCAGCAAGCCAGCTTTGACATGGTGGCTATCCTGAACTATGACTGCAAGTAACTCTTTTGAGGTGGCACACATGAGTCCACATATTCACCATATCAATACACCACTATGGATCCACTCCCGTGTCCCTACGAGAACGCCATCCATAGCACTCACGCTTATCTTGCGCATTTTAGAGTATCCACTTTCACTTGTCTATGAACTGTTATAGGCAACCAGAAGTCCTTTACCGCGGACACGGCTATTTGAATAGATGACGTTAACCCTGCAGGGGTGTACTTCTTCACACACGCTCTCGCCACTTACCGCCATGTACACGTCATGTATCTCGGCAACCTTCAAGCGTAAGCCTGGCGAGGGTGTCGGCCACGGCCTACCTAAACACTCAAGTCTCTAGTCCAGGTTTATCGCCTATTTAGGTTCCATCCGCAGGGAGTCCGGCCGAGGTCTCCACATACGGCCCCGAACAATGTGAGCAGGGTTCCCGAGACACCAAACGGGCACCCGGTACACCGTGCCATGTGCCTACCGCATCACAGCCCACCCCTCGGGTCAGCGCTGCCCACGGCCTCCAGCATACTACAAACACCAGAAACTACTTGCAACTCCTGGACAGAGGACAAGGGTGGTTAAGAAGCCGAGAGAGTCAATTAAGGATCCCAATGTGTGGTAGTAGCTATTCATGGATCACAAACACAAAACTCAGTTCCTGAGGACGGCTTCAATGAGACAACCCACCATGTACTCCTACATGGCCTCTCACCGATACCTTTACCAAATCGTGTTCACACACTTAGCTCTCAACAGTAAGACATGTTCACACACCTCCGATTCATCCCCGATGAATCAGACCTGACACAACTCTAAGCAATAGCAGGCACGACAAACAAGCATGAATGAGTAGGCACATCAGGGCTCAAACAACTCCTACTCATGCTAGTGGGTTTCATCTATTTACTGTGGCAATGAAAGGTCATGCAAAGGATAAGGGGTTCAACTACCGCAGCAGGTAACAGATGAATCGTTGTTGTCCTAATGTAGTAAAAGAGAGCAGGACCGAGAGAGTCTGATTGTATCGGAATGAACAAGGGGGTTTTGCTTGCCTGGCACTTCTGAAGATATTATAGTTCTTCATAGGTGTCATCGAACTCATCGTCGAATCACGTCTATCGAGAGGAAACAAATACCGGCAACAGAGAAAGAAACACAATCAATGCAATGCATAATATGATGCATGATCATGACATGGTAAAATGAGTGTGTTGGGCTAATGCAACTACAATCAGATGGGTTTGAGCTATTTTGAACCAAAGATTCAAAGTTCAAACTCATTTGTGATCTTAAATAGTATTTTATCATGTTTTGCACTAAACAGCAAGCTAACTTGTTTAAACATGCATGAAACCAGTACAGATGGATAGATTGGATTTTTTGATAATTTTTCATATATAACTTATTTCATTTTGAGCTACGGTTGAATTACTATGAATTTTTGAAGTTAGCACTATTTTCTGGAATTTCTGAACTAAAATAAATCCAGAAAATACATATTGCGTCAGCATGACATCGCCCTGATGTCAGCAGGTCAACTAGGCGCCTCCAGGTCAAACCTAACCAGTGGGGTCCACTGGTCAGTGACTGGGGCTGGTTAGTGACACTGTCAGGTGGGTCCGATCAACGCCCACGTCAGCAAAGTCAACATGACATGTGGGGCCAGTCAACAGCCATGTCAGCGCGGTCGAAGCTGACGCGTGGGGCCTCTGTGGTTAGTTAAACATGATAGAAAATGAACTAAGATTAATTATGGGCGTGGGGCCCATGCGTCAGTGAGCTATTGGGTTAGTTAGTGGCGTTATTAGTGGCTAATGGCAGGCCACGTCCACGTCACCGGAGTTCGGCCAGCGACGACCAAAACGACGGAGGAGCGTTTCGGAAAAACGCTACGGGGCTCCGTTTTGTATGCGGTTTGTTGCTACGGTTTTCTAACGCTCTTGCGCATCTAGTGGTGGCAGCGGCAGCAGCTGGGACGGCCTGAGTCGACGGTGGCAGGGAGCTAGGCGGCGGCCGGAGTTCGGGCAACAACGGTGTGGGCGGTGCGGGGCACGGGAGGAGCCGTGGACGGTCGTGTTCGACTCGCGGGGGTGGGGTGAGTGCAACGGTGAGCTCGAACGCGAGCTTGCGCGGCCATAGCTACGATGGCAACATGGCCGGCGGCGGGGAGCTTCGGCTCCGGTGAGAGCGAGGGCTACAAGGCGCAATCAAGGCGGGGAAGAGAGGGGTTCAAAGCGGTAGCTCGCATAGAGTTGAACGGAGGCCTCGGCGAGCTCGGGGAGGGGCTGGTGGTGACGAGAGGTCGCCGGCAATCTCGGTGGCCAAACAAAGAGGGCGGCGGCGGTGGCGGTGTTGCGACGCGTCCGGGGCCTCGTGGCTCGTCGAGGAGGTAGAGAACGAAGTGGCGGAGCTTCTGGGCGCGTCGGTGAGGCGTGGGGTGGCCGGTGGCTGCAGGAACGGCGAGTGGCGCGACGAGCTCCGCTCGGGTGTGCACGGGAGAGGGAGCAGAGGGCGAGGGAGAGAGAAGAGAGTGAGGGAGAGGAGCAAGGGGCCACGGGGCGTCTCCGTGGCGTCGCTAGAAGGCCCGGGGAGGAAGCACGAGGTGGCCAGGGGTGAGCGCGCGCGCGGGCGACACGCCTCTGCCTACTGGCAGAGGTTGAAGACGACCGCTTCAGGCCAGTGGGCTGGGCCGCCAGCTGGAGCTGGGCCAGGTGGGCTGCCAGGTAAGTCTCTCTCTCTCTCTCTTTTCTGTTTTCTATTTTGCTATTTTGTTTCTGGATTTAGAGAAATACTAAATCACTTCATAAAGTCCTGAAATAATTTATAGGCGCTGTTTGAATTATTTCCAACAGCCCCCAAGTACTTCCAGGATTATTTGGACACTTAAAAATATTTATAGGATTTAAATGTCCAAATTCAAATACTTATGAATTAACTCAAAAATCCATAAATGACCTAAAAATATGTCCATCATTATTTTCAGAGGTTTTCACCTTTAACAGAAATCATGAACATTTTTAAAGGCATTTTTGGGTTCTTTGAAAATGATTTTGTTTTGAACCTAGTTGAATTCATTTGGTGCTAGGGTTCTGAACATCCCCATTTCATATTTAAGAGAAATTTAAACATGATGCATGGAAGCTAATGCAAAGACAAGCAAGGCCTGAAATGGGGCTATGACTACTCACCCCCACTAAACAAGAATCTCGTCCCGAGATTCAAGCGTAGGGTAAGATGAAGGGGGAACGCAACTAACGCAATCTTCACGATCCAGGTTTCATCTCACAAGAACGTTGACACGATCACCTCGATGTCTTGCTCTGAGAACTCCAACTAACATGACAATGAGAGGAAAGGGAAAACTCCAGAAGGATCGATCTTCTCGAAGATCGAACAACTCAGGATCAACTCATCGAGTGAGACATTGAAATATCTCTCGAGCTGAGACACGAAACATACATCCAGAGGGATGGAGTGTAACATATGATGAAGGTTCACTAGGTAGACAACAATTCCACACTTAAGAGGGTGGTGAACGGTTGTCAACGCAGCGAGGAGTTGAGTTGCCATGATATCATAACGAGACATCTTAAGGAAGATGACTCGCAGAGATACTCCCTTAAGTGGCAAAAAGAATTACTTTTGATATAGAGATCATTGAGACTCTTTATACCAGCCTAAGGCAATCACAATCGATCATTTTAAGGAGTTTGAAAGAATGACATACTCGGACTAGAATGGATGATGTGGACTACCTTGTTGAAGACAACGCAATGGATGATGGTAGTAAGGTGTGTTGCCAGGATCCTCGTCATGGATGTTGGTAAGACCTTGATGAATATGGAAATGCTCAAGTTCTTGAAAGCAGGCTCAGTCACTAGGTTATATCCTTGGTATCAACTGGAATTTGCCTTCCATTTGCCGAGCTGTTCTATAACCATAGTTTCTTTTCCAAACTGAGTGTGCCATTCTTTTGAATTGTTTCAAACGATCATTTGTAAATTGCCTTAGACTGGTATGAAGAGTTTCAATGATCTATATATCAAAAGTAATTCTTTTTGCCACTTAAGGGAACAATCCAACGAGTCACCTTCCATAAGGTGCCCTGCTGTGGTATTAAGGGCAATATATCTCCTCGCTACTCTGAGACTAGTGCACCGTCTTATTCAAGCGTGGAATTGTTGCCATCATCTCTTCCTCTCAACCTCCTCCCTATGTATGTTTTGTGTCTCAGCTCAAGAGATGTTGTTATGTCTCATTCCATGAATTGACAGTGACTTGCTCGATCTTCAAGAAGATCGAATCCTGTAGAGTTTATTTCTGTCGTTGTCTTGGATGAAATCTCGAAAGCAAAGATGTCAATATCAAGATGATGATCGAATCAACGTTCTTATGGAGCGCAAGTTGGATCGAGAAGAATCTGTTGGCTTTGTTTCCCCTCTGCCTTCTTACCTCACGTCTTGAATCTCGGGACGAGATTCTTGTTTAGTGGGGGTGAGCTGTCACAGCCCCAGTTCTGGCCTTGCCTGTCTTGCATTAGCATCCATGCATCATGTTTGAATTCAAATGAAATTTTGAAAGGGGGATGTTCAAACCCTAGCAGATAATAATTTGAACTAGGTTCAATTCAAATATTTTCATTGGACCCAAAATGCCCTCCAAAAATGATCATTATTTCTGGAAAAAGGTTAAAACCTTAATCAAAGGTCATGTACATTTTTCCAAGGCATTTATGGTTTTCGAATTAATTCATAATTTTATTTGAGTTGGAGCAAATAAATTATATAAATATTTTTATTGCTCCAATGATCCTGGAATATTTTGTGGAGGTCTAGGATAAACCTTATTGCATCCACAATAATTTCCAGAGAGCTGCAAAAATAATTTGGTTAAGAAACCAAATTAAAACAAAACTGCAAAATTAGAAAACAGAAACAAAGAAAATAGAAAAGAACAAAGACTCACCTGGACCCTTACCTACCTGGCGCCACCAACCGGCCTAGCTCCTGGACGGCCCAGTGCTGTGCATCCCAGCTACCAGTCGTCTTCCTCCTTGGGATGAGGAGGGCCGGGCGTGTGCCCCTGACGCTGCCACGCCGCGCCCAGCCACCTCCTCGCCGCCGCCTCCCCGACGTCGCTTTGGACGCCACGCAGCCTCCCTGGACCCCCTCGACCGCTCCCCTCTCTCCCTGCCTCCCTGCCTCGCCTCTTTCGCTGTCAGGACCCCGATTCCAAGTCACATCGATCTAGCCGGTAACACCTCATATTACTTTGCGGCCTCACGCACGGTATTCCCACGGGTGTCGCCTTACCATGGCCCGGGGCCGTTTGCGCCTTTTGGCTCACGTATGTGATAGTGTCGCTAGCATCCATATGACAGAGAACCCGGGCCGATATGACTAGTCGTGAACCCAAAGTGGCACTAACTTACGGGGACAGGCATACATGAATCAACATCGAGCATGTCGGTCAGCAGCGTGCGAATCCGGCTATAGCACTGGCTAACAGGACTCGTGAACCGGGCTGTAGCAGGCTAGGTAGGACTCGGATGTCACCGCGTGACATTTCCCGAAGGGATGCATACAGAACGAAGTGAATCACATGTCGGCCAGTCAAGTGTTAGGAGCAGTAGTCTGGGCTAGCAGGACTCGTGAACCGGCTGTAGCGGACTACTATGGCTCATGGAAGCACAAGACTACATTTCCCCATAAGAGAGGCTACCAAGGATAAACAACTAGGTTGTCGGATCCCACACATACCAAGCATTTCAATCATACACACAATATGCTCGATATGTGTAAATACAACATGGCATCACAAGTAACTCTACGACTCAAGTATTTATTCATTAGGCTCCGAGGAGCGAGATATTACAAACATGGGTCTCATGCCCCAACATTCAGAGCATACAAATCAAAGCACATTCGGAAGCTTAACATGTCTGAGTACAGACATCTACAAATAAAAAGACTTAGAAGCCTGACTATGTACCAGATCCTGCCGAGGGAACAAGATCGTAGCTGAGGTATCAAGCTAAACGTCGAAGTCCACACGGAACTACTAGCGAGACTGACATCTCTTTGTAAAACATAAAATAGGCAAACGTGAGTACAAATGTACCCAGCAAGACTTACATCAGAACTAGCTACATATGCATTGGTATCAATCAAGGGGTGGTGGAGTTTAACTGCAGCAAGCTAGCTTTTACTCGGTGGCTATCCTAAACTACGACTGCAAGTAACTCTTTTGAGGTGGCGCACACGAGTCCACATATTCACCATATCAATACACCACTATGGATCTGCTCCCAACTCCTACGAGAACGCCATCCATAACACTAACGCTTATCTTGCGAGTTTTAGAGTATCCACCTTCACTTGTCTATGAACTATACAGGCAACCCAGAAGTCCTTTACCGCAGACACGGCTATTCGAATTGATAATGTTAACCCTGCAGGGGTGTACTTCTTCACACACGCTCTCACCACTTAACGCTGTTTACACGACATGTAGTCGGCAACCTTCAAGCGGAAGCCCAGCGAGGGTGTCGGCCATGACCTGACTAACCACACAAGTCTCTCGTCCAGGTTTATCGCCTATTCGGGTTCCATCCGCAAGGAGATCCGGCCGGGGTGTCTCTAACGGCCCCAAACGATGTGTGCAGGGTTCCCAAGCCCACCATCCGGGTGCCACTAGGTACACCGGGCCACTGTGCCTAGTCTGTCCCAAGCCCACCTGTACTGGGTGCCACTTGGTAGACTACTAACACTACCTACAAACACCAGAAACTAGTTGCAACTCCTGGATAGAGATCGAGTTGATTAATAAGTCGAGAGGGGTCGAGTTACCGAAACCCAATGTGTGGTAGTAACTGTTCATGGATCACAAACACAGAACTCAGTTCCTGAGGACGGCTGCAATGAGAAAACCCACCATGTACTCCTACATGGCCTCTCACCGCTACCTTTACCAAATCGTGTTCACACACTTAGCTCTCAACAGTAGGACATGTTCACAACTTTCCAATTCATCCCCGATGAATCAGACCTGACACAACTCTAAGCAACAGCATGCATGACAAATAAGCATGAATGAGTAGGCACATCAGGCCTCAAACAACTCCTTCTCATGCTAGTGGGTTTCATCTATTTACTGTGGCAATGACAGGTCATGCAGAGGAAAGGGGTTCAACTACCGCATCACATAACAGTTGAAACGTTGTTGTCCTAATGCAGTAAAAGAGAGTAGGAGCGAGAGAGTGGCATTGTATCGGAATGAACAAGGGGGTTTTGCTTGCCTGGCACTCCTGAAGATATTATAGCTCTTCATCGGTGTCATCGAACTCATCGTTGGAAGAACGTCTATCGAGAGGGGACAAATACTGGCAACAGAGAAGGAAAACACAATCAATGCAATGCACAATATGATGCATGATCATGACATGTCAATATGTTGTGTTTTGAGCTAATGCGACTAGCAACATGTTAAATGGAGTTGGTTTGAACCCTAGGTTCAAATGCAAACTCCATATGTGAGGGTTTAAATGCCATTTAATTGAATTGTCCTAAACAACAACTTTAACTTGTTCCAACATGCATGAAAATAGCATAAATGGATAGATTGGATTTTTCTAATAATTTTACATATATAATTTGTTTCATTTGGAGTTACGGTTGAATTTCTATGAATTTTTGAAGTTTAGGTTGTTTTCTGAAATTCATAAATAATTTATGATTTATTTTAAATGCCAGAAAATATTTATGACGTCAGCACTGCATCAGCACGACGTCAGCAAGTCAACTGCACGGCTAGGGTCAAACCTGACCTGCCACGTCCACATGTAATGGGCTCGCTGTTAAGTGGATATTAATCCAGGGTTAATTAGTACTAACGTTGGGGTTAACCAGCGACTAACCGGCAGCGCTAATCCGGTGCGGCGGCGATCGCCGGCCGGCCGTTTCCGGCCACGGCTGGACGCATCGAGGGCACCGGAGGCAAGATCGTGCTCTCCCGCATCCAGGGGATGTGTCAGAAGGTCGCGGGGTGGCCTGGTTCGCCGACGGCGAGCACTTGGGCGGCAGCCGGAGTTCGGTGTGTGCGGCAGCTGCGGCTAGAGCAAGTGGCGGAGCAAGTTAAGAAGCGGGGTGGCAACTACGGACCAGTAGGAGCACAACGATGTGCTCGGACGCGAGCTTT
The DNA here is from genome assembly GCA_021605205.1 of Aegilops longissima. Lineage (NCBI taxonomy): Eukaryota > Viridiplantae > Streptophyta > Magnoliopsida > Poales > Poaceae > Aegilops > Aegilops longissima. The sequence continues at coordinate 377,124,876 of CM038677.1, forward strand.
GGGTGCCCTGGCCACGGCGGCGAGGAGCCACGGTGGCGGCAAGCTTCGGTTGCGGTGGAACAACGGCTACGGCGTGAGTTTGAGCAGGGTACAAAGGGGAGATGGGAGAGGACCTCACGGTGGTGACGAGGAGAAGCTCGGTGTGTCCGGGGACGCTCCGGAGACGACGGATCGACGCCGACGAGCTTCGACCAGAGGCGGCGGGGACGAGCTTGATGCCGATGACGTAGAGCTTCCGCGGTCCCGATCTTCTTCTTGTAGAGGCGCGGCGTTGATGCGGTTGGGATGGACATGGCAGGGGGCGAGGGGATGGCGATGGCCACGCGGGCGGCAGTGGTGGCGGCGGGGCTCTCGGGTGGTCGCGGGGAGCAGGGGCTAGAGAGGGAGAGAGGCACCAGAGAGGCGGGGGAGTGAGGGAGAATGTGTTGGGCGTCTCCAGGCGCTCGAACGAGGGCGGGGGTGAAAGCAGGAGGTGGAAGCAGGAGGTGGAGCTCGGTTGCGCGCGCGTCGACACAGGGTCGTCCTCCTGGCAGATGCTAGGAGACGACTGGCAAGGTGGGTTGGCGGGCTGGGCCAACTGGGCCAGCTCCAGGTAAGAAAGGTTAGGTTTCTCTCTTTTTACTTTCTGTTTTGTTTTGTTTTTTATTTATTCATTTTGCCACTGATTTAAATTCAAAAGAAATTCAAAAACAGGGCAAAACCTTCTGAATATTTTTATGTTGCCATTATGGACTTTTCCAAATGCACACAAATAATTTGAGGGCCTCTTGAATTATATTCTATATACAATTAATATAATCCAAAACTCAAATACTTATTGATTTAATTTCAAAGTCCCAAAATAATTCCTTCAAAAATGTTCCTACATTTTGGTTTGATATATAGCTCTAGCCAAAATTCTCTGAACTTTAAAAGGAACATTTTGGAATCATTGAATGCATTTTCAGGGTTATTTGCCCTTCTTTTAATTAAATTTTTAGGCTTTCAAATTTCCTCAGTTCAACTTTCAGAATTTAGACATGATGCATGGATGCAACGCCACTAATTACAAGCATTATTCTAGGGTTGTGACAACTCACCCCCACTAAACAAGAATCTCGTCCCGAGATTCAATACGTGAGGTAAGAAGACAGAGGGGCACAAAACTACACAATCTTCATGATCCAAGTGCCCTTCTCGGAGATGTTGATTCATCGCATCATATTGATCTTAACATCTTTGCCTTCGGGAACTTCATCCAACACGATGATGACAGAAAGAAACTCTACAGAAATCGATCTTCTCAAGGATCGAGAAACTCAAGATCAACTCATGGAGTGAGATGAAAGAACGTCTCTTGAGCTGAGACACAAGACACACATCAGGGGTGATGGTAAGGAGCTGATGATGGAGATTCAATTTGGTAAGAAACAACTCCACGCTTGAGTATGATGGTGCATGGTTTCGAAGTAGCGAGGAGATAATTGCCATGATTCCATATCGGGACACCTTAGGAGATGTGGCTCGTAGAATTATTCCCTTAAGTGGCAAAAATAATTACTTTTGATACAAAGATCATTGAAACTCTCTATACCAGCCGGAGGAAATTCACAAACGACCGTTTGAAGGAGTTTGAAGGAATGGCATATCCGGATTCAAATGGATGATGTGGACTACCTTGTTGAAGAAAATGCGATGAATGATTTTGATTATCATTTGAAATGGATGGGACCCATGGTAGGACCGCTTTTGAAGATGATCCTGGACAACAACTGCTGAGAAGGGCAGCCCATGGAAAACTGGCACAATGGCGATGCGGCCTGGGGACAAAATGCAAATGTTGGGAATGTTCCAACCATCATATCCGCCTGAGATTCAGATCTGGTTGGTAACGGGATATTGACAACATGTCTGGAAAGAAAGTTTGAAACACAGACCAACGAGATGGCGTTGCGAGATTCACGGGAAATGAACTATGGTAGTAAGCTCCAAAACATGAGCGGGTTCTGCTACACACATGTGAACACGCTGTCCCAGACAAGCATGACCACATAGTAGTCTTACAACAAAACACTACGGAGTTCTGGTTGGGAACCATCAACGAGGATATCAAAGTCCTTTCATAAGTCCGGATTAGCTCTTATGAAGGAAATCCTTCTCCTTGAACAATTTAGTCAGTGGCTTGGTGTACTAGGAGATACATATGGAATGGAGGTAGCGAGCCTGTCAAATCATAGCATACTTCGCACATGCATGACCGACTTGGGGTGATTCCAGAGGAAGCAACATTGACTTTCTCGAATTCACGGCGGCAACTTGCATCAAATGCACATGTATTCGGGGAAGTCACTTCTTTCATCCGAACATATGTTTCATGAACGGGACATGAAGATAATGCTTATAAAAGTTTCCAACGCTACTTAGATGTTCGACATGAATCATGGACAAGATAAGGATGTTGTCGATGGGCTCAACAACAATTCATCCAGGTTCCCATGAAGATGGAATTACACAACTATGTGAACAAGGTGATAGCATTGGTCAGACCAAAACATATAATGGTGTATGCTCAAGAGGTCAACCACGAGTAAGACAACATTATGAGCATCGTTGGTTCTGATTTGATTTGACGACAACCCACACTCAAATCAAAGTTTTGACAAGAAAATAGATCCAACAACTGATACGATAACCAATTGATGAAGATCATCTTTCTTCAACACACACACAACACAAGACATCCCTTTAAATGAACTAAGGTAGGAAAGCTTTTATCTTCCAACTCTCCAAGTTGTTCTTTAGCTTAACCAACTAGCTCAGGGGGTATCCAACACAGATTCTTGGAGAAAGGGTGGTTCACAAGAAACCAACTTGATCACGAGCTCGACATAACAGTCAGGGGTCAACCTGGTAATACTTCCGAGAAGATATTCGGAAAATCACGAACCACCGGTATGTTACTAAGCTCGAGAACAACCTTGCTTTTCAGGGCAAGATGATATGATCAAAAGAGTGAGGGATTGACACAATCCTAACTCATTGATCGAAGAGTGCACCAAAAATAAGGACTAGGTAGCACGATCAATCTTAGGATGATGATTTAATAACCAACACGCTAAGAATGAGAATATTGTTCATTAACTACCAAGCAACGAGGTTGCTAGTAGTATCGATTTCACACATCACAGTTCACTTGTCGGCATTCCGGTTACAACAACACGAGACCAAGGAATGAATAATGATAGCGAGAAGTATCACTACGTCAAGAATTCATGAGAAATGGTGCAATTCTCATGACAATCCTGACATAAAGGGGGTAATACTCCGAGGTAGAACAGAATCAAAAGCTGGATTGGCATTTGATTTGCGGATTAAAACTGCTTTGACCCAATCTTGGATATGAATGAGGTACTGGAGTTTGTTCTCCTAGTCATTCCAGAATAGAATGGCTTGACAAACCACAAGAATAATAGGCATCGATGAACGAATGCACGCATACTCTTGATTATCAATTGATAGATGGAGGTCAGAAAACAACTAAAGAGGGACAACTCAAAGGAACATATGTTTTTTTCTGAGTTGTGGATGCATAGATTAGTATGTCGAGCGAAGCTCAACATTTCTTCCGGATAACCCATGCGGAAATGGTAGAACTGGCAGATTCACAATTATGAATGGAGAACTCCTCAAAAGTACTCTGATTGTGATCCTTCGGTTTAGTGAGGAACTTCTGCCATAAGCGGTTCATAGTATTTGGAAGAAGGAAATACCACGGACCTCGAGGACTATTGCAAAGTTACTAATATCCTAAAGGAACTAGCAAACACTATCAACAGGAGGTAAGTAGGGTGAATCTCGGGTTCAAGAACCCAGGAATAGAATACCTACTACTAAATGGCATCACAGGATGCTTTCGAGAATAATGGCCAGAATCATCACACCGGGAACACAAAACATGGCTAGATTACTAGGTGACTGCCTAAAACACCTAGGGTCATAATACTAACTCCAATATGTCGAGGTAATAGAGTACCTCAACTCACCGATTAGTGTGCTTAATCTGGCCCAAAAGGACATCAGGAACGGGAGGAAGGGATTTGCAAATGCATCAGCCTGTTTAGAAACCTAGGATGACTCGGACAGCATAACGGCTGTAAATGCTCAAAAACATTTGAGACAGCCTGCAAAAGGGTGGCATAACCACTCAACATCACAATATCAAGGTTCCGAGATCAACTGTCAACATACAGAAGAAGTAGGAACTGAACTGAGGCTTGAAACCGTCAATCATATAAGCCTATGGATTAGTAACACGTCATCCTGATAGAAAGATGAGAAGACTAGTTCTTAATCCCCGTAGAAAAGAAGAGGAGTAAAAAGAGCCTTACGTTCCCTTCCCCAATCAATTCCCTTACATAACTAAAACATTTCTAGACACAACTTCGACCAGTTTGGCTTGGTAATCCTACAGGCAGTCAGGCTCTGATACCAAAGCTGTCAGGACCCCGATCCAATGCCACACCGATCTAGCATGTAACACCTCATATCACTTTGCGGCCTCACGCACGGTATTCCCACGGGTGTCGCCTTACCAGGCCCGGGACCGTTTCCGCCTTTTGGATCACGGATATGATAGTGTCGCTAGCATCCATATGACAAGGAACCCGGGCCGACATGACTAGTCGTGAACCCAAAGTGGCACTAACTTATGGGGACAGGCATACATGAATCAACATCGAGCATGTCGGTCAACAGTGTGCGAATCCGGGCTGTAGCACTGGGCTAACAGGACTCCGGGAACCCGGGCTGTAGCAGGCTAGGCAGGACTCCAGATGTCACCGCGTGGCATTTCACCGAAGGGACAGACACAGGAACGAAGTGAATCAAAAGCTGGCTACCAAGTGTTCCGAGCAGTAGTCTTTGGGCTAGCAGGACTCCGTGAACGGGCTGTAGCAGACTACTATGGCTCATGGAAGCACAAGACTACATTTCCCCATAAGAGAGGCTACCAAGGAAAAACAACTAGGTTGTCGGATCCCACAAATACCAAGCATTTCAATCATACACACAATATGCTCGATATGTGTAAATATAACATGGCATCACAACAAAACTCTACGACTCAAAGTATTTATTCATTAGGCTCCGAGGAGCGAGACATTACAAACATGGGTCTCATGACCCAACATTCAGAGCATACAAGTCATCGCACATGCGGAAGCTTAACATGTCTGAGTACAGACATCTACAAATGAAAAAGGCTGAGAAGCCTGACTATCTACTAGATCCTGCCGAGGGCACAAGATCGTAGCTGAGGAAACAAGCTAAACGTCGAAGACCACGCGGAACTACTAGTGAGACGAAAGTCTCTCTGTAAAATAAAAAATAAAATAGGCAAACGTGAGTACAAATGTACCCAGCAAGACTTACATCAGAACTAACTACATATGCATCATTGTCAACAAAGGGGAAGGTGGGGTTTAACTGCAGCCAGCCAGCTTTGACTCGGTGGCTATCCTGATCTACGACTGCAAGTAACTCTTTTGAGGTGGCGCACACGAGTCCACATATTCACCATATCAATACACCACTATGGATCCGCTCCCGTCTTCCTACGAGAAGGCCATCCATAGCACTCACGCTTATCTTGCGCATTTTAGAGTATCCACTTCAAGTTATCTATGAACTGTACAGGCAACCCATAAGTCCTTTTCCACGGACACGGCTATTCGAATAGATGATGTTAACCCTGCAGGGGTGTACTTCTTCACACACGCTCTCGCCACTTACCACCATGTACACGTCGTGTATCTCGGCAACCTTCAAGCGGAAGCCTGGCGAGGGAGTCGTCCACGACATGACTAACCACACAAGTCTCTAGTCCAGGTTTATCGCCTATTCGGGTTCCATCCGCAAGGAGATCCGGCCGGGATGTCGATCACGGCCCCAAACGATGTGGCAGGGTTCCCAAGCCCACCATCCGGATGCTACTTGGTACACCGGGCCACTGTGCCTAGTCTGTCCCAAGCCCACCTGTACCGGGTGCCACTTGGTTGACTACTAACACTACCTACAAACACCAGAAACTAGTTGCAACACCTGGACAGAGATCGAGTTGATTAATAAGCCAAGAGGGGTCGAGTTCCCGGAACCCAATGTGTGGTAGTAACTATTCATGGATCACAAACACAGAACTCAGTTCCCGAGGATGGTTTCAATGACACAACCCACCATGTACTCCTACATGGCCTCTCACCGCTACCTTTACCAAATCGTGTTCACACACTTAGCTCTCAATAGTAGGACATGTTCACCACATTCCAATTCATCCCCGATGATTCATACCTGACACAACTCTAAGCAATAGCAGGCATGACAAACAAGCATGAATGAGTAGGCACATCAGGGCTCAAACAACTCCTACTCATGCTAGTGGGTTTCATCTATTTACTGTGGCAATGATAGGTCAAGCAGAGGAAAGGGGTTCAACTACCGCAGCAAGTAACAGATGAATCGTTGTTGTCCTAATGCAGTAAAAGAGAGCAGGAGCGAGAGAGTGGGATTGTATCGGAATGAACAAGGGGGGTTTGCTTGCCTGGCACTTCTGAAGATATTATAGTTCTTCATCGGTGTCATCGAACTCATCGTCCAATCACGTCTATCGAGAGGAAACAAATACCGGCAACAGAGAAAGAAACACAATCAATGCAATGCACAATATGATGCATGATCATGACATGGTAAAATGAGTGTGTTGGGCTAATGCAACTACAATCAGATGGGTTTGAGCTATTTTGAACCAAAGGTTCAACCCCAAATTTAAATTATGAATTTAAATAGTGCATTATCATGTTTTAATATAAACAGCAGGTTTAAGTTTCTTTATCATGCATGAAACCAGTGCAGATGGATAGATTGGATTTTTTTAATCATTTTTCATATATAACTTATTTCATTTGGAGTTATAGATTATTTTCTATGATTTTTAGAAGTTTTAGCTATTTTGTGGAATTTCCTGGATTATTTTAAATCCAGAAAATATATTACTGCGTCAGCGCTGCGTCACTGTGACGTCAGGAGGTCAAAGGCGCCAGCCCAGGTCAAACCTGACAGCTGGGACCCACATGTCAGTGTAACAACTAACTAACAGAGTTAGTTAGTGTTACGTTAGCACTAAGCTAGGTTAATTAGGGCCTGGGTCCACATGTCATTGAGTCAACCTATTAACTAAGTTAATTAGCGCTAACTAATCTAGCACCTAAACTAAACAGGGGCATGGCCCACACGTTAGTCAGTCAGGGGAGGTCAAACCCCTGGTCAGCGGGGTCAAACCCGCCGGACTTGGTCCACGGCTCGACGCCGGCGACGACAGACACGGCGGAGGGCGTTGGTTTCACGCTACAGGGCACCGTTTAGGGCGCGGTTGGGTTCTACGGCGAGCTGGAAGGGTGCCGCATCCAGTGGTGCAAGCGGTTGGGTGCGGGGAGGCCGGGAACGACGGCGACGACGACAACCGCGGTGGCCGGAGTTCGGACCTCAGCGAGGACGGCGTTGCAGCGCACGGCAGGAACAACGGGTGGGTGCTATGGACTCCTGATGGCGTGCTGAGCATGTTGCAGTGCTCGGTTGCGGTCATAGCTAGCTCTGGCCGCGGCGGCGATGAGGCCTGACGGCGGCGAGCTTCGGAGCTGATGGGGACGGCAGCTACAGGATGCTAGGGACGACGGGGCAAGGGGGAATCGGGTCAGCGGCTCACCGCAGAGCTGCAGGGATGGTTAGTGGGCTCGGGGACGTCCGGTAGCTCGCGAATCGACAACAACGATCCACGGTGGCCGGCGATGGAAACGGCGATGCTGGCGACGTTGTGGCGCGTCCGTAGTTCCATGGCTTGGTGGAGAGGAGAGCGGTCGAGGGGGTCCAGGGAGGCTGCGTGGCGTCCAAAGCAACGTCGGGGAGGCGGCGGAAAGCAAGAGGTGGCCGGGGCACATGGTCGCGCGCGCGGGGCACACATCTGGCGTTCTTCTGTCCCAAGGAGGAGGACGACTAGCAGCTGGGCTGCACAGCACTGGGCCGTCCAGGAGCTGGGCCGGTTGGTCGCGCCAGGTAGGTAAGGGTCCAGGTGAGTCTCCGTTCTTTTCTATTTTCTTTGTTTCTGTTTCCTAATTTTGCAGTTTTGTTTTAATTTGGTTTCTTAACCAAATTATTTTTGCAGCTCTCTGGAAATTATTGTGGATGCAATAAGGTTTATCCTAGAGCTCCACAAAATATTCCAGGATCATTGGAGCAATAAAAATATTTATAGAATTTATTTGCTCCAACTCAAATATAATTATGAATTAATTCAAAAACCATAAATGCCTTGGAAAAATGTGCATGACCTTTGATTATGGTTTTAACCTTCTTCCAGAAATAATGAACATTTTTGGAGGGCATTTTGGGTCCAATGAAAATATTTGAATTGAACCTAGTTAAAATTATTATCTGCTAGGGTTTGAACATCCCCCTTTCAAAATTTCATTTGAATTCAAGACCTGAGGTAAGAAGGCAGAGGGGAAACAAAGCCAACACAATCTTCTCGATCCAATTTGCGCTCCATAAGAACGTTGATTCGATCATCATCTTGATCTTGACATCTTTGCTTTCGAGATTTCATCCAAGACGACGACATAAATAAACTCTACAGGATTCGATCTTCTCGAAGATCGACAGCTCACGATCAATTCATGGAATGAGACATAACAACATCTCTTGAGCTGAGACACAAAACATACATAGGGAGGAGGTTGAGAGGAACAGTTGACGACAACAATTCCACGCTTGAATAAGATGGTGCACTAGTCTCAGAGTAGCTAGGAGATATATTGCCCTTAATACCACAGCGGGGCACCTTACGGAAGGTGACTCGTTGGATTGTTACCTTAAGTGGCAAAAAGAATTACTTTTGATCCATAGATCATTGAAACTCTTCATACCAGTCTAAGGCAAAAGAATTCAAAAGAATGGCACACTCAGTTTGGAAAAGAAACTATGGTTATAGAACAACTCGGCAAATGGAAGGCACATTCCAGTTGATACCAAGGATATAACCTAGTGACTGAGAGTGCTTTCAAGAACTTGAGCATTTCCATATTCATCAAGGTCTTACCAACATCCATGCCGAGGATCCTGGCAACACACCTGACTCAGAACCCCTATCTATGATCGGTAGTGTGTTGATCCGCTCCCGTCTCCCTACGAGAACGCCATCCATAGCACTCATGCTTATCTTGCGCATTTTAGAGTATCCACCTTCTCTTGTCTATGAACTGTTATAGGCAACCCAGAAGTCCTTTACCGCGGACATGGCTATTCGAATAGATGATATTAACCCTGCAGTTGTGTACTTCTTCACACACGCTCTCACCACTTACCGCCGTTTACACGACATGTACTCGGCAACCTTCAAGCGGAAGCCCAGCGAGGGTGTCGGCCACGGCCTACCTAAACACTCAAGTCTCTAGTCTAGGTATATAGCCTATTCAGGATCCATCAGCAGGGATTCCGGCCAAGGTTTCCACATACGGCCCCGAACGATGTGTACAGGTTTCTGCGACACCAAACGGGCGCCCCGTATACCCGGCCACGTGCCTACCGCATCACAGCCCACCCCTCGGGTCAGCGCTGCCCACAGCCTCCAGCATATTACAAACACCAGAAACTACTTGCAACTCCTGGACAGAGGACAAGGGTGATTAAGAAGCCGAGAGAGTCAATTAAGGATCCCAATGTGTGGTAGTAGCTGTTTCATGGATCACAAACACATAACTCAGTTCCTGAGGACGGCTTCAATGAGACAACCCACCATGTACTCCTACATGGCCTCTCACCGCTACCTTTACCAAATCTTGTTCACACACTTAGCTCACACACAGTAGGACATGTTCACACGCCTCTGATTCATCCCCGATGAATCAGACCTGACTAAAATCTAAGCAGTAGCAGGCATGAGAAACAAGCAAGAATGAGTAGGCACAACAGGGCTCAAACAACTCCTACTCATGCTAGTGGGTTTCATCTATTCTTCGTGGCAATGATAGGTCATGCAGAGGATAAAGGGGTTCAACTACCGCAGCAAGTAACAGATGAATCGTTGTTGTCCTAATGCAGTAAAAGAGAGCAGGAGCGAGAGAGTGGGATTGTATCGGAATGAACAAGGGGGTTTTGCTTGCCTGGCACTTCTGAAAATATTATAGTTCTTCATCGGTGTCATCGAACTCATCGTCCAATCACGTCTATCGAGAGGAAACAAATACCAGCAATAGAGAAAGAAACACAATCAATGCAATGCACAATATGATGCATGATCATGACATGGTAAAATGAGTGTGTTGGGCTAATGCAACTACAATCTGATGGGTTTGAGCTATTTTGAACCAAAGATTCAAAGTTCAAACTCATTTGTGATCTTAAATAGTGCTTTATCATGTTTTGCACTAAACAGCAAGTTAACTTGCTTAAACATGCATGAAACCTATGCAGATGGATAGATTGGATTTTTCTGATAATTCTTCATATATAATTTATTTCATTTGGAGTTACGATTGAATTTATATGATTTTTAGAAGTTTATACTATTTTATGACGTCAGCACTACATCACTGTGACATCAGCAGGTCAACAGAACGGGTCCAGGTCAAACCTGACGGCAGGGACCCACACGTCAGTGTCTCAGGGCTGGTTTGGGTGGATGACAGGTGGGACCAGTCAACGCTGACTTGGCCAAGGTCAAACTGACACGTAGGGTCCGCAAGATTAACACTAATCTAAACAGGAAATAAAGCTGGAGTTAATTAGGAAGTGGGGTCCATGTGTCAGTGGCCTAGGGGGTTGGTTAGCGGGGTGATTAGCCTCTAATTAAATGTGCTCCATCATCACGCCGGAGATCTGCCGGCGGCGACCATGGGAACGGCGGAGGCACGCCGGAGTTGCTCCGGCTCGCAATACAGGCGGTGGTTTGCGGTGGGGTTTGGCTCTACGGAGAGCTGGCGTTCGTGCGCATCTGCTAGGGCAGACAGGAGGGGCTGGGGTGGCCGGTAGCGACGGCGAGGAGCTCGGCCGCGGTGGCCGGAGCTCGGGAGTGAGCGCGGCAGTGCTGCGGTGGGCGAGCTAGCGGGCTGAGGCGCTAGCGAGGGCCTACGCGATGCGATGCTGTGGCTGTAGTGGAGCTCGTCGGCGACATAGAGCTCCGCTCGGTGGGGAAGAGAGAGGGATCCAGGGGAGGAGTGAGGGTGAGAGAGAGAGAGCGAGGGGGTTCTAGGGGTTGCGTGGCTTCACCAGGGCGTCGAGGGGGAGGCGGTAAGCAGGAGGTGGCCGGGACGTGTGCCGACGCACTGGGGCCACGCGCTCGTCCTCCTCGCAGGGGAAGAAGACGACAGGGGGGAGGCTAGGTGGGCTAGGCTGGCCACTTGGGCCGCCAGGTGGGCTACACAGGTAAGTTAGGTAGGTTCCTTTCTCTCTCTTTTATTTTCTGTTTTCTATTTTCTATCTTTGTTTCTGGATTTAGTAATAATACTAAACCTCATCTAAAAATCTTGAAGCAAATTGTGAGGACCTGTTGATTTATTTCCAACAACCCACATTTAGTTCCAGAATTATTTGAGCATTTATAATTGTTATAGCAATTAAATGCCCAAATTCAAATACATAATGATTTAATTCAAAAGTCCAGAAATGGCCTAGAAATATGTGCATCATTTTTGCCAGAGGTTTTCACCATTATAAAAAATGATGAACTTTTCCAGAGGACATTTTGGATTTATTGAAAAGGATTTTATTTGATCCTATTTGAATTCACTTGGTGCTAGGGTTTGGATCAATCTCCATTTCAACTTCATTTGAAATTTAACATGATGCATGGATGCAATGCCACTATCTACAACCAAATTCTAGGCAACAACGAACGTGTTGGTCATCAGCGAGTGAATCCGGGCTGTAGCAACTGGGCTAGTAGGACTCCGGTAAACCGGGCTGTAGCAGGCTAACAGGACTCCGGTAGACACCGCGTGACATTTCCCCGAAGGGACAGACACAGGAACGAAGAAGGACACATGTCGGCCAACCTAAGTGTTCCGGAGCAGTAGCAAGCTACCAGGGCTCAGTGGAAGCACTAGGAGACATTTCCCGGTAAGAGAGGTTACTAAGGATAAACAACTAGATAGTCAGATCCCACACATAGCAATACACATTACACGTACGCATAACATGCAAGTATGTGATGTACAAGATGGCATCACAACATAACTCAACAACTCATATAGATAAAGGCTCAGAAGAGCCATCATAGCATTTATTACAAGCAAGGGTCACATGACCCATCATTCAGAGCATACAAGCAACGGAAGCATTACATGTCTAAGTACAGACAACTACAAAAGAAAAAGGCTGAGAAGCCTGACTATCTACAAGACCCTCCCAAGGGTACAAGATCGTAGCTGAGGTAACAAGCTACTCGTCGAAGTCTAAGCGGAACTAATAGTGAGACATCTGTGTAGCCCACCTGGTGGCCCAAGTGAAGATGGCGACGGCGACGGCTCCACGGGGCGCTCCAGCCTGCGTGGCTCGGCGGAGAGCATCAAAGCGAGTAGGCGGATCTCCTACGGGTGTCGGAGAGGCGAGGGGGAGACGATGGCTACGGCAAGCAGCAGGGGGCGGCGAAGGTGGTGCTCAAGGTCGCATGGAGAGAACCAGGGAGGAGGAGAGGAGAAGGAGAGGAGAGAGGTGAGGCGGCGCGTGGCCAGCGAAACATCCAGCGGCAAGGGGAGCCAGCAGCAGGCAGCTCGATGGCGAAAGCAGAGAGCGCACGGACACGCTACCGCCTCGGGCGTGAGGTGGGGGCGGTGCGGTGGCAGATTGGGCTGGGCCAGGCGTAGTAGAGCCGTAAGTCGGCCTGTAAGCTTTTTCCTTTTTATTTAACTTTTCTATTTTCTGACATTTGTTTTGATTTAATATTAATACTAAATCATTTTATTTACTTCTGTCAATTTTTGTAGGAACTAGTTGGATTGGTCCAAAACTCCTCACCAATTAACATAATTTTTGGACATATATTATATATATAACAAATATATATCCAAAGAAAATAATTATGCATTAATTCCAAATGCCCAAAATAAATACTTATGAGCTCCTAAAAATATTGGTTTGATTTTTATATCTGTCCAATATTTTCAGAGAGCAACATGAGCATTTTCTTGAACCCTTTTGGAGCAATTTTTTATTTGGGCCATTTCCAGAGGTGATTCTGAGGGTTTCACAAATCCTCATTTCAAAATTAAATGAAATTTAAACATGATGCACACATGGCTAGCTAGCCTTGAGCATACCAGAACTAGGGATGTGACAACTCGCCCCCACTTGAAAGAATCTCGTCCCGAGATTCAGGGGTCGACGGAAAGAAAGTGGGGTACTCCAGTCGAAGACGATCTTCTCGCTCCCAAGTAGCTTCTCTCTCGGAATGATGAGACCACTGAACCTTGAGAAACTTGATGTTATGATGTTGAGTAACACGCTCTGCTTGATCAAGAATGCGAACCGGGTACTCTCCGTATGTGAGGTTATCTTGGAGATCAAGCGTTTCGTGGTCCACTCCGCGGATAGGATCCGAGAAGCAATGCCTGAGTTGAGAGACGTGGAAGACATCATGCACTCTGGAAAGATGTAACGAGGAGCCAACTTTCCCTTGATATCGAAACGATGGGTGCCCTTCAAAGGAGTAACCCGAAGGTAAGCTTTGTCGCCAACTTCATAAGTCATATCCTTATGATGACGATCATACTGGCTCTTTTGACGAGACTGGGTTGTTTTCAAATTCTCACGAATGATGCGAACTTGCTCTTCTGCCTCCTGGATCATTTCCGGTCCAAAGAATTGTCTTTCACCGGTTTCTGATCAGTTCAAAGGTGTTCGACATCTTCGTCCATAGAGAATCTCAAAAGGAGCTCTCTTGAGACTGGATTGATAGCTATTGTTATAAGCAAACTCGAAAAAAGGAAGACATTTCTCCCAATCCATTCCGAATGAGATAACGCAAGCTCTAAGCATGTCTTCAAGAATTTGATTGACCCGTTCCACCTGACCACTTGATTGAGGGTGGAAAGCAGTACTGAAGGAAAGATGGGTTCCCATGGTAGTTTGGAAACTCTCCCAGAAATGAGAAGTGAAAAGACTGCCACGGTCTGAATTGATATCTAGTAGAACACCAAGGAGTGACACTATTCGAGACATATATAAGTCAGTGAGCTGACTAGCGGTGATACTCTCTCGAACAGGAAGGAAGTGAGCCACTTTGGAAAGACGATCAATGACTACGAAGATAGCGTTATTCCCTTTCTTGGTCCTGGGAAAGCCGGTGATGAAGTCCATACCAAATTTATCCCATTTCCATTCAGGAATAGCTAAAGGCTGAAGGGTGCCAGCAGGTCTCTGATGCTCTGCCTTAACGCGACGACAAACATCACAGTTAGCAACGAAGTTGGCGATTTCTCTCTTCATCCTAGTCCACCAGAACCTCTGGCGTAGGTCCTGATACATCTTAGTACTACCGGGATGAATCGTGAGAGGGGATTTATGAGCTTCCTTAAGGATCAGTTGCTGAAGATGTTGCTTCTTGGGAACCACCAGACGGTTCTCAAAGAAAACAACACCTCGATCATCAATAGAGAAACTACCAGCATCTCCCTTCTTCACGTTATCCTTGATTCAAGAAATACCCGTATCATGCTTCTGGGCTTCTATGATATGATCCACAAGAGTAGGTTTCACCACCAAGGTAGAAAGGAATCCGTGAGGAGCAATGTGAAGGTTAAGCTTATAGAACTCCTCATGGAGAAGTGGTTGACCCTGCTGCAACATGAGATTGTTGCAATAGGATTTACGGCTTAGCGCATCAGCCATGACATTAGCTTTTCCTGGAGTGTAGGTAATCCCTAAGTCGTAATCTGAGATCAACTCCAACCAACGTCTTTGCCTAAGGTTCAAATCTGGTTGGGTGAAGATATACTTGAGACTCTGGTGATCGGTGTAGATCTCGCAACGTTTACCAAGAAGGTAGTGTCGCGAGGTCTTGAGTGCATAGACTACGACTGCAAGCTCTAGATCATGTGTAGGATAATTCTCCTCATGTGGATGCAACTGTCGAGATGCATAGGCAATCACATGATGATCCTGCATAAGAATGCAACCTAGTCCCTGTCGTGAGGCATCACAATAGATAACAAAGTCTTTAGTGAAATCCGGTGGCACAAGTATGGGAGCAGAAGTCAGGCATCTTTTCAGTTCCTGAAAACTGTACTCACACTGTGGGGACCACTCAAACTTTTTATCCTTCTTGAGAAGTTCCGTTAGGGGTTTGGCTACTTTGGAGAAGTTTTCAACAAAGCAGCGACAATAGCTGGCTAGACCAAGGAAACTCCTAACTTGTTTAACGGTTTCAGGTGGAGTCCAATCGAGAACGGCCTTAACTCTCTCGGGATTGACAGCAATGCCCTTACCAAAGATTACGTGGCCTAGGTAGGTCACTTCTGGCAACCAAAATTCTCACATGGAGAACTTGGCATAAAGACGGTGCTCTCTGAGTTTTTCTAGCACAAGTATAAGCTGTTCGGCATGCTCTTCCTCATTCTTCGAGTAAATAAGAATATCATCGAGGTAAACCATGACGAATTTATCTAAGTACTCCATGAAGATCGAGTTCATCAAGCGGGAGAAAGTAGCTGGAGCATTGGTTAGACCAAAGGACATGACGGTGTACTCGTACTGGCCATAACGAGTGATAAAAACCGTTTTGGGAATGTCCCCATTTCTGATCTTGATTTGGTGGTAGCCTAACCTCAAATCCATCTTGGAGAAGACTGAGGATCCAACGAGCTGATCATACAGGTCGTTGATCCGGGGGAGCGGATACTTGTTCTTTATTGTGACCAAATTAACGGGACGATAATCTACAACCATCCGATCCGTACCATCCTTCTTCTTGACAAACAGGACGGGGCAAGCCCAAGGAGAAGAGCTAGGACAGATGAAACCATTTTGCAAGGACTCATCAAGTTGTTTCTTAAGCTCGGCTAGTTCTAAGGGTGCCATCTTGTACGGTCTCCTAGAGATTGGAGCGGTTCCTGGGATAAGATCTATGACAAACTCTACATCTCTGTCAGGTGGAACACCTGGCAGTTCCTCTGGAAAGACATCCGGAAAGTCACGGACTACCGGGATATCTTCAAGGTTAGGGAGAGGGCTGGCATTAAGAGAATAGAGTTGGCGCTTTGCAACTCTGGTGGAGACAATGACTATCTTTCCAGATGGGTGTGTAAGCTGAACAGACCTGGTGTAACAATCAATCTTGGCATGATGAGCTGTCATCTAGTCCATACCCAAGATGATGTTAATATCTGAGGACTTGAGGGCTACAAGTGATGCAAGGAATACAAATCTATCAACAAGGATTTCATTACCATAGCTGATTCTAGTGGTTTGCCATCTAGACCCTAGGGTTTGGATTTCAAGCGGAGTTGACATATCACAAAATGACATGTCGTGCAAACGAGCATAGCCTTCAGAGATGAAGGAGTGAGATGCTCCGGTATCGAATAGAACCGAAGCTGGAGGACAGTTGACAAGGAGTGTACCAAGAACGACATCCGGATCATCATGAGCGTCTTTAGCTGAGACGTATGCACACGTCCACGTTCAGTGGGAGCTAACTTGACACTGATCATCTTGCGTGTTGGCTTACCACGGCCAACAGACTTCTCGGGCTGGGGTGGAACATAACTAGTCTGAGAGCAGTCACGTGCATAGTGTCCTGGCTTCCCGCATGTGAAGCAAGTCCCTGAAGTTGGACGTGGACCCGCATTGACAAGCGGTCTACCAATAGGCCTGGGTGGAGCATACTGCTTAACTGGGTGAGGTGCCACATAAGATGGTCTCGGTGCATATCCAGAAGGAAGAAGATCCGGCGCTTCTGAGAACTAGAACCGGAAGAAGATCCCAAATCACGGGTGTGCTTACGAGACTCCTCGTAAGTGAGTTGAGCTGTCTCTGCATTAATGGCCTTGTTCACAAGAGCTTGGAATGTATCACAATGATGCAGGTGGAGATCACGACGCAACTTGGGATTGAGACCCTTCCGAAACCTAGCCTACTTCTTGGCGTCCGTGGACACCTCTTCTGAAGCATAGTGGGCAAGGTTCTCGAACTCTATGCAGTAAGCATCAACAACCATCTTACTCTGGGTGAAATTACAGAACTCTTACCTCTTGCGATCGATGAGGGCCTGGGGAATGTGATGCTCGCGAATAGCCTCAGTGAAATCTCTCTTGGTAGGAATCTGGCCAGCTGGAAGCATAGCCTCATAGTTCTGCCACCAAAGACTAGCAGGACCTTCCAGGTGGTATGTGGCATAGGTGACCTTGTCATCTTCAGATACGTTCGCGGAACGCAACTTATGACTGATGCTATGGAGCCAGTCATCTGCATCGAGTGGCTCGATGGAGTGATGAAAGGTAGGTGGGTGCAAGCGAATGAAGTCATGAATGGTTGCAGACCCTTTGAACTGATGTACGGTGTTCTCCTCGATACGTGCCAACAAGCGGTTAGACTCACGCTTGTTTCTCTCCATCTCTAACATGAACTTTGTCAGCGAAGGTTGATCGGGAGGATCCTCATCCCTACCATCTCCGTGGTTCTGGCTACGAACAGCAGAACTTCGTTTAACCGATGACATCCTGAGAAACGAAACCAAGGACGGATCAGCATCAACTATTGACTGTAGAATGTAGGACAAACAAATTAGTATCTCTCGAACTTCTAGGGCAATTCCGGCAGCATAACGGCACTAAAATGCTCAGAATGAGACATCCTGCTAAAATGGGGTAGTAACATACTCAACATCTTCACTCAAGGTTCTGAGATAGTACTAAACAGGCTACACCGGAAGTACACAAAACTGGGTTATGACTCTGATCAACAAATCCTATGGGACTACGGAGTAGTAACACGTGATCCTGATAGACGGAAGGGAAAGCCTAGTTCCTTAACCCCGTAGGAAAGATAGGATGACTTAGATCAGAAGGCCATGAGGTATAAGGAGTAAAAAGAGCGTTACGTTCCTTCCCATAATCAATTCCCTTACATAACTAGAGAATTTCTAGACTCACTTCGACCAGTTTGGCTTGGTAATCCTATAGGTAGTCAGGCTCTGATACCAAAGCTATCAGGACCCCGATTCTAGGTCACACCGATCTAGCCTGTAACACCTCATATCACTTTGCGGCCTCACACACGGTATTCCCACGGGTGTCGCCTTACCATGGCCCGGGACTGTTTGCGCCTTTTGGCTCACGTATATGATAGTGTCGCTAGCATCCATATGACAGAGAACCCGGGCCGACATGACTAGTCGTGAACCCAAGGTGGCACTAACTTATGGGGACAGGTATACATGAATCAACATCGAGCATGTCGGTCAGCAGCGTGCGAATCCAGGCTGTAGCACTGGGCTAACAGGACTCCGGCGAACCGGGTTGTAGCAGGCTAGGCACGACTCCGGATGTCACCGCGTGACATTTCCCCGAAGGGACAGACACAGGAACGAAGTGAATCACATGCCGGCCAGCCAAGTGCTCCGGAGCAGTAGTGCTGGGCTAGCAGGACTCCGGTGAACCGGGCTGTTGCGGACTACTATGGCTCATGGAAGCACAGGACTACATTTCCTCACAAGAGAGGCTACCAAGGATAAACAACTAGGTTGTCGGATCCCACACATACCAAGCATTTCAATCATACACACAATATGCTCGATATGTGTAAATACAACATGGCATCACAACATAACTCTACGACCCAAGTATTTGTTCATTAGGCTCCGAGGAGCCAAGTATTACAAACGTGGGTCTCATGACTCCAACATACAAAGCATACAAACAACAAGCACATGCGGAAGCTTAACTTGTCTGAGTACAGACAACTACAAATGAAAAGGCTGAGAAGCTTGACTATCTACAAGACCCTGCCGAGGGCACAAGATCATAGCTGAGGTAACAAGCTGTCAGGACCCCGATTCTATGTCACACCGTCCTAGCCTGTAACACCTCATATCACTTTGCGGCCTCACGCACGGTATTCCCACGGGTGTCGCCTTACCATGGCCCGGGACCGTTTGCACCTTTTGGCTCACGTATATGATAGTGTCGCTAGCATCCATATGACAGAGAACCCGGGCCGACATGACTAGTCGTGAACCCAAGGTGGCACTAACTTACGGGGACAGGCATATATGAATCAACATCGAGCATGTCGGTCAGCAGCGTGCAAATCCGGGTTGTAGCACTGGGCTAACAGGACTCCGGTGAACCGGGCTCTAGCAGGCTAGGCAGAACTTCGGATGCCACCATGTGACATTTCCCCGAAGGGATAGACACAGGAACGAAGTGAATCACATGCCGGCCAGTCAAGTGTTCCGGAGCAGTAGTGCTGGGCTAGCAGGACTCCGGTGAACCGGGCTGTAGCGGACTACTATGGCTCATGGAAGCACAAGACTACATTTCCTCATAAGAGAGGCTACCCAGGATAAACAACTAGGTTGTCGGATCCCACACATACCAAGCATTTCAATCATACACACAATATTCTCGATATGTGTAAATACAACATGGCATCACAACATAACTCTACGACCCAAGTATTTATTTAGGCTCCGAGGAGCCAAGTATTACAAACGTGGGTCTCATGACCCCAACATACAGAGCATACAAACAACTAGCACATGTGGATGCTTAACTTGTCTGAGTACAGACAATTACAAATGAAAAGGCGGAGAAGCTTGACTATCTACAAGACCCTACCGAGGGCACAAGATCGTAGCTAAGGTAACAAGCTAAACGTCGAAGTCCACGCGGAACTACTAGCGAGACTGAAGTCTCTCTGAAAAACATAAAATAGGCAAACGTGAGTACAAATGTACCCAGCAAGACTTACATCAGAACTATCTACATATGCATCGGTATCAACAAAGGGGGTGGTGGAGTTGACTGCAGCAAACCAGCTTTGACTCGGTGGCTATCCTGAACTACGGCTGCAAGTAACTCTTTTGAGGTGGCGCACATGAGTCCACATATTCACCATATCAATACACCACTATGGATTCACTCCCGTGTCCCTACGAGAAAACCATCAATAGCACTCACGCTTATCTTGCGCATTTTAGAGTATCCACTTTCAAGTTATCTATGAACTGTTATAGGCAACCCAGAAGTCCTTTACCGCAGACACGGCTATTCGAATAGATGATGTTAACCATGCAGGGGTGTACTTCTTCACACACGCTCTCGCCAGTTACCGCCATGTACACGTCATGTATCTCGGCAACCTTCAAGCGGAAGCCTGGCGAGGGTGTCGGCCATGGCCTACCTAAACACTCAAGTCTCTAGTCCAGGTTTATCGCCTATTCAGGTTCCATCCATGAGGAGTCCGCCGAGGTTTCCACATACGGCCCCGAACGATGTGAGCAGGGTTCCCGAGACACCAAACGGGCACCCGGTACACCGTGCCACATGCCTACCGCATCACAACCCACCCCTGGGGTTAGCGCTACCCACGGCCTCCAGCATACTACAAACACCAGAAACTACTTGCAACTCCTGGACAGAGGACAAGGGTGATTAATAAGCCGAGAGGGTCAATTAAGGATTCCAATGAGTGGCAGTAATTGTTCATGGATCACAAATGCAGAACTCAGTTCCTGAGGACGGCTTCAATGAGACAACCCACCATGTACTCCTACATGGCCTCTCACCGCTACCTTTACCAAATCGTGTTCACACACTTAGCTCACACATAGTAGGACATGTTTACACACCTCCGATTCATCCCCGATGAATCAGACCTGACTCAACTCTAAGAAGTAGCAGGCATGACAAACAAGCATGAATGAGTAGGCACATCAGGGCTTGAACAACTCCTACTCATGCTAGTGGGTTTCATATATTTACTGTGGCAATGACAGGTCATGCAGAGGAAAGGGGTTCAACTACCATAGCAAGTAACCGATGAATCGTTATTGTTCTAATGCAATAAAAGAGAGCAGGAGCGAGAGAGTGGGATTGTATCGGAATTAACAAGGGGGTTTTGCTTGCCTGGCACTTATGAAGATAGTATAGCTCTTCATCGGTGTCATCGAACACATCGTCGGAACACGTCTACTGAGAGGGGACAAACACCGACAAACAAAGAGGAAACACAATCAATGCAATGCAACAATATGATGCATGATCATGACATGGCAATATGCTGTGATTTGAGCTAATGCAACTAATAGCGATTTAAATGAAGTTGGTTTGAATACAGGATTCGAATTCAAACTCCATATGTGATTATTCAAATGTCATTTAATTGATTTGACCTTATCAGCAAGCATAAGTTGCTCAAACATGCATGAACATGGTACAGATGGATAGATTGGATTTTTCTGATAATTTTTCATATATGACTTATTTCATTCTGAGTTACGGTTAAATTTATATGAATTTTAGAAGTTTTAGCTATTTTTTGGAATTTCCTGAATTAAATTAAATCTAGAAAATGACTTATTGCGTCAGCACTGCGTCACTGTGACGTCAGCTGGTCAACGGGTCTAGTCCAGGTCAAACCTGACACGTGGGGTCCACACGTCAGTGACACAGGGCTGGTTAGTGTCGCTGACAGGTCGGCCTGGTCAACGGCCACGTCAGCTAGGTCACTAGGTTAACTTGATCAAACATGCATGTCGTAAAACACAACCATGTTCCGCCGACGCAGGATCCATTATGATTTATCTGGTTTGTTTTGATCCATTATGATTTGCCTTAGGCTGGTATAAAGAGTTTCAACGATCTCTGAATCAAAAGTAATTCTTTTTGCCACTTAAGGGAATAGTTCTACGAGTCACCTCCCCCAAGGTGTCTCGTTATGGAATCATGGCAATTATTCCTAGCTAGTCTGAAACCTTGCACCATCTTACATAAGCGTCGTGCTTACCAAATTGAACCCTCGTCATCTGTTACTATCCACATCTCTCGATGTATGTGTTTGAGTCTCAGCTCAAGAGATGATCGAATGTCTCACCCCATGAGTTGATCCTGAGTGCTCGATCTTCGAGGAGATCGTTTCCTATAGAGTTTCCTTTTGTCGTCATCGTGTTGGATGAAGATCTCGAAAGCAAAGACGTCAAGATCAATACGAAGCAATGAATCAACATCTTCGAGAAGAGAAGGTGGATCATGAGATCGTGTTAGCTTTGTGTCCCCTCTTTCTACATACCTCACATCTTGAATCTCGGGACGAGATTCTTGTTTAGTGGGGGTGAGTTGTCACATCCCTAGAATTTGGTTGTAGATAGTGGCATTTCATCCATGCATCATGTTAAATTTCAAATGAAGTTGAAATGGGGATTGATCCAAACCCTAGCACCAAGTGAATTCAAATAGGATAAAATAAAATTCTTTTAAATAAATCCAAAATGTCCTCTGGAAAAGTTCATGATTTTTGATAAAGGTGAAAACCTTTGGCAAAAATGATGCACATATTTCTAGGCCATTTCTGGACTTTTGAATTAAATCGCTATGTATTTGAATTTGGGCATTTAATTGCTATAACAATTATAAATGCTCAAATAATTCTGGAACTAAATGTGGGTTGTTGGAAATAAATCAACAGGTCCTCACAATTTGTTTCAGGATTTTAGATGAGGTTTAGTATTTTTACTAAATCCAGAAACAAAGATAGAAAATAGAAAACAGAAAATAAAAGAGAGAGAAAGGAACCTACCTAACTTACCCGTGTAGCCCACCTGGCGGCCCAAGTGGCCAGCCCATCCCACCTAGCCTCCCCCTGTCCTCTTCTTCCCCTACCAGGAGGGCGAGCGCGTGGCCGCAGCGCGCCGGCACGCGTCCCGGCCACCTCCTGCTTACCGCTTCCACCTCGACGCCCTGGTGAAGCCACACAACCCCTGGAACCCCCTCGCTCTCTCCCTCACCCTCACTCCTCCCCTGGATCCCTCTCTCTTCCCCACCGAGCGGAGCTCGATGTTGCCGACGAGCTCCACTACGGCCACAGCCACCCCCTCGCTCCCTCACCGCATTGCATAGGCCCCCGCTAGCGCCTCAGTCCGCTAGCTCACCCACCGCAGCACTGCCGCACTCACGCCCGAGCTCCGGCCACCGCGGCCAAGCACCTCGCCGTCGCTACTGGCCACCCCAGCCCCTCCCGTATGCCCTAGCAGATGCGCACGAACGCCAGCTCTCCGTAGAGCCAAACCCTGCCGCAAACCGCCGCCTGTAGTGCGAGCCCGAGCAACTCCGGCGTGCCTCCGCCGTTCCCGTGGTCGCCGCCGGCAGATCTCCGGCATGATTACGGAGCACATTTAATTAGAGGCTAATCACCCCGCTAACCAACCCCCTAGGCCACGGACACATGGACCCCACTCCCTAATTAACTCCATCTTTATTTCCTGTTTAGATTAGTGTTAATCTTGCGGACTCCACGTGTCAGTTTGACCTTGGCCAAGTCAGCGTTGACAGGTCCCACCTGTCATCCACCCAAACCAGCCCTGAGACACTGACGTGTGGGTCCCTGCCGTCAGTTTGACTGGACCCGCTACATTGACTGTTGATGTCACAGTGACGTAGTGCTGACGCCATAACTCATTTTCTGGATTAATTTTAATTCAGGAAATTCCAGAAAATAGTATAAACTTCTAAAAATCATAGAAATTCAACTGTAACTCCAAATGAAATAAATTATATATGAAAAATTATCAGAAAAACCAATCTATCCATCTGTACTGGTTTCATGCATGTTTAAACAAGTTAGCTTGCTGTTTAGTGCAAAACATGATAAAGCACTATTTAAGATGATGAGTTTGAACTTTGAATCTTTAGTTCAAAATAGCTCAAACCCATCTGATTGTAGTTGCATTAGCCCAACACACTCATTTTACCATGTCATGATCATGCATCATATTGTGCATTGCATTGATTGTGTTTCTTTCTCTGTCGCCGGTATTTTTTTCCTCTCGATATACGTGATTCGACGATGAGTTCGATGACACCGATGAAGAACTATAATATCTTCAGAAGTGCCAGGCAAGCAAAACCCCCTTGTTCATTCCGATACAATCAGACTCTCTCGCTCCTGCTCTTTTTTACTGCATTAGGACAACAACGATTCATCTGTTACTTGCTGCGGTAGTTGAACCCCTTTATCCTCTGCATGACCTGTCATTGCCACAGTAAATAGATGAAACCCACTAGCATGAGTAGGAGTTGTTTGAGCCCTGTTGTGCCTACTCATTCATGCTTGTTTGCCATGCCTGCTACTGCTTAGAGTTTAGTCAGGTCTGATTCATCGGGGATGAATCAGAGGCGTGTGAACATGTCCTACTATGTGTGAGCTAAGTGTGTGAACACGATTTGGTAAAGGTAGCGGTGAGAGGCTATGAAGGAGTACATGGTGGGTTGTCTCATTGAAGTCGTACTCAGGAACTGAGTTATGTGTTTGTGATCCATGAAACAGCTACTACCACACATTGGGATCCTTAATTGACTCTCTTGGCTTCTTAATCACCCTTGTCCTCTGTCCAGGAGTTGCAAGTAGTTTCTGGTGTTTGTAGTATGCTGGAGGCCGTGGGCAACACTGACCCGAGGGGTGGGCTGTGATGCGGTAGGCACGTGGCTGGGTATACCGGGCACCCGTTTGGTGTCGCGGAACCCTGTACACATCGTACGGGGCCGTATGTGGAAACCTCGGGCGGACTCCCTGCGACTGGAACCTGAATAGGCAATAAACTTGGACTAGAGACTTGAGTGTTTAGGTAGGCCGTGGCCGACACCCTCGCTGGGCTTCTGCTTGAAGGTTGCCGACTACATGTCGTGTAAACGGCGGTAAGTGGTGAGAGCGTGTGTGAAGAAGTACACCCCTGCAGGGTTAACATCATCTATTCGAATAGCCGTGTCCGCGGTAAAGGACTTATGGGTTGCCTATAACAGTTCATAGACAAGAGAAAGTGGATACTCTAAAATGCGCAAGATAAGCGTGAGTGCTATGGATGGCGTTCTCGTAGCGAGACGGGAGCGGATCCATAGTGGTGTTTTGATTGGTGAATATGTGGACTCGTGTGCGCCACCTCAAAAGAGTTACTTGCAGTCGTAGTTTAGGATAGCCACCGAGTCAAAGCTGGCTTGCTGCAGTTAAATTCCACCACCCCCTTTGTTGATACCGATGCATATGTAGTTAGTTCTGATGTAAGTCTTGCTGGGTGCATTTGTACTCACGTTTTCTTAATTTATGTTTTGCAGAGAGACTTCAGTCTTGCTAGTAGTTCTGCGTGGACTTCGACGTTTAGCTTGTTACCTCAGCTACGATCTTGTGCCCTCTACAGGATCTGGTAGATAGTCAGGCTTCTAATCCTTTTTCATTTGTACATGTCTGTACTCAGACATGTTAAGCTTCCGCATGTGCTTTGATTTGTATGCTCTGAATGTTGGGTCATGAGACCCATGTTTGTAATATCTCGCTCCTCGGAGCCTATTGAATAAATACTTGAGTCGTAGAGTTATGTTGTGATGCCATGTTGTATTTACACATATCGAGCATATTATGTGTATGTTTGAAATGCTTGGTATGTGTGGGATCCGACAATCTAGTTGTTTCTTATGGGGAAATGTAGTCTAGTGCTTACATGAGCCATAGTAGTCCGCTACAGCCCGGTTCACCGGAGTCCTGCTAGCCCAAAGACTACCGCTCAGACGCTTGATCGGCCGGCATGTGTTTCACCTCGCTCTGTGTCTGTCCCTTCGGGAAATGTCACGCGATGACACCCGAGTCCTGCCTAGCTTGCTACAGCCGGGTTCCCGAGTCCTGTTAGCCCAGTGCTACAGCCCGGATTCACACGCTGTCAATCGACATGCTCAAGTTGATTCATGTATGTCTGTTCCCATGGGTTAGTGCCGCTTTGGGTTCACGACTAGCCATGTCGGCCCGGGTTCTCTGTCATATGGATGCTAGCGACACTATCATATACGTGAGCCAAAAGACGCAAACGGTCCCGGGCCATGGTAAGGCGACACCCGTGGGAATACCGTGCGTGAGGCCGCAAAGTGATATGAGGTGTTACCGGCTAGATCGATGTGACTTGGAATCGGGGTCCTGACAATAATCATCATAAGTAGCAACTTTGTTCTCATCATAATCAATTGAAACCTCTTCCAAGATAGTGGAATCATTACTAAATAAAGTCATGACCTCTCCAAATCCACTTTCATAATTATCACAATAATATTCAACATCCTCCAAAATAGTGGGATCATTACTTCCTAAAGTTGACACTCTTCCAAACCCACTTTCATCAATATAATCATCATAAATAGGAGGCATGCTTTCGTCATAATAAATATTCTCATCAAAACTTGGGAGACTAAAAATATCATCTTCATTGAACATAGCATACCCAAGCTTGGGACAAACATTAATTGCAGCAAATAAATTCTCAAACATGTCATTCTCATCAAACATAGCATCCCCAAGCTTGGGCCTTTGCATATCATTAATAGTATGGATAGCACCAATAGTATAGCAATTATCATCATCACAATGAGTAATAGGAGCAACATCATTTGCGAGGGATACCTTTTTACCTTTGCTTCTCCATCTTTTCTTTTTCTTCTTCACATTATGTGTGGGTTTAATCCTCTTTTTGGAGATCCTTATTAATGAGATTGGTTGAATAGAAGGCTCCTCCTCCTTACCTGATTCATCATAAGAAATAATAGGAGGATATTGGGAAGTCTCTCATGAGGACATCAATACCATTGTTACACCCACAACCCCTGCTGCTACACATACTGGACCAATTACTAGAGCTCGCGCACGCTAATTAAATTATCAGGTACTTCCGTTTCTTGGTAATGATTCTAATGTTCATGAGAATATGATGCTGCCTAAATTGGATACATTTGTTTTGCTTACAAATGAAGGGCCTATAATTGATAAGAGGGATGAACACTGGAGCAAGACCAAGCATGGAGATGATGGCATGCGCGAGGGGAACAAGAACGGAGTGACAACTGATGATTTCAGGACTATGAGGCCCCCATAATGAGTGAATGAAGCCTTGGACGAAATATACAAGATGCCACTTCATAATATTCGTCCATAGGCTATTCTAGGTGCTGCGTCACCTTATTATTGGGCCAGGCCCATGTGATTTCGAAATACTTAAGTATAGGCTATTTTTAGAGTCTGTATGTGTGGGGAAACAAGAGTTAGGGTTGGTTTCGGACCCCTCCCTCAAGGGCCACGAAATTCCCTCCTCTTCCTCCATATATACAGCCCTTATGGCGTCGTTTAGACTTTGGGTTTTGTTTAGATTAAAAGTTCGGCATAGCTGCAACTTCGCATACTTTGTTTGTGTTCAACAACCAGACAAAGGCGTCACAGAACCCCACCTTGATCAATAAAGCTTTCCTCTAATATTTGCAATATCCAGATTGCAATCTTAGTTTCTTGCTTGTTCTTCGTTTGCTTGCAGGAAACAGACCTTCATGGTCAGGTTGATCGTGCTCCGGCGTGGTCAATAACCTCTCGGAGTTGGTTTAGCGATTGCTAAGGCGTGACGTCCTCGCATGTTCTTAGTCGGATCGTCAAAGTCGACTTCATCCTAAACGATAGCTGCGATCTCATCGAAAGACAGGACACCTTTACCTCTATCAAGTGGTATCAGATTTCCAGGTTGCTCGGTGAGATTTTCCAATTTTTCGTAGTTTAGATAGAGTATGTCCTTCATACCTACAGTCCACGAAAAAGCCACAAAAAAATTAGGGTTAGTTCATCATATCCGAACCAGTCTGATCCTTTGCATAGTCTTTTCAGTATTTTGCTTTGTTGAATTTGTGGTTGCATCGTCGTGTCTAGTTGCTGGTCTTAGAGTCTAGTCTTTTAGAGTTTCAAGTTCTGGTCATAAGTTGTCATGCCGCCGCCGCACCATCATCATCGCCCCTGCCATCTACACCGCCGCTTATTCGCCGCCGATCCATATCCATATACCACCACCAATCTGTATCCATATAGCACCACCAATCCGTATCCATATACCACCACCAATCTGTATCCATATACAAGCACCGCTGCCATATCCTACCACCATATATCCACCACCAATCCGAGTTACTTTCATATTAGGTTTGTTTTTTAGGTCCGTTTAATTTCCGATTCGTGTTTCCTTGCCTGAGTAGGTCTCGGAAAAAAAAGAGTCTGGAGACCCCCGGGCAGTTTTTAGGCCAAAATTTTGGCAGCCGAAAAAAAATTCCCTATCCTTTTTTAGGCTTTTTTGAGTCTTTTGAGCCACGTGCCATCATAGTGATTTTTTGTCGCACTTTTTCGTCGTCGCTGCCCTGATTTCCGAAAAAAAAGTCAAAAAAAATTTCGTGCCCATCCTGTCAGTTTGACCTGGGAAGAGTTTTGAGACACTCGCCATTATAGTGATTTTTCGCAAAAAAAGAGGAGCACAAAAAAAGAACGCAAAAAAAGAGCGAAATTTTTTCCAGAGTGTACTTTTCCCTTGTTTACGTGCAGCGTCGTGATTTTGTTAGTGTTCTAGGCTCGCGTCTCTAGCACGGTCTAGCCTAGGACCAGCACAGTATCGTCGTTGAGCATTTATTCAACTTCGCATCTCTGAATTGATTATTACTGACCCTTTTTGCTACCATATTATAAGCCTTCCCAGCTCCACATACATCTACATCGTGCGTTTGACTCTCCCTGGTAATCGGTCTATCCAAGCTTTGAGAGTTTTGACTACAACGGTTGCCGATCACTGCCTTCGTCTTTGTTGGGTAAGAACCGTAAGAATTTGAGATTTGCTTGACGGATTTGTGACACCCACCACCACCTCTTGTTAGTAGTCTGTAGGATCATATTCTTGTGTGTTTCTATTGCTGCTAACCATGCCAGATCACAAGCCGATTTAGACCGACCGGGAGAACATGACGGATAAGGAGTTGCATGATAAATTTCAGCAAATGATGAGTGGACAGGTGCAAGATGTGCTAAACAGATTTGAAGAGGCCATGGAGAAGATAGATGGCATGGAGAAGACGTTGAAACAAAGCTCGATAAAAAGTTTAATGAATTGCTCGGGCGTTTCCACCACCACCACCGGTTGCACCTAACGCACCTCTACAACAACAACAACAACAACGACGACGACTACCTCCACGTCACGGAACAGCCCTCCGCCGAGCGAGCCGTGTCCCTCTTGCGCTTGGCCAAACTGTTGATGCTGCTGTTGATACTTCTGTGGCTCCTGCTGCTGATGCGAAGGAGGATGATTATGTGGGAGATTACGAGGATGAAGTTGATCAAAATCAGCACTACGTGCAACCACCAGCACCACAACCACCAGGTCGTCCACATGCAAATAATGCTAATGTTAGGGCTCCCCCTCAGGTACGAGATCATGACCATCTCCCTAAACTGAAATTGAATATTCCACCATTTGAGGGTAGATATGTTCCTGATATATATCTTACTTGGGAGTTAGAAACTGAACAACGATTTACATGTTTACAATATCCTGAGGAGAGACGTGTTCCTGCCGCTGTTTGTGCTTTCACTAGCTTTGCATGTGTTTGGTGGTCTAAACATTATAGATTATATCCTGTTCGAGCTACTTGGGCTGCTTTGAAAACTGCTATGCGTACTCGTTGGGTTCCACCATATTATCAACGTGAATTACTTCAAAATTGCAGCGCTTAAGACAAGGAAATTTTTTTGTAGAAGAATATTATCAGGAATTACAAACTGGCTTGATTCGATGTGGTATTGTTGAGGAGAATGAAGCTATGCTTGTACATTTTATGGGTGGATTAAATAGAGAGATTCAGACCATTCTAGAGTATAAGGATTATAATAATATCACTCGTTTATTCCATCTTGCTTGTAAAGCTGAACGTGAAGTGCAGGATCGATGTGCATTGGCGCCGAACTAACTTTTTCGCAGGTCGGCCTTCATCATGGACACCACGTGCATCATCTACTTCCACCGCACCATCACCTCCTTGGTGCCACCTCCAACCGTGATACAAGAAAGCAGGCACAACCACCACTATCTGCCAAGAGCACACCTGCCGGGCCTGCACAGAGCTCTTCTTCTTCCATGGCGTCAGCAGGGCACACAAGTGATATTATTTGTCGTCGTTGTAAGGGAAGAGGACATTTTGCGAGAGAATGCAAATCTCAGCGTGTGATGATTGCTACTGAGGATGGTGGGTATGAGTCCACTATGATGAGGAGACTTTGGCTCTTATTACACATGAAGAACACGGTGGAGATGATTCTGATCATGAGATGCAATACATGGCTACTGAAGATGCTGACAGGTATGAATGTTTAGTTGCTCAGCGTGTTTTGAGTGTGCAGGTTACACAAGCTGAGCAAAATCAGAGGCATAATTTATTCCATACAAAGGGAGTTGTGAAGGAATGTTCTATTCGCATCATCATAGATCGAGGGAGCTGCAACAACTTGGCTAGCATGGCGATGGTGGAGAAGCTATCTCTCACCACAAGACCACATCCACATCCTTACTACATCCAATGGTTCAACAACAGCGGCAAGGTTAAGGTAACACGTACTGTTCGGGTGCATTTTAGTATCTCTACATATGCTGATTTTGTTGATTGTGATGTGGTACCTATGCAAGCATGTTCCTTATTACTTGGTAGACCATGGCAATTTGATAAAAATTCCGTACACCATGGTAGAAACAATCAGTATACTCTTGTTCATAAGGATACAAATATTACTTTGCTTCCTATGACTCCTGATTCCATTTTGAAAGATGATATTCATAGAGCTAATAAAGCAAAACAGGAGAAAAATAAGAGTGAAAATCAGATTGTAGCAAAAGAATTTGAGCAACAAATGAAGCCTAATAATAAACCATCTGGTGTTGCTTCTGATATTAAATTGAAAAGTGCATGTTTACTTGCCACCAAATCTGATATTGATGAGCTAGATTTTAGCAAATCTGTTTGCTATGCTTTTGTGTGCAAAGAGGCATTATTTTCATTCGAGGACGTGCCTTCCTCTTTGCCCCTGCTGTCACTAACATTTTATAGGAGTTCGCTGACGTCTTCCCACATGACGTGCCACCGGGATTACCACCTATTCGAGGGATTGAGCATCAAATTGACTTAATTCCCGGTGCATCGCTACCCAACCGTGCACCATACCGTACCAATCAAGAGGAGACGAAGGAGATTATAAGTCAAGTACAGGAGCTGCTCGACAAAGGTTATATACGCGAATCTCTTAGTCCTTGTGTTGTTCCTATTATACTAGTGCCTAAAAAGGATGGTACGTCGCGTATGTGTGTTGATTGTAGAGGCATTAATAATATTACTATTCGTTATCGTCATCCTATTCCTAGGCTAGATGATATGCTTGATGAATTGAGTGGCTCTACAATATTCTCCAAAGTTGATTTGCGTAGTGGATACCATCAAATTTGTATGAAATTGGGATATGAATGGAAAACAACATTTAAAACTAAGTTTGGTTTATATGAGTGGTTAGTCATGCCTTTTGGGTTAACTAATGCACCTACTACTTTCATGAGACTAATGAACGAAGTTTTACGTGCTTTCATTGGACGATTTGTGGTAGTCTATTTTGATGATATACTGATTTATAGCAAATCTTTGGAAGAACATTTGGAACATTTACGTGTTGTTTTTATTGCTCTTCGTGATGCACGTTTGTTTGGTAACCTTGGGAAGTGCACCTTTTGCACCGATCGAGTATCTTTTCTTGGCTATGTTGTTACTCCACAGGGAATTGAAGTTGATAAAGCCAAGATTGAAGCTATTGAGAGTTGACCGCAACCCAAAACGGGCACACAGGTGAGGAGTTTTCTTGGACTCGCTGGTTTCTATAGGCGTTTTGCGAGAGATTTTAGCACCATTGCCGCACCTCTCAACGAGCTTACAAAGAAGGATCTGCCTTTCGTTTGGGGTACCACACAGGAAGAAGCCTTCACGGTATTGAAAGATAAGTTGACACATGCTCCTTTACTCCAACTTCCTGATTTTAATAAGACTTTTGAGCTTGAATGTGATGCTAGTGGAATTGGATTAGGAGGTGTGTTATTACAAGATGGCAAACCTGTTGCATACTTTTCTGAAAAATTGAGTGGGCCTAGTTAGAACTATTCTACTTATGATAAAGAATTATATGCTCTTGTTCGGACTTTAGAGGCATGGCAACCTTATTGATGGCCCAAAGAATTTGTTATACATTCTGCTCATGAATCTTTGAAACATATTAAAAGTCAAGCTAAACTGAATCGTAGACATGCTAAATGGGTGGAATTCATTGAGACTTTCCCTTATGTCATTAAACACAAGAAGGGTAAAGAAAATGTTATTGCTGATGCTTTGTCTCGTCGCTATACTATGCTTTCACAACTTGACTTCAAAATATTTGGTTTGGAGACCATCAAAGATCAATATGTGCATGATGCTGATTTTAAAGATGTAATGCAGAATTGTAAAGAAGGAAGAACATGGAACAAGTTCGTTATTACTGATGGCTTTGTGTTCCGTGCTAACAAGCTATGCATTCCTGCTAGCTCTGTTCGTCTTTTGTTGTTGCAGGAGGCGCATGGAGGAGGATTAATGGGACACTTTGGCGTGAAGAAGACGGAGGACGTACTTGCTACACATTTCTTTTGGCCAAAGATGAGACGGGATGTTGAGCGATTTGTTGCTGCTGCACTACATGTCAAAAAGCTAAGTCACGACTCAATCCTCATGGTTTATATATGCCTTTGCCTGTACCTAGTGTTCCTTGGGAGGATATATCTTTGAACTTTGTTTTAGGTTTACCTCGAACAAAGAAGGGGAGGGATAGCATATTTGTTGTCGTGGATAGATTTTCGAAAATGGCACACTTTATACCATGTCATAAAAGCGATAATGCTGTTAATGTTGCTGATTTGTTCTTTCGGGAAATTATTCACTTGCATGGTGTGCCAAATACTATTGTTTCAGATCGTGATACTAAATTCCTTAGCCACTTTTGGAGATTTTTATGGGCTAAGTTGGGGACTAAACTACTTTTTAGTACTACTTGTCACCCCCAAACTGATGGACAAACTGAAGTAGTCAATAGAACATTGTCTACTATGCTTAGGGCTGTTTTGAAGAATAATAAGAAAATGTGGGAAGAATGCTTGCCTCATATTGAATTTGCTTATAATCGTTCATTGCATTCTACTACTAAGATGTGCCCTTTTGAAATTGTGTATGGTTTCCTACCTCGTGCACCTATTGATTTGTTGCCTCTTCCATCTTCGGAGAAGGTTAATTTTGATGCTAAACAGCGTGCTGAATTGATTTTAAAAATGCATGAGTTAACTAAGGAAAACATTGAGCGTATGAATACTAAATATAAACTTGCTGGAGATAAGGGTAGAAAACATGTTGTCTTTCCACCTGGAGATCTTGTTTGGTTACATTTGCGTAAGGATAGATTTCCTAATTTGCGCAAATGACAGCTAATGCCACGTGCTGATGGTCCTTTTAAGGTGTTAGAGAAAATAAATGATAATGCATATAAACTTGAGCTGCCTGCAGATTTTGGGGTTAGTCCCACTTTTAACATTGCAGATTTGAAGCCTTATTTGGGTGAGGAAGATGAGCTTCCGTCGAGGACGACTTCATTTCAAGAAGGGGAGGATGATGAGGACATCAATACCATTGTTACACCCACAGCCCCTGCTGCTATACATACTGGACCAATTACTAGAGCTCGCGCACGCCAATTAAATTATCAGGTACTTTCGTTTCTTGGTAATGATTCTAATGTTCATGAGAATATGATGCTGCCTAAATTGGATACATTTGTTTTGCTTACAAATGAAGGGCCTGTCATGGATAAGAGGGATGAACACTGGAGCAAGACCAAGCATGGAGATGATGGCATGCGCGAGGGAACAAGAACGGAGTTACAAGTGATGATTTCAGGACTTTGAGGGCCCCATAATAAGTGCATGAAGCCTTGGACGAAATATACAAGATGCCACTTCATAATATTCGTCCATAGGCTATTCTAGGTGTTGCGTCACCTTATTATTGGGCTAGGCCCATGTGATTTCGAAATACTTAAGTATAGGCTATTTTTAGAGTCCGTATGTGTGGGGAAACAAGAGTTAGGGTTGGTTTCGGACCCCTCCCTCAAGGGCCACGAAATTCCCTCCTCTTCCTCCATATATACAGCCCTTAGGGCATCGTTTATACTTTGGGTTTTGTTTAGATTAAAAGTTCACCATAGCTACAACTTCGCGTACTTCGTTTGTGTTCAACGACCAGACAAAGGCGTCACAGAACCCCACCTTGATCAATAAAGCTTTCCTCTTATATTCACAATATCCATATTGCAATCTTAGTTTCTTGCTTGTTCTTCGTTTGCTTGCAGGAAACAAACCTTCGTGGTCAGGTTGATCATGCTCCGGCGTGGTCAATAAGCTCTCGGAGTTGGTTTAGCGATTGCTAAGGCGCGACGTCCTCGCATGTTCGTAGTCGGATCGTCAAAGTCGACTGCATCCTAAACGATAGCCGCCATCTCATCGAAAGACGGGACACTTTTGCCTCTACCAGTCTCTTCCCTTTCATTATTATTCTCTTCATCTTCTATTTGTTTTCTTGTCTTTATGTAATTGGCAATATAAGGATTTTCAATGCAATTCACCGCGCAATACATATAAATTTCCTCTAGATGAAAATCAAGAACTTTATCAAGGACAAATTCTAGAATATCCTTAGTTATACGTTTCATTTCTTCCTAACCCACAAGCAAACTAAGTTCATTATGATGCATAAGGGAAATCAAGTCATCACAATTTTTGGACATGATTCGATCATGAAACAATTTGCATTGGATATTTAAATGACCACGTTCATTGCAAAGTTCACAAGGATGGCTAAGAAAATTTAAATTTTCAGCACAAACATCTAGCCTTTCTTGCAACCATTTAGTTTCTAAATACTTATGCCTCTTGCAAAATCTATCTTTCCTATTTTTTGTGTACTTGCAAACTCTATGCACTCCACAAAAATTGACATGCTTATAAGAGACATTTTCATCATGACCAGTGCAATCATCATTAGTACTATGGATATTCAAAGAGTTCGTACTAACAACATTGCAATCATGCACATCATTCAAAGATTTAGTGCCAAACATTTTAATGCATTCTACTTCTAGCATTTTGGCACAATTATCGGAATCCTTGTTTTCACGAAAGATATTAAAAAGATGAAGCATATGAGGTACCCTCAATTCCATTTTTTTGTAGTTTTATTTTATAGACTAAACTAGTGATAAAGCAAGAAACTAAAAGATTCTATTGCAAGATCTAAAGATACCTTCAAGCACTCCCCCCCCCCCCCGGCGGCAACGGCGCCAGAAATTGCTTGATGTCTACTACACAACCTTCTTCTTGTAGACATTGTTGGGCCTCCAAGTGCAGAGGTTTGTAGGACAGTAGCAAATTTCCCTCAAGTGGATGACCTAAGGTTTATCAATCCGTGGGAGGTGTAGGATGAAGATGGTCTCTCTCAAACAACCTTGCAACCAAATAACAAAGAGTCTCTTGTGTCCCCAACACACCCAATACAATGGTAAATTGTATAGGTGCACTAGTTCGGCGAAGAGATGGTGATACAAGTGCAATATGGATGATAGATATGAGTATTTGTAATCTGAAAATATAAAAACAGCAATGTAGCAAACGATAGAAGTGAGCGTGAACAGCATTGCAGTGCTAGGAAACAAGGCCTAGGGTTCATACTTTCGCTAGTGCAAGTTCTCTCAACAATAATAACATAACTGGATCATATAACTATCCCTCAACATGCAACAAAGAGTCACTCCAAAGTCACTAATAGCAGAGAACAAACAAAGAGATTATTGTAGGGTACAAAACCACCTCAAAGTTATCCTTTCTGATCAATCTATTCAAGAGTCCGTAGTAAAATAACACGAAGCTATTCTTTCTGTTCGATCTATCCTAGAGTTCGTACTAGAATAACACCTTAAGACACAAATCAACCAAAACTCTAATGTCACCTAGACACTCCAATGTCACCTCAAGTATCCGTGCGTATGATTATAAGATATGCATCACACAAT
Organism: Aegilops longissima; assembly: GCA_021605205.1. Taxonomy (NCBI): domain Eukaryota; kingdom Viridiplantae; phylum Streptophyta; class Magnoliopsida; order Poales; family Poaceae; genus Aegilops; species Aegilops longissima. The sequence goes on from CM038677.1 coordinate 377,161,113, forward strand.
CTCATATTCATGTATTCAACCAACACAAAGAACTTCAAAGAGTGCCCCAAAGTTTCTACCGGAGAGTCAAGACGAAAACTTGTGCCAACCCCTATGCATAGATTCCTAAGGTCACGGAACCCGCAAGTTGATCACCAAAACATACATCAAGTGAATCAATAGAGTACACCATTGTCACCATGGGTATCCCACGCAAGACATACATCAAGTGTTCTCAAATCCTTAAAGACTCAATCCGATAAGCTAACTTCAAAGGGAAAACTCAATCCATTACAAGGGAGTAGAGGGGGAGAAACATCATAAGATCCAACTATAATAGCAAAGCTCATGATACATCAAGATCGTGCCAAATCAAGAACGAGAGAGAGAGAGAGAGAGAGAGAGAGAGAGAGAGAGATCAAACACATAGCTACTGGTACATACCCTCAGCCCCGAGGGTGAACTACTCCCTCCTCCTCATGGAGAGCACCTGGATGATGAAGATGGCCACCGGTGAGGGATCTCCCCTCCGGCAGGGTGCCATAACAGGGTCCCGATTGGTTTTTGGTGGCTATAAAGGCTTGCGGCGGGAGGAACTCCCGATCTAGGTTTCTTTTTGGGGGTTTCTGTATTTATAGGAATTTTTGGCATCGGTCTAACGTCAGGGGGGTCTCCGAGTCTTCCACGAGATAGGGGGGTGAGCCTAGCGGGGTAGGGCGCGCCCTCCACCCTCGTGGATGGCTCGAGACTCTTCTGGACCAACTCTTTTACTCCGCGGCTTCTTTTGGTCCATAAAAAATCATCAAAAATTGCCACGTTGACTGGACTCCGTTTGGTATTCCTTTTCTGTAAAACTGAAAAACAAGGAAAAACCGAAACTGGCACTGGGCTCTAGGTTAATAGGTTAATCCCAAAAATCATATAAAATAGCATATAAATGCATATAAAACATCCTAGATGGATAATATAATAGCATGGAACAATTAAAAATTATAGATACTTTGGAGACGTATCAGTCAGCAACTGAGCCAGTGGGTGTGCAGAGCCGCTAGCACCAGCCATCGCCGCAACCGTTGAGCTGGAGGTCATAGCCGTGGCGGTCGTTGAACCAAGCACCGGTTGTGTACCGGCCATGAAGATTGCAACCCTGTTCGGTGGCCCATAGGGGTCCGGAATACTGTCACCATCGGAATAGCCCCCAAGCCTGCCGTCCTGTAGTTGATACATCGAATCGGTCTTACCAGTTGAGGACTCACCATCAGAACAGATTACCGTCTCTCCCCTGGATACAGATCCTTCCTTAGGATCCACCCCATGGATGAAACCAACAAAGGCATGCTTCACGGCGTCTTGCACCTTGGCAGGTCGTGCGCGCTGAGTCGTCTCGATGATGTCGGTGCAGGTGTCCGGCTCAGGCTCTGACTCACCGATCTTGCCATTGAAGACGTGGATTCCGCCGAAGGGGACCCGGTACCCAGCCAGCGTCATCGATGTAGAGCCTGCCGCGACGACTCTTGGTCATCCGGCCCACGGCGTATCCCTTGATCCCTGTGAAGCTGCACTTAAAGAACTCGAAACCACCGTGCGCTGGCCCCATGGTGGGCGCCAACTGTCGTGGACTTAACACGGCAGATGCCCTAGCGAACAGACTTAGGTGTGGAGCAAATCGCAACTAGGTTAGCTTGAAGGGGTTAAACGGGACAAAGGACACAGAGGATTTACCCAGGTTCAGCCCCTCTCAACGAGGTAAAAGCCTACTCCTGCTTTAGGTTGTATTGCTTGGGTTTCGATTACCAGGGAGCGAATACACTTAACCTAGCTCTCGATTGATTGTTACCTGTCCTAACCCGCCGCTGGGTCACCCCTTTATATACACAGGTTGATGCCCGGCGACTTATAGAGTCCCGGACGGCTCATACGCAACGTGTCCGGCTCGGTGACTAACTAAGCATGCCTTACAGTACAAATAAAACATATGGCGGTTCATCCTCTTGGGCCTCAAGTCGCCTCTGGGTCTTGGGCCTTCAATAGGCTTGCTTCATAACCCGCCATCTTCATGTTTAAGTTGCCAGTGGTATGACCCGGCCCCTCCAGGGCGGGTCATACCCAATAGTTATATCTCCAACACCAACCTTATTGCAAAGTTCACAAGTAATAGGACAAAGAGAGCAAAATTTTGTAGCAACTTCATCTATCTCTTTGAGCAAAGAATTGGTTCTATCATGTTTATGCTTCTTATAAAATCTATCTTCCCTATAAGGCACGTCTTCACAAACTTTATGCACTCCAAAAAAATTGACATGCTTATAAGAAACATTTTTGTCATGACTTGTGCAATCATCATTGGCATTTTGGATATTCAAAGAATTCGTACTAACAACATTGCAATCATGCTCATCATTCAAATATTTTGTGCCAAACATTTTATTAACTTCTTGTTATAACAATTGAGCACAATTTTCCGATCCATCATTTTCAAGAAAGATATTATAAAGATGATCAATAATATGATGCAACCTCAATTCCATTTTTATGTAGTTTTCTTCTATAAATCAAACTAGTGATAGAACAAGAAACTAAAAGCTTCAATTGCAAGATCTAAAGATATACCTTCAAGCACTCACCTCCCCAGCAACGGCGCCAGAAGAAGGTCTTGATAACCCACAAGTATAGGGGATTGCAATAGTTTTCGACGGTAGAGTATTCAACCCAAATCTATAGATTCGACACAAGGGGAGCCAAAGAATATTTGAAGGTATTAGCAGCTGACTTGTCAATTCAACCACACCTAGAGATTAATTATCTGCAGCAACATGATCAGTAGCAAAGTACTATGATAGTTTTGATAATAGTGACAGCAGCAACGGTAACGATAACAGTGATAGCAATAGTTTTGTAGCAAGTGCAATAGTGACGATAGCAGTAGTAACTTAGCAAGAACAATATAGGATAAATTCATAGACATTGGATCGGAAATTTGTTGGATGATATTCATCATGTGACAGTCATAACCTAGGGCGATACGGCACTAGCTCCAGTTCATAAATATAATGTACGCATCTATTCCGTAAATAGTCATACGTGCTTATGGAAAGAACTTGCATGCCATCTTTTGTCCTACCCTCCTGTGGCAGCGGGGTCCATATTGGAAACTAAGGGATATTAAGGCCTCCTTTTAATAGAGAACCGGAACAAAGCATTAACACACGATGAATACATGAACTCCTCAAACAACGTTCATCACCGGGAGTGGTCCCGACTATTGTCACTCCGGGGTTGCCGGATCATAACACGTAGTAGGTCACTATAACTTGCAAGATTGGATCTAGAACACGTATATAATGGTGATAACATAAATGGTTCAGATCTGAAATCATTGCACCCGGGCCTAAAGTGACAAGCATTAAGCATGGCAAAGTCATACCAACATCAATCTCAGAACATAGTGGATACTAGGGATCAAGCCCTAACAAAACTAACTCTATTACATGATGAATCTCATCTGACTCCTCACCAACCAGTGAGCCTATGAAGGAACTAGTCACTCCTGGTGGGGCGCATCATGGAATTAGCAATCGAGAAGGGTTGGTGAGGACGGAGAACAAAGATCCCCCTCTCCGGAGCCCCAATCGGACTCCAGATCCGGCCTCCTGATGAAGAATAGGAGGTGACGGCGGCTTCGTCTCGTGGATCGTGATAATTCTTTCTCCCTGATTTTTTTTTCTGGAAAAATATGATTTTATAGCGTCAGTTTTAGAGTCTGCGGGGCCACTAGGTGGGGACAACCCACCTGGGCGCGTCTGGGAGGGCTGGTGCGCACAGGTGGGTTGTGCCCACCCAGCTGCCCCCCTCTGGTGGCTCTTGGCTCTAGAAATTCTCATTTATTGTGTAAAAAATCCTTGCAAAGTTTCATTCCATTCCGAGAACTTTCATTTCTGCACAAAAACAACACCATGGTAGTTCTACTGAAAATAGCATCAGTCCGGGATTAGTTTCATTCAAATCATGCAAATTAAAGTCCAAAACAAGAGGAAAAGCGTAAGGAAAAGTAGATATGTTGGAGACGTATCAACTCCCCCAAGCTTAAACATTTGCTTGTCCTCAAGCAATTCAGTTGATAAACTGAAAGTGAAAAAGAAAAAAACTTACGAACTCTTTTGCTCTTGTTTGCATAAATAAGGTGAAACAGCACCTAGGTTTTCAGCCAACATTATAACTAACCATGCCAACAATAACTCTTAAAAATTATATTAACTCATATCAATGACATAATCAACTAGCGAGCAATAATAAGACATCTCAAATAGCAACACGTTATCAAAACAACCATGATATAATATGACAATAGTGGTATCTCGTTAGCCCTTTCTGAGACCGCAAAACATAAATGCAGAGCACCTCCAAAGTTCAAGAAGCGACTAAACATTATAATTCATGGTAGAAAAGATCTAGTCATGATGCACCCAACATTAGCTACACACAAAGCATCGGCATGACAGCAATGCTCTCAGGTTCTGGCACTTATTTTAGAAGGTGATGACACAATATAAAAGTAAATAGAAAGTCCCTTCGCAGAGGGAAGCAGTGATTTGCAAAGGTGCCAGAGCTCAAGTTTTTAAAGCAGAGGTAAATGATATTTTGAGACATGCACCCTTCTCATTTACTTCACAACTATCAGTTATCAATATCTTCCATTCCAAGCACGCTAGTGGCGGTTCCCAAGCGATAAAAGTAAAGGTTTACTCCCCCTCCACCATCAATCACACTCCACGGCTTGTCCGAAACAACGGGTGATGTCCATACAAACAATAGTTCCGGGGGAGTTTTGTTTAATTATTTGCATTTTTGAGTTCGGGACTGGGAATCCCTATTACCGCCCTTTTCTCGTGCGATGGCGAGTGAATAAACACTCGGCCTGAGAATAACCCGCTTAGCATGGAGGATACCGACCACCTCCTGTCGTTCCATGAACGATCCAGACACACACAAAAAAGGATATTTATTTGAAGTTTTTAGAGGTGGCACATGCAAATTTACTTAGGACGGCAGGGTAATACCGCATATAGGTAGGTATGGTGGACTCATCTGGAATAACTTGGGTTCAAGGTTTTTGATGTACAAGAAAAATTCCCACTTAATACAGGCGAAGGCTAGCAAATAGGTTGAGAAGCGGCCAGCTAGAGAGCAACAACGGCATGAACATGCATTATGCATAAGTAACATTGGACACTAGCATGAGTAGGATATGAACACCATGCACAAAAATATCATAGAGGCTATGTTGGTTTTGATTCAACTACATGCATGAACATGTGCAAAGTCAAGCCACTCGAACATTTAGAGGACGATACCATATCATCATACTACATCACAATCATTTTAACGCAATGTTAATATCCAAGATAAAACATTATCCACTCCTAGCTACTTATGCATGGATGAGAAACTATAATCTCTAATTGTCATTGCAAACATGTTTAATCATAATGGGCTGAATCATGGATACTAGGCATTTACAAAAACAGAACAAGTCGAGTTCATACTCGTTTCTCTCTGCCATGGCCAGTTCATCGAATATCGTCGTTATTGCCTTTCACTTGCACGACCGAATGATATGGAAATAATAATAGTGCAAGAGTGCTGTGGACTAAGCTGGAATATGCAAACATTTTATTCAATAGGAGAAGGCAAGGTAATATGGGCTCTTTGTTAGATCAACAATTATGCAAATGAGAGCCACTCAACATTTTCATCGTGGTCTTCTCCTTGGTACGACTTGAATAAAGAGAAAAGTAATTCAGAGAAACACATTGAAATATTTTTGGAGTTTTTGGTTTTCTTGAACAAGCAAATAAAAGGGAAAAACAAGGAGAAAAACTATTTACACAAGAAAGCTCCCAACAAGAAGAAGAAGAACAAGGAAATCTTTCTGGGTTTTCTTTTTAGTGCTACAATTAAGCATGCATAGAAAGTAAACTAACTACCACTAAATTTTTTGGTTTTTCTAAGGCTTTTCAAACACACAAGAAGAAAGCAAGAAAATAAATTTAAGCATGGATAATACAATGAAAAAGACTGAACACCGACAACTGGAATGATGTGTAAACATGAATGTAATGTCGGTGAGAAACACGTACTCCCCCAAGCTTAGGCTTTTGGCCTAGCTTGGTAAGTAGTCAGTAGCCTGGATAGTAGTCGGGGTGCTGAGGAGCGGGCATCCATCGATCCCACAGCTGAGGCTCCTCCTCTGCTGCAGTCTGGTCGTTTCGGTAGGTGATGATATCTGCAGGCATAATCCTATATCCGCCCCTGGCAACAGGATCAAACAAAGCTGGTGCATGCAATGGGATAATATCATGAGTGCTCACACTGAAAACCAAGTTATACGAAATAGGGATGTTAGGGAAATCTCATGCAATAAAATGGTGGTGTTCCATAGCTGCGTGATCTAGGTAGACCTTGGTCAAAGGATAATCATGAAGGCGTATCTCAACATTAAAGCGAGCCGCCAAGCGAGTAGCAAAAATACCAACATGTATTTTACCCTTGGACTTATTAATGTGGAGGCGACGTGCCACAATAGCTCCCAAGCTATAAGTGTTGTCACCCTCTAGTGCACAATGTAAAACATCAAGATCTAGTAAACTCAGTGCACCCACCTTCTCTCTAGCAAGCAAGCATTTTGAAATGAAAAGAGCAAAATAATGAACAACAGGAAAACGCAAGCTAGCGGCAGTTATACTCGACACCCCTCTCTCATCACCCACTATCAGAGTACGATAAAAGCATTCAAACTCTTCAAGTCTTGGCTCTACTAAACTACCATCAGAAGGAAGGAAGTATATTTCACAAAATTCAGTAAGTGGTATCTGATGGGGTTCAGCATATAAATTAAACTGCACTTCAGGGGGATTATTCCTAGGGAGGTAATTAAAACTTTGAACAAAGATGTTTGTGAGGAGATGATATTGTTCACATTCAGCTGCGATGAAGTCGGTGAGGCCGGCATTAGCCGCATATTGTGTAAACTCTTCAAGGATTCTAGCCTCTTCCATGAGTGGGGTATGCGGCCATTCACACGGCCGTACTTCAACCGACTTCCGGGGATGGAGATCACTATCAGATGACTCCCCAATAACTCCCTTGGAGTTCTTCTTGGAAGCAAATTTCCTAAAGATATTCATCCTTTTCCTATGAACAATAATTCTGAAATTTTTCGTCCACAAATTTTTTCTCAACAAAACTTGACAAGATTGATAGCAACTACTCATAGGGATACATAGAGGCCATAGCAAGCATTCAAACTACTTAGAACTCTTTAACATGCAAGCTCATCTACAACAGCACCAAGAGTAGCTAATTATTCAAAATATAAACCACTAAAACAAAAACTAATTGGACAAACGGAGGAGTCACATACCAAGCAACAATCCCCCGAAACAGTTTCCGAAACGGAGCTTCGAGCAAAGAGATCGAAATCCACGGGTTTGAGAGCAAGAACACGAGAGAGAGAGAGAGAGAGAGAGTGAGAGAGAGAGAGAGAGAGCAATGGTGAATTTTTTCTGGACGTAGGTGATGATGTGGTGTAAAGGGGCAAGTGAGGGGGCCTACGTAGGGACCACAACCCACCAGGGCGCGCCTGGGGGTTCTGGGGCGCCCATGTGGGTTGTGCCCACCTGGTGCACCTCCCTTTGATATTATTTGCACCAGAAATTCTTAAATATTCAAAAAAAACCGTATTAAATTTTCGGAGCATTCTGAGAACTTTTATTTTTGGGTCATTTTTTATTGCATGGGAAATTCAAAAAACAGACAAAACATGGCATTTTATTTTATTTAACTAATAAAAACAGTAAACAAAAGGTAGGGAAAGAAGGTAGTGCTCACTAAATTCATCAACTTCATACCTCTAAAAATGATCCATTAATAAAGTTGACCAGGTCTTATTAACAACCACTTTCGATTAGCATGAAATCGAAGAACTTCCGTAAATCACTAAGTTACCTCAACAGGGATACGAATATCCCAAAAAATAAGAAAATTTCATACTTCTTTTTGACAGTAGGTAGAGGTAGTTGAAAACTTCCAATAATGATTGTCGGAGATTTTTGAATAACATTAATACCATTCACTTGGAATTGTTTTTTCGGGAAGTGCACCGTATGCTCATTACCACTGATATGAAAAGTGACCTTGCTTTTATTGTAATCAATAATAGCCCTAGCAGTATTCAAGAAGGGTCTACCAAGGATAATCGACATGTTGTCGTCCTTGGGCATCTCAAGTATAACAAAGTCAGTCAAAATAGTAACATTAGCAACATCAACGGCCACATCCTCACAAATATCGATAGGTATGGCAGTTGATTTATCAGCCATTTGCAAAGATATTTCAGTAGGTGTGAGTTTATTCAAATCAAGTCTTTTATATCAAGAGAAGGGCATAACACTAACACCAGCTCCTAAATCACATAGAGTAGTTTTCACATAATTCTTTTTGATGGAGCAAGGTATAGTTAGTATTCCCGGATCTCCAAGTTTCTTAGGTACTCCATATTCAAAAGTATAATTAACAAGCATGGTGGAGATTTTAGCTTCCGGTATTTTTCTCTTATTGGTGATGATGTCTTTCATATACTTTGCATAAGGAGGCATTTTAAGGATATCAGTCAAGCGGGTACACAAAAATACTGGCCTCGGCATTTCAGCAAAGTTCAAATTGTTCATCGTCTTTCTTTTTAGTTTACTTGGGTGGAAAAGGCATAGGTTTTTGAACCCACGGTTCTCTTTATTTACCGTGTTTTCTAGCAATAAAATCTCTTTTATCAAATCGTGTATTCTTGGGTTGTGGGTGTGACGCCCGGATAATTAGGCTACAGTAATCCCATGTTAATGATGCCACGTCACCACTGTTACTGTTGTTAATCTCGCGTTAGTTCAAAACCGATTCAAATTCAAATTTGAATTTAAGTCAAACAATAAAAGTTTCCAAACATTAAAACTAAAATGCTCTAAACGTGTCAAATATTTCATGAGTAATTATGGTGAAGAAACCATACTTTTATATAATGCTTTAATACTCCAAAGTGATTTAAATGGTAACAAAAACAATTAAGTAAATTCCTCTTTTCAAATAATAAAACTCTAAACTAATTTATTTCGGGGTAAAACTTTTATGTCAGTGGGTGGTCCTGAAACATTATTTTAGGAGTTGTTATCATATTTTACTAAACTAAAATTAAAGTGTATCTATAATAAAACAGTAAAGAAAAACAAATCAAAAACAAAAGAAAGATAAGAAGAGATGTAAGAAGGAGAGAGGGAGCCCAGCTGCCGGACCAGTTGGCCCAAGGCCCACTTAACTCCTTCTTAACCCTAGCCTGCGCCGACCCCCACTCTCTCTCGCTCGATTCCCTCCCCATCTTCCTCTCGCCGCCACACACTCAGCGGCGAGGGCCCTCGTGCCCGAACCCCCCTCGCAACCTCTCCTCTCCAGTGCTCCCCCGCGGCTCTCTGGTGCTCCTCAGGCGGGACGCAGGTGCCGTTTGTCGGCGAGGCAACCACCGCACCGTTGGTCTTCTTCGCTCGTTCTGGATCGGGCACGACCCCGCCGACGCCACGACATCATCGCCGTCCCCGGTCGCCGGAGCCGCCCCCTCGTCTACCTCCACCTCGTCGGACGCCTCGTCATCCTCTTCCCCGTACTCGTCGTGCTCCGCCCGCACATCGCAGCGCCTCCCCGCCGTTGCAGATGCTTCTGCTGCCGCCCCGACCCCTCCCCCTGCTCGATGCAGCTCAGGCGCGGCTCTACCCGCGCCACCACGCGCGCCGGTTGCCCGCTGAAGGCCAAGACGCTCTCATCCATGAGCTACAGCCGCCGATTGCTTTTTCTGCTCCTCCCTCTCACCCGCTTCTTCGCTGCTCCTGCTAAGCTAGCTGCTGCCGCCCTGACCGTTCAGCTCACCGCCGCAGCCCCCGTGGCTAACGCGCTCTTGCTCGCCGGTCCGTCGCCGCCTCGCCGGGCACTTGGCCGCCAGCGCCACGCCCCTCGGCTGGCTGGGCGAGCGCCCTATCGGGCTGGCGCCCAGTGCCCATCGCCTGCTCGCCAGCACCCATATCCGTTAGCGCCCGTCCCGTTAAGCCCTCTGGGCCACTTCCAAACGGGGCCCACTGCCCAGAATGTTAAAAAAATGATGAAAGTGAAATTAGTAAAATTATTAATTTATTTATTTATTAATTGGTGAATTAATTTAGTTTAACTAAACTAACTAAAATTAGTTAATCTAATCAAGTAATGTAACGAATTAACCTGTTTAGTTAATCTCAGTCAATGGACCCACTTCGCCATTGGGTGGTATTAGGATCTTTTATTCCTCGTCTATACTCTGGGACTCTGATCTCTCTACTATTCGGGTTAAATGAATTTGCTAACTCTGACATTAGGATCTCGTGATCGCATCCACCCGGAGAGCCCCTTATTACCGATGACCGCCTGCTGCACTAGAGGATTTAGAAGATACTCTCTGATGTTCTCTTTAGACTTTGTGCCCGTTGCCTTTTCAATTCCCTACCATTGAAATATCCCTATGGATAAATACATGCACTTGTCCTTCCTACTTTTATTCCCACTTGATCTTGTTATTACAAGATACCCTGAAATTCTCTCTATTGATCTGAGAATATCTTGTGCCTACTGCCTTGCAGTTCTTTGCCACAGGAATACCCCTACAAATAAATCCTCGCACTTGTCGATTATCCGCTCACCCCAGTTGTTCATGTGTTTCACAAAAGTCTTTGAAATACCATTCGATCTTCTGAAAATCCTCAGCAACCTATTGCTCTGGAATTTCTTGTTTGCTTTCATTGTGATTAATCCCATAAGTCTGGTAATCTTATTTGCATCCTTTGTCATTATCATTTGAGTCCGTTGATTCAATATGTTGCGAATGCTTGCAATCCTCAATCAGATCCTAGAATTCATCCTTCCGGCTCCGACGCCATTTTTAAACATGAGCTGGGTCTCGACCAATCAAGTTGCCGTTGATTTTAACCCCCTATGTCTATTCGTCTATCCATCTTTGATCAGAGTGTCTGCTTCTGATCCTTCGTTTTGGAAATCATAATTCCTTTGTTATCTAAGCATCGAATTATTTTGATGTTCTATAATCTGATGCATTTGCATTCTTTCTTCCTCTGATTGAGTACCGATACTCACATCAGCCCTGTTGTGGACCGCCATACCCATTGCCGGGTTATTATCTGACAGTGTCCTTCACAACCAAAATTCTTATGAGTTCTTTACACGATACATAATGCCTTTGCTAAATTGTATCCTCTACTTTTGTCAACCATGCTCTACTTTTGAGCTTGAGTTATTTACTCCTGAAGTTCATGGTATATGTTCTAAGAAGCCCCGATGGGTTGAACCTATGCCTTCCTTAATCTGTGTGAACTCGAAAGTTTTCACGGGTCATACTCCTCTGGTAATTCACCAGGTAGGTTTTGACACTAAAATCATTTTTATCTAGAGCAGTGAATGAAAGGTTATGCATTGAAGAAGTGGGAGTCGACCTTGAACTTTGTGTTCATGCCCATGGACACGATGTAGATCTTATCATTAAAGCTTCTCTTAAATTAATTACTCCCTTGGTATAAGTTCTTATATCCTGGATCCGGCCTTTTGCAATCGTGGTTTCGACCATGTTCTCCTGTAAATACCTTTTCTCGTGCAAGTTTAAGAACTTGTCTTCTGCAGAGCAATACCCTAGCCCAACCTCTATTTTGATCTACCTTTGAGTATTACCCCCTGGTATCTCGAGGATATCAACCGATTGCACTACATCTTATGCATTTCTGATGAAGTAGTGCCTTTCCCCGTCTTAGTCACTTAACGGGTTCTGGGTTGTCATCAACCGAGAACACCGATTTGTGAACCGATTCCGCATTCCGGTTCGATAACCCCAAGTAATTTTCATTGCTTATGAGTTTAATAATCCTTCAAGTCATTCCTAGCGTAATCGGCTATATCATTATTGTGCTAAATTTTAACGGTGCTACCTGGTCCTTCTTCCCGGAGCACAAATTTCGACGGTGAGCTAATCTTACGTCGATCTTCCTTGTCATATCATTTCTCCGTGAACAGCAAACTGGATTTCGAGTTTGTGTCGTACCCATGGTGGCAATAACCTTTTGCTTCATAATTTGTTTGACTTGATGTCATCCTCGTTCGATTACATCTTCATGAAATCTCTCAACAAATGTGTCGTGATAATCATCAGCATTCTGAGCTCTTCCAGGATATCAATTGAATTCAAGATGAGAAATACCATCCTTGCCCTCGATGAATTGTGTTATCATCGACCACTTTATTGCCTTACGTTCAACACAAACTAGTTCGTGTTTGGTGTTATACCTTGAGTTCATTGCTATCCAACATTTGTTCTTCTTTACCTTTTAGTATTAACATCTGTTATGTCAAGAATGTCGTGAGAATTTCTCCACCTCTTGAGAATTCTTGATATATTATTACTTCTCGCCATCTCCGTTCATTCCTTGGTCCCTCCCTGTTGTTTCTAACCAGAATACGGACAACTAGACTATGATGTGTGAATTCAAAACTTCTAGCAACCCTATTGTTTGAAGTTAATGGTCGATATTTAATTCTTAGACCATCGGTTATCGAATCACCATTCTAATATTGATCATGCTACCTAAGTCCATGTTTCGGGTGCACCTTTCAACCAATGTTTAACTGGGTATGTTTTCCTCGAGCATACCTCATTATATCATTTGATCTGACAAATGTTATCTCTTTGTTCACATGATTGTGGAAATCCATCTTTTGGATATCTCGATGAATTGTCGTTTAGTTCATCAGCCACCCCCTCATCCTCTCCTTGATCTAATGATGAACTCTGGTTTCAGAACTCGCTCCCCTAGATCATTCCCGAGAATCTTATAACGACTTCTCGTCAATTCGTGTCGCACCTTTTTGTCTCAGGATCTTGAGTCTGAGATACCCTGACACCAATCAGATCCGAATCACGGTCAGATATGATGGTTGGAATATATTTTCAAGGGTTATAATAATGGTCTTTATGTGACCCGGTAAGGTGATGTCGAGCCTAGCACACCTGGCCAGAGGCCCTATTGTTATAGATTCCTTTTCAGCAAGGTTATCCATTCTTCCATGAGGAAATTGTAAGACTTATTATATAAGTTGTTTCCCATGGATCCTTTGTATCCAAAGTCTGACCTTTGCTTGAAGACCATGCCAATGCTACCTCGAAGCATGTCTGTGGTACTCCGATTTTCAATAAGAGCATTTGAAGAACAATGCTAAATTTTCTTTGTCCATTATCCAAATACCGTTGTTTGGGTAATGTCATGAAATTCCTCCCCCTTACCTGAATGGTTTTCTACTTTCTATCCTGTCATGGATATCATGCTCCGCTTGTCCTTGGGAAGGATATACCCCTGAATAATGTGTTTAAACACATTTTCCTTTCCATTGTTCTATTTAATCTGATGATCACATTTTTCTTTCCATTGATTTGTTTAATCTTCCTCGTGATCCATATGATCTAAGCAGTAATATTCTTCTGCTTATGTAAGCACCTTGGTGTACAACCGTGTCAGTAAGACCCTGTTGCATTTGTTGATGACATCCCGGTAGCCACCGATGGACGAGAACTTTGCCTATTGGTCCGACTCATTTCTCGCCCTTGGTACCGACGTTGTTGCCGACATAACTGACATGCTACCCTCTGACATGCCTTGCTTGCATGATCACGCAAGACGTCTCCACCCTTCCAAGTTTTAACCCACATGGTGGGCTCATAACCCACAGTTCCACAAGATCGAAACCTGGCTCTCCTGTACCCCTTTTGTCAAAGTTATTCCTCATTCTTGACTTCGTATGTAATTCACGAGCCACCTTCCAAGATATCATCAATTCTGGTATCAAACACAAAACTTATTCCCATTGCTCTGGAATCAGACATCGAACGATTGCCTATCCGTTTGGAGCTTCTCATGGAACCTTCTTACTTTGCTCTCGATATCTTCTTAAGTTTCAATTCGAGAGATACTTATGCTTCTTCCCCTGAGTTAACCGTCCGATGCTCAATTTTGTTAGAATCCGTCCTTATAGAGTTTTTCCCCTCTTATCCTTTCGTAAGTACGGTGAAGATCCTGAAGGAAGAACCATAACTTCATCATGATGCATTGATGCATAGGAACGGAGACATCAACGCTATGGATCGACCTCTTCGAGGAGAGCAACCAAAGACAAGAAGATCCATTAGACTTCCGTAACCAGAGCTTCCCCCCTTACACCCCTCTTAAATCTCGGGACGAGATTTCTAGTAGTGGAGGAGAATTGTGACGCCCGGATAATTAGGCTACAGTAATCCCACGTTAATGATGCCAGGTCACCACTGTTATTGTTGTTAATCTCGCATTAGTTCAAAACCAATTCAAATTCAAATTTGAATTTAAGTCAAACAATAAAAGTTTCCAAACATTAAAACTAAAATGCTCTAAACGTGTCAAATATTTCATGAGTAATTATGGTGAAGAAACCATACTTTTATATAATGCTTTAATACTCCAAAGTGATTTAAATGGTAACAAAAACAATTAAGTAAATGCCTCTTTTCAAATAATAAAACTCTAAACTAATTTATTTCGGGGTAAAACTTTTATGTCAGTGGGTGGTCCTGAAACATTATTTTAGGAGTTGTTATCATATTTTACTAACTAAAATGAAAGTGTATCTATAATAAAATAGTAAAGAAAAACAAATCAAAAACAAAAGAAATATAAGAAGAGATGTAAGAAGGAGAGAGGGATCCCAACTGCCGGACCAGTTGGCCCAAGGCCCACCTAACTCCCTCTTAACCCTAGCCTGCGCCGACCCCCACTCTCTCTCGCTCGATTCCCTCCCCATCTTCCTCGCGCCGCCACACACTCAGCAGCGAGGGCCCACGTGCCCGAACCCCCTCGCAACCTCTCCTCTCCAATGCTCCCCTGCGGCTCTCCGGTGCTCCTCAGGCGGGACGCAGATGCCGTTCGTCGGTGAGGCAACCACCGCGTCGTTGGTCTTCTTCGCTCATTCTGGATCGGGCACGACCCCGCCGACGCCACGACGTCATCGCCGTCCCCGGTCGCTGGAGCCGCCCCCTCGTCTACCTCCACCTCGTCGGACGCCTCGTCATCCTCTTCCCCGCCGGCGCCATCGATTCTCGTCGCCGCCTCCGCTCTCCAACGCTGGTGAGGGCCGCACCCTCCCCCTCTCCTCTCTGCCCTTGCACACACGGTCGCGCCCGGTCCCCGTACTCGTCGTGCTCCGCCCGCACATCGCAGCGCCTCCTCGCCGTAGCAGCTGCTTCTGCTGCCGCCCCGACCCCTCCCCCTGCTCGCTGTAGTTCAGCCGCGGCTCTACCCGTGCCACCACGCCGCACCCGGCTGCCCCCGCTCGAGCGCGCACGCTCTCACCCGCGAGCTGCAGCCGCTAGTTGCTCTTCCTCTAATTCTCCCTCTCACCCGCTCTGCCTGCTGCTCCCTGCCAGCGCCGCTGCCTCCCACAGCCGTTCAGCTCACCGCCGCAGCCCCCCTGCGGCCAACGCGCTTCCTGCTCGTCGGTCCGGTCGCCACCTCCGGCCGGGCACTTGGCCGCCGGCGCCACGCCCCTCGGCTCGCTGGATGAGCGCCCTATCGGGCTGGCGCCCAGTGCCCATCGCCTGCTCGCCCGCACCCACAACCGTTAGCGCCCGTCCCGTTAAGCCCTCTGGGCCACTTCCAAACGGGGCCCACTACCTAGAATGTTAAAAATGATGAAAGTGAAATTAGTAAAATTATTAATTTATTTATTTATTAATTAGTGAATTAATTTAGTTTAACTAAACTAACTAAAATTATTTAATCTAATCAAGTAATGTAACTAATTAACCTGTTTAGTTAATCTCAGTCAATGACACGTGGGTCCCACTGGACCCACAGGTCAGATTTACCTAGTCAACCACACTATTGACTGATGACCTCAGAATTGCATCATGATGACATCAGCAGACACTATTTTGGATAATGTTAGATTTAAATAAATAAATAAAATTCAGAAAATGATTAATACTTTAGAAAAACATAGAAAATAATCCGTAACTCGGATGGGAAAACTTTGTACATGAAAGTTGCTCAGAACGACGAGACGAATCCGAGTACGCAGCTCGCTCGTCCGCCACACATCCCTAGCATAGCAAACACACAACTTTCCCCCTCCGGTTCATCTGTCCGAAAATGCGAAACATCGGGGATATTTCCCGGATGTTTCCCCCCATCGTCGGTATCACTTCCTATCGCGTTAGGGCATACCTAGCACCACGTATTGCCATGTTATGCTTTGTGATGCTTTGATTGGTCTGTTATTTATTGTGTTCCACTCCGTTACTAATTTTTGGTAGACCCCGAGACCACTGCCGGTACCCCTGTGATCGACTACATCGACGATGAACCCTTCTTGCCAGAGCAATCAGGCAAGCCCCCCCTTTGATCACCATATATCTCCTATCCTATCCTGATGCATAGCCTGTCCTTGCTACTATTGTTGTTACCTTTATCTGCAATCCTAAATGCTTAGTATAGGATGCTAGTATTCCATCAGTGGCCCTACATTCTTGTCAAAATCCGCCATGCTATACTATCGGGCCGTGATCACTCGGGAGGTGATCACGGTATATACTATATAATTTATACATGATACATGTGGTGACTAAAGTCGGTCGGCTTGTGGAGCACCCATGAGTGATTCACGGATTGGGGCTGAAAGGACCTTTGTCCCAACGCCCTCTGTGTGGATCTTTGTGGCAGAGCGACAGGCAGGTTGAGACCGCTAGGTGAGAGGTGGGCCTGCCCTGGTCGGTGTCCGCGTTACATCCTTAACACGCTTAACGAGATCTTGGTATTTGATCTGAGTCTGGCCATTTGTTCTATACGCACTAACCAACTACGTGGGAAAGATATGGGCACTCCACGTCGTGGTATCAGCCGAAGCCTTCGTGACGTCAGCGACTGAGCTGGGCGCACCAGATTGGACCACGTAACGTGACTTCCTTTGTAATGGAGGTTGCTAGGTCTGCTTTCGGCCGCCCACACAACGTGCAGGTGTGCTAAGGGCGATGGGCTCAGACCCCTGTGCGCTTAGGTTTAGACCGGCGTGCTGACCGCTCTGTTGGCCTAGGTGGGGCTGCGACGTGTTGATCTTCCGCGGCCGGGCGTGACCCAGAAAAGTGTGTCCGGCCAAATGGGATCGAGCGTGTTGGGTTATGTGGTGCACCCCTGCAGGGAAGTTTATCTATTCGAATAGCCTTGATCTTCGGTAACAGGACGACTTGTAGTTGTACCTTGACCTTATGACAACTAGAACCGGATAGTTAATAAAACACACCCTTCCAAGTGCCAGATCTAACCCGGTGATCGCTCTCTAACAGGGCGACGAGGAGGGGATCGCCGGGTAGGATTATGCTATACGATGCGACTTGGTGAACTTACCATCTACTCTCTTCTACATGCTGCAAGATGGAGGTGGCCTGAAGCGTAGTCTTCGACAAGATTAGCTATCCCCCTCTTATTCTGGCATTCTACAGTTCAGTTCACCGATATGGCCCTTTACACATATACCCATGCATATGTAGTGTAGTACTTTGGATGAGTACTCATGGTTGCTTTTCTCCCCTTTTTTCCCCATTCCCTTCTACCTGGTTGCCGCAACCAGATGCTGGAGTCCAGGAGCCAGACGCCACCGTCGACAACGACTCCTACTACACTGGAGGTGCCTACTACTACGTGCAGCCCGTTGTCGACGACCAGGAGTAGTTTAGGAGGATCCCAGGCAGGAGGCCTGCACCTCTTTCGATCTGTATCCTAGGTTGTGCTAGCCTTCTTAAGGAAAACTTGTTTAACGTATGTCTGTACTCAGATATTGTTGCTTCCGCTGAATCGTCTATGATCGAGCACTTGTATTCGAGCCCTCGAGGCCCCTGGCTTGTATTATGATGCTTGTATGACTTATTAATGTTTTAGAGTTGTGTTGTGATATCTTCCCGTGAGTCCCTGATCTTGATCATACACATCTGCGTGCATGATTAGTGTACGATTGAATCGGGGGCGTCACAGTGGGTTATCAAGATCAACAGCTGGTTCTATTTCAATATCATTATCTGGTTCTTTTTCATTGTTTGGTTGAGTATCTTCATGAACATCAGCGTTATCTTTTTCATTATCACTAGGTGAATGTTCATTACCAGATTGAGTTTCTGCATCAGAAATAGAAACTTCATTATCATTATCAGGAGTTTTTTCTACTTCAGGTTCACTAGAAGCATGCAAAGTCCTATCATTTTTCTTTTTCTTCTTCTTTTAGAAGGACTAGGTGAAGTGGTGTTGTTCCTTCGTGAATTTTGTTCAATTCTTTTTGGGTGTCCCTCAAGATAAAGTGGTTCCTGAGTCATTTCACCTCCTCTAGTTGCTACTCAAACAACAAAGTCACTTATGTTGTTATTCATTTCATCAAGCAATTCCCTTTGAGACTTAGCAACTTGTTCTAACTGGGTTTGTACCATAGAAGCATGCTTTCCCACACCTCCAACAATTCTAAATAAAAAGTCACTCAAGCGAGCAATAATATCAGAATTGTATTTTAATTGTTTCATAACATTGGCATTGAAGTGATCTTGTTTCCTAATGTAGTTTTCAAACTCATAAAGGCATTGGCTAGGGTGCATATTGTGAGGATTGTCATTACCATTGAATTTCATTAGAGAATTTACCTCTACCTCCTTAGGCAGTGGTGGTGTATTAAGCCCATGTATTTCTTCAATAGGAGGTAAATTTTTGACATCCTTAGCTTTAATACATTTTTCCTTCATATATTTCTTTGCCTGTTGCATATATTCAGGACTGAGATATAATATACCCCTCTTCTTCGGAGTGGGTCTAGGCGGTGGATTAGGAAGAGTCCAATCATCATAATTTTTCAATATGTTATTAAATAATTCTTCAGCTTGCCCAACAATTCGTTCCCTGAAAACACAACCATCACAACTATCTAGGAAATCCCTAGAAGCATCGGTTAGTCCATTATAGAAGATATCAAGTATTTCATTTTTCTTAAGAGGATGATCAGGCAAAGCATTAAGTAACTGGCAAAGCCTGCCCCAAGCTTGTGGGAGACTCTCTTCTTCAGTTTGCACAAAGTCAAATATTTCCTGTAAGGCAGCGTGTTTCTTATGAGTAGGAAAATATTTTTCAGAGAAGTAATAATCATATCCTGGGGACTACGCACACGACCAGGAGCAAGAGTCTTGTACCAAGCTTTAGCATCACCCTTTAATGAGAATGGAAATAATTTGACAATATAATAATAGCAAGTTTTCTCATCATGAGTAAAAAGGGTGGCTATGTCATTCAACTTAGTAAAACGTGCCACAACAGTTTTCATAACCATGGAAAGGATCATATTCAACCAAAGTAATTAACTCTCGGTCGACAGAGAATTCATAATCCTTATCATCAATAAAGATAGGTGAGGTAGCAAACTTAGGATCATATTGCATTCTAGCATTCAGAGATTTTTTTATACTTGCATAATAATTTCTCTAGATCATCTCTATCCTTACAAGAAAGAATATCTCTAGTTGTCTCCTCATTCATAACATAACCTTCCGGTACCTTAGGAAATTCATATCTATGAAGGCTAGTTCTAGCAGGTGTTTCAGGAGTTTCAATTTCAAGCTCATCATCAGATTCAACAACATCATGTTGTATTACTCTAGCAATTTGTTCATCAAGAAATTCACCTAGTGGCACATCATCATCATCAAGCAAGGTACTAGCATCATCATAAGTATCATTCATAGCAGAAATAGCATCATCAATAACTTGCGACATATCAGGATTAATAGCATGTGGTGGTGTTGCAAGTTTACTTATAACAGAAGGTGAATCGAAAGAAGAACTGGATGGCAGTTCCTTACCTCCCGTCGTCTTATAGGGATAAATCTTAGTCTTAGCATCCTTCAGATTCTTCATAGTGATAAATTGATAATAATACCAAGTGACTCAACAAATACAGCTATACTCCCCGGCAACGGCGCCAGAAAAGAGCTGGATGTCTACTGTGCAAATTTATTCTTGTAGACTCGTGTTGGGCATCCAAGCGCAGAGTTTTGTAGGACAGTAGCAATTTTCCCTCAAGCGGATGACCTAAGGTTTATCAATCCATGGGAGGCATAGGATGAAGATAGTCTCCCTCAAACGTGCCTACAACCAAATACAAGAAATCTGTTGTGTCCCCAACACACCCAATACAATGGCAAATTGTATAGGTGCACTAGTTCGGCGAGGAGATGGTGATAGAAGTGTAATATTGATGGTAGAAATATATTTTTATAATCTGATTAAATAAAAACAGAAAGGTAACAAATAGCAAACGGGCACAAAAACGGTATTGCAATGCTTGAAAATGAGGCCTAGGGTCCATACTTTCGTTAGTGCAACCTCTTGCTAGTGCTAATATAATTGGATCATATAACCACCCCTCAAAGTGCGATGAAGAATCACTCCAAAGTTCCTATCTAGCGGAGAACATAAGAAGAAATTATTTGTAGGCTACGAAACCACCTCGAAGCTATTCTTTCCAATCGATCTATCCAAGAGTTCGTACTAAAATAACACCAAATAATTTCAGATTCATAATACTCAATCCAACACAAAGAACCTCAAAGAGTGCCCCAAGATTTCTACCAGAGAAATAAAACACGAGAACGTGCATAAACCCCTATGCATTTATTACCCCAATGTCACCGCGGGAATCTGCGAGTTGAATGCCAAAACACATATCAAGTGAATCAATACGATACCCCATTGTCACCAAGAGTATTCATATGCAAGACATATATCAATTGTTCTCAAATCCATAAAAGTACTCAATCCGATAACAAAGAAATCTCAAAGGGAAAAACTCAATTCATCACTACAAGATAGAGAGGGGAAATCACCATATGATCCAACTATATTAACAAAGCCTGCGATACATCAAGATCGTGACATCTCAAGAACACGAGAGAGAGAGAGAGAGAGATTAAACACATAGCTACTGGTACAAACCCTCAGCCCCGAGGGTGGGCTACTCTCACCTCATCGTGGTGGCCGCCGGGATGATGAAGATGGCCACCGGAATTGATTCCCCCCTCCGATAGGGTGCCGGAACGGGATCTAGATTGGTTTTCGGTGGCTACAGAGCCTTGCGGTGGCGGAACTTCTGATCTAGGTTAACCCCGAGGGTTTTTGGAATATTTGGGATTTTATAGAGTAAAGAGGGGGTGCCGGAGGCCACCGAGGTGGGCACAACCCACTGGCGCCCAGCCCCAGGCGCCCTGGTGGGTTGTGCCTCGTGGCACCCCTAGGTGCTGCTCCGCCCTTGGTGGTCTTCGTTCATAAAAATCCACAAAAAGTTTCATGTGTTTGGACTCTGCTTGATATTGATTTCCTGCGATGTAAAAAAACAAGCAAAAAAGAACAACTGGCACTGGGCACTTGGTCAATAGGTTAGTCCCAAAAAAATGATATAAAGTTGCTATAAAATGATTGTAGAACATCCAAGAATGATAATAAAACAGCATGAATACTTCATAAGTTACAGATACATTATAGACGTATCAGGAGGCAACGGAATGCGTCGTGTTCATCAGGAGCCAACCAGCTTGGACGAAACAGCCGAAACGGGGTCTGGTGTACAATAGTACGAAGGAAACAACCTTCTGTTCGAGTGCCTATGGTCAAAGCGGGGTCCTGTTGATCGGGAGGGGTGTGGCGTACCGAAAAACAGAGGAAACGGACTTGTGTTGGAGCGCCTACGGTCAAAACGGTGGTCCTGTTCATCGGGAGGTGTGTGGCGTACCGCAAAACGGGACTCCATGTGGTCATGTTCATCCACCGTCTACTGCCTCGCTCTAGCTTCCATGGGCTACTGTTCATCCACCGTCGACTTCCTCCAGCCTCCAGCAGCTACTGTTCATCCATGGGCTACTATTCATCCAGCCTCCACTGGCTACTGTTCAACTAGCCCTCCACGGGGTCCTGTTCATCCAGGCTCCACAGGCTACTGTTCAACCAGTCCTCCACGGGGTCCTGTTCATCCACCCCCAATCGTCTCAGGTGTGTGGCGGCCTCCTCTCGATTGGGGTCATGTTCATCTAGTGGCAACGACCTCTAGTGGGTCCTGTTCATCCAACCCCCACTAGGAACTATTCATCCAACCTCCAAAAATGGTCATTGTTCATCAAGAGGCAGGTTTGATCGGCTTCAGTTAGCAGCAGTAGCCAAGGAATCACTCGGGTTCAGTTAATAGCCAGGGATCGATCGCTCGGGTTCAATAACGTAGCTAGTGCAATCACTCGGGTTCAGCAAGTGAACGCCTCGCTCGGGTTCAGTTAGAGCCCAATGACTTGCACACACGCACGTACGTGTACGAGAGAAACGTGCAAACCACAGTGCATCGCTTGGCCCCGACCACCCAGCGTAACCGGGAACTCCTCGATATTTTCCTCGCCCTCGCTTCTACCATGATTTTTTCCGTCATGGACGGCCCAAAGAATGTCACGCAGGTGCGTCCCCAGCCTGCCCAGGACGAAAAGCCCATTTTCTGTCATGATTTTTTGACATAGAAGTAGGATCCCACCACATCTATGATGATACGTGGTTTTGTCACAATTATCGTCATAGAAGTGTCATAGGCATGACAGAGAAAAATTCCGTTCGGGCCAAAATGTCACGGATGTGTCTTATTTTGTAGTGGTCATATCGGTCGGGTCAACATTGTCCTTATAGAACTTGAGCTCCTCAGTAGCACAAGCCGACTCTGCATAGACTGCATCACCTTCTTCACACTCCTGGGCGACTTTCCAGTCACCATATACTGTGATGGTCCCCTTTGGCCCTGGCATCTTAAGCTGCAGGTAGACATAACAAGAACGGTCCATAAACCGAGCATATGCCGGCAGTCCAAACAAAGCGTGATATGGACTCTTGATCTTAACCACCTCAAACCACAATGTCTCTGCTCTGTAATTACACTCATCACCAAAAGCCACTTCTAGCGATATCTTTCCAATAGGTAAAGCCGACTTACCAGGCACCACACCATGGAAGACTATGGAGGATGGCTTGAGATGCTTGTCGGTCAGATTCATCCGACGAAAAGTATCATAATACAGGATGTTGATGTTGCTACCACCATCCATTAATACCTTTGTGAACTTATAGCCACCCACTTGAGGGGCCACCACAAGGGCTCAATGACCCCGGTTATCAACCCATGGCGGGTGATCCGCCCTGCTCCACGATATCGTGTGCTCAGACCATCTCAAATATTGCGGAACAACCGACTCTACCGCATGAACCGCCCGCTTATGAACCTTCTGGTCTCATTTGGAAAGACTTGTAGTAAAAACATGGTATTGACCTCCATTAAGCTGCTTTGGATTACTCTGATATCCTGACCAATTATGTTGCTGCTGGTTGCCCTAATCAGACCGTTGATTATAACCACCATGGTTACCTTGACCCTGATAACCAGAATTTGAGCCGCCACCACCAAAGCCGGATCCCTGAGAACCGGACCCTGACCCGCCAGGCGGCCCATTACCGTTACCATGATGCTGGTTAAGGCTGTGATTTCTGAACTCCCTCATAATGTAACAATCCATCCAGGCATGAGTACACGGCCTGTTGGGAAGACTATGCTTCGGGCAAGGGTCATTAAGCATTGCCTCAAGATTGAAAGGCTTTGCTCCACCAAAAGGCGGCTTACCATTACCGTTGCGACACTGGTTTTTATGCCCAGTTTTGGTGTTAGCCACTAGATCTGACCCGCCATCGGGGTGTCTCCGATTACGACCATTACCCTGGTTGTTGCCATTATTCCCTATCATATTCTACTATTGACCCTTACCATTGCCGTTCTTCTTGCCCTTGTTAGATTTCTCATCATCACAGTTGGGGTCCATTTTGTTATCGGAGTCTACATACTTAGTGAGAGCCACCATGAGGTCTCCCATGTCATTGCAATAACGCTTGAGCCGCCCGAGCTTCTGCTTAAGGGGGACAAATTGACAATTCTTCTCTAAGACCAGAACTGCTTAACCCGCCGTAATACTGTTAGACGAGTGAATAATAGCGGGGACCCGCCGGACCCAATGGTTGGCCGACTCATATCACGCTTCATGCAATGATCCAGATCAACAATCTCAGAGGTTGCTTGCATGTCCCATGATTTTTTTTGATGAAACGCGCCTTTAACTCGGCCCATGAGTTAATAGAATTGGACGGAAAACCCTTCAACCACGTGCTGGCAGGCCCTTCCAGCATCATGGTGAAATACTTAGCACAAACATCATCACTGACGTCTAACATCTCCATAGCTAACTCATAACTCTCAATCCAAGCTTCTGGAGGGAGGTCTGCTGTTGAGGGAGTCCTGGATCAAGGGGTACCCGGGCGACTGAGCTATGTGATATGGGCCAGACTGGTAGGCCGTGAAGATACAAGATAGAAGGCCTTCCCCCGTGTCCGGATGGGACTCTCCTTTGCATGGATGGCAAGCTTGGCGTTCGGATGTATAGTTTCCTTTCTCTGTAAACCGACTCTGTACAACCCTAGGCCCCTTCGGTGTCTATATAAATCAGAGGGTTTAGTCCGTAGAGGCTAAGACAAATCATACAGGCTAGACATCTAGGGTTTAGCCATTACAATCTCGAGGTAGATCAACTCTTGTAACCCCTATACTAATCAAAATCAGTCAAGCAGGAAGTAGGGTATTACCTCCATTAAGAAGGCCCGAACCTGGGTAAAACATTGTGTCCCCTGCCTCCTGTTACCTTCGATCCTCAGACGCATAGTTCGGGACCCCCTACACGAGATCGACCGGTTTTGAAACCGACATTGGTGCTTTCATTGAGAGTTCCACCATGCCGTCGACAGAAGGTTTGATGGCTCGATCGATCATCTACAATGATGCCGTTTTGAGGGAGACTTTCCTCCCCGGCCAAATTTTCGTATTCGGCGGCTTCGCACTGTGCACCAACTCGATTGGCCATCTTGAGCAGATCGACAACTACGCCCTGGTCATCAGATCAGTTTTGGAAATCTGAACTATATTGCTGATATGCTAGGAGACTTGATCTTCAAAGGGTTCGCGGCCCCAACCACCGCTCTGGCCTTAGATCCAGAGCAGACTACCATGTCCGAAGATGGGAGTTTAGAGCCCGCCGGACTTTCTGCAGTTATGGAGCTCAGTACCGGAGATCCGGAGGGGACTGCGTCATTGGCAAACCCGGAGTCGAACCAAGCTCCCCTTGTCACTAAAAAGCCGGACTCTCCCCCGAACTCCAGATCCGAACTCTTGAAGTCCGTAGCAAGCAAGCATGGCCAGGAGGCTCTCACCCCAGCTAGCCCCACGGACTCTCGCTTCCCTATCCAAACCTCGCTTTTAAATGAGGCTCTGGACTTAATGCGATCCCTCGCCATTACAGAGGAATCACTTTCGAATTACGCCCAACCGGGAGTAGGGGCTGAGAGCGGGGAATTTCACGTCCCACCCACCACCCAATTCATAGCCACTGTCGAAGATTTAACCGACATGCTGGACTACGCCTCCGAAGACATCGACAGCATGCACGACGATACCGGAGACGAACAAGGCCAAGACCCGCCGTTTACCGGACATTGGACGACCACCTTCACATATGACGTGTATATGGTGGACACACCCAAAGAGGATGACGGCGACGGCAGGAAGGATCCGGTTGAGGACAAGCCTGCTGAAGCACCTCCAAAGCGTCGACGTCAGGGGCGCCGCTCAAAATTGCGTCACAGAAAAGACAGAAATACCGACACCGGAGATAATGACACTCCGGAGAACGCCGAAGACCCAGAAGCCCCCATCAAACCAACATCCGAACATGATGATTGGGAGGAGGGGCAAGTTAACCCCGATGATCCGGTCGGGAACGAGGAATCAGAGGATAGTAACTGTCCATCGATCTCCGAGGATGATGTGAGCCTCGGCGACGAAGACTTCATCATACCAGAGGAACCCCTCGAGCAGGAGCGCTTCAAGCGCCGGCTAATCGCCACTGCGAGAAGCCTAAAAAAGAAGCAGCACCAGCTTCAAGCCGAACAGGATACGCTCAATGACAGATGGACTAAAGTCCTGGCAGCCAAAGAATACGGCCTCGAACGCCCAACAATGAGCTAACCGATGCGCAAGCTACTACCACAATTTGACAACGAGGCTCTTGAGCCAATACCGCAAAGTATAAAGCTGCAGACGAACCTGACCGACCACCACGTGGGAGGGACAGAGCGGCCACTTACGCTGAACATCGTCCCACACCTCCCCGCCGTAGAGGCAAAGAGGTAGCAGCTACGGGCTACACCTATGACCTATGTAAGGACCTGGACAATAGAGCCGGTCAGACCAGATCAATCTACTGATCAAGGGGGCGTGCTCCAATGCGAGAGGACGGTTATCAGGCCCGGCGTGATAAGCACAACCTCACCCGAGCCGAAAACCGCATACGGACTTCATCTGAACTGCGTCGTGACATCGCCTGATATAGAGGCGTTGCACACCCCTTATGCATCACTGATGAGGTAATGGAGCACCAGTTCCCAGAAGGGTATAAACCCGTGAACATTGAATCATACGATGGAACGACAGATCCCGTAGTATGGATTAAAGATTTTCTTCTCAATATCCACATGGCTCTCGGCGATGATCTCCATGCCATCAAGTCCCTCCCGCTAAAATTAAAGGGACCAGCTTGGCACTGGCTGAACAGCCTCCCAGAAAACTCCATTGGTAGCTAGAACGATTTGGAAGATGCCTTTAGAGACAACTTTCAAGGTACCTATGTTCGGCCCCCAGATGCCAATGACCTCAGTCACATAGTCCAGCAACCCGGAGAGTCAGCCTGGAAACTCTTGACTAGGTTCTTAATTAGAAAGAACCAAATTGTCGATTGTCCGGACGCTGAAGCCCTTGCGACCTTTAAGCACAGCGTCCATGACGAGTGGCTCGCCCGACACCTCGGCCAAGAAAAACCGAAGTCTATGGTAGCTCTCACCACACTCATGACCCGCTTTTGCGCGGGAGAAGATAGATGGTTAGCTCGTAGAAGCAACAGCACCAATGACCCTGGCACCTCTGAAGCCAGAGATGTCAATGGCAAGCCGCGACGCAACAAACAAAAGCGTCGAAGCAACAATGAAGATACCAAAGACACGGAGATCAACGCCGGATTTAGTGGCTCTAAACCCGATCAGCGGAAGAAGCCATTAAAAGGAAATAAAGATGGTCCATCTAGTTTGGACAGAATGCTCGATCGGCCTTGCCAGATCCATGGCACCCCTGACAAGCCTGCCAATCATACCAACAGAAATTGTTGGGTCTTTAAACAGGCCGGTAAGCTAAACACCGAACACAAGGGGAAAGGGCCGCCCAGCGAGGACGACGATGAAGAGCCTCGCCCACTGAACACAGGGGGACAGAAGAAATTTCCCCCCAAGGTAAAAATAGTAAATATGAGATATGTTACACATATCCCCAAGAGGGAGCGCAAGCGCGCACTAAGGGACGTATATGCCATAGAGCTAGTCGCCCCAAGATTCAACCCATGGTCAGCCTGTCCGATCACTTTCGATCGTAGAGATCATCCGTCCAGTATTCGTCATGGAGGTTCGGTAGCATTGATCCTCAATCCAATTGGCCCCAAGATTAAGTATCTCACGCGAGTCCTTATGGACGGCAGCAGCAGCCTTAACCTGCTTTATGAGGACACTGTCTGCAAAATGGGCACCGATGCGTCAAGAATCAAGCCCAATAAAACCACCTTTAAAGGAGTAATGCCTGGTGCAGAAGCCCGCTGCACGGGCTCAATAACATTGCAAGTGGTCTTCGGTTCGACAGATAACTTCCAAGTGAAGACTTGATCTTCGACGTCATCCCTTTCCGCAGTGGTTAACACGCATTGCTCGGGAAAACTGCCTTCGCCCGCTTCAATGCAGTCCCGCATTTTTCTTACTTAAAGCTCAAAATGCCAGGACCCCGCGGCGTTATTATAGTTATTAATGGAAACAGGGAGCACTCCCTCCGCACTGAGGAGCATACCGCGGCCCTCGCAGCCAAAGTACAGGGTGGCCTTATTGAGCTGAAAACTAAATCGGCAGTCAAGCCCTCGGACACTGTCAAACGAGTTCGGTCTACCCTGTAGAATAGCTGTCCGGCTCGTCCAGAGCTAGATTAGCAATTTGGCATCCGTCCAAGCCCCAACCTGATAGAGGCATACGTACGACGCGTACATAAATACACACTAAAGATACCATGGGCAAGGATGGCGGCATACTAAAAATAAAGTCCACGGTACGGCTCGACCCTATCCGGAGCTTCATATTTTTTCACCTTTTTATTTTTATTTTTATTTTTCAGGTTCTTTACACTTTTCAATGATACCAAGGGCCCCTTTCCAGGCCCCTTATGTATACTTGATCGTTGATCCTCTCAAAGGATCATACACCAAGGTGAAAAGCGGCACAGACGTGCGGCAGAGTGTCCAAAAGATCTTCAAGATCATCTTTCCTCTTTAGGACCTGTATACAGCTTTCCCTTGTTCTCGGCATGTAAAATAGCCTTGATGCTTATGGCATCTTCTGTACAAATACATTTTGATGTACCAATCAGACTATAATGGAAACAGTTTCGACCAACCTTGTTCGGTACTGGCTTATTTCTTAATCTGTCTTCCCCCTTTACGTGAGATTGGCATATCCACCTCGACACGACTTAAATCGCCAGGGGCTCTATTCAGCCATATATATTTTCGAAAACAGAAAGTCTGAACACTCTCAGAGTATACTTCGGCTTCCCGAATACTGCATTATATGCATCGGCTCCGAATCATGTCTTTGGTCAATAGCTGGGTTGCCCGGCTCCTGTGTTTGCTACCATACGTTCCGCTTATTCGGCTAAGGTAGTAAAGGGAGAACTACTGTGATTGTGTTTCTGGTTCGCCTGGTCAAGCACCTCAGTAGAGAAAGCCGAAAACTGACTGTCACGATGCGGCGAGACTTGGTCAGCAATTTGGCGACTTACTAAATCTCTAGCGATTTCTTCCGTATTACACGAAGGACTGGCTCTTTTCACTCACGCGCTTAAGGCATCCAAGTTCGGATAGCCGCATACGCACCAGGGGCTATCTTAGAGTCCCATTGTCAAACTCCTATGGCTAAGTGAGGGTGATAAAGCCGCATAGTCAGATTTCCTGGTTTGCCGCACTGACACCTCCTTTACGGACCAAAACATTGGGTCAAGTGTGGTAATGTGCTATTCCAAACACCCCCGTAGTATCTACATGGGGGCTGAAGCCGATAACTGGTAAACTCTCAAGAACTAAAAACGGCCGCACAGGAGGAAAAATACTTTAATATAAAAGGCACAAAGATATTACAAAAGCCTTGGTTTATAATACATCGTCCGGGTTGTTCAGATACATTTATTCGAACATGATATCCTTCGAGCATTGACCCTTTATCAAACGGGCAACCTCTAGGACGTCTTCGAAATAGCGCTCCGGCTTGCGGTGGTCCTTGCCTCCTAGAGGGCCCTCGACTGCCACGACGACGGCCTTCATTTTCGCCCAGTGCATCTTGACACGGGCAAAGGCCGTCCGCGCACCTTCTATAGATGACGATCGCTTGACCGCGTCAATTCGGGGCAGCGCGTCGACGAGTCGCTGCACCAAGCCGAAATAACTACTTGGAATGGGTTCGGTTGGCCATAGCCGGACTATGACGTCCCTCATGGCCAATCCGGATATCCTATGCATATCGGCCCACTGCGCCATCCGGTCATTCAACAGTGCTGGGCGCTCCTGCACCGCGAACTGTGACCAAAATAGCTTCTCAGTCGTGTGCCCCTCCTGGGCCCGGAAGAACTGCGCGGCGTCGGCGGCACTCTTCGAAAGATCCGCAAAGGCATCTGGAGCACTCCACAGTTGAGTGAGCAAGGCATACTTCTGATTGCCGAATTTACTCTGTAAGAGAAAGGGCTTACCAGCCGCTATCAATTCGGCCTTCTTGATCTCCTCACGCGCTGCTCAGGATTCGGCCCACGCCTCCTTGGCCTCTTGAAGGTCCTTGGCATGGTCGGTCGCCTGGGCTTTATTCTTCTCCTCTAGGGACTCGCACTTGCTGGCAGCGTCTTTGAGTGCTTGCTCCACTCCGGTCACCCGCTCCTCATACTTCAAGTCCGCGGCCGCTTTGTTCATCCTTGCCTGCTCCTTGGCTTGGGCAAGTTCACCCCTGAGATTCTCGACCGCAGAAGCACTGCCTGCAACCATACACATAGCAGCGCCTGAGCTTTAACTTAGAGTATGCATATCAATATAGGCATGAACGAGATATTCTGAAACATACCTTGCACTTAATCAAACCTCCTGTTGATGCGGAAGAGATCCTCATCAGCCAGCCCCAGCTTACGCTTAAGCTCGGATACTTCGGCAGCCTGGGCGGTTGCCGCTAAAAGTAAAGCCTGCTTCTCAACATAGAAAATTACAGTATCTCCTGCGAATACTATCGATCCTCTGTTCGCCCCTTTTCAAAAGACGAACAGAGTCTCAGGGGCTACTCTCTATATACAGGCATATTTTTCATATGAAAAGCGGTCAGGCATATTTTTCATTTGAAAAGCGGTCAGGCATATTTTTCATATGAAAAACAGTCATGAATATTACATCGCATACCTTGAAGCCTTTTGGCAGGCTAGTGAAGGCTTCGTGCAGCCCGCTCTTGGAGGACTGAACCTTTTCAACCGCCACACCCATCAAGGTGCGGTGCTCCTCCACGATGGAAGCACGTTGAAGTGCCTCCATCAATGTGTTCGGTGCCTCCGGATTAGTGGAGGTCGACACTGGAGTTGGCGCTCCCCCTCCCTTGAAGGGGGTCGCTTATTCGGTTCCGGAGCCACATGGGTTTCCGGAACGGTGTTCGGCTGGGGGCCGGACTGGTCAAGGCCCCCGCCGCTGGTCTCCATGGGGATTACTCCCCTCGTGTTCTCGGCAGCCAAGGCATTATCTTCTGACGCCGTTTTGTCGGCCTCCCGTACCGCTCCGTTGCCCAGAGAGGCCCTTCGGGACAACACTTCGGTGTCGTCCATGGCGATAGGCGGGGAGGCTCACGGAGGCGACTCGCTCTCCATCATCCCTGGATCCAAAGAATTCCCCTTCGATGATTGTTGGGGAGATCGCGGGCCGGATTGCACCATACAATGCGTTAAATTACAATCATAAAGATTGGCATATGAATGGCACCCTCGTATACTTACGATGAGGCGAGGGGCTTCGGCCGGGGGCGCCACTCGGGGATGGCTTCAGCATCCGAATCCGAGCCATCCGGGAGGGATATTTTCCCCCTCTTGGGGTGCCTCTGCCTATGGGTCCACAGAGGCCACTCTTTTCTTCCTCCTCCCCTTAGGGGGGGGGGGTTGCTTTCTTCCTCCTCCTCTTCATCTTCATCTTCCTCATGGAAGGAATGAGTTTTGGTCTCTCCGGACACCGCGTCCGAAGTACCTTTATGGCAGAGACCACCTTTTGCCTCATTGCTCTTCTTCTTGGCCTTTTTCTCCGGCGCTTGATAGGGCGCCGGGACCAGCATCCTCATTAGAAAAGGATCGGCTAGGTTTTCAGGGAGTGGAGCCGGACACCAAATCCGCTCCGCCTTCTTTGTCCAGTCCTGTTTACGGGATGGAATTCTCAGTGCACCCCCTTTGATTGATGAACTAAGTTATGTTCGGAAATTTAGCACTTACCGGGGAGGCCGGATGATTGCAGTCGAGACCGATGTCCTCGGATGTCTCTTGCCATGACTTTTGAGTTTGAAGAGCAGCTTCCAGATCGCTTCATGTGTCGTGCCAAAGAATCGCTGCAGAGTCTGCGGCCCTTCCGGATTGAACTCCCACATGCGGAGAGGCCGGTGTTGGCAGGGAAGGGTTTGGCAGATGAGCATCACCTGGATCACATCAGTGAGGCTGGTGTCCATCTCTATGATACTTTTGATGCGCTTTTGTAGCATCAACACATCGTCGGATGATCCCCAGTCCAGACCCTTGTTGGTCCATGACGCAAGCCGCAGCAGGGGTCCAGATCTGAAAGCTGTAGCGGCCGCCAACTTGGTGCCGCAGGGTTCGGTGATGTAGAACCACTCATGCTACCATGTCTTGGCGGTCTCCACAAAGGCCCCTTTGGTCCAGATACAATTGGGGGGGGGGGGTTTCTCACCATGGCGCCGCCACAATCCGCGTGCTGCCCGTCGACCACCTTCGGCTTCATGTTGAAATCGTTGAGCCACATGCAGAAATGTGGGCGGATGCGGAGGAATGCCTCACAGATGACGATGAATGCCGAGATGTGGAGGAAGGATTTCGGGGCCAGATCATGAAAATCTAGCCCCGTGATAGAACATGAGACCACGAACAAAGGGGTGGAGGGGAAACCCTAGTCCGCGGAGGAAGTGAGGGATGAACACAACCCTCTCACCGGGCCCTGGAGTGGGGATGACTTGGTCTTTTGCAGGGAGCATGTGTGTGATTTCCGCTGTCAAGTACCTCGCCTCACGGAGCTCCTTGATGTCCTTCTCCGTCATGGAGGAGGCCACCCACTTGCCTTGAGATCCGGAACCGGACATGGCTAGAGTGTTTGGCGGTGATAGAGGCAAAGGTGTCCCGATGTTTCGATAAGATGGTGGCTATCTTTTTCTGTGGGAGTCGACCTTGACGATCCGACTACGAACGTGCGAGACGCCGCACCTTAGCAATTGCTAAACCAACTTTCGAGGGTTATTGACCACGCCGGAGCATGATCAACCTGACCACGAGGGCCTGTTTCCTGCGAGCAAACGAAGAACAAGCAAGAAACTGAGATTGCAATATGGATATTGCAAATATAAGAGGAAAGCTTTATTAATGAAGGTGGGGTTCTGTGACGCCTTGGTCTGGTCGTTGAACACAAACGAAGTACGCGAAGTTGTAGCTATGGCAAACTTTTAATCTAAACAAAACCCAAAGTCTAAACGATGCCCTAAGGGTTGTATATATGGAGGAAGAGGGGGGAATTTCGTGGCCCTTGGGGAAGGGGTCCGAAACCAACCCTATCTCTTGTTTCCCCACACATACGGACTCTAAAAACAGCATGTACTTATGTATTTCGAAACCAACCTAGAATAGCCTCTGGACGAAGTTTATGAAGTGGCATCTTGTATATTTCGTCCAAGGCTTCATGCACTCATTATGGTGGCTTCAAAGTCCTGAAATCATCACTTGTAACTCCGTTCTTGTTCCCCTTGCGCATGCCATCAACTCCATGCTTGTTCTTTCTCTAATTTTCATCCCTCTTATCCATGCCAGGCCCTTCATTTGTAAGCAAAACAAATGTATCCAATTTAGGCAGCATCATATTCTCATGAACATTAGAATCATTACCAAGAAACGAAAGTACCTGATAATTTAATTGGCGTGCGCGAGCTCTAGTAATTGGTCTAGTATATGTAGTAGTAGGGGCTATGGGTGTAACAATGGTATTGATGTCCTCATCATCCACCCCTTCTTGAAATGAAGTCGTCCTCGACGGAAGCTCATCTTCCTCACACAAATATGGCTTGAAATCTGCAATGTTAAAAGTGGGACTAACCCCAAAATCTGCAGGCAGCTCAAGTTTATATGCATTATCATTTATTTTCTCTAACACCTTAAAAGCACCATCAGCACGTGGCATTAGCTTTGATTTGCGCAAATTAGGAAATCTATCCTTACGCAAATGTAACCAAACAAGATCTCCAGGTGCAAAGACAACATGTTTTCTACCCTTATCTCCAGCAAGTTTATATTTAGTATTCATACGCTCAATGTTTTCCTTAGTTAACTCATGCATTTTTAAAATCAATTCAGCACGCTCTTTAGCATCAAAATTAACCTTCTCCGAAGATGGAAGATGCAACAAATCAATAGGTGCACGAGGTAGGAAACCATACACAATTTCAAAAGGGCACATCTTAGTAGTAGAATGCAATGAACGATTATAAGCAAATTCAATATGAGGCAAGCATTCTTCCCACATTTTCTTATTATTCTTCAAAACAGCCCTAAGCATAGTAGACAATGTTCTATTGACTACTTCAGTTTGTCCATCAGTTTGGGGGTGACAAGTAGTACTAGAAAGTAGTTTAGTCCCCAACTTAGCCCATAAAAATCTCCAAAAGTGGCTAAGGAATTTAGTATCACGATCTGAAACAATAGTATTTGGCACACCATGCAAGCGAATAATTTCCCGAAAGAACAAATCGGCAACATTAACATCATCATCGCTTTTATGACATGGTATAAAGTGTGCCATTTTCGAGAATCTATCCACGACAACAAATATGCTATCCCTCCCCTTCTTTGTTCGAGGTAAACCTAAAACAATGTCCATAGATATATCCTCCCAAGGAACACTAGGTACAGGCAAAGGCATATATAAACCATGAGGATTGAGTCGTGACTTAGCTTTTTGACATGTAGTGCAACGAGCAACAAAACGCTGAACATTCCGTCTCATCTTTGGCCAAAAGAAATGTGTAGCAAGTACATCCTCTGTCTTCTTCACGCCAAAGTGTCCCATTAATCCTCCTCCATGCACCTCCTGCAACAACAAAAGACGAACAGAGCTAGCAGGAATGCATAGCTTGTTAGCACGGAACACAAAGCCATCATTAATTACGATACTCTTCCATGTTCTTGCTTCTTTACAATTCTGCAATACATCTTTAAAATCAGCATCATGCACATATTGATCTTTGATGGTCTCCAAACCAAATATTTTGAAGACAAGTTAAGAAAGCATAGTATAGCGACGAGACAAAGCATCAGCAATAACATTTTCTTTACCCTTCTTGTGTTTAATGACATAAGGGAAAGTCTCAATGAATTCAACCATTTAGCATGTCTACGATTCAGTTTAGCTTGACTTTTAATAATGTTTCAAAGATTCATGATCAGAATGTATAACAAATTATTTGGGCCATAAATAATGTTGCAATGTCTCTAAAGTCCAAACAAGAGCATATAATTCTTTATCATAAGTAGAATAGTTCAGACTAGGCCCACTCAATTTTTCAGAAAAGTATGCAACAGGTTTGCCATCTTGTAATAACACACCTCCTAATCCAATTCCACTAGCATCACATTCAAGCTCAAAAGTCTTATTAAAATCAGGAAGTTGGAGTAAAGGAGCATGTGTCAACTTATCTTTCAATACCGTGAAGGCTTCTTCCTGTGCGGTACCCCAAACAAGAGGCACATCCTTATTTGTAAGCTCATTGAGAGGTGCAGCAATGATGCTAAAATCTCTCACAAAACGCCTATAGAAATGAGCGAGTCCAAGAAAACTCCTCACTTGTGTGACCGTTTTGGGCTGCGGCCAACTCTCAATAACTTCAATCTTGGCTTTATCAACTTCACTTCCCTGTGGAGTAACAACATAGCCAAGAAAAGATACTCGGTCGGTGCAAAAGGTGCACTTCCCAAGGTTATCAAACAAACGTGCATCACGTAGAGCAATAAAAATAGCACGTAAATGTTCCAAATGTTCTTCCAAAGATTTGCTATAAATCAGTATATCATCAAAATACAGTACCACAAATCGTTCAATGAAAGCACGTAAAACTTCGTTCATTAGTCTCATGAAAGTACTAGGTGCATTAGTTAACCCAAAAGGCATGACTAACCACTCATATATACCAAACTTAGTTTTAAATGTTGTTTTCCATTCATCTCCCAATTTCATACGAATTTGATGGTATCCACTACGCAAATCAACTTTGGAGAATATTGTAGAGCCACTCAATTCATCAACCATATCATCTAGCCTAGGAATAGGATGACGATAACGAATAGTAATATTATTAATGCCTCTACAATCAACACACATACGCCATGTACCATCCTTTTTAGGCACTAGTATAATAGGAACAGCACAAGGACTAAGAGATTCGCGTATATAACCTTTGTCGAGCAGCTCCTGTACTTGACGCATGATCTCCTTCGTCTCCTCTGGATTGGTACGGTATGGTGCACGGTTGGGTAGCGATGCACCGGGAATTAAGTCAATTTGATGCTCAATCCCTCGAATAGGTGGTAATCCCGGTGGCACGTCTTGTGGGAAGACGTCGTGAACTCCTGCAAAATGTTAGTGACAGCAGGGGCAAAGAGGAAGGCACGTCCTCGAATGAAAATAATGCCTCTTTGCACACAAAAGCATAGCAAACAGATTTGCTAAAATCTAGCTCATCAATATCAGATTTGGTGGCAAGAAAACATGCACTTTTCAATTTAATTTCAGAAGCAAGACTAGATGGTTTATTATTAGGCTTCATTTGTTTCTCAAATTCTTTTGCCACAATCTGATTTTCACTCTTATTTTTCTCCTGTTTTCCTTTATTACCTCTATTAATATCATCTTTCAAAATGGAACCAGGAGTCATAGGAAGCATAATATTTTTATCCTTATGAACAAGAGTATACTGATTATTTCTACCATGGTGTACATAATTTTTATCAAATTGCCATGGTCTACCAAGTAATAAGGAACATGCTTGCATAGGTACCACATCACAATCAACATAATCAGCATATGTAGAGATACTAAAATGCACACGAACAATACGTGTTACCTTAACCTTGCTGCTGTTGTTGAACCATTGGATGTAGTAAGCATGTGGTTGTGGTCTTGTGGTGAGAGATAGCTTCTCCACCATCTCCTTGCTAGCCAAGTTGTTCCAGCTCCCTCCATCTATGATGACGCGAATAGAATGTTACTTCACAACTCTCTTTGTATGGAACAAATTATGCCTCTGATTTTGTTCAACTTGTGTAACCTGCACACTCAAAACACGTTGAGCAACTAAACATTCATACCTGTCAGCATCTTCAGCAGCCATGCATTGCGTCTCATGATCAGAATCATCTCCACCGTGTTCTTCATGTGTAATAAGAGCCAAAGTCTCCTCA
Organism: Aegilops longissima; assembly: GCA_021605205.1. Taxonomy (NCBI): domain Eukaryota; kingdom Viridiplantae; phylum Streptophyta; class Magnoliopsida; order Poales; family Poaceae; genus Aegilops; species Aegilops longissima. The sequence goes on from CM038677.1 coordinate 377,198,241, forward strand.
TCATAGTCACTAGCAGACACATACCCACCATCCTCAGTAGCAATCATCACACGCTGAGATTTGCATTCTCTCGCAAAATGTCATCTTCCCTTACAACGACGACAAATAATATCACGTGTGTGCCTTGTTGACGCCATGGAAGAAGAAGAGCTCTGCGCAGGCCTAGCAGGTGTGCTCTTGGCAGAGAGTGGTGATTGTGCCTGCTTTCTTGTATCACGGCTGGAGGTGGCACCTGATGGAGGTGATGGTGTAGTGGAAGTATAGGATGCACGTGGTGTCCATGATGAAGGTCGACCTGCAGAAAAGTTAGGTCGCGCCAATGCCTGTTAATCCCGCACTTCATGTTCAGCTTTACAAGCAAGATGGACTAAACGAGTGATATAATTATACTCCTTATACTCTATAATGGTCCGAATCTCTCTATTTAATCCACCCATAAAATGTGGAAGCATAGCTTCATCCTCCTAAAAAATACCACACCTAATCATGCCAGTTTGTAATTCTTGATAATATTCTTCTACTGAATATTTTCCTTGTCTTAAACGCTACAATTTTTGAATTAATTCACGTTGATAATATGGTGGAACCCAACGAGTACACATAGCAGTTTTCAAAGCAGCCCAAGTAGCTGGAATAGGATATAATCTACAATGTTCAGACCACCAAACACATGCAAAGCTAGTGAAAGCACAAACAGCAGCAGGAACACGTCTCTCCTCATGATATTGTAAACATGTAAATCGTTGTTCAGTTTCTAACTCCCAAGTAAGATATATATCAGGAACATATCTACCCTCAAATGGTGGAATATTCAATTTCAGTTTAGGGAGATGGTCATGATCTCGTACCTGAGGGAGAGCCCTACCATTGCCATTATTTGCATGTGGACGGCCTAGTCGTTGTGGTGCTGGTGGTTGCACGTAGTTCTGATTTTGATCAACCTCATCCTCGCAATCTCCCGCATAATCATCCTCCTCCACATCAGCAGCAGGAGCCACATAAGTATCAACAGCAGCACCAGCAGTTTGGCCAGGCTGAAGAGGGACACGGCTCGCTCGGCGGAGGGTTGTTTCGCGATGTGGAGGTAGTCGTCGTTGTTGCTGTTGTTGCAGAGGTGCGGCAGGTGCACCTGTTGGTGGAAGATGCGCAAGCAGTTCATTAAATCTGTTATTGAGCTTTGTTTCAAACGTCTTCTCGAGGCCAGTGATCTTATCCATGGCCTCTTCTAAATTGTTCAGCACATCTTGCACCTGTTCAGTCATCATTTGTTGAAACTTATCATGAAGCTCGTTGTTCTTTAAGTTCTCCCAGTCAATCTCGTCGGCTTGTGATCCTGGCATGGTTAGCAGCAATAGAAACACACAAGAATATGATCCTACAGACTACTAACAAGTGGTGGTAGTTGTGGGTGTCACAAATCCGTCAAGCAAATCTCAAATTCTTACCAGTTCTTACCCAGCAGCAGCCGGTGATTGGCAACCGATGTAGTCAAAACTCTCAAAGCTTGGATAGAGCGATTACCAGGGAGAGTCAAACACACGATGTAGATGTATGTGGAGCTGGGAAGGCTTATAATATGGTAGCAAAAAGGGTCAGCAATAATCAATTCAGAGATGCAAAGTTGAATAAGCGCTCAACGACGGTCTTGTCTTTGGTCCTAGGCTAGACCGTGCTAGAGACGCGAGCCTAGAACACTAACAAAATCACGGCGCTGCACGCAAACAAGGGAGGAGCACACTCTCAATTTTTTTATCTTTTTTTTTCCTTTTTTTGCACTATTTTTTCCTCTCTTTTTTTGCTCCGCAACAATTTTTTTCGAAAAAGTCTACAAATGGCCTAAAAACTGCCTAGCCAGAATTTTCCAGACTTAGTTTTTTTTTAGCTGGAACTATTTTTCGACTGCGGGTAACACGGAAGTTTGGGAGTCCTTATCTGTCACGACTCGGAGTATGGCGTGATCTGGAAATCCAAAACAGAGTAACAAAATACTGGACTCGGAATAGGACTAATGGCGGAGATGAATCCGGTGTAACTCGGACTGGTGGCAGAGATGAACCTGGTGGAACTCGGACTGGTGGCGGATATATGTTGGCGTATATGGACTTGGATTGGCGGTGAATATGTGGAGGTGGTATATGGCAGCGGTAATGAAGTTGGTGCGGTGGTGGTATATGGCAGCAGCGACGTGACAACCTGTGAACAGAACTCGAAACTCTAAAGGACTAGATGCTAAGACCAGCAACTTGACACGACGATGGAACCGCAAATTCAACAAAGCAAATACAGAAAAGATTATGCAAAGGCTCAGATTGGTTCGGATAGGATGAACTAACCCTAATTTTTTGGCTTTTTCGTTGACTATAGGTATGAAGAACAGACTCGATCTAAACTACGAAAACTGTAAAATCTCACCGAGCAACCTGGAAATCTTATACCACTTGATAGAGGCAAAGGTGTCCCAATGTTTCGATGAGATGGTGGCTATCGTTTTCTGTGGGAGTCAACCTTGACGATCCGACTACGAACGTGCGAGACGTCGCGCCTTAACAATCGCTAAACCAACTTCCGAGGGTTATTGACCACGCCGGAGCATGATCAACCTGACCACGAGGGCTTGTTTCCTGCGAGCAAACAGAGAACAAGCAAGAAACTAAGATTGCAATCTGGATATTGCGAATATAAGAGGAAAGCTTTATTAATGAAGGTGGGGTTATGTGACGCCTTGGTCTGGTCGTTGAACACAAACAAAGTACGCGAAGTTGCAGCTATGGCAAACTTTTAATCTAAACAAAACCCAAAGTCTAAACGATGCCCTAAGGGCTGTATATATGGATGAAGAGGGGGAATTTCGTGGCCCTTGGGGAAGGGGTCCGAAACCAACCCTATCTCTTGTTTCCCCACACATACGGACTCTAAAAACCGCCTATACTTATGTATTTTGAAATTACATGGGCCTGGCCCAATAATAAGGTGACGCAACACCTAGAATAGCCTCTGGACGAAGTTTATTAAGTGGCATCTTGTATATTTCGTCCAAGGCTTGATGCACTCATTATGGTGGCTTCAAAGTCCTGAAATCATCACTTGTAACTCCGTTCTTGTTCCCCTTGCGCATGCCATCAACTCCATGCTTGTTCTTGCTCCAATGTTCATCCCTCTTATCCATGCCAGGCCCTTCATTTGTAAGCAAAACAAATGTATCCAATTTAGGCAGCATCATATTCTCATGAACATTAGAATCATTACCAAGAAAAGAAAGTACCTGATAATTTAATTGGCGTGCGCAAGCTCTAGTAATTGGTCTAGTATGTATAGCAGCAGGGGCTGTGGGTGTAACAATGGTATTGATGTCCTCATCAGGCGGTGGTGTAAAAGATTTAAGCTTTAGAGCTGGAGCTCGAGGATGGGAAGGCTGAGGAAGAAGAAGGCATGGGGTAAAAAGATGGGTCCTTATCCTCTTATAAAGGCAGTGGATATCAAGCGCCCCCTTACGAGCCTTAAAACTTTCCTATTCCCAAGGGGTCATGCAAACGGCACGGTGGGATTACCCAAACCCGTATTGATCAGAATCCTACAATAAGGGGACATGATCTCTGCTTTGACAAGACGTGTTAATGAAGACCGCGCCTCGAAACGCGAAACGGGAGGCTAAAAAAAGGTTCGAAATAATAATAAGGCCAGGCATAATGTCTCGCCGAAAAAGCTGTCAGTGGACATGGCTTATTTTGTTTAAGTATTTTACCCTTGTGGTTCAGGGTTGTAACTGTTATATAGAGCCGGATATAGTTCTCTTGTTCAACTGCTATGGAGTATTCGGAAGAGGAACCCGCCTTGCAATGCCGAAGACAATCTGTGCACCGGACACATCGTCATTGAAGCCTGGTTCAGGGGCTACTGAGGGAGTCCTGGATCAGGGGGTCCCCGGGCGTCCGGGCTATGTGATATGGGTCGGACTGGTGGGCTGTGCAGATACAAGATAGAAGGCCTTCCCCCGTGTCCGAATGGGACTCTCCTTTGCGTGGATGGCAAGCTTGGCGTTCGGATGTATAGTTACCTTTCTTTGTAACTGACTATTTACAACCTTAGGCCCCTCTGATGTCTATATAAACCAGAGGGTTTAGTCCATAAATGCTAAGACAAATCATACAGGCTAGACAGCTAGGGTTTAGCCATTACGATCTCGAGGTAGATCAACTCTTGTAACCCCTATACTCATCAAAGTCAATCAAGCAGGAAGTAGGGTATTACCTCCATTAAGAGGGCCTGAACCTAGGTAAAACATCGTGTCCCCTGCCCCCTGTTACCTTCGATCCTCAGGCGCATAGTTCGGGACCCCCTACCCGAGATCGGCTAGTTTTGACACTGACAACTATATAATTAGGTATCTTGTAAGGACCCTTAAAATCTTTGGGAAAATGCTCATACGCAAAGCCAATACCAGACACGGCACCTCGAGACTCCTAGTGCTCAACCTGACCTCAGCTGAAGTTGAAGGTATCACAGGGGGCGACTCCTAATCTCCCTGGTTTGCTGCTTCTGCCTGTTGGTGGGCCCTGGCAGTGTTCATGAGCGCTTGAGACGCACTTCAAGGATCGGACGTGTTCCGGCATCGTTCACTACTGGAGACTGCGGGCGACTCAATACGCCGGCTATAACTATGACTCGGGAGGGGAGTCGAGTGCACACGATCACGGCTGTAGGAATAAGCCGCTTGTTGTGCAATGGCTGTCTATAAAAGCTCCACCGCATTCCAGGTTTCAACTGCGACTGGTGACTGACCGGTGGTCGGGATCGCCACCAGCCGGGTTGCTACTGCTAACATGTTATCCACTGGGTTAGAAAAGTGTCCGGGTGGCGTCAAAACACGTTGAGGCGGTGTCTGATTGTGGGTGGTTTAGGCGCCAGCTCCTCCCTCCGAGCTAGCTCAGGCTGGTGAGGTTGAGCTGCTGCCCGATTCCCTGGCATATCTGTGTTTAACTGAGGGTTCACCCGCGCATCTGGAGTGCTTGGACATGCCCCTGGTGTGTTAAATAGATTCATGGGCTCTTAATGCAAGGGCAGGCGCGTCTGGTGCCTCCTACGAAGAACTGCATTGGAAGCGTTCTGATCCAGACTTAGATGCCAAGCTTCTGCCTTCGCGCTCTGACTCAGCCCCAATCTGAGCCCGTCGTTTCCATCCTGATATTTTCTGCATTGATATCCTCCTGGGCCTTGGTCATCTGATCCTTAAGCCTCGCGATCTCCGCATTGCGTTCTTTTTGGTTTTCGGCTGTGACCTCGGTCCCCATCAAAGTCGTTAATTCATTCATCAACTCCAAGAAAGTCTGAGCCGGCGTCCTGGCTGAGCCAGAACCTGAGGGGTCGATCGCTGCTGCTCCAGCCGCCATGTTGTCAAGAGCCGGAGTCGTGCCTACCATGAAGATGGCGGTGACACGTCACCAAAGTATCTATAATTTTTTATTGTTCCATGCTATTATATTATCTATTTTGGATGTTTTATATGAATTAATATGCCGTTTTATATATTTTTGGGACTAACCTATTAACCTAGGACCCAGTGCAAGTTTCTGTATTTCCTTGTTTTTGATTTTTACAAAAAAGGAATATCAAACAAAGTCCAAACGGAATAAAATTTTATGATGATTTTTCTTGGACCAGAAGACATCCACGGAGCTGGGAGACGGGGTCAGAAGATGGCCGAGGAGGCCAGAAGCCTGCCAGGCACGCCCTAGGGGGGCACCCTAAGGGCTTGTGGGCCCCTCGGGACTCCTCAACCCTAGTTCTTGCGCTATAAAATCCCAAATATTCCCAAATCACCAGAAGCGTCCACCAAAATACTTTTCGGCTGCCGCAAGCCTCTATTCCCATGAGATCCCATCTAGGGCCTTTTCCGGCATCCTGCTGGAGGGGGATTCAATCAGGGAGGGCATCTACATCAACCTTATTGCCCTTCCGATGAAGCATTGCCCTTGTCCCCTTGAGATGTGGTGCAAACTTCGCTGGTGCATCCAAGCCCCGTGATATGATACGCTCTTTCACACATAAGCCACCTTTTATCTTCCTCAAAACAGCCACCATACCTACCTATTATGGCAATTACATAGCCATTCTGAGATATATATAGCCATGCAACTTCCACCGTTCCGTTTTATTATGACACATATCATTATTTTCATATTGCTTTGCATGATCATATAGTTGGCATAGTATTTGTGGCTTGGCCACCATTCATATTTTTTTATACATGTCACGATATTTCATTGCATCCCGGTACACCGCTGGAGGCATTCATATACAGTCATATTTTTGTTCCATTATTGAGTTGTAAGTAAATACAAGTGTGATGATCATCATTATTAGAGCATTGTCCCATGTGAGGAAAGGATTATGGAGACTGTGATTCCCTTAAAAGTTGGGATGAGACTCTGGACTAAAATAAAAAGAGTCCAAAGAGCTCAAAATAAAAAAAAAGATCAAAGAGCCCAAAAAGAAAAATAAATAGAAAAAAGGAAAAAAAAGGAAAAAAAAGAGAGAGAGAAAGAGAGAAGGGACAATGTTACTGTCCTTTTCCACACTTGTGCTTCAAAGTAGCCCCATTTCATTCATGATAGAGAGTCTCCTATGTTGTCACTTTCATATATTACTAGTGAGAATTTTTTGTTATAGAACTTGGCTTGTATATTCCAATGATGGGCTTCCTCAAATGCCCTAGGTGTTCATGAACAAGCAAGTTGGATGCACACCCACTTGTTTTATTTTGAGCTTTCATACACTTATAGCTCTAGTGCATCCGTTGCATGGCAGTCCCAACTCCTTGTATTGGCATCAATGGGCATCTCCATAGCCCGTTGATTAGCCTCATCAGTGTGAGACTTTCTCCCTTTTTGTCTTCTCCACACAACCTCCAACATCATATTCTATTCCACCCATAGTGCTATATCCATGGCTCACGCTCATATATTGTGTGAGAGTTGAAAAAGCTGAAGCGCGCTAAAAAGTATGAAACAATTGATTGGTTTGTCATCGGGGTTGTGCATGATAAATACTTTGTTTTAATAAGATGGAGCATGACAAGAATATATGATTTTAGGGATAACTTTCTCTAGCCATGATATTTTGAAAAGGCATGATTGCTTTTTAGTATACTTGGAGTATTATTGTTTTATGTCAATATTAAACTTTTGTTTTGAATATTACGGATCTGAATATTCATACCACATAAAGAAAGATTACATGATAAACATGATAGGTAGCATTCCACATCAGAAATTCTATTTTTATTATTTACCTACTTGAGGACGAGCAGGAATTAAGCTTGGGGATGCTTGATACGTCTCCAACGTATATATAATTTTTTATTATTCCACGCTATTACATTATCCATCTTGGATGTTTTCTATGTGTTATTATGCTATTTTATATCATTTTTTGGACTAACTTACTAACCTAGTGCCAAGTGCCAGTTGGGAGGGAAACGAATCGACATCTCGATGTGATACAACCCTTTCCATTTTCGTTGGGAAAGAACAACAAAGTCCGTCTGAACCCTCCACTGAAGAAATAAGAGGAGAGCAAAGCGCTAATGGCGCTGCTTTTTCCTTGTTTTTGCCTTTACAAAAAATCAATACCAAAAGGAACAAAACTTTTTAACGATTTTGCATGGACCAGAAGACACCCTAGAAGGTTCATCAGGAGGCCAGACGGTCCACGAGAGAGCCACAAGCTCGAAGGGCGCACTCTAGGGGGGGGGGCATCCTAAGCTTGTGGGCCCCCCCGTGGCACTTCCAACCCTAATTCTTCTTATATAAACACCCAAATATTCCCCCAGAGGGTACTCCAAAAATAATTTTCCGCCGCCACAAGTTTCTGTCCTCATGAGATCCCATCTGGAGGCCTTTTCTGCTACTCTGCTGGAGAGGAATTCGATCATCGAGGGCTTCTACATCAACCTTGCTGCCCTTCCAATGATGTGTGAGTAGTTTACCATAGACCTACGGATCCATAGCTAGTAGCTAGATGGCTTATTCTCTCTCTTTGATCATTAATACAATGTTCTCCTTGATGTTCTTGGAGATCTATTTGATGTAATCTTCTTTTTGCGATGCATTTGTTGAGATCCGATGAATTGTGGGTTTATGATTAGATTATCTATGAATAATATTTGAGTCTTCTCTCAACTTTTTTATGCATGATTAAGATAGCTTTGTATTTCTCTCCGATCTATTGATTTGGTTTGGCCAACTAGATTGATTTTTATTGCAATGGGAGAGGTGCTTTATGGGTTCAACCTTGCAGTGCTTATTCCCAGTGACAGAAAGGGACATGCCATGTATTTGTATTGTTGCCATTAAGGATAAAAATATGAGGTTTGTTCATATTGATTTGGTCTATCCCTCTACATCATGTCATCTTGCTTAAGGCGTTACTCTGTTCTTGTTAACTTAATACACTAGATGCATGCTGGATAGCGGTCGATGTGTGGAGTAATAGTAGTAGATGCAGGCAGGAGCCGGTCTACTTTTCACATACGCTATGCCTATATTCATGATCATTGCCTTAGATATCGTCATAGCTATGCGCTTTTCTATCAATTGATCAACAATAATTTGTTTACCCATCATATGCTTTCATTCAAGAGAGAAGCCTCTAGTAAAAACTATGGCCCCCGGGTCTATTTTTATCTTATTATTTTCATACCTATAAGGTCAAAAATAAATTGCAGCAAGGTATTTTTGGGTTTTTAGTTTTACAGATCTGAAAATAATATGATAAGAATAGACCCCGGGGCCATAGTTTTCACTAGAGGCTTCTCTCTTGAACGAAAGCATATGACGGATAAACAAATTACTGTTGAGGAATTGATAGAAAAGTGCATAGTTATGAAGATATCTAAGGAAATGATCATGAATATAGGCATCACGTCCGTGACAAGTAGACCGACTCCTGCCTACATCTACTACTATTACTCCACACATCAACCGCTATCCAGCATGCATATAGTGTATTAAGTTCATGGAGAAACGGAGTAATGCAATAAGAACGATGACATGATGTAGACAGGATCTATTCATGTAGGAATAGACCCCATCTTGTTATCCTTAATAGCAATGACTAATACGTGTCTTGTTGCCCCTTCTGTCACTGGGAAAGAACACCGCACAATCGAACCCATCATTAAGTTAACAAGAATGGAGTAACACCTTAAGCAAGATGACATGATGTAGAGGGATAGATCCAATCAATATGAACAAACCCCATCTTTTTATCCTTAATGTCAACAATACAAATACATGTCATGTCCCCTTCTGACACTGGGTATGAGTAGTGCAAGATTGAACCCAATACAAACCACCTCTCCCATTGCAAGAAAAATCAATCTAGTCGGCCAAACCAAATCAATAGATCAGAGGCAAATACAAAGCTATCTTAATCATGCATAAAAGAGTTCAGAGAAGACTCAAATACTATTCATAATAATATGATCGTAAACACGCAATCCATCGGATCTCAACAAACGCATTGGAAAAGAAGATTACATCGAATAGATCTCCAAGAACATCTAGGAGAACATTGTATTGAAGATCAAAGAGAGGGAACAAGTCATCTAGCTACTTGATATGGACCCGTAGGTATGTGGTAAACTACTCACACATCATCAGATGGGAAACAATGTTGATGTAGAGGCCCTCCATGATCAAATCCCCCTCCGGCAGAGTACCGGAACAAGTCGAGAGATGGGATCTCACTAGGACAGAAACTTGCGGTGGCGGAAAAGTATTTTTGGTGTGCCCTATGGTATAGGGGGAATATTTGGGTACTTATGGAGATGAGATTAGGGTTGGAGGAGCATCAGGGGGCCCACAACCCTGGGGGCACGCCTCTCGAGCTTGTCGCCAACTGGTGCCCCCTCTGGCCCCCTCCCGAAGGATCCTAGGTGTCTTCTGGTCCAAGAAAAATCCTCAAAAAGTTTTGTTTCATTTGGACTCCGTTTGGTATTGATTTTCTGTAAAAGACAAAAACAAAAAAAACAGCAACTGGCACATGGCACTAGGTTAATAGGTTTGTCACAAAAAATGATATAAAATAGCATAATGATGCATATAAAACATCCAAGATGGATAATATAGTAGCATGGAACAATCAAAAATTATAGATATGTTGGAGACGTATCAAGCATCCCCAAGCTTAATTTCTGCTCGTCCTCGAGTAGGTAACCGATAAAAATAGAATTTTTGATGTGGAAGGCTACCTAACATGTTCATCATGTAATCTTTCTTTATGTGGAATAAATATTCATATCCATAAGATTCAAAACAAGACTTTAATATTTACATAAAAACAATAATACTTCAAGCATACTAAAAAGTAATCATGTCTTCTCAAAATATCATGGCTAAAGAAATTTATCCCTACAAAATCATATAATAATGTCATGATCTATCTTCTTAACACAAAATATTTATCATGCACAACCCAGATGACAAGCCAAGCAATTGGTTCATACTATTTAATGCTCTTCATCCTTTTCAACTTTCACACAATACATGAGCGTGAGCCATGGCTATAGCACTATGGGTGGAATAGAATATGATGGTGGAGCTATGTGGAGAAGACAAAAAGGAGAAAGTCTCACATCGACGAGGCTAATCAATGGGCTATAGAGATGCCCATCAATTGATGTCAATGCAAGGAGTAGGGATTGCCATGAAACAGATGCACTAGAGCTATAAGTGTATGACATCTCAAAAGAAAACTAAGTGGGTGTGCATCCAACTTGCTTGCTTACGAAGACCTAGGGTTTTTGAGGAAGCTCATCGTTGGAATATATATCTATAATGAGAAATTCCCTCTAGTAACATATGAGACGCTCTATCATCAATAGCATGGTGCTACTTTGAAGCGCAAGTGTGGAAAAGGATAGTAACATTGTCCCTTCTCTAATTTTCTCTCATTTTTTACTTTTCTCTTTTTTTCCTTTTTGGGCTCTTTGGCCTCTTTTTTCAGGCTCTTTGGCCTCTTTTTATTTATTTAAGTCCGGAGTCTCATCCCGATTTGTTGGGAAATCATAGTATCCATCATCTTTCCTCACATGGGACAATGCTCTAATAATGCTGATCATCACACTTTTATTTACTTACAACTCAAGAATTACAGCTCGATACTAGAACAAAGATATGACTCGATATGAATGCCTCCTGCGGTGCACCGGGATGTGCAATGATCGAGCGCGACATGTATAAAAAATATGAATGGTGGCCAAGCCACAAATACTATGCCAACTAAATGATCACGCAAAGCAATATGACAATGATGGTATGTGTCATAATAAAACGAAACGGTGGAAGTTGCATGGCAATATATCTCGGAATTACTATGGAAATGCCATAATAGGTAGGTAGGTGGCTGTTTTGAGGAAGATATAAGGTGGCTTATGTGTGAAGGAGAATATCATAGCATGGGGTTTGGATGCACCAATGAAGTTTTCACCAACTCTCAAGGTGAGAAAGGGAAATGCACGGTACCGAAGAGGCTAGCAATGGTGGAAGGGTGACAGTGTGTATAATCCATGGACTCAACGTTAGTCATATAGAACTCAAAAACTTATTCCAAAGGTTTATTAGCCCTCAAAGCAAATTACTACTATGCATGATCTTAAGGGGATAGATTGATAGGAAACGACCATCGCTCGTCTCTGACCACTACTCATAAGGAAGACAATCAAAATAAATCGTGCTCTAACTTCATCGCATAACGAGAGACCATGCGTGTGCTTAGGGAATCACAAACCTTAACACAAATATTCTTCCTAAACCAAATTACTCACTAGCATGACTATAATATCACCATCTTTATATCTCAAAATAAATGCAAGGAATCAAACTTCTCATATATTCAATGATCTTCATGGGAGTTTTTACTTTATCCATCTTGAATACCTTATCATATTAGGACTAAATTCATAACCCAAGAAAATTTCCATACTATTTATAAGACTCTCAAAATAATATAAGTGAAGTACGAGAGTTCATCAATTTATTCAAAATAAAACCACCACTTTGCTCTAAAAAGACATAAGTGAAGCATTAGAGTAACTACCTAGCTCAAAAGATATAAGTGAAGCACATAGAGTATTCTAATAAATTAACAATTAATGTGCGTCCCTCTCAAAAGGTGTGTACAGCAAGGATGATTGTGGCAAACTAAAAAGAAAAGACTCATATAATAAAAGAAGCTCCAAGCAAAACACATATCATGGGGTGAATAAAAATATAGCCTCAAGTAATTTACCGATGGATCGTAGACAAAAGAGGGATGCCATCTGGGGTATCCCCAAGCTTAGATGCTTGGTTATTCTTGAATATTACCTTGGGGTGCCTTGGTCATCCCTAAGCTTAGGATCTTGCCACTCCTTATTCCGTAGTCCATCGAAACTGCACCCAAAACTTGAAAACTTCACAACACAGAACTCAATAGAAAACTCGTGAGATCCGATAGTGAGACATAGCAAATAACCACTTTTAGTTATTGTTCTAAAATCATTCCAATTTTATATTTGTGCTATATCTACTGTAGTATAACTTCTCCATGGCTCATACCCCCTGATACTACCCATAGATTCATCAAAATAAGCAAACAACACAATGAAAACAGAATCTGTCAATAACAGAACAGTCTGTAGTAATCTAGACTTTAGCCAAACTTCTATAACTCCAAAAATTCTAAAAACTTAGGACACCATGGGCAATTTGTATATAAATAAAGTGGAAAAATTCATAATTTTTTGTCTCCCTAGTGATTTTTAACAATTCTTCTACTGGACTTAAAAGTTTCTGTTTTTTCACAGAATCAAATCAACAATCTTCCAAACCATCCCAAAGGACTTACTTGGCACAAACACTAACTAAAACACTAAACCACAATCATAACAGAATCATAATTGCATATTTATTAAAAAGACAGAAGTAAATATATATATATATATATATATATATATATATATATATATATATATATATATATATATATATATATATATATATATATATATAATTGGGCTGCCTCCCAACAAGCGCTATTGTTTTACGCCCTTAGCTAGGCATATTGCATAGATCTAGGTATTGTAGTAAGAGTGAGGAAAATCATCCATGCTCATATCATATTCCCTCCTTCGGGCATCGAGCTTTCTTTGTGGTAAGAAAAAATAATCAAAGGGGCTAAATTTAATAGAATACGGATCTATAAGATGAAGTTTAAGAGGAGGAGGTTCCTCCTTTGGCCCTTTATGTGTGATCACTATTTCTTCATTATAGACATTCCTTTGATTGTAGTTCCTAAGCCTTTCCTTAAGAACATGACCTAGCACGTTATTTTTCATAGCAAAATTATCATTGAGTTCAGAAATCTTGTCAATCAAAATAGTTGGAGGAACAATTTTCCTTAGGTTTTCATTGTAAGCAGCATAATCTGGAGATTGTAATCTCCTTATCTCTTCTTGATTAAAAATGAGCTCCTCTATAGGAGGGCAACCACCATTAATATTGCAATGAGCAAGGATTTCACTAGCTTCTTTCATGATATGCCCAAATTCATAATCTAGAAATATAGTTGTAACACGCTTAACGGAAATTCATGAATATTAGAAAATTATAAGAAGATACTTTGTATGCAAGGATGCATGTGAACAAATTGTCCTTCAATTTCAACTATAAGCAAAGAGATAGCATCCACATGACTAGAAGTTTTGTTAAGAATTGAACCTCCTAGCATAGGTAATGTATCGGCACAAGTAAAGAAATCTTGGATAACACCTTCTCCAATAATATTACCGTTACCTACATAGAGCTTTTTAGTGTGCATGACAGTAGGTTCTTCCTCATGAGGATCATCATTAGCAAAATCATCAAATTTTCCCTCAAGATTATTACTAGTTTTTCAATGGTAACCTCCCCAGATTCAGACGTGATGGCAAAGCAAGCAATCTAGCACACAAGCAAATAAAAAGCAAACAAAAAGACAAAAGGAAAGAAGGCGAATAAAAAGGCAAATATTTTTGTGTTTTTCTGAACATGTTTTAGAAGTGGGGGAGGAAAATGAGAGGCAAATGGCGAATAATGTAAATGCAAGAGATGAGAGTTTATGATGGGTACTTGATGTCGCTTGAACTACAACGGTATTTCCCCAAAGAGGAAGGGATGATGCAACTCAACTATGGTAGGTATTCAATCCAGTAGGAGAACCAAGCAACACTATGCAAACGGTACCTGCACAAAAAGAACAAATACCTGCAACCCGATGCTTATGAGGGGTTGTCAATCCCTCTTACGGGAAACAGCTTAGGAAATTGTCAAGTTGAGGGATAAAATTGTCATAGATTGGATAAATGGATCTCCATAAAACGCGAAATAAAATAAGTAACGGAAAATTGCAGCAAGGTATTTTTGGGTTTTTGGAGTAATAGATCTGAAAATAAAAGCAAATAAAAATAGATCTCAAAGACAAATAATAGATCGGAAAGCAAATATGATAATGAATAGACCCAGGGGCCATAGATTGCACTAGTGGCTTCTCTCAAGAAATAGCACACGGTGGGTAAACAAATTACTGTTGGGCAATTGATAGAACTTCAAATAATCATGGCGATATCCAGGCAATGATCAATATATAGGCATCACGTCCAAGATTAGTAGACCAACTCCTGCCTGCATCTACTACTATTACTCCACACATAGACCGCTATCCAGCATGCATCTAGTGTATTAAGTTCATGGAGAAACGGAGTATTGCAATAAGAACGATAACATGATGTAGACTAGATCTATTCTTGTAGGAATAGACCCCATCTTGTTACCCTTAATAGCAACAATCAATACGTGTCTTGTTGCCCCTTCTGTCACTGGGAAAGAACACCGCACGATCGAACCCATGACAAAGCACCTCTTCCCATGGCATGAAAAATTGTTCTAGTCAGCCTAACTAAACCAAAGATTTAAAGAAGAAATATGAGGCTATAAATAATCGTGTATATAAGAGATCAATGAAGACTCAAATAAATTTCATGGATAAAATATATTTGCTCATAAACTCAAAGTTCATCGGATCTGAACAAACACACCACATTTTTTTTTTGCATCAAACAGATCTCCAAGAGACCATTGTATTGAGAATCAAAAGAGAGAGAGGAAGCGATCTAGCTAGTGCATACGGACCCGTAGGTTTACAATGAACTACTCACGTATCATCAGAGAGGCACCAATGAGGATGAGGAACCCCTCCATGATGGTGTTTAGATTGGATCTCGTGGTTTTGGAACTTGCGGCGGCTAGAATTGTGTTTCATCGACTTCCCTAGGGTTTTAGGAATTTTTGGGTATTTATAGGGTGAAGAGGCGGTGCGAGAGGCCACCGACGTGGACACAACCCACCAGGGTGCGCCTGGGCCTCTAGGCGCGCCCATGTGAGTTGTGCCCCCTTCCCCTCTCATACTTCTTTGGCCCATGTTGTTCCTTCTGGTCCAGAAAAATTCTCCAAAAAGATTTGCTGCATTTGGACTCCGTTTGGTATTGATATTTGGCGAAGTAAAAAAACAAGCAAAAAACAACAACTGGCATTGGGCACTGTGCCAATAGGTTAGTCCCAAAAAATGATATAATGTTGCTATAAAATGATTGTGAAACATCCAAGAATGATAATATAACAACATGGAACAATCAAAAATTATAGATAAGTTGGAGACATATTAGCATCCCCAAGCTTAATTCCTACTCGTCCTTGAGTAGGTAAATGATAAAAACAGAATTTTTGATGTGAAATACTGCCTAGCATGTTCATCACATATTTTCTTTTGTTTTGTAGCATGGACATTTGGACTTCTATGTGGTTCAAAGCAATAGGCTAGTTTTGACATGAAGATTTCAATACTCAAGCATATCAACAAGCAACCATGTCTTTCAAAATATCAACACTAAAGCAAGTTATCCCTAACCCATCATGCTCAATCATTGATCCATTCATGAAATACACTCGCATATTAGCTACACCCAATGCTCAAGTACGATCATAGTGCCCTTAGTTGGTGATTTATAATAGAAGATGGAGACCCAAATAAAAATAAAAATTGCACAAAGTAAATAGAAATGCCCTTCGTAGAGGGGGGTAGGGATTTGTAGAGGTGCTAGAGCTCAAAGCTTAAATTGAGAGATAAAGTTTTTGAGAGGCATACTTTTCCCGTCAACGAAAACAACCGAGTAATTCCCAACACTTTCCATGCTAGATATATCATAGGCGGTTCCCAAACAGAAAATAAAGTTTATTCCTTTATCCACCATTCTTTCACATCCCATGGCTAGCCATATCCACGGGTGCCTTCCATGCCAACACTTTCCAAGGAATTTATTATTTGACAATATAAAGTAAATTTATTTTTCATTTCGGGACTGGGCATCCCTATTACCGTCGTACTCTCGTGCAATAAGTGAATAAACACTCATCTTGAGAATAACACATCTAGCATGGAAAATATTGGCCAACCCCTGCCACTTCCTGAGAGGTATGAGCACACAAAAAGGAAATTTATTTTGAAAATTAGAGATGGCACATACAAATTTGCTTAGAATGGCACGAGAATACCGCATATAGGTAGGTATGGTGGACTCATATGGCATAACTGGGTTCAATGATTTTGGATTCACAAGTAGTATCTTGACTTACTACAAGTGAGTGCTAGCAAATAGATTGAGAAGCAACCAACCAAGAAATGAAAAATCACATAGATGAGCATTAAGCATAATAACACCCAATAATGCACCAAAAGTAGGATGTAATTTCATTGCATAACTATTGACTTTCGTGCTTGCATAGGGAATCACAAACCTTAACACCAATATTCTTACTAAAGCATAATTACTCATGTTGTGGGAAACCACGGCCACCTATGGGGCCATGAGCCCCTTTGTGGTTCGGTAGGGGAATGGCCACGTTGCACAAAGAGCGGAGAAGCGTAACACAGCATGACAGAGATCACACGGGCAATTTTACCGAGGTTCGGGCCGCCGCGAGGCATAAAACCCTACTCCTGCTTTGGTGGATTGATAGTGGATTTTGGTGGAGAATGCTTTCGCTCTTGCGCGGCAGGGTTGCCTCGGGGCGAGAGCGGCTACGCGCGTATGGATATGCGAGGGTCCGAATCCTCTCTACGGTTGCCACGTGCCTCCTTTTATAGAACAAGGGGTCACCATAGTGGCAAATCAGTCATTACACACTGATTAGATAGCAAACAATGCTATCATACCTAACTTTGCAGGCGGACAGAGCGCATTAAATGAGTCGCTTAGTGTCACATCAGAACATGCCCGGCAAGCCTTGCCGGGTTGTTTTGCCAGCTTCGCTCCTGCTTGCCTAACACGTCTCAGGACGGGTGTCATTTGGAGGTTTTTTCCATAGGATGTGGCTGCCATGTGGCAAGAAGCAGTCACTTAGGGGCTTGACACTGCACTGATCTATGACTTGCGTCGCTGTGAGGTGGAGCAGTGAAGCTTTGGCGGGGCAGTCTGCCCTTGCTGTGTCCGACAGTCCTGTCGGGGTGGTCGGGTGGCTTGTCTTTTGGGCAACATCGTCCTCCCCAGGCTCGCCTGTCCGGCAAGGGAGGTTTTTCCCTTAGCGATATCTTGTTTCTCTAGCTTGACTTGGTCTTCTTGATCCGCATTTTGGTTCTTCAAAGAACTGGTCTCCAGTGTTTGGTCTGATCTTGGGTGCTGCAATCCTGTCCTTAGGCCTGTGCACAGTCTGGGCAGCAGACCCAGGGTTTTTTGCACCGACAGGAGCCCCCGGGCCTAGCCCGAACGCGCCGTCGAGCGTCGTCGGGGTAGTCCCTAACTAGTGCATAGGCAGGAGTGTAGCGGTGACTCATTCTTTGAGATCTTCTTTGCTTCTTCATTAACCTGAGCCCAGGTCAGTTTCCGGCTCTCCCGTGCGTCGTGTAACGCCAATTGTAGTGGGGCCACTCTTGTAATGGCTCATGAATGACTTTAACGCATGACGAGTAACTGCCAATTCACTCTTCCCGCCACGTTCTTATCCTTAGCCACATATGTTGCATGCATTGAGTGGGGTAGGTAACGGAGGCGCGTGGTGCAGGAGAGCTTCAAGGCAGGGGCCCGGTCTTCTTGGATTGGTGGAGGAGGACGGTGGTTACCCGCCGGGATATCATCCCCCAGCCCTAGCCCGCCTATAAAAGGAGGGGTGTGGGAGGAGTGGGAGTTCCCATCCATACACCTCTCCTCGTCCATCCTCTGCTTTCTTCTGGGTATGTCGAGAGGGAGAGCCCGAGGCCAGACCCCGGGCCCTAGCTTGGGGTCGGGATATGGAATACTTGCGCCGTCGCTTGGAGAGTAGGTGAAGGATGCGGTCATGCCTATGCTGGGGTATGATCCTTTTCCTGGCTTCATGCAGGGTCAATGGGAGTGAGCGGGCGACATGGTGGTAGCACCAGAGGTCGCGACTCTGGTGTGCTCGTCACCGCGCCGCCCGTGGCTTCAATCTTAGTGAGGGACGATGCAAACGACACCATGTCGTGGCCCATAATGGACGACGGGCGTGGTAGTCGATTATGTCTTATTCCCTCTTCTTGGGGTATTGTTCGTCCGGCGCACAGTCGGGCTTCTTGTCCTATGCATGCTTCTTCAAAAGGCGGTGGCTTTCTATCTTTGGGTCGTTGGGGGACGACCATGCTCTCTGTAGAGCCGCCCGAAGCGCCCGGTGTCTATCCTGGCCACCGCGGTGGGGGATTCGAGTAACGGTGGTGAGGAAGGTGGCGGCAACCCAGAACGTTCTGACAAGGCATGCTTACCAGTGGCACCATCGACACTGGTTGGGCTTCCGGCAGCGCCACTATCTGCACCGACCCTCTGGTTTCTTCCTCCCAGCCCGGGGGCGGTGCCATCCTGATCCTGGGGAGGCACCGAATCCCAGCCAGGCCCTCCCTCCGTCTTCTTCATCTCCCCCTGTAGTTTTGAAGAAGGGGAGAACAGAGTGAAGGAATCACGGGCTTTTTATCATTTTTTTAACCTAAAATATGTGGGAACTTGCCAAATTTTAGTTTGAATTATGTAAGGTCTATACATGTTTGATCAGCATATTAATGAAAAAGATAAACCTTGCCGAAGACCCGTGCATGTAATATGTCCATGCAGAGGTGGGATGCCTCTATACTTTTAAGTAAACAAGTTTCCCCAGCAGGCTATGCTGCGGTACCCTCGGTTTGTGCCATGGAGTTAGGCCTACTGGCACAAATCGTAAAGAGGACCAGCCCCCACCAGTGCTTTAACCCCAAAGGCCACTGCGACCATCCCTGACCGAAGCAACGTCGGGTCAAGGGATGGGAGCACCTAAGTTTCAAAGGCAGCGATGTTTCCTTATGCACAAGTCCCTACTTATAGAACACGTATGGATAAGAGAACAAACTTATCTGTTTGGCTTGCCGGGATCGCGATGTAGGCTCGTCTTCTCATCTCCTCTTTGGTACCAAGTCCATGGCAGGAGCACTGTAGTTTATGCAGATGAAAAGCGATGCCGATGCGATCTTATCTACATGGACATGCAATGCTCATGGTATGCTTATGCATGCATGAAATTTGTCAGCCCCCCAACGCTTCATTTATTTCTCTGTTGCACAGGGTCTGCGCTTGGATTTGTACAAGGGGTTACATGCAACTGAGGCAAAGCCTTCACAAAAGGGGGCTGCCGGGCATGACCCGACAGCCGCGCCTTACGGGTAGAACTTGCGGAGATGCTCAATATTCCATGAGTCATGCAACTTAATGCCATCTCCGATGTCCAGACGGACTGCGCCAGGTCTGGTGACTCGTACTACCTGGTAAGGGCCTTCCCACTTTGGCGTCAACTTGTTTGCACCCTTGGCGGACTGAGCGTGCCTAAGGAAAAGGTCGGACAGAGCCCCGGGCCTAGCCCGAACGCGCCGTCGAGCGTCGTCGGGGTAGTCCCTAACTAGTGCATAGGCAGGAGTGTAGCGGTGACTCATTCTTTGAGATCTTCTTTGCTTCTTCATTAACCTGAGCCCAGGTCAGTTTAAGCTCTCCGTCGTCGTGTAACGCCAATTGTAGTGGGGCCACTCTTGTAATGGCTCATGAATGACTTTAACGCATGACGAGTAATCGCCAATTCACTCTTCCCGCCACGTTCTTATCCTTAGCCACATATGTTGCATGCATTGAGTGGGGTAGGTAACGGAGGCGTGGTGCAGGAGAGCTTCAAGGCGGGGCCGGTCTTCTTGGATTGGTGGAGGAGGACGGTGGTTACCGGCGGGATATCATCCCCAGCCCTAGCCCGCCTATAAAAGGAGGGGTGTGGGAGGTGGGAGTTCCCATCCATACACCTCTCCTCGTCCATCCTCTGCTTTCTTGGGTATGTCGAGAGGGAGAGCCCGAGGCCGGACCCGGCCCTAGCTTGGGGTCGGGATATGGAATACTTGCGCCGTCGCTGAGAGTAGGTGAAGGATGCGGTCATGCCTATGCTGGGTATGATCCTTTCCGGCTTCATGCAGGTCAATGGGAGTGGCCAGGCGACATGGTGGTAGCACCAGAGGTCGCGACTACTGGTGTGCTGTCGTCACCGCGCCGCCCGTGGCTTCAATCTTAGTGAGGGACGATGCAAACGACACCATGTCGTGGCCCATAATGGACGACGGGCGTGGTAGTCGATTATGTCTTATTCCCTCTTCTTGGGGTATTGTTCGTCCGGCGCACAGTCGGGCTTCTTGTCCTATGCATGCTTCTTCAAAAGGCGGTGGCTTTCTATCTTTGGGTCGTTGGGGGACGACCATGCTCTCAGAAGCCGCCAAGCGCCGGTGTCTATCCTGCCACCGCGGTGGGGATTCGAGTAACGGTGGTGAGGAAGGTGGCGGCAACCCAGAACGTTCTGACAAGGCATGCTTACCAGTGGCACCATCGACACTGGTTGGGCTTCCGGCAGCGCCACTATCTGCACCGACCCTCTGGTTTCTTCCTCCCAGCCCGGGGGCGGTGCCATCCTGATCCCGGGAGGCACGAATCCCAGCCAGGCCCTCCTCCGTCTTCTTCATCTCCCCTGTAGTTTTGAAGAAGGGAGAACAGAGTGAAGGAATCACGGGCTTTTTATCATTTTTTTAACCTAAAATATGTGGGAACTTGCCAAATTTTAGTTTGAATTATGTAAGGTCTATACATGTTTGATCAGCATATTAATGAAAAAGATAAACCTTGCCGAAGACCCGTGCATGTAATATGTCCATGCAGAGGTGGGATGCCTCTATACTTTTAAGTAAACAAGTTTCCCCCAGCAGGCTATGCTGCCGGTACCCTCAGTTTGTGCCGCGGAGTTAGGCCTACCTGGCACAAATCGTAAAGAGGGACCAGCCCCCCACCAGTACTTTAACCCCAAAGGCCACTGCGACCATCCTGACCGAAGCAACGTTCGGGTCAAGGGATGGGAGCACCTAAGTTTCAAAGGCAGCGATGTTTCCTTATGCACAAGTCCCTACTTATAGAACACGTATGGATAAGAGAACAAACTTATCTGTTTGGCTTGCCGGGGATCGCGATGTAGGCTCGTCTTCTCATCTCCTCTTTGGTACCAAGTCCATGGCAGGAGCCTGTAGTTTATGCAGATGAAAACGATGCCAGATGCGATCTTATCTACATGGACATGCAATGCTCATGGTATGCTTATGCATGCATGAAATTTGTCAGCCCCCCCCCCAACGCTTCATTTATTTCTCTGTTGCACAGGGTCTGCGCTTGGATTTGTACAAGGGGTTACATGCAACTGAGGCAAAGCCTTCACAAAAGGGGGCTGCCGGGCATGACCCGACAGCCGCGCCTTACGGGTAGAACTTGCGGAGATGCTCAATATTCCATGAGTCATGCAACTTAATGCCATCTCCGATGTCCAGACGGACTGCGCCAGGTCTGGTGACTCGTACTACCTGGTAAGGGCCTTCCCACTTTGGCGTCAACTTGTTTGCACCCTTGGCGGACTGAACGTGCCTAAGGAAAAGGTCGCCTTTCTCAAAACACTGGGCGTGAACCCTGCGGCTGTGATAGCGACGCAAGGCTTCCTGGTAGCATGCATCATGCATAGCAGCCCGGGCATGGTTCTCCTCGAGAAGCATAGCATCGTCACGCTGGTGCTATTCCTACAGTACTTCATCATAGGCAAGCACTCGAGGTGACCCATGGCTACTACCTCAAAGGAGACATTGTGCGTACTCGGGTATCAAGGAGTTAGCCATGGAGACGCCAAGGAGCAAGGAGAATCCGAAGAGGAAGATGGACGTGAAGACGGAGAAGGAAAAGGGCTAAGCCAGCAGAAGCCCGGACGATCCGGACCGCCGTCCGGACGATCCGGCCTCAGCCCGGATGATCTGGACCCCGGCCCGGACGATCCGGCTAAGCTGCCCAACGACACCCGATGCTTCAACATGAAGCCGAATCATCCGGACCCAGGCCCGGATCATCCGGCCACACCCGGACGTCCGGACCAGGACCCGGACATCCGGCCCTCCCGCAGCTGCTCCAACACATCCGGATCATCCGGACACCGACCCGGATCATCCGGACCCCCGAAGTCCGGATCATCCGGACCAACTCCCGGATCATCCGGCCACTGCCTGCGTGCGTGACTTGGGCCGAGGCCCGTGTACCTGTTTCGTCCCCTCACTTACCCCTTCGCCCCTTGGGCTATAAACAGACCTCCTCCTCCTCATTTTTAGGGTTAGCAAAGTAGTAGGTCATTAGAGATAGAGCTTTGCTCATCCATATCGGATCGTCTCCTCGAGAGTGACCGGCCCTCTGAGAGAAGATCCCCTTGGATTCAAGACCCCCTCTTGGGTGGCCCCATCAAGACGTCCTTACGGAGAATAACCGGTTAGCGTTTGTACCGTCCGTTGTTGACTTCGGATCTTGTATCTCACCTTTGTGTTCATCGATCTAGCGCATGTGTGATCTATTCTTGTTGGTTTAGTGTTTCCTCTTGTGTTTTCCCTTGTGTTTCCCCGTGTGTTCATCGTGTTCTTAGTTGGGATCCGCTCCTTTCGTGAAAGATTGGCCGCACGGAGTTCCACTCCACATCATCTTGGTATCATGAGCCACGTTGATCACGATTTCGGAGCCTCCCCGTTGTGTTTTCTAGCTTGATTTTGTTGTTTTTTCGTCCTAATCCGAAAATCCCCACAAAATAGACCAACAAATTTTCTTGTGATTTGTGAGTTTTGATGATGTTCTGTTGGTTTTGATCCGTGATATTGTTGTGTTGCAAGTGGATCTAGCCTTCCCCCACCATCTCCACCTCGTAATCCCTCCAAAATCCGCGAAATCCCCGAATTTGTGGCCGTTTTTGAGTTCATCCCGAGCCATCCCCGAGCGAGTTTGACCCGCCCGGATCATCCGGCTGTTCGCCTGGATCATCCGGATCCGCCTGGATCATCCGGCTCCTGGCCCGGATCATCCGGCTTCCCCTGACCAAACTGCATTTCCTGCAGTTTTTGACCACCGCCGCCTACGCCTCCGCATACCCACTTCGACCACCACCACCTAACTTACGCAAACCCCTTCGCAAACCTTCCCAATACCCCAACCCATACCGCCACTTGACCTCTACCTACTCCGACACTTTTTGTCGCACTTGGTTTTGAGAATTTGAGTTGTGGATCACCGTTTCCTTTCGTATTTCGGCTACCTAGGGACGGTTCGACATCAACATCACCACCGCTCATTTTCGCCAAGGACTACTACGAACGACTACACCCTTGTGGTTGGCATCATCTTGGTATTGTGATATCATCATACTCTCTTGCATTTGCATTGATAACCCCATAGCCTTACTTTTGCGTAGCTTACCCATCGAGACTAGCCTTTGAGATTGCCGACAACGTGACTTGTGCACATTAGTGATCGTACATCCCATAGCATACATACTATCATCGTGTTGCATATCTTGGAATCATCTCTTGTGTCACAAAGTTGTCATCGCATACACAATTGCTATCTTGGTTCATGAAGCATTGCATGAAAAAAGAGCTCAAACAACAAAGAGCCAAACAATCTTTTAAGCAAAAGGGAAAGATAAGCTAAAACCATAGCATCATACAACATTAAGATTGTCATACTCGATCATCTTGGATCATATCTCCGGAACATCATACATAGAGCATACTTGGGATAGAAGTCGTTGCATTTTTCCTTAGTAGTTTGTGCACAAGTTCGTATCCGCCTATTGTGCAATCGTGCTAGCATCTCTCTAGTGTTGTGCAACAAGAGCATTTTCGTGGATCCACATTTTGGCTCACCCTTGGTTGCACGACCCCATTTATCTTTCCGTGTGTTGTGTTTCCATGTACCATATCTTGCTATTGGTCTACTTGTTGCATTTACAACTTGCGAATCTTTTCCCACATTATTGAATCTTGCTTACTATCACATCAAAAATTATGACACCATCCTAACCAAGCTCCACCATAAACTTTTACTTGTGTAGGTGTGAGGATCCGACAAGAATTGGTACCAATTGTGCTATTTTCTTGTTACACATTGGAGTGATCATTGATCCATCTTCAACATCAGTGAAGGTACATTTGGTATTGGTTCTTCTCTTTCACCCACTCACATATCTTTGTTTGGAATGATGGATAGGCCAAGTACTTCTACCAACCCACTCTTAGTGCAGCAAGACGACGACATGTCTTCCTTCGTCACCAAAACGCAACTATTTGGCGCACACCGAGCTTTGCATCAAGAACAACTTGCTTTGGGCGACCACATCGACAACCTCGCAACCGACCTACGACAATCCTAGCAACGTACAAGATACTACTTCGACACATCCATGAGTTCCCTCAAAGAAGATATCCGAACCATGATGGCCCGCTCTTCTACAACTTCGTCCTCTTCAAGACGGAGCTGCTCAAGTCGACACTCTGACGACACCATCTCCGGTTCAAGTACACCGACATCGAACACTCTTCGTCCTGCCGCGCGTCAAGACTGTCAATCTAACCACAATCCTCTACACGACGCCGACTCTCAAGAGCTTCGACATCGTCAAAACCAAGCTACATTCGCGCAAGCACAAGAACGACAACGCCAACGACAACAAGAACAAGAAGAGCGAGCGCGACAACATCAAGATGTACAAGACGCCGAGGCGCAACGTCAAGAACAATAACTTCGTGAAGCTCAACAACTTGAGGCGCAACGTGCCCTCCGAGATTCAAGTCGAGCCGTAGCCAACCGAGGCCAACAAGATTGTCTCCATCAAGAAGCACTTCACGACGAAGCTCACGAAAGGATTTACCAAGCACGTATGCATCGACAAGCTCCTCCTCAAGATCGACAAGCTCCTACGCAAGCTCGACAAGTTCCTCGACAAGCTCGCCAAGACCATCAAGTTCATCGAGATCATGAAGACAATGGAAATCCTCTGCGCCAAGAGCAACATGAGGAAGCCAACCCTCCTCGTCAAGATCAACATGAGGAAGACAACCCTTCTTGCCAAGAGCAACATGAGATTGTCAATCCTCAATGACATGGGCGTCATCATCCCCGAACCCAACACAATGAAGAGCAACGATACGGCAAGCTAAAGTTCACCATGCCCAAGTTCACCGGTAGCAACGACCCTGAAGAGTACATCTCATGGGAATTGAAGGTTGACAAAATCTTCCGCTTGCACAACTACGAAGAAGAGAAGAAGATCGCAATGACATTACTTGAATTCCAAGACTACGTCCTCATTTGGTGGGAACAAGTCCTTGAGCGCCGAGCAGCAAGAGGTGAACCACCCATGACTACTTGGGCGCAAATGAAGGATGTCATGAGAGCACGATTCATGCCAAACTACTACAACCGCGACCTCTTCAAGAAACTCCAACAACTCAAGCAAGGAACCAAGAGCGTTGAAGAGTATTACAAGGAAATGGAGATTGCCATGATACGAGCCAACGTCAAAGAAGATGATGAGCAAACTGTGGCATGATTCTTGAATGGACTTAGTCATCCTATCAAGAAGATAGCCGACTTCCAACCATAATTGAACCTCATCGAGCTAGTGCACCAAGCTACCAAAGCGGAACACCAAGTGCAAGACGATTTCAAGTATGCCAAGTTGTCATCCAAGTCCTACAGCTTCTCCAACACCCAAGCTTCAACGACTCCATCACCTTCTACCTCAACCAAGCCATCTACAAGCAACGGCGACAAGTCAAGTTATAAGAAAACTTCTACAAGCTCGAGTCGTCCTCCTACTACAAGAAACTTCAAGAAAGCTTCATCATCATCTAGCCCAACCGATGAGACCATCAAGACAAGTTCCTTCAAATGCTTCACATGCGGCGGCCGAGGCCAAAAGTCTTTTGAGTGCACCAACAAGCGCACCATGATCCTCAACAATGACGGAACCTATGACTCCATGAGTGAAGGAGAAATGGAAGCCCTTGAGCAAGTGGCCATGCACCGACAAGTGAATAACGAAGATGAAGATGATCAAGTCTATTGTGACGAAGATTCAAGCCCCTCTCTTGTTGTGTCCAAAGTCTTGACTCTTCAACATCAACAAGAAGAAGACCAAAGATGCCATATCTTCCACACAAAGGCTGATGAGGACATCAATACCATTTTACACCCACAGCCCCTACTGTTACATATAATGGACCAATTACTAGAGCTCGCGCACACCAATTAAATTACCAGGTACTTTCGTTTCTTGGTAATGATTCTAATGTTCATGAGAATATGATGCTGCCTAAATTGGATACATTTGTTTTGCTTACAAATGAAGGGCCTAGCTTGGAGAAGGATGAACATTGGAGCAAGAACAAGCATGGAGTTGATGGCATGCGCAAGGGGAACAAGAACAGAGTTACAAGTGATGATTTTAGGACTTTTAAGCCACCATAAGGAGTGAATGAAGCTTTGGACGAAATATACAAGATGCCACTTCATAAATTTCGTCTAGAGGCTATTCTAGGTTCTGCGTCACCTTATTATTGGGCCAGGCCCATGTAATTTCGAAATACATAAGTATAGGCTGTTTTTAGAGTCCGTATGTGTGGGGAAACAAGAGATAGGGTTGGTTTCGGACCCCTTCCCCAAGGGCCACGAAATTCCCCCCCTCTTCCTCCATATATACAGCCCTTAGGGCACCGTTTAGACTTTGGGTTTTGTTTAGATTAAAAGTTCGCCATAGCTGCAACTTCGCGTGCCGTTTGTGTTCAACGACTGATAAAGCGCCACAGAACCCCACCTTGATCAATAAAGCTTTCCTCTTATATTTGCAATATCCAGATTGCAGTCTTAGTTTCTTGCTTGTTCTTCGTTTGCTGCGAAACAGACCTTCGTGGTCGAGTTGATTGTGCTCGGCGTGGTCAATAACCTCTCGGAGTTGGTTTAGCGATTGCTAAGGCGCGACGTCCTCGCACGTTCGTAGTCGGATCGTCAAAGTTGACTTCCTCCAAAATGATAGCCACCATCTCATCGAAAGACGGGACACCTTTGCCTCTATCAAAGGCCGGAATCAATGGAAGGTCCGTCAATGTCATCATCAATGGAGGGAGTTGTCATAACCTCGCAAGTGAAGAACTATGCTCCAAACTCCAATTGGTCAAGATGAAGCACCCGCACCCCTACAAGGTTCAATGGCTAAGCGACACCGGCACCATACAAGTCGAGCATAGGGTACAAGTCTCTTTCAAGATCGGCGCCTATGAAGACACTTTCGAGTGTGATGACCTTCCGATGACCGTTTGCCACCTCCTTCTTGGACGGCCATGGCAATTTGACCGAGGTGTCATCCACAATGGGCGTACAAACCACTATAGCTTCAAGATGAAAGGAAAGGAGTTTGTGCTACGACCTATGTCTCCAAGCCAAGTGCTCGCCAACAAACAAAACACTCATCATGGAGAGAATAGTGAGAGAGCGAACCACCAAATAGAGAGTGAGCGCCACAAGCCCAAATTGAGTGCCTCCACGATGAGCGACAAGAAACACTTAGTTCTCTTTGTCACAAAATGTGAGATGAGAGAAGTGTGTGAGAACCCATCGAGTGTCCTACACTATGTCCTATTGTGCAAGGACGAAGCACCAAAAACTAACACCTCTCACAATCTACCCTTGGTGTTATCTTCTTTATTGCAGGAATTCCAAGATGTTTTCCCCGATGAGCTACCTCCGGGTCTACCTCCACTACGAGGCATTGAGCACCGAATCGACCTCATTCCCGGAGCACCTCTACCTAACAAAGCACCATACCGCGTCAACCCCGAAGAAACCAAACAAATACAAAGGCAAGTAAAGCATCTTATAGACCATGGACATGTGTGCGAAAGTTTAAGTCCTTGTGCCATACCGGTCATCCTTGTATCAAAATGAGACGGTAGCTTTCGCATGTGTTCCGATTGTAGACCCATCAATGCTATCACCGATAGATATAGGTACCCCATTCCACGCCTTGATGATATGCTTGATGAACTTAGCGGTGCCACTATCTTTTCACAAATTGATCTTAAAAGTGGTTACTATCAAATACGCATACAAGAGGGTGATGAATGGAAAACCGCTTTCAAAAGAAAATTTGGTCTATATGTGTGGTTAGTCATGCCTATGGGTTTATCAGAAGCACCGGGTACTTTCATGCGTCTTATGCATTATGTGTTTCGCCCTTACATTGGTGAATTTGTAGTTGTCTATTTTGATGATATCCTTGTGTTTAGCAAATCTCTCAAAGAGCATGTCACCCACCTTCGCACCGTGCTACAAACTCTTCGAAAAGAACAACTTTATGCTAATATGGAAAAATGCCTCTTTGGTGTTGATAAGCTTGTTTTCTTGGGTTTCGTAGTATCTTCTAAGGGTGTTCATGTTGATGAATCTAAGATCAATGCTATTAAAACTTGGCCCCAACCAACCAATTTACAAAAAGTGCGTAGTTTTCTTGGTTTAGTCGGTTTCTACCGTAGATTTGTGAAGGATTTTAGCACCATTGCTTCACCTTTGCATTCTTTGAGTAAGAAAAATGCACCGTTTGTTTGGGGAACATCCCAAGATATCACTTTCAATGAGCTTAAGAACTTGCTTACTCATGCTCCCGTGCTTGCATTACCCAACTTTGACAAACCTTTTGAAATTCATTGCGATGCTAGTGGTAATGGCATAGGAGGTGTGTTAACACAAGAGAAGCGCCCCATTGCATATTTTAGTGAGAAACTTTCCGGAGCGCAACTCAATTATCCCATCTATGACAAAGAACTATATGCTTTAGTGCGAGTTTTGCGTGAATGGGAACATTACCTTTGCCCTCATGAGTTCATCATCTATACCGACCATGAAACGCTTAAATACCTTAATGGTCAAACTAAGTTGAACAAGCGTCATGCTAAGTGGAGTGAATTTATTGAGTCTTTTCCTTATGTCGTCAAGTATATTAAAGGTAAGGAAAATGTTGTGGCGGATGCACTTTCCCTATATGCATGCTTGTTACTCAACTTGAATTAAATGTCATTGGCTTTGAGCACATAAAAGACTTGTATGAGCATGATCCTACTTTTGCCATACCTTATGCCAAATGTTTGACGCACACATCTTGGGAACGCTATTACATCAAAGATGGATATCTTATGAGAGCTAACAAACTTTGCATTCCCGAGTCTTCCCTTCGTTTGTTACTTTTGCAAGAATCTCATGGAGGAGGACTAATGGGACATTTAGGACGCAACAAGACATTCGTTACGCTCTCCAAGAACTACTTTTGGCCTAAGATGTTCCACGACGTCAACCGCTTCAGCAACCGATGCTCTACATGCCGCAAAGCTAAGTCTAAAGCTCAATCTCATGGCTTATATATGCCTCTTCCAATTCCATTCCAACCATGGGAAGATATTAGCATGGATTTTGTGCTTGGTTTACCTATAACTCGAAATGGCAAGGATTCCGTTTTGGTTGTTGTGGAACGATTCTCTATAACGGCACATTTCATTCCTTGCAACAAGATAGACGATGCTTCACATGTTGCCAATCACTTTTGTAGGGAAATCTTACGACTTCATGGAGTGCCAAAGACGATTTTCTCGGACCGCGACGTCAAGTTCTTGAGTTACTTTTGGAAGACCTTATGCGCCAAGCTCGGAATCAAGCTACTATTCTCCACGGCATATCATCCACAAACCGATGGCCAAACGGAGGTGAAAAACCGTACGCTCTCCACCCTTCTTTGCGTGCTAATCAAGAAGAACATCAAGGAGTGGGAAGAGTGCTTACCCATCGCCGAGTATGCCTACAACCGCGCAAGACATTCGACTAACGCCAAGTCCCCCTCTGAGGTCGTCTACGGCTTTAACCCGTTGTCCCCATTGGACATTTTACCTCTACCACTACAAGAGGGCACAAACATGGACGCGAGTGCCCGAGTCACCCACCTCAAGAAGATGCATGAAGATACAAGGCACACCATTGAGCTCCAAGTACAACGACTCGCGACCAATTTCAACGTCAACAAGCAACCCATGATATTCAACATTGGAGATCTTGTGTGGCTACACCTTCACAAGGAACACTTCCCCAACGAACGCAAGTCCAAGCTTCTACCACGAGCCGATGGACCATTCAAGGTGCTTGCACGCTACAACAACAACACATACAAGATCGACATCCCATGTGACAAGTACTCCGTGAGCGACATCGTCAACGTCAAAGATATCTCCCCGTACCATGGTGATGAGGATTTCGATCCGAGGTCGGATCTTTCCCAAGGGAGGGGAGATGATGCGGAGCATCCCAAGGTCATCCCCATGGACCTACCATCGTCTCACCAAGTGCCTAGTGGACCCATAACTCGATCACGTGCAAGAGCTCTCGAGACCGAGGTGACATCTCTCCTATCACAATTCCAAATCGATGACCATGAGACATGGCTACTACCTCAAACGGAGACATTGTGCATACTTAGGTATCAAGGAGTTAGCCATGGAGACGCCAAGGAGCAAGGAGAATCCGAAGAGGAAGATGGACGTGAAGACGGAGAAGGAAAAGGCCTAAGTCAGCAGAAGCCTGGACAATCCGGACCGCTGTCCAGACGATCCGGCCTCAGCCCGGATGATCCGGACCCCGGCCCGAACGATCCGGCTAAGATGCCCAACGACACCCGATGCTTCAACATGAAGCCGAATCATCCGGACCCAGGCCCGGATCATCCGGCCACACCCGGACGTCCGGACCAGGACCCGGACATCCGGCCCTCCCGCAGCTACTCCAACACATCCGGATCATCCGGACACCGACCCGGATCATCCGGACCCCCGAAGCCCGGATCATCCGGACCAACTCCCGGATCATCCGGCCACTGCCTGCGTGCGTGACTTGGGCCGAGGCCCGTGTACCTGTTTCGTCCCCTCACTTACCCCTTCGCCCCTTGGGCTATAAACAGACCTCCTCCTCCTCATTTTTAGGGTTAGCAAAGTAGTAGCTCATTAGAGATAGAGCTTTGCTCATCCATATCGGATCGTCTCCTCGAGAGTGACCGCGGCCCCTCTACAGAGAAGATCCCCTTGGATTCAAGACCCCCTCTTGGGTGGCCCCATCAAGACGTCCTTACGGAGAATAACCGGTTAGCGTTTGTACCGTCCGTTGTTGACTTCGGATCTTGTATCTCACCTTTGTGTCCATCGATCTAGCGCATGTGTGATCTATTCTTGTTGGTTTAGTGTTTCCTCTTGTGTTTTCCCTTGTGTTTCCCCGTGTGTTCATCGTGTTCTTAGTTGGGATCCGCTCCTTTCGTGAAAGATCGGCCGTACGGAGTTCCACTCCACATCATAAGGTGTTTCGGCTACTTAGGGACCGTGCTTCCAACTCCGACATCGTGTATAGTCACCTTACCCTCGACTTCCGCATTGCGTCTCACAACCCCATCACTGCATTCCCGCAATCCCAATTAGCTTTTGCAAAACCACCATCGCATTCCCGCTACCACCATTTGACATTTGTCCTTGAGATTTTTAGTTGTGGTTTTTCCGTTCCCTAAGGTGTTTCGGCTAATTAGGAACAGGTTGACATCAACAACACCACCTCTCATCATCGACACGGACAGTAACCTCGACGACACCATTGTATATTCCCCTTGCAATTGCAATTGTTAACCCCTAGCCCATTTTGCGTCACTTGCCTATCGAGACTAGCCATTTGAGTATTGCCGGCAACGTTACTTGTGCACATTAGTGATCTACACCTTCCATTGCATAAATACCATATCATATTGGTATCATCATACTTGTGTCACAAGATTGTTCCCGCATATACACAATTTCTATCTTGGTTTGTGCATCGTGGCCATACAAAAAAAAAGAATAAGCTTTTAAGCAAATAAAAAGTGTGAACAAAGAGCTTGTAAGCAATAGCCATAGCATCACAATATATCATATGGTATCATACTTGATCATCTTGGATCATCGTGTGAGAAACACCGGGAACCATACATACATAGCATACTTGGGATAGCAAGTTTATCCATCTTGCATCTTCTAGGTTGTGCACAAGTGTCGTATCTGCCTATAGAGCAATCGTGCTAGCGTCTCTCTTGAGTTGTGCAACATGAGCGTTTTCCGTGGATTCCACATTTTGTGCTCATTCTTGGTTGCACGACCCCATTTATCTATCTGTGTGTGTGTTTCCGTGTGCCATTGTGCCATTCATTGCTATTGGTCTACTTGTTTTGCTTGCGAATTTGTGAATCTCTTTCAACATTATTGACTCTTGCTAACATTTTGCATTAAATTCTTGTGCCACTATCCTCACCGAGCTACTCCATAAGCTTTAGTTTGTAGGTGTGAGTGAACAATTCCGGTACCAATTCCACTATTCTTTCATCTCAGATTGAGTGAAACAGGGTACATCCTCAACTTTGGGAAAAGGTAACTTGGTATTGTTTATCTCATTTCCTACTCACCTCTACTCGAGTCTTGTGATGGATAGGCAAGCCATTTCACCCTCGGTCTACAACAACAACAACGAGTTCGATGCCACGAACAACTCCAACGACGCCAAGATGAACGCTCAAATGGAGGAGATCAAAGCCCTCATCAAGTCCTACAAGCGATCTTCCTCATCTCCGAGAAGACGCTCAAGAGCACATGCTTCCGAGCTACCATCTCCGGCAAGGTCACATCGGCATCGAAACCATCACCACCACGAACGTGAAGGTCAAGAGCTCAACACCAACAACCGCTCAACGACTTCACCATCTCCCTTGGCATCTTCGCCAAGTGACTTCAAGGCATCTTCGCCTTCGGATATATGGCATCTTCGCCAACAAGCACCTAAAGACTACACTCAAGAGAAGATCCCCAAGCTCAAGT
Organism: Aegilops longissima; assembly: GCA_021605205.1. Taxonomy (NCBI): domain Eukaryota; kingdom Viridiplantae; phylum Streptophyta; class Magnoliopsida; order Poales; family Poaceae; genus Aegilops; species Aegilops longissima. The sequence continues at coordinate 377,231,628 of CM038677.1, forward strand.
CCACGACTTCCACGAGCTACTACGACCTCGACACCACCACAAGATTCCTTTCTATGGGACTCTAGAACCCGAGGAGTATCTCGAGTGGGAGTGTTTGATGGACGACTACCTCAAGCAACATCAAGTTCCTCCCGAAGATCAAGTGAAGTGCCACACAAGAAACTTCCACGACTATGCCTCAACATGGTGGCTTCACACACCTTCAGCGAGCCACGACATGAGTTGGCCCAAGACAAAGAGAGCTTTGTCGCGAGAGTTTGTGCCTCCAACCTACACGGAACAACTTCTATGCCAATTGGAGAACACCATCCAAGGATCCAAGTCCATCAACGAGTACTTCAAGGAGATGAAGCATGCCTTGCGACGTGTCGGCGTGGATGACCCCATGTTAATGAAGTTCCACTTCATGATGGGATTGAACAACGACATCTCCAAGACTATCTTCCTCGAGAACTACAAGTCCCTCGACGACAACTACATTGGTGCTCTCAAGGCGGAACAAGAACTCATGTAGGCCAAGGCTTCTCCACCCCAAGCTCACTTCGTGACGACCAAGCTCCATGAGAACGAGCATGAGGATAGTACCACCAAGATGTCCAAACCCGATGAGCTCCAAGATGATGCCCCCAAGTTCGACTTCACCGCCATCCCTCTTTGTGGCATTGATGGTGCCGAGTCTACTTCGACTCTTTTTCAAGGCGGTGTGGCGACGAGTACGACTACGGAGACCTTCAAGAACCAAGCTTTGGAGGCGAGTGACTTGGTGACGAGCAAGGATGATGCTTACATCTTAGGAGGCGAGAGTGATGATGTGCCATCTTCGGCCTTCATCCATGGTGACAGCGATGAGATGGTTGAGTATTTCACTTTGACCACGGCGACGTATGATGACTTGAGTGACTTGTTCCACCATATTGAGAGTGAGAGTGACTTCACCACTAGCCCCATATACGATGTGTTGCCCCAATTCCCATGTGAGGAGAGCCACAACCCCCACCATTTGAGTGAGATGAGTGACTCCACCATATGCGAGTTTGAGTGCACCTACCTTGAGGGAGTGAGTGAGCCACCACATAGAGAGAGTGAGGCCACTATGATTTCTCACGACTTAACCTCTACCTCTATTGTATCTTCTTATTTGGTGCTAGGTCCCATATATGATGACGCGCCAATTCGTGATGACTACGTCCTTCCTTTGGACAAGACGATGGCCATGGTGGAATATGATGCACACCCACATGGCTCCATCAAGATGAAGATGACCACCCTTTGGTCTTCCCCACCTCACCTACACCACTTGAGTGGAATGAACAAGGTAACATAGGTGAAGGTAATGCTCTAGTCCCACTAGTGGACATACTTGACATTGATTGCTTGCATGATGTTGATCAACCTATTGCCTTGCTTCATGCTAGTGAGACTTCCCATGCGATGATTTACCCATTTATGATGAGTATGATGATTGCCATGTGGAGTCTATTAGTTGTGATGCCATCTTACATAGGATTTCTTGTGACAATTCTTTAGGTCACATCATGTTTGACAATCCGCTTGACTTGTCATATGCTATGCATGAGATCAATAATATGTCATATTTGCAATCTCTTCATAGTGACTATGCATATGCCATTAAAATTAACCCAATTTGCAATTATGGCATAGATGACAAGCCCATGGTTATTGGCATTTGTTTTTCTTGTGATGATATTGTGTAGCGACCAGACCCGAATGGATCCAGTCTACGTGCTCAAGTGTCATCCCTGGATCAAGAATGCCGACACCACACAAGATTTGAAGGATTTATTGCACAAGAGCAATCACACACTTATTACATCGTTGTCCACAAGGGAACTTATTACAATAATATGGCTTAAGGCCATCTAATAATAACAGCGGAAGGCTTGGAAGATAAGCGAGTCCATCAACTCCAACGGCATCATCGAGTATAGAACCACGACCTAACACCTTACTGTAAATGCGAAAAGTCTGCAACGTGAAAGTTGCAGCCCAAAACGGGTCAAGACATGGAATATGCTGGCAATGTAACACATAAGAGCAATGAATGAATAAGCCTACACTACAGGCATATATGGCTGGTGGTAAGGCTCTCTGTTACATTTGCATAAAGCTGATTTTTCCCTACAACAAAGGAATAAATTTTATTTAACTATCATGGTGGTTGTTAAACATTGAGAATGGTTGACAGCATTCTCAATCCCAATTAAAAGTACTCATCAAAACCCAATAACTTTTATTTAGAAGTAACATGTTGAGATTCACATGATATTCAATTACCGGATACTCAAACGTCCATAACCGGGGACACGGCTAATCATGATTAGTTTATACACTCTGCAGAGGTTTGCGCACTTTTCCCCACAAGACTCGATCGCCTCCGCTTGGTTCTCGTGACTACATGGTGTTTGAGAAACGGATGACCGGACATAGTCTTTCGAGCGCTTAGCACCTTACATGTGGGTAGACCGTACCAACCTACATCCCCTACATCAACTAGCCTACCCGTAAGAGTTCGTGACGACTTAGTCAACTACGCCAGAGCCCATAATTGGCTTGTGGCTGCACACGGAAGTTTCCAGTTTGAATAATCTTATGATCCCTTAGAGCACGGGTGGCGGTCCGAAGAAATACAGCAAATCTGATAGAAACCAGGTGCCTCAATCCACCCAGATGTGTGTTTAGGTTGCCACCTTAGATAAACCATTAATTAACAATCTCACATCATCATGGATATTCACTCACCCAATCCACGCCTACTAGCATAGCATGGCATAATAGCAAACGAGAAGTAACTCCCAAGGTTTCATAAGTAAAACAGGTAATAGGTACTACCTCAATCTACTTCCCAAACCCACAATTTAATTTGATCCTAAACATGCAAGTGTTTGAGGGATAGATCTAATGCATAAAAACTGGGTATGAGAAGAGTATGATCAAAGTGTTACTTGCCTTGCTGATGATCCGCGAGACCTAGAGATTCGAAGTAACAAGCGGCACACTCCGGGTGATCTAACGCAGACAAACAACAAGCATACAATAAGTACTCATCTAATGCAGGGGGAAATCTCGAATAAAGATCTAACCAGAGAGTTCAACTTAAGAACCCTGGTTGCAAAAAGAATCGAGTCAAATAAAGCATCGAAAGTCGAAACTCGAGAGAGAACGACTCGGGTTAGCAATCTGAAACTAGGTCAAAATTTCACAGTAGCAAAACTCTGTGAAAGTAGGTTAGTCGGAACGGTGGTTTCGTTACGAAACTCCAGGCGCTTGAATCACCTGATTCCGATAAAGGAGCGAGAAATAAAACAGATTTGAAAATCGGATCTGAAATCGAATCAGAAAAATAACGGATTAAATCCGATTAAAAGAAAACGACGAACGGATTAAGTAACGGACGTTCGTTAACATAACTAATTCAACGAACACGTTCATTGAAACGGACGGTTCGGTGAACGTTAGTTAAATAAGAAAGCCGAAAAAAAACATAAAAACCATCTAGGGTTTTGAAAAAAAACCGAATATCTAAAAAAACGGATCGGGTTTTTCGAGAAACCGGATCGGCGGGCGGGCGGCAGCTACCTCCGTGGTCTTCGCGGCAGGTCCCGGGGCTCGGGGGGCGGGGTCCGCGGTCGGGAGGGCGGCGAGGGCGGCGAGGTTCGGCGTCGGGCAAGGGGAACGGCGGCGGGCAAGGCTCCTTGGCGGCGGCGGCGGGCTCGGCTTGGGGAGGCGGCGGCTCGGGGGAGAGAGGGGCGGCGGGTTATAAAGGGGGGTGTGCTTCCTTGGGGGGAGGGGGGGGCGAGGGGGGGAGCGGACCGGGCGGCGGCGGAGACTGCATGAGAGGGAGAGGAGGAGGCAACAAGGCTGGGCGGGCGGCTCGGCCTGGCTGGGCCTCGGCCCGAAGCGTTTTTTAAATTAAAATTTAAACCAAACGAATTAAAAAATACCAAATGAACTCCGATTTAAATAAAACAAATTTTCCCGACTCCTAAAATGAGTCGAACAAAATGAACTTTAAAAACGGCAAACATGCGTATATTTTTAAAATGCTCATTTTTGCCTAAGCAAAATAAATCTTTCAAAACCAAAATTTTGATTTATTTATAATATCTTCATTTTTCCTAAATGTTGGGAAAGTCATATTATTCCCTCTCAAAATATTTTTTTATAGGAAAAACTTTATGAAGATAATTTAAATAAATCCAAATGATCCTATTTTCAAAATTTGAGAAATCCCAAATATGAAAATAACGAAACTTCCAACTCTCTCCGAGGGTCCTTGAGTTGCGTGAAATTTTCTAGGATCGGAAAATGCGAGAAAAATATGATATGCATGATGACCTAATGTATAACATTCCAAATTGAAAATTTGGGATGTTACAAACCTACCCCCTTAAGATGAATCTCGCCCTCGAGATTCGGGTTGGCTAGAAAATAGGTGAGGGTGGTCCTTAAGCAAAACTTCCTCTCTTTCCCAGGTGGCTTCATCCTCAGTGTGGTGGCTCCACTGAACTTTGCAAAACTTGATAACCTTGCTGCGGTTACTCTGCTGGCATAATCGAGAATCTTAACTGGTTTTTCCTCATATGTCAAGTCATCCTTCAACTGAATTGCTTCCAGTGGTACTGTATCTCTTAACGGTACCTCTGCTATCTCGGGGTGACATTTCTTCAACTGAGAAACATGGAATACGTCATGAACTCCTGACAGTCCTTCTGGCAATTCCAACTTATACGCAACTTCTCCCATGCGTTGCAAAATCTTATATGGTCCAACGAAGCGGGTGCTAACTTTCCTTTCACTCCAAAACGCTTAACTCCTCGGCGGTGATACTCTAAGATATACTGTCTCCAACTTCATACTCAATCGCTGCGCTTTGAATCGGCATAGCTCTTACATGCAGGACTGGGCTACCTTGAGCCTGTCTCGAATTAACTTAACTTTCTGTTCAGACTCCTTAATCAAATCTGGTCCAAACAACTGACGATCTCCAGTTTCGTCCCATGACAACGGTGTCCTGCACCTTCTTCCATACAGAGCCTCGAAAGGTGCCATCTTTAAGCTGGTTTGGTAACTGTTATTGTAGGAAAATTCTGCATACGGCAAATTATCATCCCAGCTAGATCCATAATCTAGTGCACAAGCTCTCAAAGCATGTCCTCCAAAATCTGATTGACTCTCTCGGTCATCCTGTCCATCGGTCGTGGGTGGAAAGCTGTACTGAATTCTAGTCTGGTTCCCAATGTTTCGTGCAACTGGTTCCAAAATTTCGAGGTAAACTGGGTTCCTCTATCCGATACGATGCTCCTCGAAACTCCGTGTAAACACACAATTCTGGTCATGTATATCTTTGCCAACTTAGCACTGCTATAGGTAGTCTTGACTGGAATGAAATGAGCTACCTTGGTCAAACGGTCGACTATGACCCAAATCGAGTCATATCCCGAACGAGTCTTTGGCAAACCTGTGATGAAATCCATGCCTAGTTTATCCCACTTCCATTCGGGTATCGGCAACGGTTGTAACAATCCTGCTGGCTTCTGATGCTCTGCCTTTACTTTCGACATACGCCGCAAACTGCTACATACTCCGCAATATCCTTCTTCATTCCGTCCACGGAAAATATTTTTCAAATCCAAATACATCTTGGTATTTCTGGGTGAATCGAATAGGGTGAATCATGAGCTTCTTGTAAAATCAACTTCCCGATCTCGGGTCATTGGGCACATAAACACGGTCTTCAAACCATAGGGTATCGTGCTCATCCTCATGAAATCCTTTAGCTTTTCCTTTGCCCATTTTCTCCTTTATAGAGGCAACTTCCTTATCTGCCTTTTGGGCTTCTCTGATTTTGTCCATCAGTGTCGACTGAATCTCCAATGCTGCTACATAGCCTCTCGGAACTATTTCCAAACATAGTTCTCGAAGGTCCTCGGCTAACTCATTGGGTATTCCTCCCATCATTAGGGCATTGACGTGGCTCTTACGGCTCAATGCGTCTGCTACGACATTAGCCTTTCCGGGGTGATAATGCAATCTCATATCATAATCCTTGATTAGCTCTAACCATCTCCTTCAACTGATGGTACCCTGATCGCAAGTCGATCTTGGAAAACACTTTGGCTCCTTGCAAGCGATCAAACAGATCATTTATCATAGGTAGTGGGTACTTGTTCTTGATTGTTACTTCATTCAATCCACGGTAATCAACAACCATTCTCAACGATCCATCCTTCTTCTCCACTAACAAAACGGGTGATCCCCAAGGTGAAGAACTTGGGCGAATAAAACCTTTATCCAATAGTTCCTTAATCTGCTTCTTGATTTCTGCCAAATCCTTTGCGGGCATCCTCAGACGGTTGCTTCGATATCGGGCCTGTTCTCGGCACAGCTCGATCAAAACTCAATGTCTCTATCCGTGGCATTCTGGCAATTCTTAGGAAATACATCAGATAATCCTTTACCACTGGTACTTCTTCTGTACCACTCGATAAGCAATTAACTTGTGCTCTCCTCGCTCGTGCCGTGACACATACTTAATCCTCCTTCCTTCGGTGTGGTGAGCAAAATTGACCTTGTGGTACAATCTATGTTTCCTCCATACTTTGATAACCAATCCATTCCTAATATCACATCCAATCCTTGGGATTCCGAACTATTAGGTTTGAGGGGAAAACATAGTGTCCAATCCTTAGTGGCGATCGATCACACCATTTACTAGCCACGTATTCTGCTCCGGTGAGGTTACTAGCATGGGTGACCTAAGGGCTTGGGTCGGTAATTTGTACTTATCCACAAATCCCTTGATATGTATGAATGCGATGCACCAAGTCGAAAAGAACAACTGCATAAATGACTTAACCAAAACTTACCGATTCTTGATCGGGCTGATCTTCAACCTCCTCCACATCAATGTGGTTCACCATCCCCTGTTGAAAGGGTTTGGCTTCTTTCCGAGCTTCCATTGCCATTTCCGTTCGCCTTCGGGCAGTCATTTGCATAGTGCCCGTCTTGCGGCACTTAAAGCAAGTAATGTGACTCAGTCTACCTTGGATGGTGTTGACGGGTTGGTGCGGTTCTGTCCGTTGCTTCCTCCATTCCGCTCCCATTCTTGGTGCCATTATGGTTATGCGAATTACCTCCTCCATGGGTATCTGAAACTGAATTCCTGATTTAGGGTATAACGAGGCTTCTGCTGGGCTCCGAGTTATACTTCCCTGTCCATACTTCCGCTATGTTCTCAATTTTCTGCTTCCTTCAATCATGAGGGCTCGGTCTACTAACTCCTGGTAGTTGTTGAAACTTGCCACCATCAACGGCATCTGAACTCATCATTCAGTCCTTCTAGAAACTTCTCCTGCTTAGCTGCATCCGAGTAACGCTATCCGGGGCATAACGTGCTAATTTGCTAAATTGATCCACGATCGCCAACAGTCCTTCCTCCTTGGCGTAAGTTGCGAAACTCACGCTTCTTCATGGCCATGGCTCCTGCTGAAACATGGGCAAGGCGAAAAGCTTGCTGAAACTGGTCCCATGTGCGGTGTCTCACGGATAAGTGGCTGTGAAATTCTCCCACCATGCTGCTGCGGGTCCTTCAAGCTGATGTGCTGCAAACTTCACTCTTTCACCATCTGTGCATCCTGCAGTGGTCAGCTCCCTTCCTATCTTGCGGAGCCAGTCATCTGCTACAATCGGCTCGGTGCTACTAGAATACACCGGCGGATTCAGTCTAAGGAAACGAGTCAGATGATCCGCAGGTGGTGGTGGTGGCGGTGGGTTGTTGTTGTTGTTGTTGCCCTGGTTCTGCACCAATGTTTGAATCAGGGTATTCTGCTGCTGGATCAATTGGGTGATCTCTGGCGGGAAAACGAATCCGGGGTCGCGTCTCGGAGGCATCTGATGGGTTTAGAAAAGAAGAGAAATGTAGAATAGAATGAGGTCTAAGGGGAATCACTACCCAAATGCACATGAGCAAAACACACAAAATCACTTCATTCAATCAAACAAGGGCTTACAACGATCTAACTATCGCAAAAGTGCGTGTACTATAATGTTTACATGGAGGGAAATACTACTAGTATGTGGGGGACTTCTACTAATTTGAACCGGTGGAAGACTCCATGATGTCTGCTCCAGCTTCGTCTTCAAAGTCGGGTTCACTTGGATCCGAATCGGTGTCGTCGATGTTAATGTAGTCGCTTGGGTATTCGACATCTGGTCTTCATTCTGAGCGCCAACTTCTTCTTGAGTTCTTCGATCTCGTACTTAAGATCGTTATTGTGTCTTGCCGAGCTACGATCTCGTCCATGTAGTCCTTGCGTGTAGTCTTTACTTCTTCTTCCAGTTCGATGATCCTTCCTTTGTCTTCGCAACTCCAACATGTCATTGCACATTTGGTTCTCTGGCGTCGAATGTGCTGATTTAATTCCTGGATGAAAGCTGCAATGGACCTATCCTTCTTGGTGCCGACGACGTCCCAGCTTGTCATCTCGGCGTCCGCAAATCTGGTAGATGGTATCCTTGAGGTCTTCTTGATAAACTTCTCCAATGCGTCCCATGGTAATGTGAGCTGCCATGCTCTTTCCTGACTCCAAGTTGGTGCATCGAAAACACTATCTATAGGCTTGCCGATTGGGGCGAATGTCCTTCCCGAACGTGAGCGTGAATCTTCAGCGCTCCTCTTGAGCAGAGTGGTGTTGAAAGTCCCGTGAAGCTTGGTAGTCCAATGTTCGTGTACTTAGTAACTTCCTTCAAGTGAAATCCAAAAGGTGTGCCTTCATCCGGTTGGGTGTACTTGATCTTCGCGTCCGTCATCCTAAAGAGTAGAAAAGATGAGGAGTTAGAAAATGGGAAGAGAGTAGTGATCTATGGCTTTAACTTAGTGGTCGTGGTGTCCTACAGTCGGCGTGTGCTCGATACCATTCTCATGAGCGACCAGACCGAATGGATCGATCTCGTGCTCGGTGTCATCCTCGGATCAAGAATGCCGACACCACAGTGCTTGAAGGATTTATTGCAGAGTAGCAATCACACACTTATTACATCGTTGTCCACAAGGGAACTTATTACAATAATATGGCTTAAGGCCATCTAATAATAACAGCGGAAGGCTTGGAAGATAAGCGAGTCCATCAACTCCAACGGCATCACTGAGTATAGAACCACGACCTAACACCTTACTCGTCGTCTGAAAAGTCTGCAACGTGAAAGTTGCAGCCCGAAAACGGGTCAAGACATGGAATATCTTGGCAATGTAACACATAAGAGCAATGAATGAATAAGCCTACACTACAGGCATATATGGCTGGTGGTAAGGCTCTACGGTTACATTTGCATAAAGCTGATTTTTCCCTACAACAAAGGAATAAATTTTATTTAACTATCATGGTGGTTGTTAAACATTGAGAATGGTTGACAGCATTCTCAATCCCAATTAAAAGTACTCATCAAAACCCAATAACTTTTATTTAGAAGTAACATGTTGAGATTCACATGATATTCAATTACCGGATACTCAAACGTCCATAACCGGGGACACGGCTAATCATGATTAGTTTATACACTCTGCAGAGGTTTATGACTTTTCCCCACAAGACTCGATCGCCTCCGCTTGGTTCTCGCACTACATGGTGTTTGAGAAACGGATGACCGGACATAGTCTTCGTAAGCGCTAGCACCTTACATGTGGGTAGACCGTACCAACCTACATCCCCTACATCAACTAGCCTACCCGTAAGAGTTCGTGACGACTTAGTCAACTACGCCAGAGCCCATAATTGGCTTGTGGCTGCACACGGAAGTTTCCAGCTTGAATAATCTTATGATCCCTTAGAGCCCGGGTGGCGGTCCAAGAAATACAGCAAATCTGATAGAAACCAGGTGCCTCAATCCACCCAGATGTGTGTTTAGGTTGCCACCTTAGATAAACCATTAATTAACAATCTCACATCTGTCATGGATATTCACTCACCCAATCCACGCCTACTAGCATAGCATGGCATAATAGCAAACGAGAAGTAACTCCCAAGGTTTCATAAGTAAAACAGTAATAGGTACTACCTCAATCTACTTCCCAAACCCACAATTTAATTTGATCCTAAACATGCAAGTGTTTGAGGATAGATCTAATGCATAAAAATTGGGTATGAGAAGAGTATGATCAAAGTGTTACTTGCCTTGTCGATGATCCATGAGACCTAGAGATTCAAGTAACAAGCGGCGACCGGGTGATCTAACGCAGACAAACAACAAGCATACAATAAGTACTCATCTAATGCAGGGGAAATCTCGAATAAAGATCTAACCAGAGAGTTCAACTTAAGAACCCTGGTTGCAAAAAGAATCGAGTCAAATAAAGCATCGAAAGTCGAAACTCGAGAGAGAACGACTCGGGTTAGCAATCTGAAACTAGGTCAAAATTTCACAGTAGCAAAACTCTGTGAAAGTAGGTTAGTCGGAACGGTGGTTTAGCATTCTGAAACTCCAGCGCTTGAATCACCCGATTCCGATAAAGGAGCGAGAAATAAAACAGATTTGAAAATCGGATCTGAAATCGAATCAGAAAAATAACGGATTAAATCCGATTAAAAGAAAACGACGAACGGATTAAGTAACGGACGTTCGTTAACAGAACTAATTCAACGAACACGTTCATTGAAACGGACGGTTCGGTGAACGTTCGTTAAATAAGAAAGCCGAAAAAAAACATAAAAACCATCTAGGGTTTTGAAAAAAAACCGAATATCTAAAAAAAAACCGGATCGGGTTTTTCTGAGAAAACCGGATCGGCGGGGCCGGGCGGCAGCTACCTCCGGTGGTCTTCGCCGGCGAGGTCCGTGCGGGCCCGGGGCGGCGGGTCCGCGGTCGGGAGGGCGGCGAGGGCGGCGAGGTTCGGCGTCGGCAAGGGAACGGCGGCGGCGGGCTCCTTGGCGGCGGCAAGGGCTCGGCTTGGGGAGGCGGCGGCTCGGGGTGAGAGAGAGGGGCGGGCGGGTTATAAAGGGGGGTGCTGCCTTGGGGGGGGGGAGGGGGAGCCGGACTCAAGGGCGGCGGCGTCGTCTGTGTGGGGAGACACACAGGAGAGAGGAGGAGGAGGCGGCGGGGTCGGGCGGCTGGGCGGGCAGGCCTCGGCCGGGGGGCGTTTTTTAATTAAAATTTAAACCAAACGAATTAAAAAATACCAAATGAACTCCGATTTAAATAAAACAAATTTTCCCGACTCCTAAAAATGAGTCGAACAAAATGAACTTTAAAACAGCAAACATGCGTATATTTTAAAATGCTCATTTTGCCTAAGCAAAATAAATCTTTCAAAACCAAATTTTTTATTTATTTATAATATCTTCATTTTTCCTAAATGTTGGGAAAGTCATATTATTCCCTCTCAAAATATTTTTTTATAGGAAAAACTTTATGAAGATAATTTAAATAAATCCAAATGATCCTATTTTCAAAATTTGAGAAATCCCAAATATGAAAATAACGAAACTTCCAACTCTCTCCGAGGGTCCTTGAGTTGCGTGAAATTTTCTAGGATCGGAAAATGCGAGAAAAATATGATATGCATGATGACCTAATGTATAACATTCCAAATTGAAAATTTGGGATGTTACATATTGATATGCTTCCTTTGCATCATTTATCTCATATGCCATGCCATGACTACCTAGCTTCGGATATGCATTGTTTTGGATGTTGTCCATTTTCTCCATATGATGTTTCCATTATTGCTCATGAGGAGACCCCCATAGTTTCCTCATACATTTTAGGAGATTTTGATCCATCCCATCCACTGCATGATCCCAATACTTGTGTGCACAATATGCTCCCCATGAATGAAAATGCTATTGATGTGCCATATAATTGTATGCTCAATTTGCATCCCCATCTTGTTATACATAACAACTATTCTTTCATGATGGATGACATGTTCTTGTACCATGCATCAAATTTCTTTGAGAGATGCTTATCTTGTGCTAACTCACACGTGCACATACACATCATGATGGATGATGTGTACATTTACGACACACACAATTTCTTTGGATTGTGTCTTTATTGTGTAGGTACCCATGAACACTTGTCAACCTCACAATCCCATGAGTTGACTAAATGAGCTCTAGAGAGCAATGATGACTTCGGATCCCATGGATTGCCTTTCCCACCGCTCACTTCGCGCAAACACTTCGCGTGTTTCTTTTACATGGCCCTCACATGGTTATGGGTTGTTGTCCATTATATATCCTTTGCCCATCTTGCCATGTTCACTTTGCATGATATGCCCATTCCTATGCCTTTGCCATGCATTTGTGACCCATGCTTTGCATTACACATGATGATTGATTCTAGTACTTGTATGTGTATTTGCAAGCGTGGTGGAGATATTGTTTGTTATTGCCATGATTGCTTTGTGACCCATGCCTATGATGATACTATGATCTTGATTTGTGTTCGTGCTTGCGATTTGTCATGTACATTGCCTATGCCTATTCTTTGCTCACATGACATGATTGCCATGATTTTCTCTAGTGTGTTGCATCTTCGCTCCACTAGTTTGCACGACTTGATTACTATTGCTTGCCTTGTTGCATCACCAATGATTCATACTTGCTCATTTCATTCGGTTGATGACAACCACCTACATGCTTTGCACATGATTGTTATTGCTTCTTGTCATATATCTCCATATGTTGCCTCTATCATGATAGATGATTTGACATGTATTGAGTGCAACAATGCTTTTAGTCTTGCTAATGAGATTGCCCCCATAGCATTCTCACATATGATTGGAGATTTTTACATATTCCTTGTGCAACATGCTTGTCTTCCCTCTTTGCACCATATACCTAGTGCCATGAATATTGCCATTGTTGCATCATATTATTCATGCACTTGTGTTTCTAATGGTTATGTGCAAAAGAAGAGAACCATCATGATGGATGATGTGTTTATCTACCATGCGCATATGTTCTTTGTTTTGTTGTGTGCATGTGTAGGATACTTGAACTTCGTGTCGACTTCCACTTCACGTGAGTTGACAATCCGAGCTCTTGAGAGCGAACCATCTTCTACCGCGACGATTCTACATCGCACTTGCTTGTACTTCGGCATTGTGAAGGACGCACAAGGACACGCCTTCAAGGTGACATCTTTCTTGATCATGGATATTATGGATCATACTACTTGTGTTGCTTGCACCATGAGCCTTATTGGTCATCTTGGACCATTTGATTGCGCACATGTTTGAGATCTTGCTTCGACTTGTCATTTTCACCATTCCATGCATCATCATATATATGCCTTGTGTGTTGCATCCAATTCTTGGACTACTTGCTACTATCATATGGTTGGTTGCACCAAAATCATTTCTTCACATATGCTATGTCCCATTGCTTGTCACATGATTGACTTGATTGCCTCACACATGATGATCAATTGCTCTTTCTATTGTGTTGAGTGCCACACTATATTCACTACACCCTATGCACATCATGCTTGGACTGTCTTGCACTTAACCCATGTGTTTAGACATCTCATTTTCTTTGGTGTTGTGAATGCTTTTTATGCCTACCATAGACCTTTCATTGAGCAATTTGTGAATGCTTGCTATGAACTTGAGGTAGATGCTTATTCTCTTGACACACATATTTGCATCTCTACCTCCCATTTACATGCTTGTCCCCATGATATGTTTGCTTGTGCTCAATTGATATGCTTACATGCCATGTCACAATCCTTTGTCAAACCATATGCTTTGCATGATGACGACACTTGTTTGGTGAATCACCTCTTGAATGCTTGGTTTTGCACTAACTCTAACCACATTTGTTTTCCCAAGTTTTTGTTGTCCTTCATCTTTTTGAAGGAATCACAAGACGGTGCGACATTGGAGAGTGCCCATTTCGAGCTTCAAGATGACAAGTACTTGGTGAACGTCCACTTCTACATGGCGAAGCCATCTCATTCCCATGGTGATTTGGTTTTCGATCCGAGGTCGGATCTTTCCCAAGGGAGGGGAGATGATGCGGAGCATCCTATGAACATCACCATGTCAAGAGTTCGTTTGGCAAGTGACACGTGCGACACCTACTTCACATATGCAAAGGTGAATCATCTCCTTTACACGTGCTCACTTGACCCCTTCGAGGATGGTATACTACTTGACACTTCCCCTGCGTGCATGCATAGGTATTGTCGGAACAGTACGGATGACGAGGAGGAGTGCAAGCGCCATGGAACAACTACACCATCCGTGAGGGAAGCCTGGAAGCGACGACGGAAGAAGATGGAGCTGCTGAAGCTATAGCGGCCGGACATCCGGGCCAAAGGACGGACAAAGGCCGGACATCCGGCGCCTGGGCAGCCGCGCAGGAGCTGCCCAACAGACGGCCAAGAGCATCAGCGGCCGGACATCAGGCGGCCAGCCCGGACATCCGGCGCCTCCTGATAGCCCGGACATCCGGCATCATCCGGCATAAAAAACAGAAGCCAACAGAAGGTCACCCCGCTCAGGCCGGACATCCGGCCAACTGCCCCGGACATCCGGCGTCTCACGAGAGCCCGGACATCCGGCGCCTGCCTGCGTGCTGAGTCGGGCCGGAGGCCCATGTATCCCTTTCCCACTTACCCTTTCGTGGCTTAGACTATAAATAGACCACCCCCTCCTCCATTTTAGGGTTAGCAATGTGATAGCTCATTTGATAGAGAGCTTTGCTCCTTGTACCACTCTACTCTTGAGAGAGAGAGAGAGACTACTACTCCTTATGGAGGCCAAGACCTCCATCTAGGAGAAGATCCTGCCGGATATATAATCAAGACTCCCTCTTGGGCGACCCCCTTCAAGACCCCTCATGGAGATGAACTTTACCTTGTATCTTTCCCTTTGTTGTTCATGTACCTTGTGGATCTTGTGTGTTTGATTGTCTAGTGGATGTGTGATTGGACTTGTTCTTGAGTGTTTCCCCTTGTGATTTCTCTCTGTTCTTCCCCGTGTTCATCGTGTTCTTCGAGGGAACCCACTCCAATCGTGAAAGATCGGCCTACACCGGGTTAGCCCCGTATCACACGCTTTCCACATAATAGTAACTCTGAGTTTATGACCCCTAAAGGGCATAAGATGGTAATGTTAAACGCGGTGTTAGATGTCCGAATTTAGGAATGGGTTTGCATTAGAATTTCAATCTGGCTGAAATATGAAGGTTTCGAGTTCTTTCTTGTTTGATCTAATTCTTCCACATAGTAGCATGAATTGGTTGGCCCTGTCAAAACAATCAAAAATATACTTAGCCAGTCTTGTTTAAAATGATAGTACAATCTATAAGTAAATATGTAATTCATAAACCTTTTCTTCCATCAAGATCATGCCAAGGATCATAAGCTCATTATTTGTCAGATTGATTATCACATTCTCATTACTTTTACTTGAATGCTCCAGTTTTGTCCTCTTGTTATTAAGTATGTAAGCTTCATGTAGGCCATAGTGTTCCTGCTGTAGATCTATTAGAAAATTGTTAGTCCATTATAATTTATGTATGCAAATTTGTATGTATTCTTGCAGCACTGCTTGACTTTAGGCACAACCCTCTTTAAATAATGACCAATCTATTAGATATACTTTTGTAAACAAAAAAAGAGCTTGTAAAATTACTGGACTTACCTTTGAACTTCTGCACTACTGTTGAGGGTACATAAGGACAAATTTGTTATTGACCACATCCTTTTTAATTATATGTAAACTTCCCATAGCATAAGTCTCATTTTATCATCCCTAAAGAGTACAGGCAGAAAAGGTTAATGCTAACCACAATGGTGGATGTCCAATTAAATTTTTTATTGCTCACTATGTGATAGTTCATCGATTCCAAAACTTCTAAATTCTTATATGCATAAATAGATTTCTTATTTATCTTTGATCTATTTGTGTCTACAAATTCTTCCAGATAGTAGAACGAATTGTTTGACCATATAAAAAATAATACTTAGTAAATGTTGTTTTAATAGAATAATCTACAATTAAATATGCAACAAATTAACCTTCTCATATACCAAGATCATATCGAGGCTCATAAGCTCGTTGGCTATAGGATTTTGTCTTCCTGTTAATAGGTAGCTAAGCTTTTTGTATGCCATAGTGGATTTGTTGAAAGAAGATCAGGAAATTGTTAACCAACTAATAATTACCTATGAAGATTGTATGCAGAATAGTGACTGTGCACCTTTATGATTCAGGTGAGAGGCAACTCAAAAGGGCGGTTGGCCATCAAGCATCGAGATGTCCATCATGTTGTAGTTTTCACCGATTCTGTTGTGTCGTAGAATCAGTATGCATCGTTTGGTCGGGGAGAAGATTGGGCTGGCTTCAATTTTGGGATGTGTCCGGCTAGGTGTATTTTTGTATTTTTATGTGTGCTTGTCTTGGCAGAGTACGTATGTGCTGGTTGTGTCCGACTTGTCTTTTTATGCGTGCTTGAGCTAGCCAAATACTTTTGGAGTATTTTTTGTTGAGTCCATGTTCAACACGTCTCAACTTCTTTTGGTTGTGTTGGAGATTTGGAAACGGGTGCACGTTGATTCCATCCTCAACACGGCTGGAGTTCTTTTGGTTGATCTGGGTGCACGTGACATTTTATATATGGTCAATTGTGTCTTGGTGTCTTACATCTTTGTGGTTCTCTTGGATGTCTTATGATGAAAAGAGATATGTGCAAGCGTGACATGTCTATTATTATTTGTACCACAAAAAAGTTATACTAACTTACCTGTCTTTTAAATCCCAGCGTTGTTATCAAATATTAATTGTGCTGATCAATTAGTGATAGAGGCGAGGGTCCCGATCTTTTGATGAGATGATAACTATCGATTTGGTGGAGATGAATTTGACGATCCGACTACAAACATGCACAACGTTGCGCCTTAGCAATCGCTAAACCAACTCCAAGAGGTTATTGACCACACCGGAGCACGATCAACCTGACCACGAAGGTCTATTCCTGCAAACAATCGAAGAATGAGCAAGAATATGATAAAGCAATCTGAATATTGCGAATATGGATGAAGTATTGATAAAAGTGGGGTTTCATAAGCGGTCTTGGTCTGGTCATTGGACACAAACGAAGTACACGAAGTTGTAGCGATGACTAACTTTTAACTAAATAAAACCCAAGTCTAAACGATGCCTTAAGGGCTATATTTATAGGGAAAAGAGAGGGGATTTTGTCCACCCTTGGCAAGGTGGGACTAAAACACATCCTAAGTCGTTTCCCCTACAATATGGACTCTAAAAATAGATTACATGGGCCTGGCCCAAAATAAGGTCGCGCCACACCAATAATAAGCTATGGACGAAATGTATGAAATGCCATCTTGTATATTTATTCCATCTTCTTGTATGTCATCATGGTGGCTTCAAAGTCCGGAAATCTCCACTTGAACATCCGTTCTTGTTCTCCTCGTAGGCACCTTCATCTCCGTGCTTGACCATGCGCCAATGTTCAACCTTCTTGTCCGTGCTAGCCCCTTCAATTGCAAACAACACAAATGTATCTAAGTTAGGCACCATGATATTCTCATGAACACTAGAAACATTACCAAGAAACGAAAGTACCTGATAATTTAATTGGCATATCTGAGCTCTAGCAACTGTTCTAAGAGGTAAAACAGCAGGGGATATGGGTGTAACTGTGGTGGCCATGTCCTCATCATCCTCCCCTTCTTGAAAACAAAGCCATCCTTGGCATTGCTTAATCTGAAATCTGGCTAACAAAAGAGACAAAGTGTACACATTGTATATGTATATGTCATCCATTTTTACTGATCTTAGTTGGGGCACACGTGACACAGTTATACAAGAGCACCCTTCAAAAGTCATGAAATATAGAGCCAATATATAATCACAAGAATTCAAAGGCATGAAAAAATTGCAACTTAGTTGGCACATATAAGTGAAGCTCTTATTCATATCAAAACATTGACAATGCTTACGGGAGGAGTGTTAAGTAGTATACCATCCTCGAGAGGGTCAAGTGAGCACGTGTAAAGGAGATGATTCACCTTTGTGTATGTGAAGTAGATGTCGCACGTGTCACTTGCCAAATGGACTCTTGACATGGTGATGTCCATAGGATGCTCCGCATCATCCCCTCCCCCTTGGGAAAGATCTGACCTCGGATCGAAATCCAAATCACCACGGAAAAGAGATGGCGTCGCCGTGTAGGTGTGGTCGATCACCAAGTTCTCGTCATCTTGAAGCTTGGAATGGGCACTCTCCAATGTCGCACCGTCTCGTGGTTCCTTCAAAAGGAGCAAGGACAACAAACACTTGGAAAAACAAATGTGGTTAGTGTTAGTGCAAAACCAAGCATTCAAGCGGTGATTCACCCAACAAGTGTTGTCAACAAGCATAGCATGGTTTGACAAAGAAGTGTGGCATGGCATTTAAGCATACAAAATTGAGCACAAGCAAAGATATCATGGGGACAAGCATGTAGATGTGAGGTAGTGATGCAAATATGTGTGATAAGAGAATAAGCATCTACCTCAAGTTCATAGAAAGCAAGCATAAATTGCTCAATGAAAGGTCTATGGTAGGCATAGGAATCATTCACAACACCAAATAAAATGAAGTGTCTAAACACATGGGTCAAGTGCAAGACAATGCAAGCGTAATGTGCATAGGGTGTAGTGAAGATAGTATGGCACTCAACACAATAGAAAGAGAAATTGTTCATCATGTGTGAGGCAATCAAGATAAGCATGTAGCAATCAGTGGGACATGGCATATGTGAAGTGATGACATTGTTGCAACCAAACATATGATAGGAGCAAGTAATCCAAGAATTGGATGCAACACACAAGGCGTATATATCATGGTGAATGGAAATGTGAAAATGGCAAGTCAAAGCAAGATCTCGAACAAGTGCGCAATCAAGTTGTCCAAGATGGCCAATAAGTCGCATGGTGCAAGCAACATAAGTAGGATGATCCGCAGTATCCATGCTCAAGAAAGATGTCACCTTGAAAGTGTGTCCTTGTGCATTCTTAACAATGTTGAAGTACAAGCAAATGCGATGTAGAATCGTCGTGGTAGAAGGTGGTTCACTCAAGAGCTCGAATGGTCAACTCACGTGAAGTGGAAGTCGAGACGAAGTCCAAGTATCCTACACATGCACACAACAAAACAAAGAGCGTATGCGCATGGAAGATAAACACATCATCTATCATGATGGTTCTCTTCTCTTGCACATAACCATTAAAAGCACAAGTGCATGAATAATATGATGCAACAATGGCAATATTCATGTCACTAAGTATATGGACTTAAGTAAGGGAGAGGACAACCCCTGTTTCTGGCTTACCTTCAACGAGTGAGTGCTGGTGCAAAGAGGTAAGACAAGCATGCTTCACAAGAAATATGTCAAAATCTCCAAATATATGCGAGAATACTATGGGGGCAAACTCGCAAATCATCTAGCATGAGAGAGGCAACATGTGGAGATATAGGACAAGAAGCAATAACAATCATGTGCAAAGCATGTAGATGGTTGTCATCAACCGCATGAAAGGAGCAAGTATGAATCATCGGTGATGCAACAAGGCAAGCAATCATAGGAATCAAGTCGTGCAAGCTAGTAGTGCGAAGATGCAACATACTAGAGGAAATCATGGCAATCATGTCATGTGAGCAAATTGTAGGCATAGACAATGCACATGACATATCACAAGCACGAACACAAAGCAAGATCATAGTATCATCATAGGCATGGGGCACAAAGCAAACATGGCAATAACAAGCGATATCTCCACCAAGCTTGCAAATACACATACAAGTATGAGAATCAATCATCATGTGTAAAGCAAAGCATGGGTCACAAATGCATGTCAAAGGCATAGGAATGAGCATATCATGCAAAGTGAACATGGCAAGATGGGCATATAATATGTAATGGATAACAACCCATAGCCAAGTGAGGGCCATGTATAAGAAATGCGTGAAGTCTTTGCGTGAAGAGAGCGGTGGGAAAGACAATCCATGGGATCCCAAATCATCGTTGCTCTCTAGAGCTCATTTTGTCAAGTTGTGAGATTGCGAGGTTGACAAGTATTCATGGGTACCTACACAAAAGATACACAAACCAAAGAAATTGTGCGTGTGGTAAATGTACACATCATCCATCATGATGTGTATGTGCAAGTGTGAGTTAGCACAAGATAAGCATCGCTCAAAGAAATGTGATGCATGGTATAAGAACATGTCATCCATCATCAAAGAATAGTTGTTATGTATGACACGATGGGGATGCAAATTGAGCATACAATTATATGGCACATCAATAGCATGTTTATTCATGGGGAGCATATTGTGCACACAATTATGAGGATCATGCAATGGATGGGAGTTATCAAAATCTCCTAAAATGTATGAGGAAACTATGGGGGTCACCTCATGAGCAATATTAGAAACATCATATGGAGAAAATGGACAACATCCAAAACAATGCATATCCGAAGCTAGGTGGTCATGGCATGGCATATGTGATAAATCATGCAAAGGGAGCATATCAATATCATCACAAGAAAAACAAATGCCAATAACCATGGGCTTGTCATCTATGCCATTTGTGCAAATTGGGTTCATTTTAATGGCATATGCATAGTCACTACGAAGAGATTGCAAATATGACATATGATTGATCTCATTCATAGCGTATGACAAGTCAAGCGGATTGTCAAACATGATGTGACCTAAAGAATTGTCACAAGAAATCCTATGTAACATGGCATCACAACTAATAGACTTCACATGGCAATCATCATACTCATCATAAATGGGCAAGAAATAATAACATGAGGAAGTTGCACTAGCATGAGGCATGGAAATAGGTTGATCAACATCATGCAAGCAATCAATGTCTAGAATGTCCACTAGTGGGACTCGAGCATCACCTTTACCTATGTTACCATTCTCATTCCACTCATGTGGTGTAGGTGAGGTGGCAAAGACCAAATTGTGGTCATCTTCATCTTGATGGAACCATGTGGGGGGTGCATCATATTCCACCACGACCATCGTCTTGTCCAAAGAAAGGATGTAGTCGTCGCGACTCGGCGCGTCATCATATATGGGACCTAGCACCAAATGAGAAGACACAATAGAGGTAGAGGTTAAGTCGTTAGAAATCATAGTGGCCTCACATGCCCTATCAACTATCACACTCTCTCTATGTGGTGGTTCACTCACTCCCTCAATGTAGGTGCACTCAATCTCATGTATGGTGGAGTCACTCATATCACTCAAGTGGTGGGGGTTGTCGCTCTCCTCACATGGGAATTGGGACAACACATCATATATGTGGCTAGTGGTGAAGTCACTCTCACTCTCAATATGGTGGCACAAGTCACTCAAGTCATCATACGTCGCCATGGTTGAGATGAAATACTCAACCATCTCATCGCCGTCGCCATGGATGAAGGCCGAAGATGGCACATCATCACTCTCCTCCATGACCGAAGGGAAAATCCCATGCTCGATCATCTCGTCACCGTCGCCGTGGATGAAGGCGAAGATGGCACAACATCACTCTCGCCTCCAAAGATGGAAGCATCATCCTTTCTCGTCACCATGTCGTTCGCCTCCAAAGCTTGGTCCTCGAATGTCTCCTTAGTTGTACTCGTCACCGCACCATCTTGAAAAAGAGTCGAAGGAGACTCGGCACCGTCAATGCCACAAAGAGGGATGGCGGTGAAGTCGAACTTGGGAGCATCATCTTCGAGCTCGTCGGGCTTGGACATCTTGGTGGTACTATCCTCATGCTCGTTCTCATGGAGCTTGGTCGTCGCGAAGTGAGCTTCGGGTGGAGAAGCCTTGGCCTTCATGAGTTCTTGTTCCGCCTTGAGAGCACCAATGTACTTGTCGGTCGAGGGACTTGTAGTTCTCGAGGAAGATAGTCTTGGAGATGTCGTTGTTCAATCCCATCATGAAGTGGAACTTCATCGAAATGGGATCGTCCACGCCGGCTCGTCGCAAGGCAATCTTCATCTCCTTGAAGTACTTGTCGATGGACTTGGATCCTGGGATGGTGTTCTCCAATTGGCGTAGAAGGTGTTCCGTGTAGGTTGGAGGCACGAACTCTCGCCACAAAGCTCTCTTCGTCTTGCGCCAACTCATGTCGTAGATCTCCGAAGGTGTGTGAAGCCACCATTGATAGAGGCAAAGGTGTCTCGTCTTTCGATGAGATGTTGGTTTTCGCTTTGGAGGAAGTCGACTTTGACGATCCGACTACGAACGTGCGAGGACGTCGCGCCTTAGCAATCGCTAAACCAACTCCGAGAGGTTATTGACCACGCCGAGCACGATCAACGACCACGAGGGTCATTTCCTGCGAGCAAACGAAGAACAAGCAAGAAACTGAGATTGCAATCTGGATATTGCGAATATAAGATGAAAGCTTTATTGATCAAGGTGGGGTTCTGTGGACGCCTTTGTCCGGTCATTGAACACAAACGGCACGCGAAGTTGCAGCTATGGCGAACTTTTAATCTAAACAAAACCCAAGGTCTAAACGGTGCCCTAAGGGCTGTATATATGGAGGAAGAGGGGGAATTTCGTGGCCCTTGGTGGAGAGGTCCAAATCAACCCTAACTCTTGTTTCCCCACACATACGGACTCTAAAACAGCCTATACTTAAGTATTTCGAAATTACATGGGCCTGGCCCAATAATAAGGTGACGCAGCACCTAGAATAGCCTATGGACGAATATTATGAAGTGGCATCTTGTATATTTCGTCCAAGGCCTCATGCACTCATTAGGGTGGCTTCAAAGTCCTGGAATCATCACTTGTAACTCCGTTCTTGTTCCCCTTGCGCATGCCAACATCTTCATGCTTGAACTTGCTCCAAGGTTCATCTTTATTGTCCATGGTAGGCCCTTCATTTGTAAGCAAAACAAATGTATCCAATTTAGGCAGCATCATATTCTCATGAACATTGGAATCGTTACCAAGAAACGAAAGTACCTGATAATTCAATTGGCGTCATGCGAGCTCTAGTAATTGGTCCAGTATGTATAGCAGCAGGGGCTGTGGGTGTAACAATGGTATTGATGTCCTCATCATCCTCCCCTTCTTGAAATGAAGTCGTCCTCGACGGAAGCTCATCTTCCTCACCCAAATAAGGCTTCAAATCTGCAATGTTAAAAGTGGGACTAACCCCAAAATCTGCAGGCAGCTCAAATCTATATGCATTATCATTTATTTTCTCTAACACCTTAAATGGACCATCAGCACGTGGCATTAGCTTTGATTTTGCAAATTAGGAAACCTATCCTTACGCAAATGTAACCAAACAAGATCTCTAGGTGCAAAGACAACATGTTTTCTACCCTTATCTCCAGCAAGTTTATATTTAGCATTCATACGCTCAATGTTTTCCTTAGTTATCTCATGCATTTTTAAAATCAATTCAGCACGTTCTTTAGCATCAAAATTAACCTTCTCCGAAGATGGAAGAGGCAACAAATCAATAGGTGCACGAGGTAGGAAGCCATACACAATTTCAAAAGGGCACATCTTAGTAGTAGAATGCAATGAACGATTATAAGCAAATTCAATATGAGGCAAGCATTCTTCCCACATTTTCTTATTATTCTTCAAAACAGCCCTAAGCATAGTAGACAATGTTCTATTGACTACTTCAGTTTGTCCATTAGTTTGGGGTGACAAGTAGTACTAAAAGCAGTTTAGTCCCCAACTTAGCCCATAAACATCTCCAAAAGTGGCTAAGAAATTTAGTATCACGATCTGAAACAATAGTATTTGGCACACCATGCAAGCGAATAATTTCACGAAAGAACAAATCAGCAACATTAACAGCATCATCGCTTTTATGACATGGTATAAAGTGTGCCATTTTCGAGAATCTATCCACGACAACAAATATGCTATCCCCCCTTCTTTGTTCGAGGTAAACCTAAAACAAAGTCCATAGATATATCCTCCCAAGGAACACTAGGCACAGGCAAAGGCATATATAAACCATGAGGATTGAGTCGTGACTTAGCTTTTTGACATGTAGTGCAGCGAGCAACAAAACGCTCAACATCCCGTCTCATCTTTGGCCAAAAGAAATGTGTAGCAAGTATATCCTCCGTCTTCTTGACGCCAAAGTGTCCCATTAATCCTCCTCCATGCGCCTCCTGCAACAACAAAAGACAAACAGAGCTAGCAGGAATGCATAGCTTGTTAGCACGGAACACAAAACCATCATTAATAACGAACTTGTTCCATGTTCTTCCTTCTTTACAATTCTGCATTACATCTTTAAAATCAGCATCATGCACATATTGATCTTTGATGGTCTCCAAACCAAATATTTTGAAGTCAAGTTGTGAAAGCATAGTATAGCGACGAGACAAAGCATCAGCAATAACATTTTCTTTACCCTTCTTGTGTTTAATGACATAAGGAAAGTCTCAATGAATTCAACCCATTTAGCATGTCTACGATTCAGTTTAGCTTGACTTTTAATATGTTTCAAAGATTCATGATCAGAATGTATAACAAATTCTTTGGGCCATAAATAATGTTGCCATGTCTCTAAAGTCCGAACAAGAGCATATAATTCTTTGTCATAAGTAGAATAGTTCAGACTAGGCCCACTCAATTTTTCGAAAAGTATGCAACAGGTTTGCCATCTTGTAATAACACACCTCCTAATCCAATTCCACTAGCATCACATTCAAGCTCAAAAGTCTTATTAAAGTCAGGAAGTTGGAGTAAAGGAGCATGTGTCAACTTATCTTTCAATACCGTGAAGGCTTCTTCCTGTGCGGTACCCCAAACAAAAGGCACATCCTTCTTTGTAAGCTCATTGAGAGGTGCAGCAATGGTGCTAAAATCTCTCACAAAACGCCTATAGAAACCAGCGAGTCCAAGAAAACTCCTCACTTGTGTGACCGTTTTGGGCTGCGGCCAACTCTCAATAGCTTCAATCTTGGCTCTATCAACTTCAATTCCCTGTGGAGTAACAACATAGCCAAGAAAAGATACTCGGTCGGTGCAAAAGGTGCACTTCCCAAGGTTACCAAACAAACGTGCATCACGTAGAGCATTAAAAACAGCACGTAAATGTTCCAAATGTTCTTCCAAAGATTTGCTATAAATCAGTATATCATCAAAGTAAACTACCACAAATCGTCCAATGAAAGCACGTAAAACTTCGTTCATTAATCTCATGAAAGTACTAGGTGCATTAGTTAACCCAAAAGGCATGACTAACCACTCATATAATCCAAACTTAGTTTTAAATGCTGTTTTCCATTCATCTCCCAATTTCATACGAATTTGATGGTATCCACTACGCAAATAAACTTTGGAGAATATTGTAGAGCCACTCAATTCATCAAGCATATCATCTAGCCTAGGAATAGGATGACGATAACGAATAGTAATATTATTAATGCCTCTACAATCAACACACATACGCGACGTACCATCCTTTTTAGGCACTAGTATAATAGGAACAGCACAAGGACTAAGAGATTCGCGATATAACCTTTGTCGAGCAGCTCCTGTACTTGACGATAATCTCCTTCGTCTCCTCTGGATTGGTGCGGTATGGTGCGCGGTTGGGTAGCGATGCACGGGAATTAAGTCAATTTGATGCTCAATCCCTCGAATAGGTGGTAATCCGGTGGCACGTCTTGTGGGAAGACGTCGCGAACTCCCTGCAAAATGTTAGTGACAACAGGGGCAAAGAGGAAGGCACGTCCTCGAATGAAAATAATGCCTCTTTGCACACAAAAGCATAGCAAACAGATTTGCTAGAATCTAGCTCATCAATATCAGATTTGGTGGCAAATAAACATGCACTTTTCAGTTTAATTTCAGAAGCAGCATTAGATGGTTTATTATTAGGCTTCATTTGTTGCTCAAATTCTTTTGCCACAATCTGATTTTCACTCTTATTTTTCTCCTGTTTTGCTTTATTAGCTCTATTAATATCATCTTTCAAAATGGAATTAGGAGTCATAGGAAGCAAAGTAATATTTTTATCCTTGTGAACAAGAGTATACTGATTGTTTCTACCATGGTGTACAGAATTTTTATCAAATTGCCATGGTCTACCAAGTAATAAGGAACATGCTTGCATAGGTACCACATCACAATCAACATAATCAGCATATGTAGAGATACTAAAATGCACACGAACAGACGTGTTACCTTAACCTTGCCGCTGTTGTTGAACCATTGGATGTAGTAAGGATGTGGATGTGGTCTTGTGGTGAGAGAAAGCTTCTCCACCATATCCATGCTAGCCAAGTTGTTGCAGCTCCCTCCATCTATGATGACGCTTGAATAGAACGTTCCTTCACAACTCCCTTTGTATGGAACAAGTTATGCCTCTGATTTTGCTCAGCTTGTGTAACCTGCACACTCAAAACACGTTGAGCAACTAAACATTCATACCTGTCAAGATCTTCACAGCCATGTATTGCGTCTCAAGATCGAATCATCTCCACCGTGTTCTTCATGTGTAATAAGAGCCAAAGTCTCTTCATCATAGTCACTAGCAGACTCATACCCACCATCCTCAAGAGCAATCATCACACGCTGAGATTGGCATTCTCTCGCAAAATGTCCTCTTCCCTTACAACGACGACAAATAATATCACTTGTGTGCCCTGTTGACGCCATGGAAGAAGAAGAGCTCTGTGTAGGCCCAGCAGGTGTGCTCTTGGTAGATAGTGGTGGTTGTGCCTGCTTTCTTGTATCACGGTTGGAGGTGGCAGCCGACGGAGGTGCCGGTGTAGTAGAACGTGTGGAAGTAGATGATGCACGTGGTGTCCATGATGAAGGTCGACCTGCAGAAAAGTTAGTCCGCGCCAAGGCACATCGATCCTGCACTTCACGTTCAGCTTTACAAGCAAGATGGAATAATCGAGTGATATTATTATAATCCTTGTAGTCTAGAATGGTCTGAATCTCTATTTAATCCACCCGAAAACGTGCAAGCATAGCTTCATTCTCCTCAACAATACCACATCTAATAAGGCCAGTTTGTAATTCCGATAATATTCTTCACCGAATTTTTCCTTGTCTTAAGCGCTGCAATTTTGAAGTAATTCACGCTGATAATATGGTGGAACCCAACGAGTATGCATAGCAGTTTTCAAAGCAGCCCAAGTAGCTGGAACAGGATATAATCTACAATGTTCAGACCACCAAACACATGCAAAGCTAGTGAAAGCACAAACAGCAGCAGGAACACGTCTCTCCTCGGGATATTGTAAACATGTAAATCGTTGTTCAGTTTCTAACTCCCATGTAAATCGATCCGACTACGAACGTGCGAGGACGTCGCGCCTTAGCAATCGCTAAACCAACTCCGAGAGGTTATTGACCACGCCGGAGCACGATCAACCTGACCACGAGGGTTTGTTTCCTGCGAGCAAACAAAGAACAAGCAAGAAACTGAGATTGCAATCTGGATATTGCGAATATAAGATGAAAGCTTTATTGATCAAGGTGGGGTTCTGTGGACGCCTTTGTCCGGTCGTTGAACACAAACGGCATGCGGAAGTTGCAGCTATGGCGAACTTTTAATCTAAACAAAACCCAAGGTCTAAACGGTGCCCTAAGGGCTGTATATATGGAGGAAGAGGGGGGAATTTCGTGGCCCTTGGTGGAGGGGTCCGAAATCAACCCTAACTCTTGTTTCCCCACACATACGGACTCTAAAAACAGCCTATACTTAAGTATTTCGAAATTACATGGGCCTGGCCCAATAATAAGGTGACGCAGCACCTAGAATAGCCTATGGACAAATATTATGAAGTGGCATCTTGTATATTTCGTCCAAGGCCTCATGCACTCATTAGGGTGGCTTCAAAGTCCTGGAATCATCACTTGTAACTCCGTTCTTGTTCCCCTTGCGCATGCCAACATCTCCATGCTTGAACTTGCTCCAAGGTTCATCTTTCTTGTCCATGGTAGGCCCTTCATTTGTAAGCAAAACAAATGTATCCAATTTAGGCAGCATCATATTCTCATGAACATTGGAATCGTTACCAAGAAACGAAAGTACCTGATAATTCAATTGGCGTGCGCGAGCTCTAGTAATTGGTCCAGTATGTATAGCAGCAGGGGCTGTGGGTGTAACAATGGTATTGATGTCCTCATCAACCATGTGGACGCGTAGTCATGGAAGTTCGTTGTCGCGCACTTCACTTGATCTTCGGGAGGAACTTGATGTAGTTTGAGGTAGTCGTCCATGAGGCGCTCCCACTCGAGATACTCCTCGGGTTCTTGAGTCCCATAGAAAGGAATCTCGTGGTCGGTGTTGAGGTCGTAGTAGCTTGTGGAAGTCACGGACTTGAGCTTGGGGAGCTTCTCTTGAGCGTAGTCTTGGGGTGCTTGTTGGCGAAGATGTCGTATGTCCAAAGGCGAAGATGGCTTGAAGTTGCTTGGCGAAGATGCCAAGGGAGATGGTGAAGTCGTTGAGCGGTTCTTGGTGTTGAGCTCTTGACCTTCATGTTCTTGTTGGTGATGGTGTCGATGCCGATGTGATCTTGCCGGAGATGGTAGCTCGGAAGGATGTGCACTAAAGCGTCTTCTCGAAGATGAGGAAGATATCTTGTAGGACTTGATGAGGGCTTTGATCTCCTCCATTTGAGCTTGGATCTTGGCATTGTCGGAGTTGTTCGTGGCATCGAACTCGTCGTTGTTGTTGTAGACCGAAGGTGAAATGCCTTGCCTATCCATCACAAGACTCGAGTAGAGGTGAGTAGGAAATGAGATAAACAATACCAAGTTACCTTTTGCCAAAGTTGAGGACGTATCCCGTTTCACTCAATGTGAGATGAAAGAATAGTGGAATTGGTACCGGACTTGTTCACTCACACCTATCAAGTAAAGCTTATGGAGTAGCTCGGTGAGGATAGTGGCACAAAAATTTGATGCAAAATGTTAGCAAGAGTCAATAATGTTGAAAGACATTCACAAATTCGCAAGTGAAACAAGTAGACCAATAGCAACGAATGGCACACGGAAACACACACATGGATAGATAAAATGGGGTCGTGCAACCAAGGAATGAGCACAAAATGTGGAATCCACGGAAAACGCTCGTGTTGCACGACTCAAGAGAGACGCTAGCACGATTGCTCAAAAGGCAGATACGACACTTGTGCACAACCTGTGATATGCAAAATGGATAAACTTTCTATCCCAAGTATGCTATGTATGTATGGTTCCCGGTGTTTGATCCAAGATGATCGGATATGAAAATTTTATGCAATGTGGTAAGATGCTATGGCTATTTCTTACAAGCTTCTTTGCTCTCTCTCTCTTTTGCTTAAAAGCTTATTCTCTGTTTTTTGATATGGCCACAATGCGAAATGCACAAACCAAGATAGCAATTGTGTATATGCGAGAACAATCTTGTGACACAAGGGATGATATGATGATACCAATATGATGATACACAATGGAAGGGTGGATTACTAATGTGCACAAGTAACGTTGCCGGTAATACTCAAATGGCTAGTCTCGATAGGCAAGTAACGCAAAATGGGCTAGGGGTTAACAATGCAATGGCAAGGAGAATGTACAATGATGTCGTCCAGGTTACCGTCCTTGGCGATGATGAGTGGCGGTGTTCTTGATGTAGAACCATTCCTAAGTAGCCGAAACACCCTAGGAAACGGAAAAACCGCAAACTCAAAATCTCAAGGATAAATGTCAAATGGTGGTAGCGGAAATGCGGTGGTGGTTGCTGAAATGCAAAGATGGGTTTTGCAAGTAGGCAATGCGGGGGTGGAGGTTATGGTGGTGGACTATACACGGTGTCGGAGTTGAAAGCACGGTCCCTAAGTAGCCGAAACACCTTAGGAGACACAACTCACAACACAAACAAAATTGGGTTAAGTCGAGGTGGCGGAAGTATATGGTGGGCAAGCTTATGCGGAAGTGTTGGTGGTGGTTGATGAAGAAGCAGCCGTACCTAAGTAGCCGAAACACCTTAGGAGACTCAAATCACTACTCAAGCAACCACATATGCAATGGGGATCGAAATGTGTTAGGTTGCAGAAGTCGGTGGTGGTAATGCGAATGATATGGTGGAGGGCCTTGGCAAACTTGCCAAAATTCAGAAAATATGATGGAGTGAAATGATGGAGGTATTAGTTTTGTGGGATGG
Organism: Aegilops longissima; assembly: GCA_021605205.1. NCBI lineage: Eukaryota > Viridiplantae > Streptophyta > Magnoliopsida > Poales > Poaceae > Aegilops > Aegilops longissima. Next base: position 377,261,831 of record CM038677.1, read on the forward strand.
GGGATGTCAATAGCTTCAAAACGAGCTAAAGAACGTCAAAAATGGAGTTCGGATGAATTAGATGTGGCCAAAACAAGATTTCAGGCGAGTCAGTGTTAGGGTTAGCCCGACATCCGGGAGGAGGTACGGATGATCCGGGCTTGATCAGGATGATCCGGGTTCGTCCAGGCCGGTTCTGTTGTCTAGGTGTCCGGACGTCCGGGAGAGGATCCAGCTGATCCGGGAGGTGTCCGGATGATCCGCGAGAAGGTCCGGATGATCCGGGCAAGTCAAACTCCTCGGGATTTCCTCTCGGGGACGAATTTTTGGGCGGAAATGGGGGATTTTCGGGGCAAATTTGAGGAGATTTCATGGATGGAAGGTGGGGAAACTTGGGGAGATGCTAGATCCACTCGAAACCAAGAAAATCCATGGATCAAAATCAACAAAACATCATCAAAACCAACAAATCACAAAAAACAATTGGGGCTATTTTTGGTGGGGATTTTCGAATTTAGGACGAAATCAAGCAAAGGAAGGCTAGAAAAAGAGGGGTAGGGGCTCCAAATTCGTGATCAACCTTGCTCTGATCCTAGATAATGTGGAGTGGAACTCCAAGTGGCCGATCTTTCACGAAAGGAGCGAGATCCCTCGAAGAACATGAAGAACACGGGGAAGAACGGAGAGAAATCACAAGGGGAAACACTCAAGAACAAGTCCAATCACACATCCACTAGACAATCAAACACACAAGATCCACAAGGTACATGAACAACAAAGGGAAAGATACAAGGTAAGGTTCATCTCCATGAGGAGGTCTTGAAGGGGGCCGCCCAAGAGGGGGTCTTGATCTATATATCCCGCAGGATCTTCTCCTAAATGGAGGTCTTGGCCTCCATAAGGAGTAGTAGTCTCTCTCTCTCTCTCTCTCTCTCTCTCTCAAGAGTAGAGTGGAACAAGGAGCAAAGCTATCTATCAAATGAGCTATCACTTTGCTAACCCTAGAAAGGAGGTGGAGGAGGTCTATTTATAGTCTAGGCCACGAAAGGGTAAGTGAGGGGGCGGAATGGGTACATGGGCCTCGGCCCGAGTCATGCACACAGGAAAGGCCCGGATGATCCGGATGGGGGTCCGGATGATCCGGCCGTCGCCCGGATGATCCGGGAGGGGGGCCCGGATGATCCGGCTTCACATGAGGCCTTCGGCTGTCTTCGGCGCAGATAGCCAAATGATCCGGGGAAGGGTCCGGATGATCTGGCTGAGCCTGGATGATCCGGACGGTGGTTCATATGTCCGGCCTAGCTCCAGGAGCCGCTCCGTCTTCTTCTTCTCCTTTCTTCTGTCTTCTCTTCCACGCTTCCCTCGTGGACGGTGTAGTCGTTCCTTGGCGCTTGCACTCCTCCTCAACATCCGTGAAGCTCCGACAATACCTATGCATGCACACGGGAGGAGTGTCAAGTAGTATACCATCCTCGAGAGGGTCAAGTGAGCACGTGTAAGGAGATGATTCACCTTTGTGTATGTGAAGTAGATGTCGCACATGTCACTTGGCAAATGGACTCTTGACATGGTGATGTACGTAGGATGCTCCGCATCAAATGGGTTCACTCAAAATTGTTTGAACACATGGCAAAGTCAAATCATGAACATAGTCCTCTAAAATAGCTGATGTGATCAAAGTAGTGGGTATCTCACCGCATGGTGCATTTAAATTGACAAGACATTCATCATACTCATGTGGAGGTGGAAGATTAGTACCTTTGTCATTACCTCTTATGATCAGCTCAGATGATGTAGGCACTATCGGTGATGAGGTGTCGCATGGTGGAGGTGATGTAGTCCTGACAACAACGGATGTGGTTGTCATAGTATGCGTAGTAGTTGAAGGGACAACCGTATCAACTCTTGGAATGTGCATCTCACGCTTGTTCTCCTTGTGGGCAACACGTCGTTTTATTTCCTGTTCAGCTTTGCAAGCAAGATGAAACAAATGGTCCATAGGATAACACTCTTCATGAATTAGTATCTCCTGAATGTCACGATTTAATCCTCTCCAAAATCTATGCATAAAATCTTCTTCACTTTCTACTAAAGAGGAATGCAGCAAGGTAGTTTGTAAAGTATCATAATATGTCGTTACGGTGTCACTACCTTGTTTTAAATGTTGCAACTTTTTAATCATGTCACGAGTATAATAAGCGGGAACGAATGTATGTCGCATGGAAAATTTCAAATCATCCCAAGTAGTAGGTATATCATTAGGGTGTAACCGACAACATTCAGTCCACCAAACTATAGCATAACTAGTGAAAGAACCAACCGCAACCATAACTTTTTTACGTTCATCAAAATTATTGGAAGCAAATATATTATTTATGTCAAACTCCCATTCAATATATAAAGCAGGTCTAAAACGGCCATTAAATGGTTGTATAGAAACATTAACCTGATCATGTGCATTTGGATGTTTGTGCACCTCTCGTGACGATTGTGGTGTTTGCATAGGTGATGGCACGTCTCCAACGATCGACAAACCCCATGAATTGACTTTAAATCCTGTCATGATTAGTAGAAACAAGAAACAAAATCCAAAAATAATGTTCCTATGAACTACTGGGAAATGATGGTAAAACGCTCACAGTATAGCAAATCAAAGTCTTACAAGTTCTTACCATGCAGCAGGTGGTGACCGGCAACCAGCGGTGTCAAATAACTCCAAGAGATGGGTAAAGCAATTGCCAGGTGAACGTATGTATGCACGATGTAGAAATATGTGGAGCTGGGTTGACTTTATATAGGTGGAAAAAATGTTACAACCACGTTAATTAATGCAAGCTGAAAATTCGTTCAAAATGGTCGAGTACTGGTTTTAGGCTAGACCGTACTAGAGACGCGAGCCTAAGACACCGATGAATTCACAAACGCAATCCCAAAGATCCTAGTTGTTCTCCTCAAATAAAATGACTAGCACATATTTTTTTTACCTTCTCAAACCAACTAAATCAGTACTTTATTCCTTGCCAAATATCTTCTCTTCTTTTATTTTCTCTCGAAAGTCCAACGTGACAAACTAGTATTTCTCCAAATAGCACACCACGCCTTTTTTTTGCTTGGCTCAAAGGCTCTTCCTCACGTGTGCACCCAGCCAACTTTCTTTTAAGTTCCAAACGTGGCAACAAGCAACTCTCCTTGAATTACGTGCAGATTTAAAAAGAAAGTTTATCTCCTTCCAAAAACAAACAACATGCGTGGGATTACTTCCTTAACCGAACTATATATTTTTTCTGTTTTCTCTTTCCTTCTATCTCTCCTTTTCTCCGCTTTTTTATTTTGGCAATCGACCTAATTATCCTTTCCTTTAATTTCTCCAACAAAATAATCCAAGGCGACAAAACCGAAGTACTACTAGTACATCTCACATTTTTTTAATCCAACGAGGCAGCGAACCAACAATAAAAATTTGGATCTGCCTTTCCAAACAAGGCAACCGATGGGCACCTTCCTTTTTTCTTTTTGGTGCGATTTTCCACTTCTCCCGTAAAGAATCTGCTCTCTTTTCTTTTGGCTGGCCAGACTTGCCTTTTTATCTCCAGAAAGGACGTGGACCAAGTTACGTAGGCCACAAACAGATGCGCTTGGCTTTTTTTTCGAAAATGTTAATGCCCACATGTGTGGCATGGCGTCAACTCGATCACATGCGTTTATCGCCGTCCACTGCATTTCACACGAATCTTGACACGATGCTGGGATTCCGGACTGCCATGTAGGACTAGCGAAGTGTGTGGCGTGTGTGCCACTTCGCCCGCACGCCGTTTTGCCCCGACGACAATGGTTTTCATAGTCAGCGCGTGCGGTGGAACTGCCATCTCGCCCGCACACGATCTCGAACGCGTGGTTGCCATATTGCATGACTCGCCACTCACCCCTCACCGCCCTGGTGATCTCTCGCTCCCTCCTCATTTAATCCCCAACCCACCCATTCTGCAGCGGTTCCAATCGATTCGGGAGGAGTCGAGAGGAGAAGGCGGCGGCGGTGGCGGAATAGTCGACGGCATTCGCGGCGGTTGTTGGGATTCGCCGGGCGGGGACGTCGTCGCCGGAGCAGCTGCATGCCGAAGGTAAGCCTTCCGCCGTGGTCACACCCATTCCCCCGCGATTCATATCCCCTTTCTGTGCTTGCTCGATTTCCCATCGGGATTTCTCGAGATCCCGGCGTTTTTCGCGGTGAGCATGTGTTGCCGCCGGCGAGGAGTCGGTTGTTTTGCTCACCCCTCCCTGCACGGTAGCTTGTTATGGTCTCGTTGTTGTCTCTCTCGCCGTCAAGCCGGCGAGACTCGCCGAATCCCCAACCGCATGTGCTCTCGCAACTGCTTTTTGGGATGGCGATGTTGATGCTGTTTAGTTCATTATGTTGCTCCTGAAATGCTATTGCCGTCAGTGTCGAGGCATTTGTGTTGATGAAATTGATGTTATGCTAGTTGTGGACGGACCCTAGATCTATTTCAGGCGCATTCCAGAGTTTTGAGAATGATTGCCATGACAATTTGAAACAATCGCCACCACCGATGGCAACTGATTTCTGAAATTACTGTGTTAGTTGCCTTGTCGTTGGTGCATTTTAGGCGCATGTCGATTGTATGAGAATGAAAGTCAAGTCAATTTCAATATCTACCACCTCGATGGCAACTAATTTTTGAAACAACTGTTTCAGTTGCCATGTAATTGGTACGACAATGTTACTATTTGGTTTTGTTTGAATCTACTTTTTTAGGTGCATTTCAAATTGTTTGAGAATGATTGTCATGGCAATTTCAACAACTACCACCACTGATGGCAACTGATTTTTGAATCAACTGAGTCAGTTACCATGTAGTGGTGCATCTTAGGCACATTTTCAGAGTGTTTGAGAATGAAAGTCATGCGAATTTCATCAACTACCACATCTGATGGCAATTAATTTTTGAAACAAATGTGTCAGTTGCCATGTCAGTGGTACAATAATGTTACTGTTTGGTTTTTGTTGGATACCGTTTTATGTGCATTTCAAATTGTTTGAGAATGATTGTCATGGCAATTTTAACAACTGCCACCACTGATGGCAACTGATTTTTGAATCAATTGAGTCAGTTGCCATGTCAGTGGTGCATCTTAGGCACATTTTCAGAGTGTTTGAGAATGAAAGTCATGTGAATTTCATCAACTACCACATCTGATGGCAATTAATTTCTGAAACAAATGTGTCAGTTGCCATGTCAGTTGTACAGTAATGTTACTGTTTGGTTTTTGTTGGATATCGTTTTAGGTGCATTTCAAAGTGTTTGAGGATGATTGTCATGGCAATTTTAACAACTGCCACCACTGATGGCAACTGATTTCTGAAACAACCGTGTCAGTTGCCATGTCAGATGGAGTGCCTTTTATCTGCCACAACTAGTTGTTTTGTTAACATGGCAACATGAATTTAGCATATGTCTGCCCCTATTTTTGAAGTACCCTTTAGTTAACTGCCACCACTGATGGCAACATGAATCTAGCTGCATTGCAGTTTGACACTTGCAGACGACAACTGAATCATTTAAGAAGCAGAGACATGTGTTGTTGCCATGTATCTGCATTTTTCTGCTCTCCCACTTTGGCTACATTTCTATCTTTTTAATACGTGTTGCTCCATTTGATGTGTGTTTTTTGTTGCTACTTTAGCACAATGGCTCGCGGCGACCATCATGACAATGACGATGACTTCATGGAGGTACCGCCAAGGAATCGTGCTACCGGTCGGTCAAAAGCTGGTGATGAGGTCACCCCCACAGGTGTGCTTCTCGTAGTCGCTTCAACGATTGCCAGCCCCGACACTAATTCTTCATTGTTTGTGGCATCATCGGCGACATGCTGTTGTGATGTCTCTCCCGTGTGCTCAAAGGTACCCGCATGAGATGCCCCCGCGCTGCCGTTTAGTGTAGTTGGAGGTCCTGCAGAAAAAAAGAAAAAAGGCATGCATTTAATCTTCGTTTGAATGACAGTTTTGTTTCATAACCAAAAAAACCATCTGCATCCGATTTCTGGCATGACATCAATCATAGTGTGCAGAATAATCCGGTTTGTTCACATTTTGGCACCCACAATTTTTTCTATACATGTCAACGACATTTTTTATTATGCATGGCAACCATAGTTGATAGTACATGGCAACCATAGTTGATTGTCCATGGCAAATGCAGTTGATAATACATGGCAACTATAGTTGATTATCCATGGCTATTGTAGTTCATCAGACATGGCAACCACAGTACATCAGACATGGCAACCACAGTTGATCACACATGGCAACCGCAGTTGATCACACATGGCAACCACAGTTGATCACACATGGCAAATGCATTCATATCATACACGACAAACTACACTTTTTGCGAATACAACACACAAGCAGCAATGTCACATATAATTCCTCTGATGTTTCATTGTCAACAGAATCACTTCATACTACTCACCTGTGTTTGACGTCGATGGCAGGTACCCGATTGCTGACGGTTGCCACGTGCTACATGACGGTCCTACGTTTCCACCATAAAACTTGTAAGTATTTTCCATCTCTTCAAGTCTTTTTTTTCATCTTTTCGACAAAAGTTGAATGGTTTTATTGATATGTGTTACCTTGATTTGCCACATTGGCTACTTGAAATTGGTCGAACGTACATCCATCAGCGTTAGCGTCCCGTGTTTGAACTTGCCAAGTCACCCCTGAGTTTGACCCTATGAAAAAGTAACATGGTAGGACATAAGTACAATACCATTCCCCCACGCCCCCCATAACATGGCAATTGTCCCTTTTTTTGATCATTTACCGTACCCATGCTCACATACTACTCTAAAAGTGGCAGCAACGGTCCCGCGGAAATGAGTTGATTGTACTCTGATGCATCCCAAGGTTGCATTGCCGGGTTTTGAGAAAACCAATGATCTGCGCCATCTTTCTGATTCATTCTTCCGCCTCTTTTCCCATTGTGTTTTTCACCAACGCACAAACAAGAGACACATGAAACTGCATTTTCGCTGATTTTTTGTACATACAAGAAAAACACGGCAATCCCATCACAATTATTGCGTAGACAACCAATTACACGATGGCAAATATGATATACGCTTGTTATCCCATTTTCTAAAATCTGGATGCCAAGTGTCGTTTTTCAACTGATGGCGATGAGCAACACAAGAAGATGGCAATCGACTAAACACCATGGTGGCCACTAATCGCAAAGACAAAGCGGCAACCAACGTAAAAATTGAACGGCAACTAGTTCTCTCTATTTCGATTGCCACCCAAATCCACCCCATCGATTCCTTCCATGCTTCTAGTGAACACTAGATCCGTGTGGCAATTGCCATGTAGTTGTGGATGTAGTTGCCCGCTTCGTGGGCAATCAGAAAGTTCAACTAGTAGAGGTGGAAATAGGACCAGAAAGACGATGAGATCGGAGTTCGACCTGCTCCTCTTTTGTTTGTCGCCGCGGGCTCATCGATCGTGGGTGGGGGTGGGGGGGGGGGTGTATGGGTGGTGGTGTCAAGGGGTTGGGGTAGGATGGAGGGGGTGGGTGCCGCCATAGATCTAGTCTGCTGCCATGGCAACCAGAGAAGGCATCTTGATGGGATCGGGAGGTAGGAGACGATGTAGATCTGATGCGATAGGGTTCGTCGGTAGGTCGCGGCGCCGAGCGTTGCTGCTTGTCTTGCGGCGATGGGATGGGTCGCCCGGACGTGTGGGCGTTCGCGCCACACACCGGACGTGCGGGTCGTGGCTCGTGCGCCTGGACACCGTCGTGCGGGTGGATTAGTCCCCGCACCGAACAGGACGTGCGGGCCGACCCACCTAACTGCCACACATGTGGCAGTTATCGGCGTCCTTTTTTTTTTACTTCTTTCCTTGTGAACGGTTCAGAGTTTCCTCAACAAACAGATTCCTCATTAATAGCAGATCCAACTTGCCTAGTTTGTTGCTGCACCAACCGAAAATTTGCTCCCTTTTCCTTTATCTCTTTTGGCAACGTCCAAGATCTCTCTCTCTTCTTGCCTTTTCTTTCCTCTCTCACGTTCCAAGTCAAGGCCAAATCCAACCTTCGCAAAAAGGCACAAATGGAAAAATTACTTTCCTTGAAACTTGTGCCATGAAATTTTGTTGCCCTCTTTCTTTCTTCAACCGGACCAGAGGGATTTGGGTAAGAGAAAAAACTGATTTGACTTCCAAAACAGACACTAGCACAATATTCAAAAAGATGTGACGTGCCAAGCTTTTCACAAGAGAAAAAACTCTTTTATTTCCCATATAGACACACTAGATCCTTTAAAAAAAACTCTCGATCACAACTTTCCAACCGAACCGAACTGGGTAAATCTTTCCTTCTTTTATTCTCAACTTCCAAAAGATTCGGATCAGCCAAGATGCCGATCCGCTATATCTCCTCCTTTTATTGCAATTCTTTCCAGAAACCACTAGTACTCCTTCGTGGGAAACAAGTATCTTGTGATTTTTTTACTTGCTATCTCCACTGTTCACGCCAACTAGTACAAACGAGCTAGTCCATATCCTCTCTTGTCTTTTTTCGCAAGGAGCAAGTTCAAAGGCATAAAACAAGTTTAGAACGCCGGCTTCAGTTTTAATCTGTTCTCAACTTCTTTCTTCCACAAGATGAAATATGCTTCAAGACAGTGACGAACTACAGTAGCGGATGGATGGCGGCAACAGCCAAAAAAAATATGACAATGAAAGATGGTGATGAACAAGATGATGGTGTTGGTGAAAGCAGTGTGAAAAAAACGTGACTAGAACTCGAAACTCTAACAATCTAGACACTAAACCCAACAACTCGACACACGATGCAACCGAAAGTTCAACAATGCAAAAACTAAGTGATAATAGCGAAAGGCTCAGACTGTCTGGGACACGGATGAACTAATCTAACTTTTTTTGGCTTTTCGCGGACTCTAGGTATGAATGACAGACTCGATCTAAACTACGAAAAACTGTAAAATCTCACCGAGCAACCTGAAAACTGATACCACTTGATAGAGGCGAGGGTCCCGAACCGACTACAAACGTGCACGACGTTGCGCCTTAGCAATCGCTAAACCAGCTCCGAGAGGTTATTGACCATGCTGGAGCACGATCAACCTGACCACGAAGGTCTATTCCTGCAAACAATCGAAGAACAAGCAAGAAAATGATAAAGCAATCTGAATATTGCGAGTATGGATGAAGTATTGATAGAAGTGGGGTTTCATGTCTTGGTCTAGTCGTTGGACACAAACGAAGTACACGAAGTTGCAGCGATGGCTAACTTTTAACTAAATAAAACCCAAGTCTAAACGATGCCTTAAGGGCTATATTTATAGGGAAAAGAGAGGGGATTTTGTCCACCCTTGGCAAGGTGGGACTAAAACACCTCCTAAGTCGTTTCCCCTACAATATGGACTCTAAAAATAGATTACATGGGCCTGGCCCAAAATAAGGTCGCGCCACACCAGTAATAAGCTATAGACGAAATTTATGAAAGGCCATCTTGTATATTTCGTCCATCTTCTTGTATGTCATCATGGTGGCTTCAAAGTCCGAAAATCTCCACTTGAACCTCTGTTCTTGTTCTCCTTGCACGCACCTTCATCTCCGTGCTTGACCATGCTCCAATGTTCAACCTTCTTTTCCGTGCTAGGCCCTTCAATTGCAAACAACACAAATGTACCTAAGTTAGGCAGCATCATATTCTCATGAACACTAGAAACATTACCAAGAAACGAAAGTACCTGATAATTTAATTGGCATATCTGAGCTCTAGCAACTGTTCTAAGAGGTACAACAACAGGGGATATGGGTGTAACTTTGGTGGCCATGTCCTCATCAATTAGCCTATGTGGATCAACGTGATGGATTTTTTGACTTCTGTCTTAATTATATAATAGATACCATGTTCTCTTCGTTGTTCTTGGAGATCTATTCGATGTAATATTTTTTTGCGGTGTGTTTGCCTAGATTCGATGAATTGTGGATTTATGATCAGCTTATCTATGTTTTTTTTAAATCTCCTCTAAATTCTTTTATGCAAGATTTGATATCTTTGTAATTCTCTTCGAAATATCGGTTTGGTTTGGCCAACTAGATTGGTTTTTCTTGCAATGGGAGAAGTGCCTAGCTTCGGGTTCAATCTTGCGGCGTCCTTTCCTAGTGATAGTAGGGGCAGCAAGGCACGTATTGTAGTATTGCTATCAAGGATAAAAAGATGGGGTTTTCATCATATTGCTTGAGTTAATTCCTCTACATCATGTCACCTTGCTTAATGCGTTACTCTGTTCTTTATGAACTTAATATTCTAGATGCATGATGGCGGTCGGTGTGTGGAGTAATAGTAGTAGATGCAGAATCGTTTCGGTCTACTTGACACAGACGTGATGCCTATATTCATGATCATTGCCTTAGATATCGTCATAATTTTGCACTTTTCTATCAATTGTTCGGCAGTAATTTGTTCACCCACCGTAATATTTTCTATCCTGAGAGGAGCCTCTAGTGAAACCTATGGCCCGGGTCTATTTTACATCATATAAGTTTATATTTTCCATCTTATAAGTTTCTGATCTACTATTTTGCAATCTTTTACTTACCGTTTATCTATCTCTATCAGATCTCACTATTGCAAGGAACCATGAAGTGATTGACAACCCCTTTATCGCGTTGGGTGCAAGTTGTTTGATTGTTTGTGCAGGTATTCAATTACTTGTGCGTTGTCTCCTACCAGATTGAGACCTTGGTTCTCAAACTGAGGGAAATACTTATCTCTACTTTGCTGCATCACCCTTTCCTCTTCAAGGGAAAAACCAACGCAAGCTCAAGAAGTAGCAGGAAGAATTTCTGGTGCCGTTGCCGGGGAGATCTACGCCAAGTAAATCCATACCAAGTACCCATCATAAACTCTCATCTCTTGCATTACATTATTCGCCATTCACCTCTTGTTTTCCTCTCCCCCACTTCTAAAACAATTTTCAAAAAGATTTGCCTTTTCTTCACCCCTCTTCCTTTCGTCTTCTTTGCTTGGTTTTTGTGTGCTCGTGTGTTGGATTGCTTGCTTTGTCATGATGGCTCAAGAGAATACCAAATTGTGTGAATTTTCCAACACCAATAATAATGATTTTATTAGTACTCCGATTGCTCCCGCTACTATTGTGGAATCTTTTGAAATTAATGCCGCTTTGTTGAATCTTGTTATGAATGACTTCCTAGTGAAGATGTCGCATCCCATCTAAACAATTTCGTTGATTTGTGTGATATGGAAAAGAAAAAAGATGTGGATAATGATATTGTTAAATTGAATCTATTTCCGTTCTCTCTTTGAGTGGGCACGGGCTTTGGGCCCCATGGGGGTGGCGGAAATTTCATGATTTCAACTCCAAATTTGATGGGGGAAAAGAAAATTTAGGCTATGGGGATGCAATAGAAGTTGGATCTACTTGCTAAACACCCGATCCATGGACTAAAATCAACAAAAACTCACAAGGAACAAGAAATGACAAAAAATTGGTATGCCGCTTTTTGTGGGGAATTTTTGAATTAGGTCAAAAAAATCCAAAGTAAAGGTTAGAAGTGGGGGTAGGGCTCCAAATTCATGATAACCTATGCTTTGATCCAAGATATTGTAGGGCAAAACCCTAGGTGGCCTGATGTTCATGAATTGGAGGTGGATTTGAGGAAGAACACCAACAACACAAGGGGAAAACGCAAGAAGAACACTCTAATAGACAAGATTCATACCAAGTACTACTCAAATCAGAAGAATACATCGATGCATCAATATCCAAGAACAACAAGGGACAGAAAGATACAAGGTAGTTCATCCAAATCTCTACGAGGGATGGGTCTTCAATTCCATGGAGGAATCTTCCCTCAAGTGGGTCTTCGCAACCTTAGATGGTTATTCTGACTAGGAGTCAGTCAGTTTTCGGGTTCCGCAGACCCTTGCAAGGTTCGAACTCTGGGGTGTGTGCGAAGAACTCGTCCTCCCCAGTCTGCCTGCTTGCTAATCTCACGGCCTAGCTAGATGAACCGAATGGAAAAGAGACACAGCAGTTTACCAAGGTTCGAGCCACCTTGCTGTGTAATACCCTACTCCTGCTTTATGGTGGATTGGCCTCGAGGGGCAGAGGATGAACTAGTAAAGTGGCAAACGACCTTTGGAGGGGAGGTGTTCTTGGGATCAATGAGCTGGTGGGTGTGAGGATGATCTGAATGATGCCCCCCTCTATGGTGGTGGCGAAGTCCTATTTATAGTGGCCTTGGTCCTCTTCGCAAATGAAGGCGGGAGGGGATCCCAAAATGACCAAATTCGAAGGGGGACAACTAGTACATGCTATCCTGACAAACGTGGTCTTCGCCTGCGAAAGCCTCTGGTCGTGACGCCGTGGTGGGCTCGGCGATGACCTTCGTCCTGGCGGTCTTGGTATCGTTGCACCTAAATGGAAACTTTTGGTTGATCCCTCGGGATTCCGCGCCTGCGCTTGCCTCCTTATAACCAAAGAGGAATCCAGTATATTGCGCCCGCTGGCGCCCGCCTAGCCTCAGTCGTCATGGGTCACGTCATCTGAACCTCACGAGGTGAGCCTTGCATAGAGATCTCCAGTCCTCAGGAGCCAGCCTGAGGAGGCCGCCCCTCGCGGAGGTCTTGGTGTCGTCCGCCTCGGGACGCTTGGCCCCTCGCGAGGGTCTTGAGTGGTTGATGTTGAAGTTGGGGCATACCAGGCCGTCAATGGAGCCACGTCATGGGCTGCAGTCAGGCAAGTCTGGGTACCCCGTTCCCAGAACGCCGACAGTTGCCCCTCGGCCCAAGGCACGCTCGAACTTGGGTTCGAGGTGAAGCCAAAGGGCAAGTGAGGAGTGCCGCGGGCCCTAACCGCCTGCAGCCTCGGTTGACGCGTGGCGATTGAAGGAACGTGGGCGTCTCCACTTCCCCAAGCTGCCTCGGCAACCGCTCGATTGGACGAGGCTCTGCTGCATGCAGAGAAAAATATCATTGCATCGGATCGTGAAGGTCAACGGTTGGTCTGCCTCTGGCTATAAATGAGGGGAGGGGCAGAGCCCCCCTCGCTCATCCCCATCGTCTTGCCGCCCGCTCCTTCTTCTTCTTTCTTGTCTTGCCATCTTGCTGTAGTTCTCATGGCGCCGATGATGAAATTCTCCGCCGCCGAGAAGGGGAAAAGCCCCCAAGGAGGGACCTAGCTCGCCGCCGCCCAAGAGAGGGCGAGGCCGACCCCACAAGCACGCTGTGACCCCTGCGGTGGCTCTTCAGGGGTGCGGGCGCACTCCTTCGGGGGCCGGTGTCGCTTTGGTCGGCCGCGGTGGCGCTTCTTCTCGAGGCGGGAGCCGCCAAAGGTGAGGCAGCTCCTGCGATGAGGGGAGGCGTTCCATGGTTGCCCGGCCTCCCCGACTGTGCTTCCACTCGGCGGAGGTGCTCCCGGAGTTCGTTACGTGGTCGGAGAGGCCGGCCGGCACCTGGCTCCCACTCCCACGCTTCCTTGTGGGTGAGCTATCGGTCGCGAGGCTTGACGGCCTCTGGCTTCAGGCTGACGGCTGCTGCAACAAGGCTTCATGGGTTGGTGTCGAGGTTACTGCTGCCGGGAATGTGTCCTTAGCCCACGGCTGGCAGGCGTTTGCCCGTGCGCACGGCCTGGGAAGGCGGTGCACCCTCCACTTCAAGTATGATGGCCCCGCGACTCTCTATGTAAGGGTATTTGGGGAAGACGGCCGCCGCACAGGATGCCGCCTTGAAGATGGCAGCGGCGACTATGAGCATGGCCTTGATGACAGCCGCGACGACGCCGAGGGTGAGCTTGCCCTTGGCGATGGCCGCGCTTCCTATAGCTACGACCAGCCCCCACGCCGCCAGCTCGCCTCAGGGAAGGTGGCGAGGCGTCCTGTCACCGTGCTTCAGTGAAGCGGGAGGAAGGCTCGGACTGAGCCCAGGGCCTTTGGAGCCACGCTTGTGGGGCTGCTACGGTCGTGTTGGCTGCTTTTGTTTAACCTTTCCTTTCTCCTGCATTTTGAAAAAAGTAGAGGGCCCTGCTGGGGTGTGTAATGAACTATGGTACTTATGCCACCATGCTTATTGTTCTGATTTTATGTCGTGATAACCATGTTTCAAGTAACTGCGGTAGGATAACTTAGCTTGACACGCTCGCGGTAGTTCCCAACCTCACGAGGGAGCACCCTTCGGCATCTGGTGAATCCCCCTTGCTGCCGACTCAAAAAGCTGCAGAGTTGTTAGAAAGTTTGACGGGTGCCTTGTTCTTCCTTGCGCGAACCCTCGGGCATGGCTAGTCATTTCTTAGTGCACCGCGTCGTGCTACCCGGGAGGCATGGACTTAAGAGGGTGCGCATACCCACGAGCTCATTTGAGGCCGCCTCGCGAAGATCAAGGAAGCCGAACCTCTGGGGAGACAGGGCTTCGGCGAGGTATGTTCGCGGCGCGGTGAACCCAACACATGCACACACCTATCCAGTCGCCACGCGAGGAGGAGTGACGGGCAACCGTCGCTCTCCCTGAACCAGGACAAAAGGTGAGCGAAGCGAAAAGAGAAAAACCAACTTGGCAATCGAGAAACGCTAGAACTCCAAATTCCATTAAGAAGTTTTAAACCAGCTACAGAAAGCAAGTAAATGAACAGACGCCTTTGGCACCTAGTCTAGTCTTCTCACCAACGCGGAGCTAAGTGTTGCCACTAGGACATGGGAGGGAGGCCCCGTGAGGCCCGCGGGCGACACTGAGGAGACTCCGGGGCGTGTACAACCCCACTCATTATTATGTCAGAGTGTCACGAGAGGAGACTTTCATAGGCACAGGGCCTTGCTTCAAGGGTAGAACTTCCGGAGGTGCTGGATGTTCCAGGCGTTCAGGATGGGGATCCCGTCCCGTGTCTCCAGGCACGCGGCGCCAAGCCTGGAGACACGGGCGATCCTGAACAGGCCCTCCCACATGGGTGAGAGCTTATGCGGCCCCTCCATGGAGAGCACCTGATGTAGGGTGGAACCCTAGATGGCCGGTCTTTCACGAAAGGAGCGGATCCCTACGAAGAACGCGAAGAACACGAGGGGAAATACGAGGGGAACACGAGAGAAATCACTCAACCAACAAGAATAAATCACACATGCGCTAGATCGATGAACACAAAGGTGAGATACAAGATCCAAAGTCAACAAAGGACGATACAAAGGTAACCGGTTCTTCTCCGTGAGGAGGTCTTGATGGGGGTCTTCTCCGTGAGGAGGTCTTGAATCCAAGGTGGATCTTCTCCGTAGAAGGGTCGCAGTCTCTCTCGTGGAGTAGATCCGATATGGATGAGCAAAGCTCTATCTCTAAATGAGCTAATCCTATGGCAACCCTAGAAAGAGGAAGGGGATGGAGTATATATAGTCTAGGGGGGCGAAGAGGTACATGGGCTTCGGCCCTTTACTGTGCGCAGATAGGCGGAGCCGGATGTCCGGGCGTCGGGCCGGATGTCCGGGGCTTCTGAAGGGGCCCGATGTCCGGGCTAGGGGGCCGGATGTCCGGGCTGATGGCGAAAGCTTCTGTAGGTTCTAGTGCGTGGTGCCGGATTTCTAGGCTTCTGGCTGGATGTCCCGGCGCGGGCCGGATGTCCAGGCTGGGGCCGGATGTCCGGGGCCTGTAGATGTTGGGCGGCTGGGATGCGGCTGTAGTAGATGTCTCCAGCGGCCGGATGTCCGGGGCTGGGGCCAGATGTCCGGGCCCTGGAGCTGTCTTCTTCTCCTTCCGGCGGTTCTCTTCATCCGTGAACTTGGCGGCTTGTCCGTCTTCACGTGCATCCTTGGGAGGTTCCTCTTGACACCTAATCATGCATAGCATATCGGACTTAGGTAGTAGCCATGTCTCGAGTGGATCATATGTGCTATCACTAAGGAAGGAAATCACCTCGTTCTCGAGAGCTCTAGCCCGTGCTCGTGTCATAGGTCCTCTTGGCTCTTGATGATACGATGGTAGGTCCATGGGGATGATCATGGGATGCTCCGCATCATCTCCCCTCCCTTGGGAAAGATCCAACATCGGATCGAAATCCTCATCACCATGGTACGGGGAGAGATATTCGATGTTGAAGATGTCGCTCACGGAATACTTGTCGCGTGGGATGTCGATCTTGTATGCGTTGTTGTTGTAGGGTGCAAGCACCTTGAAGGGTCCATCGGCTCGTAGTAGAAGTTTGGACTTGCGCTCGTTGGGGAAGCAGTCCTTGCAAAGGTGTAGCCACACAAGATCTCCAACATTGAATATAATGGGTTGCTTGTTGACGTTGAGCTTGGTCGCGAGTCGTTGAACTTGGCGCTCGATAGTGTGCCTTGTATCTTCATGCATCTTCTTGAGGTAATTGACTCAGGCACTCGCGTCCATGTTTGTGCGCTCTGTAGCGGTAGAGGTAGAATGTCCAATGGTGACAATGGGTTGAAGCCATAGACGACCTCGAAGGGGGACTTGCCGGTAGTCGAATGTCTTGCACGATTGTAGGCGTACCCGGCGATAGGTACGCACTCCTCCCACTCCTTGATGTTCTTCTTTATCAACACGCGTAGTAGAGTGGAGAGCGTGCGGTTCGTCACCTCAGTTTGTCCGTTGGTTTGTGGATGGTATGCTGAAGAGAACAAAAGCTTGATTCCGAGTTTGGCGCACAAGGTCTTCCAAAAGTAACTCAAGAACTTGACGTCGCGGTCCGAGATAATCGTCTTTGGCACTCCTGCTTTAGATCCGAAGAGGGACAACTGCTTCAGCTCCGTAGAAAAGGCAGAACATAGTTTCGCCCGTCGGCTTGGTCGCGGTGGAGCGGATGGACCACAACACGGACTTGAGCTCGTCGAGCCAGCCCCTGCCGCAGACCTCGAGCTTCTTCAAGAAGGTTTTTGCCTTGAGGCCTCTTAGGACCTTCGCGTTAGCGCGCTCGGCCTGGCCATTGCTCCTTGGGTGTGCCACTGAAGCGTAGAATATCTGCATTCCAAGGTTAGCACAATATGTTTTGAAAAGGTTGCTAGTGAATTGCGAGCCGTTATCGATGACGATGCGATTGGGAACCCCGAACCGGCTCACGAGGCCCTTGATGAACTTGACTGTCGAACCGGCTGGGATGGCGTGGACGGCCTCCACCTCCGCCCACTTGGTGAACTTTTCGATGGCGACATAGAGGTAGCGGTAGCACCCAGGCGCTCAAGGGAACGGACCCAGGATGTCCCGCCCCCAGACCACAAACGACCATGAGGGCGGGATGGTTTGGAGGCCCTGAGCGGGCTGTTGGATCTGCTTGGCATGGAATTGGCAGGCTTCACAGGATCTCACCAGCTCAGTGGCATCATTGAGCGTCGTGGGCCAGTAGAACCCAGTGCGGAACGCCTTGCCAACGAGGGTGCGCGATGACGAGTGATGTCCACAGTCCCCGCCATGTATGTCAGCAAGCAGCTCGTGTCCCTGCTCCCTGGAGATGCACCACAAAGAGACGTCTTTTGGCCGCTTTCGATAAAGCTCACCATCCTGGATTTAGTATGCAGTGGCCTAGCGAGCCACACGCTCCGCATCTTCCTCCTTCTCTGGCAGGGTCCCCTGAAGCCAGTACGCCTTGAACTCCTCAGTCCAGCCCCCCTCCTGAGGTTCGAGGGCGAGGAGCAGGCGAGCTCCTGAGGCTGCGCCGCAAGCTGGGGCACCAGTCGTAGGGGCTCTGGGGAGGTTCTCCTGAGGTGGTGCTGATTCCACGGCGGGGGGCTGCTAACGACTTGAAGAGCCGTTCCTCGAAGACGCCTGGCTCCTAAGGCAGTCGTCGGGATGCTCTCTTGGCAACGTTGTCCGCCTACTTGTTTGTGCCTCGTGGCACATACTGCAATTCCAAGCCCAAGAATCATTTTTCCATTTTGCATACTTCCTCCAAGTATGCTTCCATGTGCTCGTCCTTCAGCATGTACTCTTTGTTGGAGAAGTTGATGAGGAGCTGGGAGTCACCCTTGATGGTGAGGCGCTTCACTCCCAAGGCTGCCGCGACCTTGAGCCCGGCGATCAGGCCTTCATACTCTGCGATGTTTTTGGAGACCTTCTCACCTCGCTGGAAGCAGAGTTGTACGGCGTGGTAGAGCTTGTCGTGGGTGGGCAAGATGAGGACGGCTTCAGCCCCCGCGCCCTGACGTGCAAACGCGCCGTCGAAGTACATGACCCAGCCGTGTGGCGCCTCATCTCCGGGCAGGAGAGAACGGTCCTCGCGTACTTCACGACCTGGGACGTCGGCCCATTCTGCCACGAAATCTGCGAGGGTCGCGCCCTTGATGACCCTGGTGGTGCTGAACTCCAGAGGGAATGCCTGCAGCTCGATTTTCCATGCTGCGACCCTTCCTGCAGCATTGGGGCTCCCAAGCACCCTCTCCAGCGGGTAAGCCGAGATAACCTTGATGGGGTGCCCTTGGAAGTAGTGGCGCAGCTTCTGGGAGGTGACAAGGAGCGCAAGCAAGAGCTTTCGCGGTATGGGGTATCGTGCCTGCGCATCGCGTAGCACCGTGCTAACGAAGTACACTGGGTGCTCGAGAGAGCAGAAGTATTGGTGGCGCCTTGCACCTCCTGAGGCTGTTTAGCCTTGGGAGCTGGGTCGTTTGTCGGGGCAGCCGGGTTCTCAGGAGCACCGCCCTGAGGAGCTTGGTCATCTGTTGGGGTAGCCGAGGCCTCAGGAGCACCGTCCTGAAGCCGCTGCGCTTCAATCGGTTGCTGAGTGTTGTTCTGCTTGCCCTTGGCCGGGCGCTCCTCCCGGACCGCCACTAGCACTGCGCTAGCCAAGTGAGGCGTGGCGGCCAAGTAGAGCACCAGGGGCTTGAGGGGGCGTGGCGCTACCATCATCGGTGGGCTGGTGAGGTACTTCTTGAGGTCTTGGAACGCTGCATCGGCCTCCGGAGTCCACTCGAATGGTCCTTTCTTTTTCATCAGCTTGAAGAATGGGAGGGTGCGTTCTCCCAGCTTGGAGATGAACGCCCTAGCAAGGTCACACAGCCTGCCAGCTTCTGCATCTCCTTGAGGGTTTGTGGCGGGCTCATCCTTTCTATCGCCTTGACTTTCTTTGGGATGGCCTCGATTCCCCTGTGCGACACCAGAAAACCCAATAGCTTGCCAGAGGGAACAACAAACACACACTTTTCCGGGTTAAGCCTGATGAGGACATGACTACCTTGGATACGACCAAAAATATTGCATACATGCATATTTGTTAGGTGATTTCTAGTGCAAACTATTCAATAATCTATTTATGTTATCCAGAACAAAAATACTTCACACACTTTTGTGTTTTGTCTAATTGCAGGTGTATGGGACATTTGTACAATACACATATGAAGATAGGGCAAAAGGAGAAGTTTAGGTTCTGTTCAAAATGTCCTCTCACGTCACCTTTGGTCCAAGAGAAGATAGAGTCCAAGTCTCTCACATTCTAGATTCAGATTCGGACTCCATAGACATACCTAACTCAAAATGCTAACAACTTTTTCATACGAACTCCGAATTGGGTGATTCTTTTTTTGTTGGAAAGTAGATTTTGTCTTCTTTCCAACCCAATTGGATTCACCTTTAAATTCGTCCGGAGCATTGAGATATGGACGAAACAATCTGACGCTGCACCAGAATCCGAGTCAAACAACAAGTCCAAAGGTGTTGCATCACCTCCACTTGGGCCCATGAGCCTTGTACGACATAGGGTTGATTTTAGGCTGCCTTGGGACGTCCTCCCACCTCCTTGGGCGCCACCCATTGCTCCTATATAAGTAGATTCATCTAGTAGCTTTTTTCCTTGGGATTTGTTTAGTTAAAAGTTAGCCATTGCAACTTCGTGTACTTCGTTTGTGTCCAACGAACAGACCAAGACCGCTTACGGATCCCCACCATTATCAATACTTCATATATATTCACAATATTCAGATTGCTTTATCATATTCTTGCTCGTGCTTGATTGCTTGCAGGAAAAGACCTTCGTGGTCAGGCTGACCGTGCTTCCGCATTGTCAAGAACCTCGGGAGATTGGTTTAGCGATTGCTAAGGCGCAATGTCGCACGCTTGTAGTCGGCTCACAAAGTCGTCTCCACCAAATCGATAGTTATCATCTTATCGAAAGATCGGGACACCCCGCCTCTATCAAGTGGTAACAGTTTTCAGGTTGCTCGGTGAGAATTTCCAGTTATCCCTAGATTAGAGTTATTTTCTTACCTATTGTCCAAGAAAAAGCCACAAAAAAAGTTAGATCTATTGATCCTTTATCCTAGCCATTCTGAGCCTTTGCAATTTTCTTTTCATTGTTTGCATTATTGAATTATCGCTTGCATCGTCGTGTCGAGTTGCTGGTCTTAGTGTCTAGTTCGTTTAGAGTTTCGAGTTCTGTTCATATTAGTCATGTCGCCGCTGCATCGTTATCCCTTCCGCTGTCCACCACCCATCCATCAATTTGCACAACGTGCTACCCATCCTTCATTGTCATAATCATAGTTCAGATCGTTCACATCTTTGCTTGATCCAATCTGCATTTTATCTAGTTTGTTTTGGAAAAAAGATAAAAAAGTAAAAGAAAAGAGTCAGAGAAAAAAAGGAGAGAAATAAAAAGGAAAAGTGTGAGGAAAAAAAAGAGAGAAGAAAAAATAAACAAAATTCGGATCTATCTATACTCAATCTCGTAATTGAATTCGGATTGGAATCTGTTTTGTGCACTGTTCAGTAAAACAGGCATAACTTCCTCATACGAAGTCCGTTTTGGCTCCATGAGTACTCATATGAAAGCTATCGGCTAGCCGCATCTAAATAGTTGCAGAAGCTTGTTCAATATTTGGCACCTCAAAATCAGCTTCTAAATAGGTCTTTTTGCCCTCCGAAGTTCACGAACAAAGCTTATTCCAGTTTTTCAGGTCAGATTTAGAATTCTTTGACTCCTCATATCAATTCAGAATTGAGTGATTATTTTTGCATTGGAAAGCTTGTGTTAGTAGCATTCTTTGAAAAAAGTTATCAAAAAATTGGCTCAAACTTTTCAAGAGAAAGTTGGAGAAAGAGTTGTTGTATATCCTGCTTGGCAGTTGTTTTTCATCATTATCTTTACTGCCGTTGTGATCTTCACTTATATCTTGCTATCCAGAGCTACTTAGTATCCTTCATTGATGCTAGTTGCGCTACGCCGTGACCTCATTAGTGTTCTAGGCTCGCGTCTCTAGTATGGTCTAGCCTAGGACCAGCACAATACCGTCGTTGAGCGTTTATTCAACATTGCATCTCTGAATTGAATATTGCTAATATCTTGGTACCATATATAGCCAACCCATCTCCACATATTTCTGCACCGTGTATACGTACGTTCCCCTGGCAATCTCATTACACAATCTTCAGAGTTATTTGACACCGCTGGTTGCCTGTCACCACATGCTGCTTGGTAAGAACTTGTAAGGTATTGATATTTGCTTTACTGTAAGCGCTTTACCACCACATCCTAGTAGTTCAGAGGAACATTATTCTTGAATTTTGTTTCTTGTTTCTACTAATCATGATAAGATCTAGAGTCAATTCATGGGATTTGTCGATCGTGGGAGACGTGCCATCACCTATGCAAATACCACAACCGTCACGACAGGTGCACAAACATCCAAATGCACATGATCAGGTTAATGTTTCTATACCACTATTTAATGGCCGTTTTAGACCTACTTTATATATTGAATGGGAGTTTGACATAAATAATATATTTGCTTCCAATAATTTTGATGTACGTAAAAAAGTTAAGGTTGCGGTTGGTTCTTTCACTGGTTATGTTGTAGTTTGGTGGAGTGAATATTGTCGGTTACACCCTAATGATATACCTACTACTTGGGATGATTTGAAACTTGCCATGCGACATACATTCGTTCCCTCTTATTATACTCGTGACATGATTACAAACTTGCAACATTTAAAACAAGGTAGTGACACCGTAACGAAATATTATGATACTTTACAAACTACCTTGCTGCATTCCTCTTTATAAGAAAGTGAAGAAGATTTTATGGATAGATTTTGGGGAGGATTAAATCGTGAAATTCAGGAGATACTAATTCATGAAGAGTGTTATCTGATGGACCATTTGTGTCATCTTGCTTGCAAAGCTGAACAGGAAATAAAACGACGTGTTGCCCACAAGGAGAACAAGCGCGAGATGCACATTCCAAGAGTTGATACGGTTGTCCCTTCAACTACTAGGCATACTATGACAACCACATCGGTTGTTGTGAGGACTACATCACCTCCACCATGTGACACATCATCACCGAGAGTGCCTACATCATCTGAGTTGATCATAAGAGGTAATGACAAAGGTACTAATCTTCCACCTCCACATGAGTATGATGAATGTCTTGTCAATTTAAGTGCACCATGCGGTGAGCTTCCCACTACTTTGATCACACCACCTACTATAGAGGACTATGTTGATGATTTGACTTTGCCATGTGATCAAACAATTTTGAGTGAACCCATTTAATTAACTATCGATGCAAAAGAATCAAGTGAATCATGGAATAAATCAAATTTGAATCAAATATGTTGGAACATAATTGTGCCAATGTTTAATCATTTTGATATGACCTCTAATCTTGGTGATGGTTCATCAATGTTGGGATGGTTTAATGATAAGCATTGTCAATCTTTTGATATGAATAAGAGCTTCACTTATATGTGCAAACTGAGTTGCAATATTTTCATGCCTTTGACTTCTTGTGATAATATATTGACTTTTCATTTCACGACTTTTGAACGATGCTCTTGTATAACAGTGTCACATGTGCACCAAATGAGTTTAGTAAAAACGGATGACATATACATATACAACGCGTACACCTTGTCTCTTTTGTTACCCAGATTTCAGATTAAGCAACACCGAGGATGGCTTTGTTTTCAAGAAGGGGAGGATGATGAGGACATGACTACCTTGGATACGACCAAAAATATTGGTTACATGCATATTTGTTAGGTGATTTCTAGTGCAAACTATTCAATAATCTATTTATGTTATCCAGAACAAAAATACTTCACACACTTTTGTGTTTTGTCTAATTGCAGGTGTATGGGACATTCGTACAATCCACATATGAAGATAGGGCAAAAGGAGAAGTTTAGGTTCTGTTCAAAAAGTCCTCTCACGTCACTTTTGGGCCAAGAGAAGATAGAGTCCAAGTCTCTCACGTTCTAGATTCAGATTCGGACTGCACAGACATACCTGACTCAAGACGCCAACAACTTTTTCATACGGACTCCGAATTGGGTGATTCTTTTTTTGTTGGAAAGTAGATTTCGT
The DNA here is from genome assembly GCA_021605205.1 of Aegilops longissima. Lineage (NCBI taxonomy): Eukaryota > Viridiplantae > Streptophyta > Magnoliopsida > Poales > Poaceae > Aegilops > Aegilops longissima. The sequence continues at coordinate 377,285,165 of CM038677.1, forward strand.
CCTCTTTCCAACCCAATTGGATTCACCTTTAAATTCGTCCGGAGCATTGAGACATGGACGAAACAATCTGACGTTGCAGCAGAATCCGAGTCAAACAACAAGTCCAAAGGTGTTGCATCACCTCCACTTGGGTCCATGAGCCTTGTACGACCTAGGGTTGATTTTAGGCTGCCTTGGGACGTCCTCCCACCTCCTTGGCCGCCACCCCTTGCTCCTATATAAGTAGATTCATCTAGTAGCTTTTTCCTTGGGATTTGTTTAGTTAAAAGTTAGACATTGCAACTTCGCGTACTTCGTTTGTGTCCAACGACCTGACCAAGACCGCTTACGGATCCCCACCATTATCAATACTTTATATATATTCGCAATATTCAGATTGCTTTATCATATTCTTGCTTGTTCTTTGATTGTTTGCAGGAATAGACCTTCGTGGTCAGGCTGACCGTGCTTCCGGCATCGTCAGTAACCTCAGGAGATTGGTTTAGCGATTGATAAGGCGCAATGTCGTGCACATTTGTAGTCGGATCATCAAAGTCGTCTCCACCAAATCGATAGTTATCATCTCATCGGAAGATCGGGACACGCCGCCTCTATCAAAGCCACAGATCCACCTTGCGCAGACTTGCAAATGTCTCCTCCAGGACTTCGATGAGGGTCCTTGCATCCCGAGACTTCACCGCTATGTCGTCGACGTAAGCCTCGGCATTCCTCCCAAGCTGCTAGCCCAGAGCGATGTGCATCAGCCGCTGGAAGGTTGCACAGGTGTTATGCAGCCCAAACAGCATGCAGGTGTAGCAATACACCCCGCATGGGGTCAGGAAGGTTGTCTTCTAAACATCTTGCACCGCCATCTTGATTTGGTGGTAGCCCGAGTAGGTGTCCAGAAAGCACAACAGGTCGCACTCGGTGGTGGAGTCGATGATATGATCAATGCACGGGAGCGGGAAGGGGTCTTGAGGGCAAGCCTTGTTGAGGTTGGTGAAATCAACGCACATGTGCTCCTTCCCACATTTCTTGGGGACGACGACCGGGTTTTCCAGCCATTCCGGGTACTGCACCTCCCGAATGACACCAGCATCCTGCAGCTTGCGAGTCTCTTGGACGATGAATGCTTGCTTCTCCGCGGACTGTCGTCGCGCCTTCTGCTTTACTGGGCGCACGTTGGAGCACACCCTCAGGTGATGCTTGATTATTTCCCTTGGGATCCCAACCAGATCCTTGGGCTCCCACGTGAATACTTCCTTGTTGGCGCGTAAGAAGCTGACCAACGCCCTTTCTTGATCTGGGGGGAGCCCAGCACCTATGGTGAAGGTGGCACCTGATGCTCCGTCTTCATCAACTGGCACTTGCTTCGTCTCGGCACGATCTTGCGAGAACAACTTTTTCTTCTTTGCTGGTGCAGCCCCCGGGGCCTTTGGGGCTCCTTCCTCACTTGGTTGGGCGGCCGCCGTGGCCTTGAAGGCGAGCTTGAGGGCCAACAACGCTTCCTTGGTGTCTCCTATCGCGGTGAGGACGCCGCTGCTCCCCGACATCTTCATGAGGTTGTAGGCAGGGTGAGTTGCTGCCATGAACTTGGCCAAGGCCGGGTACCCGAGGATGGCAGTGTATGGGAGGTTGATGTGGGCGATGTCGAAGTGGATAATGTCGGTGCAGTAGTTGTCGCGGGTGCCGAAGGTGACGGGGAGGTGGATCTGCCTCAGGGGGCAGGTGGAGCCGTCGACGACTCCGGAGAAAGGCTTGGTGGTGCAGAGCCAGCCATGCGACACGTGAAGCAAGCTGAATGCCTCCACAGAGAGCACATTGAGGCCGGCTCCACCGACGATGAGGGTCTTGGTGCCCGCCACGTTGCAGATGGTGGGGGTGCAGAGAATCGGGAGTGTGCCGGCACCTGCGTAGTCGTGGGGTGATCCCCTGAATCGAAGGTGAGGTTAGCTTTAGGCGCCGCCTAGCCCGGGGGAGTTCCCTATTGTACACGGGCGGCACCCACCTGGCGAAAGAACTGCTTGACATGGCAGCCCGAGGGCGGCGCCTGTGAACCACCAAGGAGGGCTGCTACAGCGTGAGGTACCGGCGCGACGAAGCGCGCGACGAAGCGTGCGACGAAGAGGCCGCGCAGCTCCTCCCAGGAGGCCACTGAAGACGCTGGCAAGTTGAGCAGCAAGGCATGCGGCGCTCCCACGAGGGCCCTAGGGAGCCAGTTGGCCATGACCTTGTCGTCGCCGCCGGCCGCTCAAACTGCCTCCTTGTATGCTTGGAGGAAATCCGCCGGATCTGCCGTGCCGTCGTAATAGGGTGGCAACTCCGGTCTGAACTTGGGTGGCCACTGCACCCGCCGTTGGGCGGGGTGAAAGCTCGGAGGCCCTCGGCTCCTCCGAAGGCGCGCGTCGATCCTGTCGATGGAGGGGCGTCCGCCATGAGAGCCGACAGCGGAGCATAGCGGACAGAGTGGCGGATCTTCGAAACACCCCTACCTGGCGCGCTAAATGTCGAATTTTGGGTTCCGCAGACCCTTTAGAGGTTAGGACTCTGGGGTGCGTGCGAAGAACTGAACCTCCCCAGTCTACCTACTCACCGATCTCACAGCCTAGCTCGTCAAACTCAAAGGAAAAGGGGACACGACAGTTTACCCAGGTTCAGGCCACCTTGCGGTGTAAAACCCTACTCCTGCTTTGTCGTAGATTGGCCTCGGAAGGCTGAGGATGAACTAGTAAAGTGGGAGAACCACCTCAGGAGGTGTGCTCTTGAGCTCAAGTAAGCTGGTGAGCTGGTCCGGGTGGAATGGATCCGATCCCCGTCTATGGTGGTGGCTAGGTCCTATTTTTAGTGGCCTTGGTCCTCTTCCCAAATGAAGGCGGGAAGGGATCCCAGAACGGCCAAATTCGAAGGGAGACAACTAGTACGTCTGATCTTGACAAAAGTAGTCTTTGCCTGTAAAAGCCTCTGGTTGCAACGCCACGGTGGGCTCGGTGATGACCTCCGTCCTGCCGTCCTTGCGGTCTTGGTCTTGTTGCACGGGAATGGAAACCTTTGGTTGATTCCTCGGGACTTCGCGCCTGTGCTTGCCCCTTTAGCACCGAAGAGGAAACTGGTACACTGCACCTGCTGGCGCCCGCCTAGCCTTGGTCTCTTAATGGCTCACGTCATCTGAGCCTCGCAAGGTGAGACTTGCATAAAGATCTCCGCCCCTCAGGAGCTAGCCTGAGGAGGCTGCTCCTCGTGGAGGTCTTGTTGTCGTCCGCCTCGCGAGGCATGGACCCTCGCGAGGTTCTTGAGTTGTCGATAGTGAAGCTGGGCCATATCAGGCCACTGATGGAGCCACGTTGTGGGCCGCAGGCAGGCAAGTCTAGGTACCCCCGTTCCCATAATGCCGACAAATTGTCTGAAGAGCTTGGGCAGCCAGATGGATATTCTTGGAATGGAACTGGCAGGATTCACATTTGGTGACTAGCTTGACCGCATCTTGGAGGGCTGTGGGCCAATAGAATCCTTGCTGGAATGCTTTCCCAACCATAGCCCTTGATCCAATGTGGGATCCGCACATGCCTTTGTGTATTTCTGTTAGCAAGTCCTTTCCTTGTTCCCGGCAAATGCACTTCAATTTCACACTGTTGGGCCTTCTTCTGTATAGGGTGTCATCGATGAACTGATACATACTGGCCCTCCGGGCTACTCTTTCAGCTTCTTCTTGCTCTTAGGGAAGTTCTCCTATTTGGAGGAAATGAACTATGTGCCACGCCCAAGTTGGAGCATGGGGCTCGGCAATGAAGACTAGCGGCACCTCCTCCTTTCTGGGAGCGCCCCCCTTGACAATGGGGACCAGTGGTCTGGTGGGAGGGGTAGCTAAGCAGCTGAAGGGGAGGCCTGGAAGAGGAGGAAACTGGACTCCGGCAAGCCTCTCCCAGTAGAGCCTCTCGAGGCTCCTGACAAAGAGCTTGACAGGCTCCCGACAGAGAGCTCCTGACCGTTCCCGTCAAGCTCTCTGTCGGGAGCCTCGAGAGGCTCTACTGGGAGAGGCTTGCCGGAGTCCAGTTTCCTCCTCTTCCAGGCCATTGTTGCCGGGGAAACAGAGAGCTGAGTTAGATGGAGAACAAAAGTTCCTGGTTCCATAAGGAGCTTTTGCGCAGCGCACTTTGACAGATGATTTGCAATGTTGTTTACTGCACGAGGTACATGGTTTATTTTTAATCTGTCAAAGCGCTCCTCCAGCTTTCTCACTTCCTCAAATTATGCCTCCATCAATGGACTTTGGTGATCCTTGTTGACTTGTCTCACCACGAGTTGTGAGTCTCCGCGGATGATCAACTTCTTGATTCCCAACTCCGTTGCAATCCTGAGCCCGACAAGGAGCCCTTCGTACTCGGCACTGTTATTGGTCGCTTTCTTCCAGGGAAAATGCATCTGGAGGACGTACTTCAGGTGCTCTCCGATGCGAGCAACTTGAAGCACGCCAGCTCCTGCACCTTGCAGGGAGAAAGCACCATCAAAATACATAATCCATTCTTGGGGCACTTCCTTGCCGGGAATAACTATCTCCAATACTTCTTCAGCGGGGGTTGGCATCCATTCTGCAATAAACTCTGTCAATACTCTATTCTAGATTGTTGATGTGCTTTCAAACTTTAAACAAAAGCTGGATAACTCCAATGCCCACTCCACTATCCTTCCGGTAGCCTCAGGGTTTCGGAGTATCCGTTGCAAAGGAAAGCGGGTGACAACCGCGATCTCGTGTGCTTGGAAGTAGTAGTGCAGTTTCCTTGAGGCCATGACAAGGCCAAAAATCAACTTTTGCACACCAGAATACCTGGATCTAGCCCCCTGCAACAGGGAGATGACGAAGTATACTGGGCGCTGCACCACCTTCTTCCTTGTCGCGTCCTTGGAGTTGCCTCCGCTACTGTGCTCTCCTTTGTCTTGATCTACGTCTGGCCTTGCCGATTTATGCTCACTCTCTCCCCTGGAAGGGACACTGGCTAAGGCTGCTACTTCTTCCACTTCCTCCTGCGCCACTAGTGCTTCACTAACCACTTGATTAGTTGCCGCCAAGTATAGCAGCAACAACTCTTGTGGAACCAAAGTGGGCACAGAGGACAAGTAGATCTTCAAATCTTACAGTGTTGAATTTGCCTCCAGAGTCCACTTCATGGGTCCTGCCTTCTTTAAGATTTTGAAGAACGGAAAGGCGCGCTCGGCAGACTTAGAGCTAAATCTGCTAAGTGGGAAACACACCCAGTCAAATGCCTCACATCCTACACTGTCTTGGGTGCCTGAATCTGCTTGATAGCCTCGATCTTATCGGGGTTGCCCTCTATCCCGAAGTGGGACACAAAGAAACCAAGTAGCTTGCCGGAGGGAATGCCAAACACACACTTCTCCGGGTTCATCTTCAAGTTGATCTTGCGCAGATTAGCAAGCGTCTCTTCTAAGGCCTGGATGAGGGTCGTTCTGTCCTTGGTTTTGACCACAATATCATCCATATAAGCTTCAATGTTTCTGTGCAATTGTGTCTCAAAACCAATCTAGACTACCCATGTAAAAGTGGATATGGTTCTCTTCAACCCGTGATGAGGATATGACTACCTTGGATACGACCAAAAATATTGCATACATGCATATTTGTCAGGTGATTTCTAGTTCAAACTATTCAATAATCTATTTATGTTATCCAGAACAAAAATACTTCACACACTTTTGTGTTTTGTCTAATTGCAGGTGTATGGGACATTTGTACAATCCACATATGAAGATAAGGCAAAAGGAGAAGTTTAGGTTCTGTTCAAAATGTCCTCTCACGTCACTTTTGGGCCAAGAGAAGATAGAGTCCAAGTCTCTCACGTTCTCGATTCAGATTCGGACTGCACAGACATATCTGACTCAAAACGCCAACAACGTTTTCATACGGACTCCGAATTGGGTGATTATTTTTTTCTTGGAAAGTAGATTTTGTCCTCTTTCCAACCCAATTGGATTCACCTTTAAATTCTTCCAGAGCATTGAGATATGGACGAAACAATCTGACGCTGCAGCAGAATCCGAGTCAAAGAACAAGTCCAAAGGTGTTGCATCACCTCCACTTGGGCCCATGAGCCTTGTATGACCTAGGGTTGCTTTTAGGCTGCCTTGGGACGTCCTCCCACCTCCTTGGCCGCCACCCCTTGCTCGTATATAAGTAGATCCATCTAGTAGCTTTTTCCTTGGGATTTGTTTAGTTAAAAGTTAGCCATTGCAACTTCGTGTACTTCGTTTGTGTCCAACGACCAGACCAAGACCTCTTAAGGATCCCCACCATTATAAATACTTCATATATATTCGCAATATTCAGATTGCTTTATCATATTCTTGCTCGTTCTTCGATTGCTTGCAAGAAATAAACCTTCGTGGTCAGGCTGACCGTGCTTCCGGCATCGTCAGTAACCTTAAGAGATTGGTTTAGCGATTGCTAAGGCGCAACGTCTTGCACGTTTGTAGTCGAACCGTCAAAGTCGTCTCCACCAAATCGATAGTTATCATCTCATCGAAAGATCGGGACCCCCGCCTCTATCAAGTGGTATCAGTTTTCAGGTTGCACGGTGAGAATTTCTTGTTTCCCCTAGATTAGATTTATTTTCTTACCTATTGTCCAAGAAAAAGCCACAAAAAAGTTAGATCTATTCATCCTTTTGTCCAAGTCAGTCTGAGCCTTTGCAATTTTCTTTTCATTGTTTGCATTATTGAATTATCGGTTGCATCGCTGTGTCGAGTTGCTGGTCTTAGTGTCTAGTTCGTTTAGAGTTTCGATTCTGTTCACATTAGTCACGTCGCCGCTGCATCGTTATCCCTTCCGCTGTCCACCACACCATCCATCAATTTCCACCACGTGCTACCCATATGATAGAGGCAAAGGTGTCCCGTCTTTCGTTGAGATGGTGGCTATCGTTTAGGATGTAGTCGACTTTGACGATCCGACTACGAACGTGCGAGGACGTCGCGCCTTAGCAATGGCTAAACCAACCCCGAGAGGTTATTGTCCACGCCGGAGCACGATCAACCTGACCACGAAGGTCTGTTTCCTGCAGGCAAACGAAGAACAAGCAAGAAACTAAGATTGCAATCTGGATATTGCGAATATAAGAGGAAAGCTTTATTGATCAAGGCGGGGTTCTGTGACGCCTTGGTCTGGTCGTTGAACACAAACGAAGTGCGCGAAGTTGCAGCTATGGCAAACTTTTAATCTAAGCAAAACCCAAAGTCTAAACGACGCCCTAAGGGCTGTATATATGGAGGAAGAGGAGGGAATTTCGTGGCCCTTGAGGGTGGGGTCCGAAACCAACCCTAACTCTTGTTTCTCCACACATACAGACTCTAAAAATAGCCTATACTTAAGTATTTCGAAATTACATGGGCCTGACCCAATAATAAGGTGACGCAGCACCTAGAATAGCCTATGGTCGAATATTATGAAGTGGCATCTTGTATATTTCGTCCAAGGCTTCATGCACTCCTTATGGTGGCTTCAAAGTCCTGAAATCATCACTTGTAACTCCGCCCTGATCCCTTATGCATGCCATCAACTCCATGCATGTTCTTGCTCCAATGTTCATCCTTCTCCAAGCTCGGCCCTTCATTTGTAAGAAAAACAAATGTATCCAATTTAGGCAGTATCATATTCTCATGAACATTAGAATCATTACCAAGAAACGAAAGTACCTAGTAATTCAATTGGCGTGCGCGAGCTCTAGTAATTGGTCTAGTATATGTAACAGTAGGGGCTGTGGGTGTAACAATGGTATTGATGTCCTCATCACCATAGTTCATTGTCACACTTCATAGTTGCGGTCGTTCACATCTTCGCTTGATCCAATCTGCATCTCATCTAGTTTGTCTTGGAAAGAGGGAGAGAAAAAAGACAGAGAAAAAAAAGAAAAAAAATCAGAGAAAAAAAAGAGAGAAAGAAAAGAAAAAAAATGTGAGGAAAAAAAGGGAGAAGAAAAATAAAATAAAATTTGCATCTATCTAGACTCAATCTCGTAGTTGAAGTTGGATTGGAATCTGTTTTGTGCACTGTTCAGTAAAACATGCAAAACTTTCTCATACGAAGTCCGTTTTGGCCCCGTGAGTACTCAAATAAAAGCTAGCGACGAGCCGCATCTAAATAGTTGCAGAGGCTAGTTCAATATTTGACACCTCAAAATCGTCTTCTAAATAGGTCTTTTTGCCCTCCGAAGTTCGCGGACACAACTTATTCTAGTTTTCAGGCCAGATTTAGAATTCTTTGACTCCTCATATCAATTTGGAATTGAGTGATTATTTTTGCATTCGAAAGCTTGAGTTAGTAGCATTTTTTGAAAAAAGTTATCAGAAAATAGGCTCAAACTTTTCAAGAGGAAAGTTGGAGAGAGAGTTGTTGTCTATCCTGCTTGGCAGTTGTTTTTCATCATTATCTTTACCGCTGCCAGATCTTCACTTATATCTTGCTGTCCAGAGCTACTTAGTATCCTTCATTGATGCTAGTTGTGCTACGTCGTGACCTCATTAGTGTTCTAGGCTCGCGTCTCTAGTCCGGTCTAGCCTAGGACCAGCACAGTACCGTCGTTGAGCGTTTATTCAACATTGCATCTCTGAATCGATTATTGCTAGCTACCATATATAGCCAACCCAGCTCCACATATTTCTGCGCCGTGTATACGTACGTTCCCCTGGCAATCGCTTTACACAATCTTCAGAGTTATTTGACACCGATGGTTGCCTGTCACCACCTGCTTCTTGGTAAGAACTTGTAAGATATTGATATTTGCTTTACTGTGAGCGCTTTACCACCACATCCTAGTAGTTCATAGGAACATTATTCTTGAATTTTGTTTCTTGTTTCTACTAATCATTACATGATCTAGAGTCAATTCATGGGGTTTGTCGATCATGGAAGACGTGCCATCACCTATGCAAATACCACAACCGTCACGAGAGGTGCACAAACATCCAAATGCACATGATCAGGTTAATGTTTCTATACCACCATTTAATGGCCGTTTTAGACCCGCTTTATATATTCAATGGGAGTTTGACATAAGTAATATGTTTGCTTCCAATAATTTTGATGTACGTAAAAAATTTAAGGTTGCGGTTGGTTCTTTCACTGGTTATGCTGTAGTTTGGTGGAGTGAATATTGTCGGTTACACCCTAGTGATATACCTACTACTTGGGATGATTTGAAACTTGCCATGCGACATACATTCGTTCCCGCTTATTATACTCATGACATGATTACAAAGTTTTAACATTTAAAACAATGTAGTGACACCATAACGAAATATTATGATACTTTACAAACTACCTTGCTGCATTCCTCTTTAGAAGAAAGTGAAGACGATTTTCTGGACAGATTTTGGGGAGGATTAAATCGTGACATTCAGGAGATACTAATTCATGAAGAGTGTTATTGAGGGAGTCCTGGACTAGGGGGTGTCCGGATAGCCCAACTATCATCACGGCCGGACTCCAAGACTATGAAGATACAAGATTGAAGACTTCGTCCCGTGTCCGGATGGGACTTTCCTTGGCGTGGAAGGCAAGCTTGGCGATACGGATATGTAGATCTCCTACCATTGTAACCGACTCATGTAACCCTAACCTATCCGGTGTCTATATAAACCGGAGGGTTTTAGTCCGTAGGATCTAACAACAATCATACCATAGGCTAGCTTCTAGGTTTAGCCTCCTTGATCTCGTGGTAGATCTACTCTTGTACTACCCATATCATCAATATTAATCAAGCAGGAGTAGGGTATTACCTCCATCGAGAGGGCCCGAACCTGGGTAAAACATCGATCCCTTGTCTCCTGTTACCATCCGCCTAGACGCACAGTTCGGGACCCCTACCCGAGATCCACCGGTTTTGACACCGACATTGGTGCTTTCATTGAGAGTTCCTCTGTGTCGTCACCGATAGGCCCGATGGCTCCTTCGATCATCACCAACGACGCGGTCCAGGGTGAGACTTTTCTCCCCGGATGGATCTTCGTATTCGGCGGCTTTGCACTGCGGGCCAATTCGCTTGGCCATATGGAGCAGATCGAAAGCTACGCCCCTGGCCATCAGGTCAGATTTGGAAGTTTGAACTATACGGACGATATCCGCGGAGACTTGATCTTCGGCGGATTCGAGCCGCAGCCAAGCATGCCGCATTGTCTCGATAAGGATGATCTAGCTCTGCAGCCGAACAGTTCCCTGGAGGCCGCACCAGCATCCGCTCCGACCCCTAATCCGGAGCCGGATTCCCCGATCGAGGACGAGTGGTTGGACACCGCCTCGGGGGCGACGATCTCTACGGCGATTGAGCCGAACTCCATCCCTGTCCTTTGAGAAGACCTCGACTCCAGGGTGCCGGACTCCGAACCCTCCGCGCCCCTGCCGATCGAATCCGATTGGCGCCGGTCATGGAGTTCATCGCATGACATCTTTCAGACTCGCCTTTGGCGACATCCTGAATTCACTAAAGTCTCTCTTTTTATCCGGAGAGCCCTGGCCGGACTACGGACAGGAAGGTTGGGATACGGACGATGAACAAATTCAACGCCCACCCACCACCCACTTTATAGCCACTTTCGATGATCTAACCGACATGCTCGACTTCGACTCTGAAGACATCGACGGTATGGACGACGATGCCGGAGACGACCAAGACCCAGCGCCTACAGGCAATCGGAAGGCCACCTCGTCATATGACATATACATGGTGGACATCCCAAAAGATGGGAACGGCGATGGAACAACGGAGGATGACCCTCAAAGAAGCAAACAAGCGCCGACGCCGAGGCGCCGCCTAAATCCCGCCACAATAAAACGGTGATTCCGCACGGAGATAATAACACCCCGGACGGTGCGAAGATAACCCCTCCAAAGCAGACTCAACGCAGGAGGAGGGAGAAGCAAGTCCGCACGACACGGTCGGGCAGTAAAGGGAGGTCGAGGACGATAATTATGTGCCTCCTCCCAAGATGAGGCAAGCCTCGACGACGATTTAATTTGTCGTGCCCGAGGATCCCGCCCACAGGAGCTTTCAAACACAGACTTATAGCCACGACAAGCAGCCTCAAGAAAAGCAGCAACAGCTTAGAGCTGACCAAGACCTGCTAGTCGACAGATGGATCAAGTCCTTGCAGCCAAGAGTATGAACTCGACCGCCTCCAAAAGCTACCCCAAACGCAGGTCGCCGCCGATCGAGGAGGAAGCACCCAAGTCACCAAGCAGACGACATGGCAGATCGCCACCCGTGGTCAGCGACAGAGAGCCTCTCGCCCTCCGCCAAGCCACACCCGACGCGCGCCAAAAGTACAAAGGCACGGAAAACGCTACGGACTTGCGTAGATATATTGGAGGATAAGGCAAAACATACAAGATCGATCCACGGATCGCACGGGCGCCCAACGACGGATGATTACCGTCGCACGGATACAAAGAAACCCGCCGGCCGAACACATGAGACAAAGCTCATATGAGCTACGCCGTGATATAGCCCAATACTGAGGCGCCAAGATACCCACTATGCTTCACAGATGAAGTAATGGATCATCAAATCCCCGAGGGCTTCAAACCCATAAACATCGAATCATACGATGGTACCACAGATCCTGCGGTCTGGATCGAGGACTATCTCCTCCATATCCACATGGCCCGCGGTGATGATCTACATGCCATCAAATACCTCCCACTCAAGCTTAAAGGACCAGCTTGGCATTGGCTCAACAACTTGCCAGCAGAATCCATTGGTTGTTGGGAGGACCTGGAAGCCGCATTCCTTGATAACTTCCATGGCACATATGTGCGACCACCAGACGCCGATGACCTTATCCACATAATTCAGCAGCCAGAAGAATCGGCCAGACAATTCTGGACACGGTTCCTAACAAAGAAAAATCAAACCGTTGACTGTCCGGATGCATAGGCCCTTGCAGCCTTCAAACATAACATCCGTGACGAGTGGCTTGCCCGGCACCTAGGACAGGAAAAGCCAAAATCCATGGCAGACCTCACAACACTCATGACCCGCTTTTGTGCGGGAGAGGACAGCTGGCTAGCTTGAAGCAACAACTTGGCCAAACACCCTGATAGTTCGGATACCAAGGACAGCAATGGCAGGTCGCGTCGCAACAAGAACAAGCGCCGCATTAACGGCGATAATGCTGAAGATACGGCCGTCAATGCCGGATTCGAGGCTCTAAACCCGTCGCCGGATGAAGCCATTCAAAAGAAATACCAGGCCCGCCCAACTTGGACCGAAAACTCGATCGCCAGCGATACATGGCACCCCCGAAAAACCAGCCAATCACACCAACAGGGATTGTTGGGTGTTCAAGCAAGCGGGCAAGTTAAGTGCCGAACTCAATGACAAGGGGCTGCATAGCGACGACGAGGAAGAGCCCCGGCCACCGAACAATAGAGGACAGAAGGGTTTTCCCACACAAGTGCGGACTGTGAACATGATATACGTACCCAAAAGGGAGCGGAAGCGTGCACTAAGGGACGTCTATGCGATGGAGCCAGTCGCCCCAAAGTTCAACCCATGGTCTTCCTTCCCGATCACCTTCGATCGAAGGGACCACCCCACTAGCATTCGTCACGGTGGTTTCGCCGCATTGGTCCTTGACCCAATTATTGACGGATTTCACCTCACCAGAGTCCTGATGGACGGCGGTAGAAGCCTGAACCTGCTTTATCAGGATACAGTGCGCAAAATGGGCATAGACCCCTCAAGGATTAAACCTACAAAGACGACCTTTAAAGGCGTCATACCGGGTGTAGAGGCCAATTGTACGGGCTCAGTTACACTCGAAGTGGTCTTCGGATCCCCGGATAACTTCCGAAGCAAAGAGTTAATCTTCGACATAGTCCCGTTCCGTAGCGGCTATCATGCACTGCTCGGACGAACCACATTTGCAAAGTTCAATGCGGTGCCGCACTACGCATACCTCAAGCTCAAGATGCCAGGCCCTCGAGGAGTAATCACGGTCAATGGAAACACCGAACCATCTCTCCGAACGGAGGAGCACACCGCGGCCCTCGCGGCGGAGGTACAAAGCAGCCTCTCACAGCAATTCTCGAGTCCGGCCACTAAGCGTCCGGACACATCAAGCTACCGAGTAACCTACAGCGAGACCGCTGGGACGATTCAAGCATCGCAGAGTAATCCGCCCCAACCCCAGCCCTCGCGAATTGCGCGGCCAAGATTACGCGTACATAACTAAGCTCTGGAGATACCATGGGCATAAGGGGAGGGGCACGACCACGGCACGCCCGGAATGCGGCTCAACCGCACCAGGGGCTCCCGTTTGTGTCATTATTTTTCTTTTTTCCTTTTTTCTTCCTTTTTCTTACTCTCAGGACTCCGTCTTCCAGAAGTCCTGTCCGGCACTAGAATCGCCGAACTCACGATCCAACAGCCAGGGAAGCAGAAAGCCACGTCAAGTGTTCAGGTGGTCTCTATTACGAGCATTATACATGTTTTACATATCATCCCACAGCTTACCCCTGGAGGGGGACATGTTAGATAGTCCCATCCCTTGCTTATCGCACTATTTGTATCGTCCTGCCTTCATTGCAGTACCGTTTTCAATAAACAATACATAGCTTTTTCCTATTATTGCACTCTTTTCTTTATCTATATATATGTTCATTTCATGACATGTTGCACCCGTACACTTTGGTACGGCCAATACACCAGGGGCTTAAGTACCCCAAAATTATGGTGTGATAAGTCCGAACACTTTCACAAGTGCGGCACCCGAACTTATAGCATTATACTAATCGGCTCAATCATGTCTTGGGTCAATAGTTGGTTTGCCTGCTCCGTGTTTTGGTACCTTACGCCCGTTATATCGGCTAAGGTAGCACCGGAGAACCATCGCGATTGTGCCCAGCTTGAGCTGGGTCGAGCACCTCAAAGGAGAAAGCTAAAACTGACCGTCATGATAGGGCGAGAGCCGGTCGCTGTTCGAGAGGTTTTTTTCGGGTCCCTAAAGACTTATGCCACTTAGAGCGATGAACTGGAATTGTCCGGCCAAGGCGTGGATAGCGCCCCGAACTCGGTCTTCCGAATACTAGGGGCTTTGCCGAAATTTAAAATTATAGAATTCTATGGCTAAGTGAGAGTGTTCAAGCATTATAAGTCCGTTGCCTTGTTCGTTATGCTGAGCGCCTCCCTAGATGGACCCAAGAATGGGAACAAGAGTGCTCAAGTTTATCCCGAACACCCCAGCACTCGTGGCATGGGGGATGAAGCCAACGACTTGCCATCTCTCAAATTTGATAAACGACCGCATGAAGGTAATATTTTAAATTAACAAGCGTTGCTTAGCGATATGAACAAGTTTTCAGCGTACATGATAACAAATGCGAGTCTATTCAAAATTACATCTTTGGAGCACTCATCCGCTTATTCGGCGGGCACCCTTCAGAGGCCCTCATAGTACATTTGGGCGTGCGATGCTCCTTGCCCTTCGGTGGCCCGTCCGTCACAAGCTTCTCTGCATCCAGCTTGCCCCAGTGCACTTTAGCACGGGCAATGGCCCGACGGACACCTTCAATGTAGACGGAGCGCTTGATGACTTTAATCCTTGGACAAAGGCCCACCAGCCGCTGCACTAAGCCAAGTAGCTCCTGTGCATGGCTTCCAATGGCCACAGCCGCACTATAAGGCCCTTCATGGCCTGTTCGGCGACCTTGTGGAGCTCGACCAGCTGCTTCAGCTGGTCGTCAGGCACTGGATGTCCGCCTCAAAGATATCGAGACCAGAACACCTTTTCCGTCGAGCCCTCCTTGGCACGGTAGAATGCGGCAGCATCAGACACACTACGGGGCAAATCTGCGAATGCTCCTGGAGAGCTCCGAATCCGGGTAAGTAATAGGTAATTGACTTTCACATGCTTCCTATGCATAAAGAATGCCTTACCCGCCGCTATCTTCTTTAATGATTCAATTTCTTGGAGGGCTTTTTGGGCCTCGGCCTTAGCAGCTTTGGCACTCTCAAGAGCCGAGGCGAGCTCGGACTCTCGAGTCTTCGAGTCACGCTCCAAACTCTCGTGTTTTTCCACGAGAGCTTGGAGCTCTTGCCGTACCTTGGCCAGCTGCGCCTCCCCCTTCTCTCGCTCGGTCCGCTCCGCGACCGCTTTGTTTTCGGCCATGGACACCGCTTCCTTCAGGGTCGCCACCTCGTTCGTGGCCCCTGCAGTACCCATGTTATTCCTGTTATTTTTTTGCAACCGAAACCTTTCTATAAGGTATTTCTTTCATAAGGTATTACTTACCTTCCTTGTCCTCGAGCTGCTTCTTGGCAAGGCCGAGCTCGTTCTTGGACCGCCGAGGCTTTGCTTCAATGCATCGACCTCCCAGTCAAGTCTGGCAGAGGTCAAGCAGCGTAGCTTGCATTCCCATATTGACATACTTATGTTAGACTCCTCACAGATATCTTTTTAGATCCTTAGTCCGCTTTTCTTTCCAACACCGAACTAAGCATCGGGGGCTACCGTCTATGCGTAATATTTTTACATATTCTAAACTTACCTCATAGCCTGTTAGAAGGCTGGTACAGTTTCGTCAGCCCACTCTTGGCGGATGAACTGTCGGATCACCGCACTCATAATAGTGCGGTGCTCTCCTCGATGGAAGCACATTAAGCGCCCAAGAAGCTATCCGTGCCTCCGGTTGGACAGAGGACACCGGCGTCTTACCTTCTTGCGAAGGACCGCTATAGACTCCGAACCGCTGAAGGTTCCGCATGGGGTCCGAACGAGGGTTGGGCTTAGAGCCCCGGGGTCTCGCCCCCCGCTACCGAGTCCGGGAGGTTTCTTGCGGCGCCTCCTGCGCCACCTCCTCTTGACCAAGCCCCCTTGGGGCCCCACCACAAGGCCATCCGCAGCGTGAGGTGAGGAGGCGGCCGAAGTGAAGTACTCTCCATTTCCGATTTAACCTGTGGACCCGCCGACGAGCGGTGAACTTGCCCTTGGGCGGACATCATGATTGTTCAGCATTAGAGAACACTATGCAATGATAAAAAAGCCATGGGTATCCGGACACTTACGATCTCGCCAGGGGCTTGGCCCTTGTCGGCCAATCCTCCTTGTCGTTGTCGACGTTGGTGGAGAAGTCCGGAGGAAGGGTTCTTCCTTCTTGATTCCTCCGCCTCCCCGGTTGGGGCGGCCTTCCTTTTCCTCTCCTCCCCCACTGGGGGAGAGGCTTCTTTTTCTTCCTCCTCGTCCTCAGGAGAAGATTCTGCTTCAGAATCTGACAACACCAGGCATCGGGAGCTCCTTCGAGTTCCCGTTGCCTCCTTCTCCGGCACCACATGAGGTACCAGAGCCAGCAGCCCCGTCAATCGGGCGTCCGCTGGGTCTTCTGGCAAAGGAGCCGGACAGCTAACCTGTCCGGACGTCTTCAGCTAGTCCTGTTAAAGGTTAGGGAGTTTTAGATCCCACATAGAGTCAAACTATGAAAAAAGAGTCCTATCGGTGTCAAAACCGGCGGATCTCGGGTAGGGGGTCCCGAACTGTGCGTCTAGGTGGATGGTAACAGGAGACAAGGGACACGATGTTTACCTGTGTTCAGCCCTCTTGATGGAGGTGAAACCCCACGCCCCGCTTGATTGATATTGATATTGTGGATGTTTACAAGAGTGGATCTACCACGAGATCAAGGAGGCTAAACCCTAGAAGCTAGCCTATGGTATGATTGTAAGGGTTGTTGTGATTGTAGTCCTACGGACTAAAGCCATCTGGTTTATATAGACACCGGAGAGGGCTAGGGTTACATAGAGTCGGTTACAATGGTAGGGGATCTACATATCCATATCGCCAAGCTTGCCTTCCACGGCAAGTAAAGTCCCATATGGACACGGGGTGAAGTCTTAAATCTTGTATCTTCATAGTCTTGGAGTCTGGTTGATGATGATAGTCCGCCGATGATAGTCCGCCGATGATGGTAGTCCGCAATCCGGACACTTCTAATCTGGGACTCCTCAAGAGTCCCTGAACCAGGCTTCAATGAAGATAAGTCCGCGGTATATTGCTTGGCATTGCAAGGCGGGTTCTCCTCCAAATGATAGAAGATTGTGAACACCAGATAGTGTCCGCTCGCAAAATAAATTCCACATTCCACCGTAGAGAGAATAATAATATATACACGAAGTTCAATCTGCCGACGTTTTCCGTGGCATGACGTCACACCACTACCAAGCCATTACTCAAATTGTTTTTTACTTTACCACCTTAGCGATTTAGCTAAGCGGTTTCTTGGCACGCCTTGTCGAAACAGAGATCGTGTTCCCTTAATCCGGGATTCTCATCAATACGGGTGGGTAACCCAACCGCGCCTGCTCGCCACGCCTCTCTATCAAGACGAGTCCCAAACGGCCACGGAGACGGCTCTTGGTATCCTCCTCTTTATAACGGGACCAAGGCTCGCTTTTTCTTCAATCTTCCATCGAATCCTTCCACGCCCAAGTTCCAGCACCTAGAGCTCCAGATTCGAGCGCTTTGGACCTTCAACGATGTCCGTTCCGACCTCCGTGGTCGGTGGATGCCCTCCTCCGCTACGGAGGAGGACGGCTGAAGCTGCGGAGGCCAAGTACTGCCTTACGAGATTTCAGACAGGTTGCCCGCCAAGGGCAGGCCATCCCCACCCCCGAGCCGGCGAGTATGTCATCTTCGCTTCCCACCTCCGCTGTGGTTTAGGCTTCCCGATGGATCCTTTTGTGAGAGGGCTCATGTTTTACTATGGGTTGGAATTCCACGATTTGGCTCCGAGTCCATCCTCCATATCTCCCAAGATTTATTGTCGCTCATGAGCCTTCCTCCGCCACCCCTCACTTTGGCCTGTGGTCAAGACCTTCAATGTGGCGCCAAGATGATCGAGGGGCGCAAGCGGAGTGTGGCGGGCGCCATAAGTAGGAGGGCCGATGCCCCGGGGTCGCTGGCTCCTTCCAAGAGGAGCTCGCCTGTGGCAACAAGAGTGGTTCTATATTACTGCCCGAGGGGCCGCAGACAAAAGCCGCCTCCCCTATTCCGCCGGGACCTCCACGACGATTGATATCCTGGGTCAACCATAGGGCTCAACTGGGGCCACAAAGGACGTGCCCCTACCGCAGGGTCGGATTCGAGATCTCCTAACGAGGGAGATCGATATGGTGGTGGTGATGCAGGTTATGCTAATTAGGCGCCTCCTGCCTGCAAACGCCGCCCCTCTCCGGCTATGGGAGTTCAATCCGAGGGCCCACGTATTCTTCAACACTTCATGGGTATGACACCCCTGGAGATGTATAACTTATTCTTCGGATCTGATAGAGGCAAAGGTGTCCCGATGTTTCGATGAGATGGTGGCTATCGTTTCGTGGGAGTCGACCTTGACGATCCGACTCACTTAACGGCGAGACGTCGCGCTTTAGCAATCGCTAAACCAACTTCCGAGGGTTATTGACCACGCCGAGCACGATCAACTCGACCACGAGGGCCTGTTTCTGCGAGCAAACGAAGAACAAGCAAGAAACTGAGATTGCAATCTGGATATTGCGAATATAAGATGAAAGCTTTATTGATCAAGGTGGGGTTCTGGACGCTTTGTCCGGTCGTTGAACACAAACGGCACGCGAAGTTGCAGCTATGGCTAACTTTTAATCTAAACAAAACCCGAGGTCTAAACGGTGCCCTAAGGGCTGTATATATGGAGGAAGAGGGGGAATTTCGTGGCCCTTGGTGGAGGGGTCCAAATCAACCCTAACTCTTGTTTCCCACACATACGGACTCTAAAAACAGACTATACTTAAGTATTTCGAAATTACATGGGCCTGGCCCACTAATAAGGTGACGAGCACCTAGAATAGCCTCGGACGACATTTATGAAGTAGCATCTTGTATATTTTGTCCAAGGCTTCATGCACCCATTATGGTGGCTTCAAAGTCCTGAAATCATCACTTGTAACTCCGTTTGTTCCTGCATGCATGGCATTATCTCCATGCTTGTTCTTGCTCCAATGTCCATCCTTCTCCAAGCTAGGGCCTTCATTTGTAAGCAAAACAAATGTATCCAATTTAGGCAGCATCATATTCTCATGAACATTAGAATCATTACCAAGAAACGAAAGTACCGATAATTTAATTGGCGCATGAGCTCTAGTAATTGGTCCAAGATATGTAGCAAGAGGGGCTGTGGGTGTAACAATGGTATTGATGTCCTCATCATCCTCCCTTCTTGAAATGAAGTCGCCCTCGACGGAAGCTCATATTCCTCACCCAAATAAGGCTTCAAATCTGCAATGTTAAAAGTGGACTAACCCCAAAATCTGCAGGCAGCTCAAGTTTATATGCATTATCATTTATTTTCTAACACCTTAAATGGACCATCAAGACGTGGCATTAGCTTTGATTTATGCAAATTAGGAAACCTATCTCACGCAAATGTAACCAAACAAGATCTCCAGTGCAAAGACAACATGTTTTCTACCCTTATCTCCAGAAGTTTATATTTAGCATTCATACGCTCAATGTTTTCCTTAGTTATCTCATGCATTTTTAAAATCAATTCAGCACGTTCTTTAGCATCAAAATTAACCTTCTCCAAGATGGAAGAGGCAACAAATCAATAGGTGCACGAGGTAGGAAGCCATACACAATTTCAAAAGGGCACATCTTAGTAGTAGAATGCAATGAACGATTATAAGCAAATTCAATATGAGGCAAGCATTCTTCCCACATTTTCTTATTATTCTTCAAAACAGCCCTAAGCATAGTAGACAATGTTCTATTGACTACTTCAGTTTGTCCATCAGTTTGGGGTGACAAGTAGTACTAAAAAGCAGTTTAGTCCCCAACTTAGCCCATAAACATCTCCAAAAGTGGCTAAGAAATTTAGTATCACGATCTGAAACAATAGTATTTGGCACACCATGCAAGTTTAATAATTTCACGAAAGAACAAATCAGCAACATTAACAAAGATCATCGCTTTTATGACATGGTATAAAGTGTGCCATTTTCGAGAATCTATCCACGACAACAAATATGCTATCCTCCCTTCTTTGTTCGAGGTAAACCTAAAACAAAGTCCATAGATATATCCTCCCAAGGAACACTAGGCACAGCAAAGGCATATATAAACCATGAGGATTGAGTCGTGACTTAGCTTTTTGACATGTAGTGCAGCGAGCTACAAAACGCCAACATCCCGCCTCATCTTTGGCCAAAAGAAATGTGTAGCAAGTATATCCTCCGCCTTCTTCATGCCAAAGTGTCCCATTAATCCTCCTCCATGCGCCTCCTGCAACAACAAAAGACTAACAGAGCTAGCAGGAATGCATAGCTTGTTAGCACGAACACAAAACCATCATTAATAACTAACTTGTTCCATGTTCTTCCCTCTTTACAATTCTGCATTACATCTTTAAAATCAGCATCATGCACATATTGATCTTTGATGGTTTCCAAACCAAATATTTTGAAGTCAAGTTGTGAAAGCATAGTATATCGATTTAGACAAAGCATCAGCAATAACATTTTCTTTACCCTTCTTGTGTTTAATGACATAAGGGAAAGTCTCAATGAATTCAACCCATTTAGCATGTCTACGATTCAGTTTAGCTTGACTTTTAATATGTTTCAAAGATTCATGATCGAATGTATAACAAATTCTTTGGGCCATAAATAATGTTGCCATGTCTCTAAAGTCCTAACAAGAGCATATAATTCTTTGTCATAAGTAGAATAGTTCAGACTAGGCCCACTCAATTTTTCGAAAAGTATGCAACAGGTTTGCCATCTTGTAATAACACACCTCCTAATCCAATTCCACTAGCATCACATTCAAGCTCAAAAGTCTTATTAAAGTCGAAGTTGGAGTAAAGGAGCATGTGTCAACTTATCTTTCAATACCGTGAAGGCTTCTTCCGTGCGGTACCCCAAACAAAAGGCACATCCTTCTTTGTAAGCTCATTGAGAGGTGCAGCAATGGTGCTAAAGTCTCTCACAAAACGCCTATAGAAACCAGCGAGTCCAAGAAAACTCCTCACTTGTGTGACCGCTTTGGGCTGCGGCCAACTCTCAATAGCTTCAATCTTGGCTTTATCAACTTCAATTCCTGTGGAGTAACAACATAGCCAAGAAAAGATACTCGGTCGGTGCAAAAGGTGCACTTCCCAAGGTTACCAAACAAACGTGCATCACGAGAGCATTAAAAACAGCACGTAAATGTTCCAAATGTTCTTCCAAAGATTTGCTATAAATCAGTATATCATCAAAGTAAACTACCACAAATCGTCCAATGAAAGCACGAAACTTCGCTCATTAATCTCATGAAAGTACTAGGTGCATTAGTTAACCCAAAAGGCATGACTAACCACTCATATAATCCAAACTTAGTTTTAAATGCTGTTTTCCATTCATCTCCCAATTTCATACGAATTTGATGGTATCCACTACGCAAATCAACTTTGGAGAATATTGTAGAGCCACTCAATTCATCAAGCATATCATCTAGCCTAGGAATAGGATGACGATAACGAATAGTAATATTATTAATGCCTCTACAATCAACACACATACGCCGACGCACCATCCTTTTTAGGCACTAGTATAATAGGAACAGCACAAGGACTAAGAGATTCGCAGATATAACCTTTGTCGAGCAGCTCCTGTGACTTGACGATAATCTCCTTCGTCTCCTCGGATTGGTACGGTATGGTGCGCGGTTGGGTAGCGATGCACGGGAATTAAGTCAATTTGATGCTCAATCCTCGAATAGGTGGTAATCCGGTGGCACGCCTTGTGGGAAGACGCCGCGAACTCCTGCAAAATGTTAGTGACCGTAGGGGCAAAGAGGAAGGCACGCCTCGAATGAAAATAATGCCTCTTTGCACACAAAAGCATAGCAAACAGATTTGCTAGAATCTAGCTCATCAATATCAGATTTGGTGGCAAATAAACATGCACTTTTCAGTTTAATTTCGAAGCAACATTAGATGGTTTATTATTAGGCTTCATTTGTTGCTCAAATTCTTTTGCCACAATCTGATTTTCACTCTTATTTTTCTCCTGTTTTGCTTTATTAGCTCTATTAATATCATCTTTCAAAATGGAATCAGGAGTCATAGGAAGCAAAGTAATATTTTTATCCTTGTGAACAAGAGTATACTGATTGTTTCTACCATGGTGTACAGAATTTTATCAAATTGCCATGGTCTACCAAGTAATAAGGAACATGCTTGCATAGGTACCACATCACAATCAACATAATCAGCATATGTAGAGATACTAAAATACACACACGAACAGACGTGTTACCTTAACCTTGCCGCTGTTGTTGAACCATTGGATGTAGTAAGGATGTGGATGTGGTCTTGTGGTGAGAGAAAGCTTTCCACCATATCCATGCTAGCCAAGTTGTTGCAGCTCCTCCATCTATGATGACGCTGAATAGAACGCTCCTTCACAACTCCCTTTGTATGGAACAAGTTATGCCTCTGATTTTGCTCAGCTTGTGTAACCTGCACACTCAAAACACGTTGAGCAACTAAACATTCATACCTGTCAAGATCTTCAGCAGCCATGTATTGCGCCTCAAGATCGTAATCATCTCCACCGTGTTCTTCATGTGTAATAAGAGCCAAAGTCTCTTCATCATAGTCACTAGCGACTCATACCCACCATCCTCAAGAGCAATCATCACACGCTGAGATTGGCATTCTCAAGAAAATGTCCTCTTCCCTTACAACGATTTACAAATAATATCACTTGTGTGCCTGTTGACGCCATGGAAGAAGAAGAGCTCTGTAGGCCCAAAGCAGTGTACTCTTGGCGATAGTGGTGGTTGTGCCTGCTTTCTTGTATCACGGTTGAGGTGGCAGCCGACGGAGGTGCCGTGTAGTAGAACGTGGAAGTAGATGATGCACGTGGTGTCCATGATGAAGGTCGACCTGCAGAAAAGTTAGTCCGCGCCAAGGCCTGTCGATCCTGCAAGACTTCACGCTCAGCTTTACAAGCAAGATGGAATAATCGAGTGATATTATTATAATCCTTGTAGTCTAGAATGGTCTGAATCTCTATTTAATCCACCCGTAAAACGTGCAAGCATAGCTTCATTCTCCTCAACAATACCACATCTAATCAAGCCAGTTTGTAATTCCTGATAATATTCTTCACCGAATTTTTCCTTGTCTTAAGCGCTGCAATTTTTGAAGTAATTCACGCTGATAATATGGTGGAACCCAACGAGTACGCATAGCAGTTTTCAAAGCAGCCCAAGTAGCTGGAACAGGATATAATCTACAATGTTCGACCACCAAACACATGCAAAGCTAGTGAAAGCACAAACAGCAAAGCAGGAACACGTCTCTCCTCGTGATATTGTAAACATGTAAATCGTTGTTCAGTTTCTAACTCCCAAGTAAGATATATATCAGAACATATCTACCCTCAAATGGTGGAATATTCAATTTCAGTTTAGGAGATGGTCATGATCTCGCACTGAAGGGGATCCTAACATTGCCATTATTTGCATGTGGACGACCTGGTGGTTGTGGTGCTGGTGGTTGCACGAGTTCGATGTTGATCAACCTCATCCTCATAAGCTCTTACATAATCATCCTCCCCACCGCAGCAGCAGGAGCCATGAAGTATCAACAGCAGCACCAAAGAGCTTGGCCAGTGAAGAGGGACACGGAAGCTCGGCGGAGGGCTGTTTCGCGATGTGGAGGTAGTCCGTGTTGTTGTAGTAGAGGTGCGTTAGGTGCAGCCGGTGGTGGTGGTGGTAGACGCACGAGCAATTCATTAAACTTGTTATCGAGCTTTGTTTCAACGCCTTCTCAATGCCATCTATCTTCTCCATGGCCTCTTCAAATCTATTTAGCACATCGTCCACCTGCCCACTCATCATTTGTTGAAACTTATCATGTAGCGCTTTGTTTGTCATGTTCTCCCGGTCAGTCTCGCCGGCTTGTGATCCTGCCATGGTTAGCAGCAATAGAAACACACAAGAATATGATTGACAGACTACTAGGAAGTGGTGGTGATGGTGTGGTGGACGATCACAAACCGTCAGCAAATCTCAAATTCTTACCAGTTCTTACCCAAAGAAGAAAGCGGTGATCGGCAACCGATGTAGTCAAAACTCTCAAAGCTTGGATAGAGCGATTACCAGGAGAGTCAAACGCACGATGTAGATGTATGTGGAGCTGGGAAGGCTTATAATATGGTAGCAAAAATGGTTAGCAATAATCAATTCAGAGATGCAAAGTTGAATAAACGCTCAACGACGGTACTGTGCTGGTCCTAGGCTAGACCGTGCTAGAGACGCGAGCCTAGAACACTAACAAAATCACGGCGCTGCACGGAAACAACGGAAAAGCACACTCTGGAATTTTTTTTTTCGCTCTTTTTTTTTTTTGCGCTTTTTTTTTTTTTTTTTTTTGGCTTTTTTTTTTTTTTTTCCGAAACCTACTCCGGCAAGGAAACACGAATCGGAAACTAGATGGATCTCGAAAACAACCCTAATATGCAAGGAACTCGGATTGGTGGTGGATATATGGTGGTGGATATATGGCAGCGGTGGTGGTATATGGATATGGATTCAGAGCGGTGGCGGATAAGCAATGGTGGAAGATGGCAAGGCGATGATGATGGTGCGGTAAGGCGTGACAACTTATGACCGTAACTCAAACTCTAAAAGACTAGACTCTAAGACCAGCAACTTGACACGACGAGGCAACCGCAAATTCAACAAAGCAAACCCTAAAAAGATTATGCAAAGGCTCAGATTGGTTCGGATATGATGAACTAACCCTAATTTTTTTGTGGCTTTTTCGTGGACTATAGGTATGAATAAATGACTCGATCTAATCTACGAAAAACTGTAAAATCTCACCGAGCAACCTAAAAATCTGATACCACTTGATAGAGGCAAAGGTGTCCCGATGTTTCGATGAGATGGTGGCTATCGCTTCGTGGGAGTCGACCTTGACGATCCGACTATTTAACGCAGCGAGACGTCGCGCCTTAGCAATCGCTAAACCAACTTCCGAGGGTTATTGACCACGCCGAGCACGATCAACCTGACCACGAGGGCCTGTTTCCTGCGAGCAAACGAAGAACAAGCAAGAAACTGAGATTGCAATCTGGATATTGCGAATATAAGATGAAAGCTTTATTGATCAAGGTGGGGTTCGTGGACGCCTTTGTCCGGTCGTTGAACACAAACGGCACGCGAAGTTGCAGCTATGGCGAACTTTTAATCTAAACAAAACCCGAGGTCTAAACGGTGCCCTAAGGGCTGTATATATGGAGGAAGAGGGGGAATTTCGTGGCCCTTGGTGGAGGGGTCCAAATCAACCCTAACTCTTGTTTCCCCACACATACGGACTCTAAAAACAGACTATACTTAAGTATTTCGAAATTACATGGGCCTGGCCCACTAATAAGGTGACAAAGACCTAGAATAGCCTCGGGACGACATTTATGAAGTAGCATCTTGTATATTTCGTCCAAGGCTTCATGCACCCATTATGGTGGCTTCAAAGTCCTGAAATCATCACTTGTAACTCCGTTTGTTCCCCTTGCGCATGGCATTATCTCCATGCTTGTTCTTGCTCCAATGTCCATCCTTCTCCAAGCTAGGGCCTTCATTTGTAAGCAAAACAAATGTATCCAATTTAGGCAGCATCATATTCTCATGAACATTAGAATCATTACCAAGAAACGAAAGTACCTGATAATTTAATTGGCGTGCGCGAGCTCTAGTAATTGGTCCAGTATATGTAGCAGTAGGGGCTGTGGGTGTAACAATAGTATTGATGTCCTCATCAGGATCGCAAGAGGTGCGTCCGGAATTGATCGAGGATGCTGGACTAAGCTGCAATCGCTCGGATACTCAAGTAAGTAGTTCCAAGTCCGGACATACCGTTTGTTTGCCTTTCGATGATCTGCCTTATGACTGATCTCCTTCTACACAGGAGTGGATAGCGGAAGCAAAATTAATACGGTGTCCGGCCCCCCTCCTCGAGACCGCACCGGATCCCGTGCTGGTCCGGATGCTTGAGGTTGCGCCTTCGGAGGAAGGCGAAGGGGAAAGCAGGAAAGCTACTGCCTCGCCCGAGGAGGCTCTTGAACGAGGGGATCGAGAATCCTCCTACCAAGGGGAGAAGAGGACCGCCCGAGGACCCGGGAAAAGCCCCTAAACGGGGAAGAAATTTATTGGAGGGTCCTGCGTCCGGGAGGCCCCGCCGCACAATCTCCCTTAATGAGCCAGCCCTCCAACAAGCTGTAAGTAGAAAGAAAGGAGTTTTATAATAAGGACATCCCTATTTGTGCTTCCGAGGATAACTAAAGTTTTACCTTGTAGTTCGGATCTCCGTCCTTCGCAGATGAGCTCGTCTTCGGGGACCTTCGTCCCGAGATGATAGAGAGCGAGACGCCCCGTCCGGGCGCCGTTGGATAGGGCGGACGAGCTGAAGTGTCGCCACGAGGGAGCCCCGGTGTGGCAAAGCCGATAGTTCGGCGCCAATCGGTGTATGGGTCAAGGATCTGCTGAGAAGGCGTCTATCTCGTAAGATCAGCACGCATTGATGAGCATGGTGATTGAAAGGATTTCGTCGTCAAGGCGGTTGCATGATGCCGCCAGAGTTTATTGGCGGGTTTGAGGTACGTAAAATGACACACATTTTAACAGTTTTGCATATAGAATGCGCCTGTAGATAGTAGCCCCGAGACTCGGTAGGTTGTCGATATCGACGCCGCGTCGAGGATCAAAATCGCAGGTTTAAATTCCGCCGTGCCGATGCAGGTGGCGGGTCGTCCGGGGCCAGCCGGATCGATGGAGTTGCTGAACTAAAGCGGCAACTCGATGTGGCGGATGAAGACATCACGCTGATCAACAAAGCGACTTGATGAGTCGCAAGGTAAGTGTTATCGCGCCGTCACGTGGTAAGGAGCAAGCCAACTTCTTACAATATGTGCGTGAAATGCAGATAGTGCCGCTGCCGTGGAGAGTCTTCGGCCGAACTTGCTCAAGCCAAGGAGCAGGCGGAAGAGTACGCGGCAGCCTCAAGGCGGTCGAGGAGTTAGCGGCCGAAAGGGCCGCACATCGCCGAGCAGGAAGAGATAGCGAAATGGCTGTGAAGTTAAAGGAGGCTACCGACCGCAATGAGGCTCTTGGGAAGGAGCGCTTAGCGGGCAAGAAGACCTGCGGAAGGCCACCGCCGAAGCCAAGAATGCCCACTCGCAATGCGGGCTATGAAGGAAGAGCTGCGACAGCCGGGAGATTGTAGCGGTAAGCCTTTTCGCTGCGCCAAGGTTCACGGATCCAAAATATGCTCACTGGGCTAACTGTGGTGTCCGGAGGACCTTATATGGACTTAGCAGCGAAAGCGGCGGATGCCATTGTGCATTTTCGAAGCCGAAGGATCACCAGACGGAAGAGCTGTTTTGGTCTCAATTCCATAGTCCGGAGCATTCACTTCACCGACCGATCGCTTGGCTGAGTGGGCTGAGCTAAATAGGTTGTCCGGCTTGCTATGGCGGATATAGTGACCCATATCCGCCGGATAGGCCTCAGCCAAGAGTTACTTTGGCTTATTGCAGCAATTTCTTGGGGCGGTGCCGCATATCAAGGCGATGAAGCGGTCGGCCTGCATAGAGGGTGGGCGGATGGCGCCACCGTGTGAAGACACATTGACAGAGATGGATGCCACCGCTGTTGCGATTTCGGTTCGGATATAATCGCTACCCGCCGAGCACTATTTTGGCGGCTTGCCGGTGCTCGTGTAATAGAGTCGCGGTGCTCAAAAAATGTTACGCTCGAATGAAGTTTATATGATGTAAAATGATATTTATGATGTAAGCGCCTTTTATACTTGTGCGTTCAAGTAATAGAATATCTCCTTTGCGGCCGCTCATGTATACGTATGTATAACCCGAAAGATGGCGATCGTCGTTTCAGCCCCCACGCACAAGGTGCGGGGTGTTCATAAAAAATAGCGTGTTTTCACACTTAATCCGACGCCTCGGTCCTGTAAAGGAGGTGGTAGCGTAGCAAACGAGGCAACCGGACTATAATGCTTTATCACTTTCACTTAGCCATGGAGTTCGAGGGTGGGGCTACGACATAGCCCCCCGGGGCACCGTGCTCTCGAATTCGGGCGCCAGATGTGCCTAGCCGGGAAACGGCCCTTCGTCAAAGCGGAGGAATCCTAAACATTCCTAAAGTCGATCGAGTGGTTGATCAGTCTCTCGTAGTATCATGACAGTCAGTTTTCGTCTTTTCATCGAGGTGCTCGCCCAAATTAACTCGGGCACAATCGCAGAGTTCTCCCGAGCCGCGTTAGCCGATGATACGGAATGTAAGGCAGCAAAACATGTGAGCCGGGCAAACCCAACATTTGACCCAAGACATGATTCGAGCTGATGCATATAAGGCCTAACTTGAGACGCCGAACACTCCCGAAGGTGTTCGGTCTTTATAATAGCGGCAAAACAAAGCCCTAAGCCCCTTGTGTCCGTGTAAGGGCAGGTTCTTCGCGCGCGCCTATGCCAAAACGCCATCTCCACTCTGGTTATAATGATAAACCAGGGATTATAGCAACAAGAGACAGAAGAAAGGTTTACGAGGGTCTTAGTCGAAAAGAGTCCTTGCAACGGGTCCCTACTGCACGCGTCGGCCAGGTGTCTCCGCAGCCGCATCCTGGACGGGTGTGCACGCTTTTCATCTGTAAAAAAAGAAGAACTTGGTTGGAAAAGAAATCGTACGAGTAAGTGCATAAAAATTGAAATATAGATTAAGAAAGCTGAGCCTATGCTAGCTCATTATGGCTTATATGCGCAAACCCTTGTGAAGGGGTGTGCGGCTTGGTAGCCCCTAGCTTATTTATTCCAGACTCGTCCAGCCGTGTCCGGGGTCTCCGGCGACCCTATGATGAAACGATGCCACGTGGACCGGGCATTTTAAGCGTAAGAGACGCGGAATGTGGTATTGTATTGAAGCGGACGAGAGCTTCCGTCCAGTGGTGCTTGATACCTGGCTTAAGGGCCTGGCGCCGCTCCTTTGAAGGAAGTGCGGCTATGCCGAATTGTAATAGGGTCTATCCCCACTTGCGGATTGTGTCCGGATATAGCAGGTTTAAGTCACTGCCGCCATCCATCAACACCTGCGTTAATTGCAGTCCGTCTATTATGGGATCCGATATCAGGGCAGTCTATCCTGCGCTCCGGATACTTCTGGACTAATCCAGATGGTCGAAAGTGATTGGTTTTGACATCCAACCTTGGTCCACTGGGGTGGATCGTCCGACACTTGTCTTGGCGAGTGCCGTGTTGGCTTTCCGTGTTATCACGTGAAGCAAGTTTACTGTTTTGACTTCTCGAGGAAAGTACTTTGACTTCCGGTGCTCGCTGGTGGGGCTCGTCATTGTCCTCGCCATGATCGAGCCCTTGTGTCCGCATTAAGTCTGCCAGACTGTTTAAAACCCAACAATTTCGTTGGTATGGTTTGTAGGCCTTCCGGGTATCGTGGATTTGACATATCCGATCTAGAATTTTGTTTAAATTTGATAGCTCGCCTCTGTTGTCCTTAAGAGGCCGTGGTTTTATTGTCCGCCACGAAGCTTTTGAATCCGGCGTTGACCGCCGTGCCCTGTGGGCTTTTTTCTTTATTCCGGCGCTGATCTTTCCTGCGCCGTGACTTTCCCATTCCATCTCTGATCTCGGATGTACTCGGGTCGCTGGTGCTGCATCTTGCTAGCCAGCTGTCTTCTCCTACGCAAAAGCGCATCATGAGGCTTGTTAGCGGCCATTGTTCTTGGCTTCTCTTGGCCGAGGTGTCCGTGAGCCATTCGCCTCGGATGTTGTGTTTAAAAGCTGCTAAGGCTTCCGCGTCCGCAGTCGACTATATGGTTCTTTTTGGTAAGGAACCTGTTCAGAATTCTTGCTACCGACTCTCCGGGCTGTTGGGTTATATGACTCATATCGTCGGCGTCCGAGATGCGGACATAAGTCCCTTGAAAATTTTCTCTAAACGCGCCCTCAAGCTCTTCCCAACTTCCAACAGTGTTTTCGGGAGGCTTTTGAGCCAATGCCGAGCTGGTCCTTTGAGCTTGAGGGTAGGTATTTTATGGCGTGGAGATCATCTCCTCTAGCCATGTGTATGTGTAGTATGTAGTCTTCTATCAGCACTGGGTCTGTGTGCCGTCAGATGCCTCTATGTTTATGGGTTTAAACCTGCTGGAAATTATGATCCAGCACCTCATCGGTGAAACATAGCGGGTGCTGGCGCTCAGATTTGGGTGTGTCGCTGTCTTCAACACTTGTCATGGTGTATTACTTCGGGTCCTCTTTTTGGCCCGTAGATGGACCTAATTGGGCCGTCCGTTTTACCAGGATTATAATTGCTTGTGTGCAGCCCCGCTTGTCGCTTTGGGCCCGCTATCCGTCGCCTATCCGCCAGCGGCCTCTTTATTTTTGACCGTGAAGGCTCGATGGCTTCCTCGCCAAATTCTGGCAGCAACTTGCGCTCGGTAGTTTTAATTTGATGGCCATTGCCATATTTGTCTGTGGTCTTGAATACTTTGCTCCACTTCATTCTCGAGCGTGTCTTCGCTGTTTTGAGCTTGCGTTCGCCTTCTTCAAACTTCGCAGCGATGGCGACTAGTTTTTTGCGTATGTTCTTATGCTCGTGTTGTGGCCGGACTGTTGATTGCTCCGTGAAGGGGTTGATTATCCGCTCGCCCTGTTTGTCGTCACGCTGGCTTGCCCTGCTCTATCGCTGGGTCGTTAGGAAGGCTGCTTTGATCGAGGCGGGACTTAGGGCGGCGCTTATGCCGCCGCTTTGGTTCTTTATCGGCGAGATTATCCTCCGCCGCCCCGTTGTTCCTCGTTATCGCTTCTTCGGTGTCCACCATGTATATGTCGATGACGAGGTGGTCTTCCAAAGGTCCGTAGGCACCGGTTCTTGGGAGTCTCCGCATCGCCGCCCATACCGCCGATGTCTTCGGAGTTGTAGTCGAGTATGTCGGTTAAATCGCCGACGGTGGCTACGGTGGGTGGTGGTGGATCTGAATTTCTTCGTCATCCGCGTCCCAACCGCCCCGGCCGTAGTTCGCCAGGGCTCTCCGGATAGCAAGAGATGCTTCAATAAATTTATGATATCGCCGAAGGGCGAGTGCTGAAAGATGTCCGCAGCGGTGAATTCCATGATCGGCGCCCAATCGGATTCGACTGGCGGGGGCGCAGGAGGTTCGGAGTCCGGCAGGGAGTCCGGCACCTCGGAGTCATGGGCTTTATGTGGGACAAGGTAAGTGTTCGGCTCCATCGCCGTAGAAATTGCGGCTCCCGAGGCGGTGTCCAGCCATCCGTCCTCGATTCGAGCGATCGGCTCCGGACTATGAGTCGGAGCGGATCCGGGTGCGGCCTCCAAGTTGCTGTCCGGCGGCAGAGTTAGGTCATGCCCATCGTGACAGCGCGGCGCGCTCGGCTGTGGCTTAGATCCATCGAGGATCAAGTCCCCATGGATATCGGCCGTGAAGTTTAAGCTTCCAAACCTGACTCGACGGCCAGGGGCGAAGCTTCGATTCGCTTCCAGATGGCTGCGAAGTTGGCCCGCAGCGGCGGCCGCCAATATGAAGATCCGTCCGGGAGAAAGGTCTCACCAGGATTGTCTCGTTATCGATTGAAGAGGCCATCACGCCTATCGGTGACGACACGCAGGAACTCTCAATGAAAGCACCAATGTCGGTGTCAAAACCGTGGATCTCGGTAGGGGGTCCCGAATCGCATCTAGGCGGATGGTAACAGGAGACAAGGGACACGATGTTCACCTGTGTTCGTGCCCTCTTGATGGAGGTAAAACCCACGCCCCGCTTGATTGATATTGATATTGTGGATGTTTACAAGAGTGGATCTACCACGAGATCAAGGAGGCTAAACCCTAGAAGCTAGCCTATGGTATGATTGTAAGGGTTGTTAGGATTGTAGTCCCACGGACTAAAGCCATCCGTTTATATAGACACCGGAGAGGGCTAGGGTTACATAGAGTCGGTTACAATGGTAGGAGATCTACATATCCGATCGCCAAGCTTGCCTTCCACGCCAAGGAAAGTCCCATCCGACACGGGTGAAGTCTTCAATCTTGTATCTTCATAGTCTTGGAGTCCGTTGATGATGATAGTCCGGCCGATGATAGTCCGGCCGATGATGGTAGTCCGGCAATCCGGACACCCCCTAATCCGGGACTCCCTCAAGTCCCATAAAGGGTAAAATAATTCACCTCGCTGGCTTGACGCTGCGAGCTGAATCCGCGATCTTCGGTAGCGGATGTGGGAGCCTCGGCGCCCTTGAACAGCACCTTCCAGGCATCTTCGTACGTAGTGTCGAAGAGCCTTGTTAGAGTGGGGTGCTGTGCTGGATCGAACTCCCACAATTTGAAGGCCCGTTGTTCGCATGGGAGAATCCGGCGGATGAGCATCACCTGGATTACGTTGACAAGCCTGAGATTCTTGTCCACCAGGTTTCGGACGCATGTTTGGAGTCCGGATAGCTCGTCCGAATTCCCCCACGTCAGGCCCGTCTCCTTCCATGACGAGAGCCGTGTGGGGAAGCCAGATCTGAATTCGGGGCCCGCCACCCATTTGGGGTCGGGTGGCTCGGTGATGTAGAACCACGCCGATTGCCACCCCTTTATTGTCTCCACAGAGGAGCCCTCGGGCCATAGGACTTTGGCCATCTTGCCAACCATGGCGCCTCCGCACTCCGCTTGATGGCCGCCCACAACCTTCGGCCTGACGTTGAAGATCTTCAGCCATAGGCCGAAGTGGGGCTGGATGCAGAGGAAGGCCTCGCACACGACGATCAACGCAGAGATGTTGAGGATGAAATTCGGGGCCAGGTCGTGGAAGTCCAGGCCGTAGTAGAACATGAGCCCCCAGACAAATGGGTGAAGTGGAAAACCTAGTCCGTGGAGGAAGTGGGGAGAAACACCACCTCTCATGGGGCCAGGGGTTGGAATGAGCTGCCCTGCGTCGGGCAGTCCAGGCGCGATGTTGCTGGACAAGTATCCGCCTCCCGCAGTCTTGTGATGTGCCCCTCCGTGACTGAGGAGGCCATCCACCTGCCTCCCGCTCCGGACATGGTTGGAGAAGGTCGAGGTGGGATGTGCGGACTTGGGCGCTGGAGCTCGAGTGCGCAAGAATGGATAAGCAAAGTAGGAAGAAGGCGTATGTGAAAAGGTGGATCCTTATCCCCTTATATGGACGAACGAAGCTATGCGTCCCCCACAGCCTGGTAAAACTCGCTTATCTCCCAAGCGCCGTAATCAATGGCGCGGATGGGTTACCCACGTCCGTATTGATGAGAATCCCGGAATAAGGGGGCACGATCTATGCTTTGATAAGACGTGCCAAGCAAACCGCCTCGCTAAACGCCCTAAGGTGGAACGGTAAAAAATGATTCATATAAAAGCCTGGCCGTGGTGTGATGTCACACCGCGGAGTACGTCACCAGATCTGTGCAAAAATTATTCTCTATACGGTGGTATGTGGAACTTGTTTTGCAGAGCCGGACACTATCCTGGTGTTCAAAACCTTCTATGAAGTATTCGGAGGAGGAACCCGCCTTGCAATGCCGAAGACAATATGCGCCGGACTCGTCGTCATTGAAGCCTGGTTTAGGGGCTACCGAGGAGTCCTCGACTAGGGGTGTCCGGATAGCGAACTATCATCACGGCCGACTCCAAGACTATGAAGATACAAGATTGAAGACTTCGCCCCGTGTCCGGATGGGACTTTCCTTGGCGTGGAAGGCAAGCTTGGCGATACGGATATGTAGATCTCCTACCATTGTAACCGACTGTAACCCTAACCTATCCGGTGTCTATATAAACCGGAGGGTTTTAGTCCGTAGGATGAACAACAATCATACCATAGGCTAGCTTCTAGGGTTTAGCCTCCTTGATCTCGTGGTAGATCTGCTCTTGTACTACCCATATCATCAATATTAATCAAGCAGGAGTAGGGTATTACCTCCATCGAGAGGGCCCGAACCTGGGTAAAAACATCGTGTCCCTTGTCTCCTATTACCATCCGCCTAGACGCACAGTTCGGGACCCCCTACCCGAGATCCACCGGTTTTGACACCGACAGTTATCCTATGGACCATTTGTTTCATCTTGCGTGCAAAGCTGAATAGGAAATAAAATGACGTGTTGCTCACAAGGAGAACAAGCACGAGATGCACATTCCAAGAGTTGATATGGTTGTCCCTTCAACTACTAGGCATACTATGACAACCACATCCGTTGTTGTGAGAACTACATCACCTCCACCATGTGACACATCATCACCGAGAGTGCCTACATCATCTGAGTTGATCATAAGAGGTAATGATAAAGGTACTAATCTTCCACCTCCACATGAGCATGATGAATGTCTTGTCAATTTAAGTGCACCATGCGGTGAGATACCGACTACTTAGATCACACCAGCTACTTTAGAGGACTATGTTGATGATTTGATTTTGCCATGTGATCAAACAATTTTGAGAGAACCCATTGAATTAACTATCGATGCAAAGGAATCAAGTGAATCAGGGAATAAATCAGATTTGGATCAAATATGTCTGAAAATAATTGTGCCAATGTTTAATCATTTTGATATGACCTCTAATCTTGGTGATGGTTCATCAATGTTGGGATGGTTTAATGATAAGCATTGTCAATCTTTTGATATGAATAAGAGCTTCACTTATATGTGCAAACCGAGTTGCAATATTTTCATGCCTTTGACTTCTTGTGATAATATATTGGCTTTACATTTCACGACTTTTGAAGGGTGCTCTTATATAACCAAGTCACATGTGCACCAGATGAGATCAGTAAAAACAGATGACATATACATATACAATGTGTACACCTTGTCTCTTTTGTTAGCCAGATTTCAGATTAAGCAACGCCGAGGACGGCTTTGTTTTCAAGAAGGGGAGGATGATGAGGACATGACTACCTTGGATACGACCAAAAATATTGCTTACATGCGTATTTGTCAGGTGATTTCTAGTGCAAACTATTCAATAATCTATTTATGTTATCCAGAACAAAAATACTTCAAACACTTTTGTGTTTTGTCTAATTGCAGGTGTATGGGACATTTGTACAATCACTCAAAATTGTTTGATCACATGGCAAAGTCAAATCATGAACATAGTCCTCTAAAATAGCTGGTGTGATCAAAGTAGTGGGTAGCTCATCGCATGGTTCATTTAAATTAAGAAGGCATTCATCATACTCATGTGGAGTTGGAAGATCGGTACCTTTGTCATTACCTCTTATGATCAATAAAGATGATGTAGGCACTCTAGGTGGCGACACGGCACATGGTGGAGGTGATGTAGTGCTCTCAACAATGGATGTTGTTTTCATAGGAGACGCAATGGTGGAAGGAACAACCGTCGCAACTCTTGGGATTTGCACCTTCCGCTGGTTTGTCTTGTGGGGAACACGTCTTGTTATCTCCTATTCAGCTTTGCAAGCAAGATGAAACAAACGGTCCATAGGTTAACATGTTTCATGAATTAGTATATCGTGAATGTCACGGTTTAATCCACCCCAAAATCTATCCATAAAATCTTCTTCACTTTCTTCTAAAGAGGAATGCAACAAGGTAGTTTGCAAATCATCATAATATTTCGTTGCGGTGTCACTACCTTGTTTTAAATGTCGCAACTTTTTCATCATGTCATGAGTATAATAAGCGGGGACAAATGTATGTTGCATGGCAAGTTTCAAATCATCCCAAGTAGTAGGTATATAATCAGGGTGTAACTGACAATATTCACTCCACCAAACTAAAGCATAACCGGTGAAAGAACCAACCGCAACCTTAACTTTTTTATGTTCATCAAAATTATGGGAAGCAAATATATTATTTATGTCAAACTCACATTCAATATATAAAGCAGGTCTAAAACAGCCATTAAATGGTGGTATAGAAACATTAACCTGATCATGTGCATCTGGATGTTTGTGCACCTCTCGTGACGGTTGTGATATTTGCATAGGTCGTGGCACGTCTCCCGTGATTGACAAAGCCCATGAATTGACTCTAGATCCTGTCATGATTAGTAGAAACAAGAAAGAAAATCCAAAAATAATGCTCCTATAACTACTAGGATGTGGTGGTAACACACTCACAGTAAAGAAAATATCAATGTCTTACAAGTTCTTACCATGCAGCAGGCGGTGATCGGCAACCGGCCGTGTAAAGTAACTCTAGAAGTTGGGTAAAGCGATTGCTAGGTGAACGTATGGATACACGGTGTAGAAATAGTGGAGCTGGGTTGGCTTTATATATGTGGAAAAAATGCTACAATCACGTTAATTAATGCAAGCTAAAAATTCGTTCAACGTGGTCGAGTGCTAGTCCTGGGCTAGACCGTGCTAGAGACGCGAGCCTAAGACACAAATGAATTCACGTAAAAAGCACTGAGCGACGGAACGGTGGTGTGAAGATGGATAACCTCCTGATCTCTGTGGAGAGCACACTTGTACGTGCAAAAAAATAGGTGAAGGGCCCGTGGCAACAATATATATGTCTCTAAAAGGACAAGTCACCAATCTGCAATGTACAGTCCAACGAAACAGATTCCCAAAAGTTCTCACATAAAGAATTGATATGGCCACCTTTTTTTTCTTTTTCTTATTTTCAGAAAAATCAATTCAAACCCACGTACACCTTTTTTTTCGTTTGGAAATCCAAACCGACTCTTCCTTTCTTCTTTCTCAACAACCAATCGTGGCACACAAGTACACAACTCCCCTTTTTTCTTCTTCAATACAACTACTCACGATTCGCAAGGAAATCAATCCCAACGACCGTACTAAAAATATGTGGCTGAATCCTCTAAGCCCTCCTCTTTCCTTTTTAATCTCTCCCTTTTATTTCCTGCCCCATTCAAAACGTGGGCAATATCTCAAAGGATAACCACGAAGCTAGCTTTCCAAATAAACAAAAGATTTTGTTTCTCTTGCGATCAGAACTTTCCAAACTGCGAATATGTGATACCAATTAAAGAAACGTCCAAACCTTGCAAATAGCAATTTCTTAATTGCGTGATCTACCTTCAAAACAGCTCATGTGATTTCTTTCCTTCAAATCTGCTCAAGAAGGTCACGTCAGATCTAGTACTTTGAGATCTCACTCAAAAGGCAATCGGCCTCTTTTTTTTTTGGCCGATCCAAAACATGCCTATTTTTCAGCAACGTTGGCTACAACTATTGTTCTTTGATTTTTTTTACTTCTTTCCAAACGAACTGGAGATCTCTTTCCTATTTCGTGATTGGCTTTCGTTAATCTCTCCCCAGAACACTTTCCAAAACGTGATTTCCAAACAAACAACAGATCTCTTTCCGAATTTACTTGATGTCTTCCTATGGAAACTGATTCGAAAAGAAAAACACATTTTTGCCGAATCTAACTTTCCAAAATAACATCAGTTTTTTTATGACAATCAGACTTCCCTTTATTCTTTTTTTTAATTGGAACTATTTTTCTTGTACGGGTAGCACAGAAGTTTGGGAGTCCTACTCTGTCACGACTTGGAGTATGGCGTGATATGGAAATCCAAAACAGAGTAACAGAATAATGGACTCGGACTAGGACTGGTGGCGGAGATGAATTTGGGGGAACTCGGACTGGTGGCGGCGATGAATCCAGTGGAACTCGGACTGGTGGCGGATATATGTTATAGGTGGACTCGGATTGGCGTGATGGCGGCGGATATGTGGTGGCGTATATGGACTCGGAGTGGCGGTGAATATGTGGTGGTGGTATATGGTAGCGATGATGAAGTTGGTGTGGTGGTGGTATATGGCAGCAGCGATGATGATGATGCGGTGGTGATATATGGCAGTGGCGACGTGACAACCTGTGAACAGAACTTGAAACTCTAAAGGACTAGACGCTAAGACCAACAACTTGACACGACGATGCAACCGCAAATTCAACAAAGCAAATACGGAAAAGATTATGCAAGGCTCAGATTGGTTCGGATAGGATGAACTAACCCTAAATTTTTTTGGCTTTTTTCGTGGACTATAGGTATGATGAACATACTCGATCTAAACTACGAAAAACTGTAAAATCTCATCGAGCAACCTGGAAATCTGATACAACTTGATAGAAGCAAAGTGTCCCGATGTTTCAATGAGATGGTGGCTATCGTTTTCTGTGGGAGTCGACCTTGACGTTCCGACTACGAACGTGCGAGACGTCGCGCCTTAGCAATCGCTAAACCAACTTCCGAGGGTTATTGACCACGCCGGAGCACGATCAACCTGACCACGAGGGCCTATTTCCTGCGAGCAAACAAAGAACAAGCAAGAAACTAAGATTGCAATCTGGATATTGCGAATATAAGAGGAAAGCTTTATTAATGAATGTCGGGTTCTGTGACGTCATGGTATGGTCGTTGAACACAAACAAAGTACGCGAAGTTGCAACTATGGCGAACTTTTGATCTAAACAAACCCCCAGTCTAAACGATGCCTTCAAGGCTATATTTATTGGGAAAAGAGAGGGAATTTTGTCCACCCTTGGCAAGGTGGGACTAAAACACCTCCTAAGTCGTTTCCCCTACAATATGGACTCTAAAAATAGATTACATGGGCCTGGCCCAAAATAAGGTCGCGCCACACCAATAATAAGCTATGGACGAAATTTATGAAAGGCCATCTTGTATATTTTGTCCATCTTCATGTATGTCATCATGGTGGCTTCAAAGGCCGGAAATCTCCACTTGAACCTCCGTTCTTGTTCTCCTCGCATGCACCTTCATATCCGTGCTTGACCATGCTCCAATGTTCAACCTTCTTGTCCGTGCTAGGCCCTTCAATTGCAAACAACACAAATGTATCTAAGTTAGGCAGCATCATATTCTCATGAACACTAAAAACATTACCAAGAAACGAAAGTACGTGATAATTTAATTGGCATATCTGAGCTCTAGCAACTGTTCTAAGAGGTAAAATAGCAGGGGATATGGGTGTAACTGTGGTGGGCATGTCCTCATCAACAATTTCTTAGCATCAATTTCATTCTTTCTCAAGATTGTGCAACATGCTCATGCTCTAAAAATTCATGATCTGAGTTCTAAGGGAAATAATTTGCGTGGGCGGAAAATACATATTAATAAAAGCATCTTTGCACTTATCCCAAGAATCAGTACTATTGGGAGGCAAAGAAGAAAATTAAATTTGTGCATGATCCAGCAAAGAGAAAGGAAATAATTTCAACTTCACAATACCATTGTCCACATATTTTTTTCTTTTGTATATCGCATAATTCTACGAATGTGTTAAGATGGGACATGGCAACCTCATTAGGAGTGCCGGAAAATCGATCTTTCATGACAAGATTAAACAAAGCGGTAGTAATATCACAAGACTCCGCACTACAAATTTTTGTGAAGTGGGGGAGATGAAAACGAGAGGCAAATGGAAAATAATGTAAATTGCAACGAGATGAGATTTGTGATTAGGAACCTGATAGATGTTGATGATGTCTCCCCGACAACAGTGTCAGAAATTCCTTTTGGTGTCGCTTGAACTATGTTGGTATTTCCCCAAAGAGGGAGGGATGATGCAGCACAACTACGGTTGGTATTTCCCTCAGTTATGAAACCAAGGTATCAATCTAGTAGGAGAACCAAGCAACACTATGTAAATGCTACCTGCACACAAAGAACAAATACTTGCAACTCGACACTTATGATGGTTTGCCAATCCCTCTTACGGGTAACGGCGTAGGAAATTGTCAAGTTGACGGGATAAAATTGTGATAGATTGGAGAAGTAGATCTCGATAAAACACGAAATAAAACAAGTAATGAAAAATTGCAGCAAGATATTTTTGGTTTTTCTGGAATAATAGGTCTGAAAATAAAAGAAAATAAAAATAGATCTCAAATACAAATAATAGATCGGAAACCAAATATGATAAAGAATAGACTCGGGGGCCGTAGATTTCACTAGTGGCTTCTCTCAAGAAATAGCACATGGTTGGTAAACAAATTACTGTTGGGCAATTAATAGAAATTCAAATAATCATGATGATATCCAGGAAATGATCAATATATAGGCATCACGTCCAAGATTAGTAGACTGACTCCTGCCTGCATCTACTACTATATCTCCACACATCGACCACTATCTAGCATGCATCTAGTGTATTAAGTTCATGCAGAAATTGAGTAATGCAATAAGA
Organism: Aegilops longissima; assembly: GCA_021605205.1. NCBI lineage: Eukaryota > Viridiplantae > Streptophyta > Magnoliopsida > Poales > Poaceae > Aegilops > Aegilops longissima. The sequence continues at coordinate 377,325,404 of CM038677.1, forward strand.
ACGATGACATGATGTAGACAAGATCTATTCATGCAGGAATAGACCCAATCTTGTTATCCTTAATAGCAACGATCAATATGTGTCGTGCTGCCCCTTCTGTCACTGGGAAAGAAGACCACACGATCGGACCCATCACAAAGCACCTCTTCCCATGGCAAGAAAAATCGATCTAGTCGGCCTAACTAAACCAAAGATTCGGAGAAGAAATACGAGGCTATACATAATTATTCATATAAGAGATCAATGAAGAATGAAATAACTTTCATTGATAAAATAGATTTGATCATAAACTCGAAGTTCATCGATGCCAACAAACACACCGCAAAAAAAAGTTACATCAAATAGATCTCCAAGAGACCATTGTATTGAGAATCAAAAGAGAGAGAGGAAGCCATCTAGCTATTGCCTATGGACTCGTAGGTCTAGAATGAACTACTCACGCATCATTAGAGAGGCACCAATGAGGATGATGAACCCCTCCGTGATGGTGTTTAAATTGGATCTCGTTGTTCTGGAACTTGCGGCGGCTGGAATTGTGTTTCGTCGACTCCCCTTCGGTTTTGGGAATATTTGGGTATTCATAGGGCGAAGAGGCGGCGCGAGAGGCCACCGAGGTGGGCATAACCGACCAGGGCGCACCCATGTGGGTTGTGCCCCCTCGGGGCTCCCCTCTGGTACTTCTCTGGCCCATGTTGTTCCTTTTGGTCAAGAAAAATTCTACCAAAACTTTCGCTGCGTTTGGACTCCGTTTGGTATTGATTTTCTGCGAAGTAACAAAAACAAGCAAAAAACAACAACTAGGATTGGGCACTATGTCAATAGGTTAGTCCCAAAGATGATATAAAATTGCTATAAAATGATTTTAAAACATTCGAGAATGATAATATAACATCATGGAACAATAAAAAATTATAGATACGTTGGAGATGTATCAGTACTTGGTAGGCTTGATGTAGATCCTCCCCGACAACAGTGCCAGAAATTCTTCCTGCTACTTCTTGAGCTTGCGTTGGTATTTTCCTTGGAGAGGAAAGGGTTACGCAGCAAAGTAGAGATAAGTATTTCCCTCAGTTAAGAACCAAGGTATCAATCTTGTAGGAGGAACACACAAGTCTCCAATGATAGCACCTACACAAACAAACAAACAAACAAACAAACAAACAAACAAACAAACACTTGCACCCAACGCGAAAACGGGGTTGTCAATCCTTCACGGTCACTAGCTAGGGTGAGATTTGATAAAGATTGATATAAAAGATAAGTAGAAGTGTAAAATAAAGTAAAGATAAATAAATTCCAGCAAGGTATTTTTGGGTTTTTGGTTTTATAGATTTGAAAATAATATGATAAAAATAGACCCGTGGACCATAAGTTTGACTAGAGGCCTCTCTCTTGAAAGAAACATACAATGGGTAAACAAATTACTGTTGAGCAATTGATAGAAAAGCACATAGTTATGACGATATCTAAGGTAATGATCATGAATATAGGCATCACATCCGTGATAAGTAGACCGACTCCTGCCTGCAGCTACTACTATTACTCCACACATCGACCGCTATCCAGCATGAATCTTGTAAGTGCATCTAGTGCCACCCCTAGTTGGTTTTGGAGTATCGACGACAAACCTGGTTGAGGGACTAATGTGTTTGTGAGAATTGCAGGATAACACAGGTAGTAGTCCCTCATTGACTCGGTTTACCTACCGGAGATGACCCCTAAAAATGTGTGAAGACACTGAAGACAATGGTGGTCTGTGAAGATATTCACAATGAAGACTATGACATGAGAAGACATCGCATGAAGACTATGGAGTGCGAAGACATAGTTGTTTCGTAGTTTCCTTTTCTTCTTTGTTGAGTCATAGGAACCACCGCACTGTTAAGTGGGGTCCAAGTGAATAAAGTCAGAGTGACTAAAGCGATGCTCAACTGAATCCTATGTCTTCCAGCCTAGACAATGAGAGAAAATCTTATCCAGAGCTGGATAAGTCGGCTTTACTTGTAGCCCAAGTCAAGCTGCCACGTGTGTTTGAAATCTGACCGTTGGACACATGTCTGTTCCTTAGTGACCCAGGGTCATTCCGGACAAATCAGGTCGGGTTGCCTCCTGGCTATAAATAGCCCACCCCCTACACCATAAATTGGTGGCTGCTTAGAGTTAGTGCACGACTTTTGTCGTTTGAGAGCAACCCACCTCCAAAGCATTTGAGAGAAAGATCCTTGCGAGGAGAAAGCCCAAAACACCCAGAGCCAAAGAGTGTTAAGCATCATTGAAGTCTTTCTGTCTGCATGACCTGAAGACTTGTTACACTTGAGGACTGTGAATCCTCCAGCCGGTTAGGCGTCGTGTTCTGAGCATCCAATAGTCATTGTGGATTGCCGGTGAACGAAGTCTGTGAAGGTTTGGAAGTCTACCTTGAAGACTTACCAGAGTGATTGGGTGAGGACTAAGTTTCCTTAGCTCAAGGGGAATAAGGTGAAGACGCGGTCTTCTGAGTTGAATCTCAGCCTCCCTAACCAGACATACAGTTGTCACAGCAACTGGAACTGGTCCAACAAATCCTTGTCCTCACCAAGCAACTGGTTCTATCTCCTCCCTCACTTATTTACAGTTTGTCTTCATGAAGTCAATTGCATGCTTGCCTGATCTGTTTGACTTCACTGTGTGACGACTATCTTCCATCCTGGTCTATACTACCTAGCTGCTAATAGTCTCCGTGCTTTCACTTCATTACTTACTTGACTATGGCTTGTCTAGTGTAGTCTACCTTCCGCTGCATATCAATAGGTTCATTTCTATCATTTGTCTTCAAAGCCCTCATAAAAATCGCATATTTACCCCCCCCCCCCTCTAGTCGATAACTAGCACTTTCAATTGGTATCAGAGCAAGGTGCTCCCTTGTTCTATGTGATTTGGTTTAACCACCTGGAGTTTTAGCTATGTCGACTGCAGGGATAATCAAAGGCTCCGCTGCGTGCCCTGTCTTCGATGGCAATTATTACCCCTACTGGAAGAATAAGATGCGCATGCATCTTGAAGCCATTGATGTCGACCTCTAATATGTCGTCAAGAACGGCATTCCCAAGACTGGTGAAGTGTCACCCCTGCTGATGTCAAGGAGTTCATTCAACTAGATTCTACTGCCAAGAACATCATCTGTGGTCATCTGACCAAAGGACAGTATGGCCGTGTGAGCGTTCTGGAAACTTCAAAGGTAGTCTGGGACTTGTTCTCCAAGGTCAACGAAGGCGTCTCAACCGAGAGAGACTCAAGGATCAGTGTTCTTCGCAACCTTTTCAACTGCTTCAAGAGAAATGACAATGAGAATGTCCAGCTCACGTTTGATCGCCTCACTGATATCACAAATGAGCTTAATGCACTTGGCGCCACTGAGATCACCAAGCATGAATTCGTCAAGACACTCCTGAGATCACTTGACAGCTCATTTGACACCCTAGCTCTGATGATTCAAGAACGCCGTAACTTCAAGACTCCCGATCCGTCTGACATACTTGAGAGGCTCAACACACATGAGTTCCAGTTATCTGATAAAAGAGATATCTATGGTCCTAGCTATGCACGTACTCGCGCTTTGAAGGCAAAGGTTGTTTCCTCATCAGAAGAAGAATCTGACTGCAGTTCTGGGGATCCTGAAGACATCGAAAAGGAGCTTGCTATGCTTGTGAAGAAGTTTCAGAAATTCACCAAGAAGAAAGGCTTCAGAAAGTCTTCAAGATCCAGCTCGAGAAACAATGAAGCTTCTACTCATGACCACAAGAAGAGAACATGTCACAAGTGCAACAAACCTGGTCACTACAACTCTGAGTGTCCTCAGTGGGACAATGGGAAGAAGAAGAAGAAGAGCAAGGAATAGATTCTGATGACAAGAAGAAGAAGAAATCCTCAAAGTCTTATTCCAAGTCTTCGTCCAAGTCTTGATCACACAAGAAGAGCTCATCTAGCAAGGCTCGTGCTTTTGTTGTTAAGGAGATGGATTCAGAGGAGGAGTCTGCTTCTGAGGAGGCAGAGGTGGAGTCTGAGGAGGAGTCCGACTCTGGCGTTGCAAGTCTGGCTCTAGCTACAGCCTATGTTGCCAAGTCCATCTTCAACACTGAAGATAATGACTTCATCACCAACGCTGATGCTAATGATAAGGACAACTCTGCCCCCACCTACTGCTTCATGGCACGTGGTGCCAAGGTAAACTCACGCGATGCTTACTTTCAAACATCAAGTGAAGATGACTCTGACTGTGAATCTAAACCTAGCTACAAAACACTTGTTAAAATTGCAACTGAACAACAGAAAGCTATGGAACATATTAAAAAATTGTTAGACAAAAGCGATGACCTGTTGGACGCGGAAATGACCCGATCTCAGTCCTTAATTGAAGACATAAAAAATCTTCATGTTTAGTACGAGGAACTTGAAAGCCGTCATGAAACGCTCTCAACAACTCATGAAAAGCTTTCCTACGATTATCTTCAAAGGAAGCAAGAACTTGAGAATTTAACTAGGTTGCTCTCGAGGAAGTCCTTCAAATCCTGGCACTCAACGTCGGCATGGCATATGTGGTAGACCAAGCATAAGTCATGCATGCAAACCTGGATCACGGCGGGCTTCTTCCTCTCTTCGTCCTTTAGATCCTTCTCTCGTCCCACGACTTTGGTGTACTCCACATCTGGCCCGGCGACCCACTCATCATCTGAGTCTTCGAACATGCGTCTGAAGCGAGAAAGGCATCCTTTCACCATCGCGGAAGAACGGGTGTAGATGACGTTGAACTCATCACTGGTGATGGTTCTAACCTTGTACTCACCGCCGATCGGGGAGATTTGGGACACCATGGATTTGGGAGGAGGGTTAGGATTAGTGGAACTACCGTAATGTGAATGGACGGGACGACTAGGAGCTACTTTTGTTGCTGAATGTTCCACTGCTGCTACTGTTACAATATCTTCAACTGCTGATGTGGTAAGTAACCCCTCTGCTGAGGATACCACTACTATTGCTGATGAAAATGCCAGGTTGAAGACATTGCTTGAGACAGGAATGTACAAAAGTCTCCAAGGGCATCAGACACTATGCGATGTCCTCAAAAAGTAGATTCTGAACTGAAACCCTAGGAAAGAGGGTGTTGGGTACGAGAGGAAAATGAATGTTGATGGTTCTTACTGGAAGCCTGAGCAGTACCCCAAAACCACATGGGTTGCTGCTAAGGGACCTTCAGTGGATCCATCCACCTTATCTGGCTTCACTTGTGCAAACCCGATTATCATTGATGAATCCTTTGATGCAAACTATAAACTGTTTAAGAATTAGAAAGGTGAAGTGTTTGCCAGGTATATTGGTATTAACTGCAGGAATGGGCCACCTATGAAGAAGATCTGGGTACCCAAAAGTTGCCTTGAGAATCTTCCTGTGAATTGTCATCATGACACCACCTGGGAAGAAGAAAAACCCCAGACCAAAACCTTCATATGGTCTAAAGGTTTCATACAGACAGAGGACTCACCAGAGTCACCCTAACGCCAATTGTTTTGCAGGGAAATCATACTCAGACTCATGAATATGAGCGTGTATCATCAAACCGCTATGTTCCTAAGACTAAGAACTATTCTGCTTATTCATATGAGTATTATTCACCACCTACAAGGCTATTTGCTAGGGCTCCAAAGCCGAAGTTCTCAGATGCTGCACTTAGGCCCAGTTCTTTTGCCAGAATCTGACCCCTACCCAGCTTATCCTAGAATCTTTGAGCCCGATTTGTTTTACAATCCTATCTTGTTAGGGTCTAATTAGACAGGATTGTAAAACAAATGGGGCTCAAAGATTCTGGGAGAAGCTGGGCAGGGGTCGGATTTTGGGAGAATCCCTAGATTCTGGCAAAAGAACTGGGCCTTAGACTCATTGCTTCGTAGCCACCCCTGAAAATGTGGGTGGTTAAGAAACATAACTCTCTTTTGCAGGGAAAGGTCTCCAGCTGGAAATCAAAGGCATCTGATGCTTATGCTGGGGACCTAAAACATCTTGTAGGGCGCAAGATACAATGCCCAAATGGTCTTACTATGTATTTTGTTCCTGAATCGCTTGCCAATCATCCTATTAGTCCTAACCTTGATCTGAGCTTTCATAATCCGCTTGTCCGTCAAATGTTCATGCTTCACAATACCCTGGGTGAAGCCTATCCCCCTAACTGCACTGTAGGGTATGACACCACATGCTTCAGAATGGATTATGGACAGCGGATGCACTAACAACATGACTGGTGATCGAAGTCTTCTCATGGACTCAACCTTACGTCCATCTGACAAGAGTCATATCACATTTGCTGACACTGGTAAAAGCAAGGTATTGGGTCTAGGTAGAGTTGCAATCTCAAAGGATCAGCACATGGATAAAGTGATGCTTGTTGAATCCCTTGGTTTCAACTTAATGTCTGTCTCAATGCTTTGTGATTTGAACATGATTGTGATATTTGGAAAATATCGTTGCCTTTTTCTAATGGAATCTGACAAGTCTCTAGTCTATGAAGGGTATCGGAAAGATGATATATATATGGTAGATTTCTCAGCAGGACCACAGTTGGACGTATGTCTTCTAGCAAAAGCTTCAGAGTGTTGTCTCTGGCATCGGAGGCTAGGGCATGCTGGCATGAGAAACTTGTACACTCTCGCGAAGAAGAAACATGTCGTAGGCATCGAGGGCGTCAAGTACAAGAAGGATCATCTGTGTAGTGCCTGCGAAGCTGGAAAGATGACTAGGGCCAAGCATCCCTCGAAGACAATTGACAAACCACAAGTATAGGGGATCGCAATAGAGTTTTAGGGTAGAGTATTCAACCCAAATTTATTGATTCGACACAAGGGGAGCCATAGAATATTCTCAAGTATTAGCAGTTGAGTTGTCAATTCAACCACATCTGGATAACTTAGTATCTGCAGCAAAGTATTTAGTAGCAAAGTAGTATGGAAGTAACGGTAATGGTGGCAAAAGTAACACTAGTAGTTTTGTAGTAATTGTAACAGTGGGAACGGAAAAGTAACCAAGCAAAGAGCAATATGTGAAAAGCTCGTAGGCATTGGATCGGTGATGGAGAATTATGCCGGATGCAATTCCTCATGCAATAGTTATAACATACGGTGACACAGAACTAGCTCCAATTCATCAATGTAATGTAGGCATGTATTCCGAATATAGTCATACGTGCTGATGGAAAAGAACTTGCATGACATCTTTTGTCCTACCCTCCCGTGGCAGCGGGGTCCTATTGGAAACTAAGGGATATTAAGGCCTCCTTTTAATAGAGTACCGGACCAAAGCATCACCGGGAGTGGTCCCGATTATTGTCACTTCGGGGTTGCCGGATCATAACACATAGTAGGTGACTATAGACTTGCAAGATAGGATCAAGAACTCACATATATTCATGGAAACATAATAGGTTCAGATCTGAAATCTTGGCACTCGGGCCCTAGTGACAAGCATTAAGCATAGCAAAGTCATAGCAACATCAATCTCAGAACATAGTGGATACTAGGGATCAAACCCTAACAAAACTAACTCGATTACATGGTAAATCTCATCCAACCCATCACCGTCCAGCAAGCCTACGATGGAATTACTCACGCACGGCGGTGAGCATCATGAAATTGGTGATGGAGGAAGGTTGATGATGCGATGGTGACGGATTCCCCTCTCCGGAGCCCGAACGGACTCAGATCAGCTCTCCGAGAGAGATTAGGGCTTGGCGGCGGCTCAGACAAAACGCGATGAATCCTTCTCTCTGATTTTTCTCCCTAACATGAATATATAGAGTTGGAGTTGAGGTCGGTGGAGCACTGGGGCCAACGAGGCAGGGGCGCTGGTAGGCGCGCCTCACCCTCGTGGACAGGTGTGGGGCCCCGGCCTTGATTCTTTCTCCAGTATTTTTTATTAATTCCAAAAATATTCTCCGTGAAGTTTCAGGTCATTCTGAGAACTTGTATTTCTGCACAAAAATAACACCATGGTAATTCTACTAAAAACAGCGTTAGTCCGGGTTAGTTCCATTCAAATCATGCAAGTTAGAGTCCAAAACAAGGGCAAAAGTGTTTGGAGAAGTAGATACGATGGAGACGTATCAACAATCATGACGACATCTCAACCCTTCGAGCTGCTTCACATTGACTTATTTGGCCCTACTCACTACTCTACTCTTACTACCACTGCTTGCCTCTATGGCTTCGTCATTGTTGATGATTATACAAGATATACATGGGTGCATATAATCCTCTACAAGAATGAAGTGCAGGATGTGACAACGGCATGGAGGACGACATCTCAACCCTTCGAGCTGCTTCACATTGACTTATTTGGCCCTACTCACGCTTCGCCAATCGTGCCATCACGAACTATGGCATCAAGATCAAGCATATCAGAAGTGACAACGGCACAGAGTTCAAGAACACAGGCCTCGACACTTATCTTGATACATTGGGCATCACTCACGAGTTCTCTACTCCATATACACCTCCGCAGAACGGCATCGTGGAGCGTGAGAACACGACACTCATTGAGATGCACTACAAAAAAAGACGCCGTGACATTTTGGGTTGAACGAATTTTTTTCCTGTCATACATATGACACTTCTATGACGATAATTGTGACAAAACCCGGTATCATCATAGATGTGGTGGGCTCCTACTTCTATGACAAAAAATCATGACAGAAAATGGGCTTTTCATCCTGGGCGGGCCGGAGACGCAGCTGCATGACATTCTTTGGGCCATCCATGACGGAAAAAACCATGGTAGAAGCGAGGGGGAGGAAAATTTCGGGGAGTTGCCGACTACGGAGGGAGGTCGGGGGCCGAGCGATGCGCGTTTCTCTCATACACGTGTGAGGCGTTGGCTCTAACTGAACCCGAGCGAGGCGTTGGGCTCTAACTGAACCCGAGCGATTGCACTGCAGGCTATGCGTTAATGAACCCGAGCAATCGATCGATGGAGCGATTCCTTCGCTACTGCTGCTAACTGAAGCCGATCGATTGGATGAGCGATGGCGTTGCGGGGGGGGGTTGGATGATAAGTGAGCGATGGCGTTGCCTCTGGATGAACAGCAACCCGTGGTGTGGAGGGCTGGATGAGCGAGAGCGGTGGAGGGGTGGCCATGGAGGGTGGTTGAACAGGACCCGTGGTGTGGAGGGCTGGATGAGCAGTGAGACGATGGAGGGGTGTCCGTGGAGGGTGGTTGAGCGGTGAGCGGTGGAGTAGCGCGGTGGAGGCTGGATGAACAGGAGCCCGTGGAGGCTGGAGGAGGTCGACGGTAGCCCGTGGAGGCTGGAGGAGGTCGACGGTGGAGATGAACAGTATCCCGTGGAGTCCCGTTTTGCGGTACGCCACACCCCTCCTGATGAACAGGACCCCCGTTTCGACCGTAGCACTCCAACACAAGTCCGTTTCGTCCGTTTTGCGGTACGCCACACCCCTCCCGATCAACAGGACCCCCGTTTCGACCGTAGGAGGTCCGTTTCCTCCGTTTTGCGGTACCCCACACCACTCCCGACAAACAGGACCCCCGTTTCGACCGTAGGAGGTCTGTTTCCTCCGTTTTGCGGTATGCCAGACCCCTCCCAATCAACAGGACCCCCTTTTCGAAACGTAGGAGGTCCGTTTCCTCCGTTGTGCGCTACGCCAGGCCTCGTTTCCATCGCCTGTTCCGTCCAAGCCGGTTGGCTCCCACGCGTTCCGTTGCCTCCCGATGAACACAACGCATTCCGTTGCCTCCCGATGAACACGACGCATTTCGTTGCCTCCCCATGAACACGATGACGACGCTATTTCTCTGTTCCGACCCAGCCATGTACGTATGCGCGAGTAGGTGTTCGAGACACTGCCCGTATGTACGTACGTGGCCGTATTTTCTTTCTTGCACCCTCGCCGTTGTACGTATGTGTACATGCTACGTGCACGCCTCTACTACGACACATGCGCGCCTCTACATCCACCAGTATATATGTACGTACACGTTCGCGACCAGAATGACAACGCTACGTACGCTTCGACCAGGTGGGTCCCGACTGTCAGGCAGTTCCTTGCGTGCGAAAATGTAGCTGGTGGGTCCCAGCAGTCAGAGGGGCGAATTGTTTTTTTTGCCCGGACGCACTTCCTTTGCGTGCGAAGATGTAGCTAGTGGGTCCCTCCAGTCAGGGGGGAGAATCGTTTTTTTTTGCCCGGACGCACTTCCTTGCGTGCGAAGATGTAGCTGGTGGGTCCCAGCAGTCAGGGGGGCGAATCATTTTATTGCCCGGACGCACTTCCTTGCGTGCGAAGATGTAGCTGGTGGGTCCCAGCAGTCAGGGGGAAACTTTTTTTCACGAAATCGATGGCCCGTCGGTGGGTCCCCACCGCCGTGGAGGAATCATTATTTTCCGTGTAATAAGGAGGCACTTCCTTGCTGCGGCCGTGGACCCGGTGTCGGCCTCTCCCGCGACGATCCACGTCCGATGGAAGTCGTTCCTTGACCACGTTGACAACGCCGCGCCGAGAGCACCACGGTGGTGGACGACGGCGAGGCCTAGGAAGGGGACGACTCGGAGCCGGGGAAGACGCAGCAGTGGATGCCCACGTGAAGAGGAGTACGAGGGTTCACTGGTTCGGCTGCGGTGTGAGGCTGTTGTCGCCGTAGAATAACAGGGGGTGTGGGTGAGTAGAGGGATGGCCTGGCCATCGGTGGGAGTAGTAGGGGGTGGTGAGGCCTCCGCGGCATCACAGCTGGCCACAGGAGGCTGGAGCACGCGGCACGACCGGCGCTGGTTTGGGCGGCTGGAGCAAGAAGACCAGAGGTTGAAGAAGCACTACAACCGTTGGATGAACATCGGACGGTAACAGGAGCTAGAATCGTTCATATTGACTAAGTTGACAACGCCCTCCGTCCCCGTCAACTTGGTAGGCCCACAAGTCAGCCTCCCAAGATCTTTGGGTTCCAGTGGTGGGGAGTATTCATTTTTTTGTGCGTAATAAGGAGGCACTTCCTTGCGTGCGAAGATAGCTGGTGGGTCCGACAAGTCAGCGGGGGGCATGTTTTTTTTGTGAGGTGGGTCCCAGATGTCAGGTGGAGGAATCATTATTTTGCGCGTAATAAGGAGGCATTTCCTTGTGTGCGGCCGTGGACCCAGCTGTCAGCCTCTCCACGCACAGTCTACTTCCGATGGTGTCGTTCGTTGAACATGTTGACCACACCGCGCCGAGCGCATCCAAGGTGGTGGACGACGGCGAGGCCCCGGACAACAACGAGCCGGAGATGGGAAGACGCGGGAGTAGAGTCGCAGACGGAGAGGTGTACAAGGGCTAACTGGTTCTAGTGCGGTGTGGTTCGGTAGTCGGTGGAGAAGAACAGGAGGTGTGGAGGGGTGGATTGATGGCCTGTCCAACGGTGGAGTAGCGCTTCATAGCGAAGCGTGCTAAGCAAGGCTGCTAGCAGCAGGAGGCAGGAGGTTGTCCCGGCGGCGCTGGAGGAAGAAGACGAGAGATTGAAGATGGATGTCGGCCGTTGGATGTAAATCCAACGGCTAACATGTCAGAATCATTTGTTGACTAAATTGACAATGATTGCATTGGCTTCGACCTATTGGCCCACATTTCAGCCTCCAAAAATGTGGCATGTATTCAACCCATTTTTTTTCTTCAGAATTTACAGTCTTTTTTTGCGCGGTAGAATTTATAGTCAATTTAATCTTTTTTTGAATTACAGCCATTAGCTGGGCTGGGTGAACAATTAATGTAGCGTCCATGCGGCCCATTTATTTTATTTCCTAAAAAATTACAGGCCATTTGCATTTTATCTAAATACATGATTTTGCTGGGCTGATTCTAATTATAATGTTGGGTTGGGCCAGCAATGTTATCAAAAAATAAAAAAGGGCTGAGCATTTTTTTATAAGTATATTTAAATAATAAGTGATATTATTTCATTCGTCCTTAAATCTTACCAAGCTTTTGTACACAATCACTAGGATTTTCGTACAAAACAATCCAGGATTTTATTTGTTAAGAAATTATTTTATAAGTTAATAAGATGTGGGATATTGTTTTCTTACATATGTAAGTATCATTAATTATATGATGACAATAAAAATAATATATAATAACATATAAAATAATTTAAATATATATAATATAGTTAGAAGGGAAACATAAGTTGTACCTGGCGTTCCTCTTCTTATATAGAAAAATAGAACAGACCTCTGCGTTTTCTTCAAAAAAAATACATAAATTGGGCTGCCAAAAATAAAACCTCGGATGGGAGGTCCATAGGCCGGTCGATACATGATGGCCCTAAGAAAATAGAAACAGGCCCTCCCATCCGAGGTCGTGGGCTGCGCATGTTAAAAATGAAAGCCTAGACGGGGCAGCCCAAAACCACGTCCAACACTTGCCAAAACTCTGTCCCTCGTTTTCTCTGTGTTTCACACACTCGACATTGTGTGGGCATTTTGACTGTGCATCATATGAAGATGTGCTATGCATGAATGTTGATCAGCATGATGTTAATTGGCTGGTAGTTCCATTTTTGACCATGAATAAAACTTCCAAGATGATGTTAACCCTGTTTGAAAAGGCCATGTTAATATAAATACTCCGCCTCTGAAAGTTGCAGTTTCTTATCTGAAACTGAACTTGCAGTTTCTTATCTGAAACTGAAACTTGCGTTTCTTCTAAATCTGCACTTTTATACTCCTATGAAACTACATTTTTAAGTGCTAAAAATAGATCTCTAGAATTCATAAAATTCTTCATATGCTCAATACTGCAAATCTTAAATTCAAAAGACATTCATATCTGAAAGTACTCTCAAAATACACAACACAAAACACAATTCACAACCTGCAAATACTGACAACCCTAAGCTCCTCCTGACAATTCACAACCTGCTCGACTATTGGGCTGGGGTGGGGCAGCCCCCTCCTATTCCTCGGCGGCAGACAGCCGCCGCGTGAGACGATGTGAACGACGAGGGAGACGATGGCGTGGAAGCGTCATCGGGCCAACTGCTTTTCTCCTCTTGCAATTGGGTTTGGTCGACGAAGACTCCACCGGCTCGCTCTGGCAGGACACCCTCACAAACGGCACCCTGTAGATGCTCGATCCTTCAATCTCTGGTTGATGCTCCATCTGGGATCTATACTCCCACCACCGCTCCCTCACGATCGGATTCGGTGAATCTGTTTGCTCCATGGCCCGGAGGAGCAGCTCTATGTACTCTGCGCGACTCCTCTCGGGAGTATCACCGCCTTTTCGCTCGCTGCAGATATTTGGCCATGGATGTCGCCATCGCCACTAGTTGGTCCTTGTTGTCAAACCAAGACAGATCTCCAACATCCTAGCTAGCTTCACAGGTCGCCGTCTGCGATCCTCACGATCGGTTGTACTCCTCCATCGATCTACTTCTCCACAGCACCTTCACTTGCCGGCGGTGGTTTTTGAATGGAAGAGGAGAGGAGTAGCGCTGGTTTTGGATTAGAACGGGAGAGGAGCGACGTTGGTTTTGGACTGGAACAGGAGAGGAGGGGCGGTGGTTTTGAAATTGAAGAGGATAGGAGCAGCGCTGGATTTAGATTGGAACAGGAGAGGAGCGGCGGTGGTTTAAGAGGAGAAGAGCGGAAGAGCGGCGCTGGTCTTGGAAGTATTTTTTTTGTTGTTTTGCGTATTTTGGGTCAAAGTTTGACCACATACTGTATGTGACAAGCAAAGTGTGAATGCATGTCACCAAAAATTGTATCGTTTGGTTCGTATCTGAATGTACTTTCAAATTATATTATTTTTGCAACGATAACATATATTTTATGTGCAAAAATCATGGTCAATTATGACCCGTAATAAAAGGGAGACTAGTTAATGTGGGGTCGCTTTCTTAATTGAAGGGTAAATTGATTTTGATTTTGATCCAGCCACATGCTACCGGTCCTCTCGCCCAATCCTAAATCGCTGCCTTGACGCTCCTCTCCCTCTTCTCCATTGCAAAACCACCTCCTCTCCTCTCCATCATCTCCATTCCAAAACCACCGCCTCGCCTCTCCTTCTTGATCTTCTCCATTGCAAAATCACCTCCTCTCCTCTCCATCATCTCCATTCCAAAACCACCTCCTCTCCTCTCCATCATCTCCATTACAAAACCACTGTCTCGCCTCTCCCTCTTCTAATCTTCACTCCATTGCAAAACCACCTCCTCTCCTCTCCATCATCTCCATTCCAAAACCACCTCCTCTCCTCTCCCTCTTCTCTATTGCAAGACCACCGCCTCCTCCCATCTTCCAAAGCTAGCACCGGACCACCTGAACGACATCTATGGAGAGGATGCAGCAGATGAATCAGCAGATCGCCCGGCGGTGACCGAGCAAAGTTAGCAGTTGAAGGAGATCCTTAGTTGGTTTGACAATGAGTGGGAGATTTCGAGGACGGTGCGGGCCATGTGGCAATGTATGCGAAAGAGCGAGACGGAGGCGATGAGGGCAGCGATGTACATGTAATCCTCGGCGGCAGTAACGCCGCAGTCCTCCGAGTTCATCGAGTATCTCCTATGGGCCATGGAGCAGACAGATTCGCCCGAGGCGACAGTCAGGCGGAGGTGGTGGGCGTACAGGTCGAAGGTCGAGCACCCAGAGGTTAACAAATCAATCGAGTATGGTGTGCCGTTCGTGAGGGTGCAGAGCCAGCCGGAGCCACAGGAGTATTCGTTCTCCCACTGCAAGAGGAGGCCGGATGGCGCGACGTCGCTTCCATGACGTTCTCCATGGTTCCCTCGACGCTCGCCTCGTTTCAATGGCGGCGGTACGGTTTAAGGTAAGCTTCGCACTAACCTAATCTTCCACCTGCTCATGCTTACAATCAGTGTGATAGCTAATGAAAATCATGCTTACAGTCAGTCTCCGAGTACTATGCCAATCACCCTAAAATAGCTTTGGACCTTTGGGTCAAAGTTGTGACACGGTGTACAAATAAAGAAAAATAGATTGGTGCTTCTTTCAGAAAAGAGTACTCCCTAGAAAACTGCCAATATAAGCTACTAGTATTTGGTTAGAGGATTTGCTGCCGAGAAAGATCCGTCCACAGAGAGCGCCACACATCCCACTGGTTGTGGTGGATGCCAATGCGTGCATGCAGCATGGTTGGTGTAGGTAATTTTTACTTGGCACACCTCGCACTCTGCATATATGCCGGTTCCATACGTACATTTGTGCAGTTCCACCAAAATGCAGCTGAATAACCCTGTTTGCACAGATAATGAAAAAGCGTGATTACATTATAGTGGCACTAGTTGATGAAACACACAAAATAAATAGAAGAAAATATTGCGATAGTATCATAGTATGCCATGTCATGAGGGCGAGATGGGCCTCGCGACGCCTCATACTGCACGCCTCATATCGACATCGTCCCAAGTCTCCCAGATACACCTTCGCCGTTGATGAACATCGGTGTACAGCAGTAGTACAAGGAGGCGCCTTGAGACATTCAAAATCTCTAATTTTGTACATATCAACTAAAATTAAGCACCCCAGTTTGCAGAAACGCTTAAACATTCACAATTGGACTAGTTGATGAAACATACATTAACCAAGAGAAGCACTTTATTTATCTACATTGGAAATTAAATGATAGAGATGACACTCGCTCTATTTTAACTATATTATTACTTCATTTTATCAGTGACACTAGGGTCGAGCAGGTGGCAAACAAGGTGTACCGTGCGTCGCAAGGATGGAGGCCGGGGGTGCTTAGACTGGGATGCTGAAGCTGGCTCTTTCAGTCACCAACATGGATGATTCAATTCATGGGACCTTTTGGTGCAGTTCACCTAAAATGAAGCAATGTCCCGTGAGCTAGCAGCTTCTTCTTCATTTTTTAAGAAAAGGGTTCCAGCCCGGTTCCATTTCCATCGTAAAACTAAACCCACAGAGCTTCTTCTTCATTAGTTGCGATAAAATTGAGCAACATCAAGGTTGGTTGTGAAGCTCTGGAATGCTCAACTATAATTTGGATATCATTTGTGCAGTTCAACTAAGATCGAGCGTGAAATGTATATCTCTATTTGCACAAAAAAGGTGGAAAGGAGGGTGACTAACAAGTGATGAAACATGCATCAAATGAAAAGAAGCATGTTCCTTATCTGAATGGCAATCCTACAAGGACAAGTAGCAATTCTAAAGCAAAGTGGCATTGCTAGATATTAGTGTGGGCATTAGGATTAACTATGACAACCGTTAAATACGACATTACTTTGGGCACGGGAGAGTAGGAGGACCAGGACAGTTGCATTTCTAACGAAAAGAACCAACTTATCTTAATGGGAAATTTTAGAAGGACATGTAAAGAAGTGCCGTTGATTCATATTACTGGAGGCATTACATTGAAAACAACATTGGTTTAACGTGTCCTTACTTTTAACATTGTAACTGCTACATTTTACCAGTGGCATTACATAAGAGTGGCTCGGGGCAACAAACATCGGAACAAGATATCTAGGTTGTTCCCATTTTTGTTCGGTATAGCCACCTTATACTGTGTGAGGCTAGCAAATCTAGTGCTGGACTTACTCTATTGACTTGTCCCCCAGTCCCCACTTTCTTTCCTTTTTCAACCAATAGATCGGGTTTATATTGAGTTTGTCTTGCATTTCCTTTATTTCCTATTAGACCTAGAGACCAGTTGGATAGCCGCCTCGCTACTTTTCGCCCCATTATTTCCTCTTTCACCAAGTCCTAGATTCAGTAACAAATCCTCCCCACCCCCACCCCTTTCTTCCTTGTTTGAACCAAGTAGTACTAGGTCCGAGTGCATGAACTAGTTTTACCTCTTAAACATAAAAAAATTAGGTGGTTTTCGAACAGCCAATCGATCCTATCTACGAGGGGGCCTGAGAAATAGTAAAAGTTACAAATGCAGCGACGTCAGGAGCTCGGGAAGTAGAGCAAGGCTGGTTTTGAAGGAAGTTATACCTGATGGTCCCCGGGATGTCGCTAGGTGGGCGGCGGGAGGCCGGATCTGCTCACACTACGGCAGCGAGGAAGAAGGGGTCGGAGGCCCTCCCTCGCCAGCGGTGCTTGGGAGAGAACGGCAAGGCAGGCTGATCAGGACGCGCCTAGCAGTGGGTAAGAGTCGTCGCCGAGGACGACCGCGTGAACATTGCACCTTCTCACCTTCCCCGGTGGAGAGGATCCGGCTGGATCTGTGACCAGCGGTGAGCAGAGAGAGAGAGAGTGTGGCCACCGCTGTCGTGTTTAGATCTGGAGAGGCCGAGACAGTGTGAAGAGAGCAACACTAGCAAGCAAGCGCGGTGGCTCCTGCCTATATAGTGGAGTAGTACTTAGTTTTCTTTTGTCTACCGGAGCCGGCTTGACCTCGTCAATGACTGTCGAGAAGTCTTTATGCATGTGGCCCAGAGGCGCAATTGTCGTCATTTTGATCTGAAGCGCCGGATTATAACTTATAACACGAAAAAATGCCACATGACAAGAAATCATAACCTCACTGCCCAAAGGAGAAAACATGAATCCCGACAGACAAACTTAACGAGGAACAAAGCTCAAATTAAAGATAAACTCGTAGAAAAGGGGTTCGTCGATAGATGTCCTAATTAACATTGCCGGCTTGACCTAGATGGCAGCCGAGTAGTCACTGTTTGTGCATGTGCCCCCAATGACTATCCCAACTCAGTTGTCGCTGTTTAACCCTTGCAGTGATCCGAAGCACATGACACGTAATTTTGCGAGATGACAAGAAACCTTTTTTTAGATTTCTCACCACAACTACAGCCATGTACAACACACCCTACACGATATGTAGACGATAGCCAATCCAGCGTGTCTGCTGGAGTCCGTCACATGCATGGACGAACTAATCTTCCGTGTCTTGTGGATCGCCCTGCACCAACCTAGTACAACACTTCTCTAGTACTATCGCCGCCTCCCTCTTCTATTATGTCACCCGACTTGCGGGCCGGGAGTGTCCTATGGTCGGTTCTCAATTGTCGCCCCACATGTGTGTGCGAATGCAATATGACGCGCGCTCCATTCGGAGAGCAGCGTGCTGCATCGACCGACCGTCTGGGTGCGACGCGAACGCGACGGGCGTGTTGTATACTCCGTACATGTGTGCCGCCGTTTTCTAGATGCTTTGCTCCATGGCGCGGGCGCAATCCATGGATACAAAATTACTATACTGTATATTATTTAAAAGTCGAGGGCGGGGCTTTTCCTGCCCGGTAGGCGGCGGGACAGTTCCGCCTAGTCGGTTCGACAGAGATGCGGGAAGACGAGGGAGTAGGCTGCTGCAAATGTAGGGCTGTGTGATTTGACAGCGAGTTACTGCTGGACAGGTGGGGCCCCGTGATTTGACTTGCCATTATCATTTTAACTGCGGCGCTACGACCGGCGTGAGTGTCCTGATTCCTGACCACCTCCATACAGGTGCCTCTGCCAATGGTCCACCATGTAGTAGTAGAGGCTGGCTCTTGCATGAGAGCCCACTTTTCCACTTTTTCCTTGCCTCTCTTTCCTCCACATATGCAAAATGCCATGTAAAGCGCACTATTGTGCTTACTTGCTCCTACAGTGTAAGCTTGCCACATAGGCATAAAGTCCGATGTGGCAAGTTAATCAAGAAGAGAGAGACTAGTTTGGTGACCCAAGGAAGAAATGGTGCTAAGCGCTGTACCTAGGTGAAAAGACAATTTTGAGTCTATAGCTAATTAAATGAAGCAAACTTAGCAACACCATTTCATTGGAAGAGGTCACCCTTGGCTAATGCAATAATACTAGTATTCTCTGTGTCCCATTATATAAGAACATTTTTGACACTACACTAGTGTCAAAAACGTTCTTATATTATGGGACGGAGGGAGTACGAAGAAAGAGATAGAGAGGAGTAAAAAAATACGCTTATAGCCAACCTTATAGCCAACCTTGGTGTAGTATGAGTGACTAAGTGATGACTATGTATGACATGCCAACATCAGATAGCCTAACGCACCGTGTTAAATCTCCAAGGGCGTGACCACGCGAGCGACGCGACGGTCGTGGTAGGTGCGACCATGATACGGCCTGCTGGCAGCCCTTGGATCTGAGATCAAACGGTCGCATGCTAAGTTGCTGAAAATTTGCAGAATAACCCTCCAGGATAGGATATTCACCCATTGGTCTAGAATCACGCCATGCAACCGTTCAACCTTCGCACACTGGCAGTTCGCTCCTACTCGTCCCCGCACGTCCTTTAATACTACGGCGGTTCGCTCCTAGGCGTCCCGTCCATTCACATTACGGCAGTTCCACTAATCCTAACCCTCCTCCCAAATCCATGGCGTCCCAAATCTCCCTGATCGGCGGTCAGTACAAGGTTAGAACCATCACCGGTGATGAGTTCGACGTCATCTACACCCGTACTTCCGCGACGGTGAAAGGATGCCTTTTTTGCTTCACACGCATGTTCGAAAACTCACATGATGAGTGGGTCGTTGGGCTAGATGTTGAGTACACCATAGTCGTGGGACGAGAGAAGGATCTAAAGGACGAAGAGAGGAAGAAGCCCGCCGTGATCCAGGTTTGCGTACATAACGTTTGCTTGATCTACCACATATGCCATGCCGACGTTGAGTGCCAGGATTTTAGGAACTTCCTCGAGGACAAAATAGTCAAATTCGTTACTGTAGACTTTAAGAACGATAAAGAAGTCCTGCGTCGGATAGGCCTCGTTGTAGGCAACCCCTTCGACCTCCGTAAGAATCAATTTGGTGCCTCTCGTCAGCCCTCAATGCTGACCCTGGCAGGAGCCATTGGTCATCCTTCATACCGCAAACTGGAGAAACCTCATTACACGTTTCATCGTCATACTTGGAAGCGGAATGTACTAGATATAGACCACATCCACTACGCTGCAATTGATGGCTACCTTTGTTTCAATATCTACAAGGGTTGGATGAAGAGCAACAGCCAAGTTGGCAGTTCAAGCAAAGAAGTATCGGCCAAGAAGAAGAGGGACAAGGACGAAATCGAGGACGTGGACGAGGACTCCGAGTAAGGTGGAAGTGTCGTTGCTCATGGCGGTTCTAAACTTCTAATGCAAAGGTTCACCGGATTAGTTGCATAGTTTAATTTTAGGTGTGCTTAGTTTAATTTGAGGGTGTGTTGTGCTGAGCCCCAATGAGTAACTATGTTATGTTTCTTCTCGTTACTTTAACTCTTCAAGATGTACATACTAGTACTAGTATTTCTTTGATAGAATTTAGCACCCCAATTAAGCACGTACTAGCTTTTTAAATAGTACTATATGCATAATTTGGCGACGAGCACTCTCTATATGTACCACCTTTTTTTAAAATTTCAATTTTTGCTCCCGCAATCCATCGATAGTGGAGTACTACTTTACAAAAGTATACATTTTTTAAAAGGGAAGCATACTGTTCATCACATATATATATAGCCAGTTAAATTCTCAACCTAGAACGACGTGCATGCCATGTAGTAAACCAATCCGAAGGAAGTATAGTAAAAATGAGGTGATTTTACCAAGCGATCGGCGGGGGAGCATGGCCTGTCATGCAGTCCCACGTGTCATGATGTACCAAGGCGATGCGCATGTCCCTCTTGAGGCAGAAGCAATACTAGTATGTGGTTTGAGATGATGTTGAACCGAAGTGTGAAATAATGGTTGCTTCGTCCGTCTAGGAAGGTGCGGCATTGTGATTTGACGTCTCATTGCTCATTACTAATACTGGGCCGGTACGAGTGGGGTGCGTCCCCCCTGCTGTTCTGCACTGTTATTTGGTGCTTGACACGTCGACCCGGTTGCTATATGTCCCACATGTCGGCGACAGGAAGTACAGAATTCATGAAAGGGAGCATCGACGGAGGAGTATACTACAGAATTTATGAAAGGGAGCGACTTAGTTCTGTAAAAATTTGTTTTTACGGAGTACGTACCCGCTAGGGTTTATAGGGCTCATCTAAAAAACATTTGTTTTTCCGTTTGATAAGTCTCAATTCTACCTTACTAGTAGTAGTACCATTACATGTTGGATTTCGAGGTGTGTTAGATCACCCGACGCGAGCAGTGTCAAGAGGAAACTAACCAATGCATGCACAAGTTCATGGAAATTTAGTGGTCATTCATGCATTCGTTCTAATTAATGCCTCGGTAAACATAACTTTTTGAGAAAAACGAGCGTAATGTGCAAACTACGAAATTAATTCGACCACTCACCGTCTACCTTGCTTGGAGAGATTTTGAAATTGAGCCATAAACTGGAAAGGCTCGATTACTATTTGTGGCCTTGTATAGATGCAAAATGTATTTTTTTATAGTGGCCTTGTATAAGTAAATGGAGGGAGTACTAACCAAAGTACGTACGTAGTAGGGACGAGGAGTAAATGGAGGGAGTAGTAAAATTTTCTCCTAAGTGATGACTAACCTTATAGATAACCTTGTTGTAGTACGAGTGACTAAGTGATGACTATGTATGACATGCCAACGCCGATAGCCTAACGCACCATGTTAAATCTCCATATGGCGCGACGCGGCGACGCGACGGTCGTGGTAGGTGCGACCATGATACAGGGTGCTGGCAGCCCTTGGATCTGAGATCAAAGGGTCGCATGCTAAGTTGCTGAAAATTTGCAGAATAACCCTCCCGCAGCAACCGGCAAATTTCCTCCCGCGGGCCGGAGTAGGTTTCTCGGTTTGCATGCGGGTTTAATGGAGGCGAGGAGGCATGTTCAGCCGGGCGTGCAGTGGACGGCGCAGTACTATTCGATTTGACAACTACAACTAGTATATTATAAAAAACAAAGAAGAGTAGTAGAGATAGAGATAAGAATAGAGACTAGGGAGGAGCACTGTCTACTGCTTCGTGGGCTACTCCTGCGCTCCATTCGGCGGCCGCAACGTTCCCTACATCCACTCCCTCCTGCGCTCCATTCGGCGGCCACTGTTGACATTTGGGGAGCGCACTCTTGCGACTGCTAGCAGCCACGACTTCAGCGACGATGACTTCTTCCCTGACCTCGGCAACCTTTTCCTCAGTGACATGGGCGACAACCTCAACGCCAATGGTGCTGCTCCCGTTGCACCGTATGTGTTTCTGTCCTTCCTGCTCGAAATCATGGTAGAATTCATGTTTCTAGTCTGTGTCCTAGACTCAATCTGTTCATCTACTATGCTAGTCCGTATGATTAGTTTAATCTGTGTTATAGCCGTCATGATTTATTTTGTAGTAAATCTCGTAGTAACTTGCTCATATATTCAATCGCGTAACGCCCCTACAGCCACTCCCGTTTCATGGACGGCCTGGTCGATGCCTCCAAGGAGCCCCGTCTCATCGCTATGAGTGCCCGTGCCGTTTGGGGCTCGCCGGCGGACATCGTGCATCACCGACGCAGCGCGCGCGGCGATCACCATGGCCCTTGGCGAAGAACATCAAGTATGAGACGTGCTACCCATTCACCGTGCCGGAGTCGCTGGAGGATCGCGCCGCTGCTAGTCTCGGAGGAGGACGGCAGCGTCTTCCTCTTGATCATGGCCACCGGCGAGGCTCGCAGCAGCCGCCGCCACATCTCTCGTAGTGTGAGTCAGGCGGCGCCGCTAACGCCGACATCGACACGAGGCCGATGTACGGGTGCGTGCTCACTACTACTACCCTCGGAGGTCCGTGGGCGGCGACATCGCTACGCTGTTGACTTGGACTCGCCGAGATGGGACCTTCCGCCGATGTGGACATGGAAGATGCATGGTATTATTTGACCCCAACAATGTGCATGGGGACTCCAAGGAGGTTCACCGACATATGCATTACTAAGTTAAATGTTGATCATTAGTCTTCGCCAATGTAATCCGCTGTCTAAGCATGTGGAGACTTCCATGCATGATCTTGCTCTATTGGAGTATCGCGATGAATAAAAGTGTATGCATTTATGGTTTAGTCTAGAATCTTCCATGTATGAATTTTTACTACAGATACCGATGAAAGACTTATGATGAACCATTTCCGAAAAGAATAATAAGAGTTATTTCCTCACAAGTTTTGGATGCAAAGTTGAGCAGTTGAACGCTTTTGTTTGCAAAAGATACTTTTTATCTATTTCACCCGGATGTTTCGAGCTCTAGAGATGAAATAATATCCGAAGAAACCTATCGATACTGTTACACATGAGATGACCCCACATCCTTTGTCAAAATAAACAACACCCGATCAATGCATTTCACTCTTCCGTAAGCAGACGGCACCTTACTTGCTCCTACAGGTGCTTAAGCTTGCCACATAGGCATAAAGTCTGATGTGGCAAGTTAATCAAGAAGAGAGAGACTAGTTTGGTGACCCAAGGAAGAAACGGTGCTAAGCAGGTGTACCTACGTGAAAAGTCAATTTTGAGTCTATAGCTAATTAAATGAAGCAAACCTAGCAACACCATTTCATTGGAAGAGGTCACTACTTGGCAAATGCAATAAATACTAGTACTCCCTGTGTCCCATAATATAAGAACGTTTTTGGCACTACACTAGTGTCAAAAACGTTCTTATATTATGGGACGGAGGGAGTACGAAGAAAGATATAGAGAGGAGTAAATAAAATACACTTATAGCCAACCTTGTTGTAATATGAGTGACTAAGTGATGACTATGTATGACATGACAACATCAGATAGCCTAACGCACCGTGTTAAATCTCCAATGGCGCGACCGCGCGAGCGACGCGACGGTCGTGGTAGGCGCGACCATGATACGGGTTGCTGACAGCCCTTGGATCTGAGATCAAACAGTCGCATGCTAAGTTGCTAAAAATTTGCAGAATAACCCTCCCGGATAGGATATTCACCCATTGGTCTAGAATCACGCCATGCAACCGTTCGATCTACGATCCAAGGGCACTCAGAAGCCCGTATCAT
The DNA here is from genome assembly GCA_021605205.1 of Aegilops longissima. Classification (NCBI taxonomy): domain Eukaryota; kingdom Viridiplantae; phylum Streptophyta; class Magnoliopsida; order Poales; family Poaceae; genus Aegilops; species Aegilops longissima. The sequence goes on from CM038677.1 coordinate 377,349,322, forward strand.
GGGAGAATGGAAAGCCACTACGCTGCCGTTCGCACGCTGGCAGTTCGCTCCTACTCGTCCCCGCACGTCCTTTAATACTATTGCGGTTCGCTCCTAGTCGTCCCGTCCATTCACATTACGGCAGTTCCACTAATCCTAACCCTCCTCCCAAATCCATGGCCTCCCAAATCTCCCCGATCGGCGGTGAGTACAAGGTTAGAACCATCACCGGCGATGAGTTCAACGTCATCTACACCCGTTCTTCCGCGACGGTGAAAGGATGCCTTTCTCGCTTCAGACGCATGTTCGAAGACTCAGATGATGAGTGGGTCGCCGGGCTAGATGTTGAGTACACCACAGTCGTGGGACGAGAGAAGGATTTAAAGGACGAAGAGAGGAAGAAGCCCACCGTGATCCAGGTTTGCATGCATGACTTATGCTTGGTCTACCACATATGACATGCCGACGTTGAGTGCCAGGATTTCAACGACATCCTCGAGAGCAACCTAGTCAAATTATTTACTGCAGACTTTGGTAACGACAAAGAAGTCATGTGTCGGATAGGCCTCGTTGTAGGCAACACCTTCGACCTCCAAAAGAATCGGCTGGTGTCCTCTCGTCATCCTTCAATGCTCACCCTGGCAGGAGCCATGGTTCATCCTTCGTACGGTAATCTGGAGAAACCTCCATACACGTTTCATCATCATGCATGGCAGCGGAATGTACTAGATATAGACCACATCCAGTACGCTGCAATGGATGGCTACCTTCGTTTCAATATCTACAAGGGTTGGATGAAGAGCAATAGCCAAGTTGGCGGTTCAAGCAAAGAAGTATCAGCCAAGAGGAAGAGGCACAAGGATGAAGTCGAGGACGTGGACGAGGACTCCGAGTAAGGTGGCAGTGTCGTTGCGCATGGTGGTTCTAATGCAGTGTCTACCGGAATAGTTGCAAAGTTTAATTTCAGGTGTGCTTAATTTAATTTGAGGGTGTGTTGTCTTGAGCCCCAAGTAACTATGTTATGTTTCTTCTTGTTACTTTAACTCTTCAATAAGTACATACTAGTATTTCTTACATTTCATCTTTATAGTTGGTACAGTACTACCACTCGTTTATTCACATTATATACGTACAATATATATGGCCAACATCATATAGCCAGCAATTTAGTTGTCAAATAATTTCAGGGTGCTTAGTTTTGTCAAAGAATTCCAGGGTGCTTAGTTTTATTTGAGGGGTGGGTTGTGCTTGACACCATTATTGTGACTAGCCTTTTTAGTAGTACTATATGCATAATTTGGCATTTAGCGCTCTCTATATGTACCACCTTTTTTAATTTCAAGTTTTGCTCCATGGCTTAATCGATCGATACTAGTGTTGTACAAAAGTATACATTTTTTAAAAGGCTAGAGGGCGGGGCAGTCTAGCTTGGTCGGTTTCACGAGAGGCGAGGGCCTTTGTTAATTGATGGCTCATTACTGCTGGAAGGCGGGGCCTTGTGATTTGACTGCTCGTATAAATGCGCAGACGACCTAATCGAGGAGGAGCAAAGAACCGTGCGGTATACTCAAGTTTTCCACTGGAGTAGTACTGCGACAGAGGAGCACGAAACACGGTAGCCCAGTGCCATATGGCGATAAAAAATGATCTAATTTTCTAGTCATCTCATTGTTACTAGCATTGTTATATTCATTCCCTCAAAAAACAAAAACCATTGTTCTATTCATGCCTCGCTGAGAACGTGACACGGCGCGTAAACACCAAGCAAAAGATGAAACACAACAGCAAAAGAAGAAGGAAGATTATCACCCCAAATGATCTAATTCGCCATGAGTCGAATCGCTTCTTCATCACCTCCATGACCTCCATCTCCTTGCGCGCCTCCTCCGCCATCTTCTTCATTCTGTCCATGACGCGGGATTTCGACGCGAGCCTTCATCATCTGCTCCACCGCCAGATTACGTACCTTGACAAAGAGCCGGGTGCTTGATGCGAGCTTCGCCAACTCCTCCTTTCGTTCCATGACGAGGGCCTGCAGATCTTCATCGAGGAACTATTATTCTCATGCAGCTTCTTCCACCGCATTCTTCTCCTTCAACAGGTCGATCTCGTGGCGTAGCTTTGCCTTGTCCTCCTGAAGTCGCAGGATTTCGCCGTCGCCTTCTTCTCCAAGGCAATGCTCTTCTTCAGCAAAGATCACCAAGCTGGCGGTCAACTCCCCGCTAATTGAGCTCAGCGGGCATGTCGTCGAGGCTCTCCTTCAAGAACTCCGTCAAGCCTTGGATGAACTCCTTCGCTTATTGAGGTGCTTATTGAGCTGATCGGGCATGCCGCCGAGGGATAACGACTCCAGCTCCGCCTGCTCGGCATGTTCGCCTCGCGACTAGGGCGCCCCGGGAGCCATCGCCGCCTGTGAGAGATCTTTCGAGGTCTCTGCGTGGTGGCGAGCCTCTTTTTTCCGCAGCCTTGGTTGCCGCTCCCTTGTTACGAGTAGTTCTCGACCTAGAGCTCTGCTCACCGGCCATGGCAATGACGGACGAAGAAGAAGCACTTATGAGGAGGAAAGGTAGAGTAATTTTCGGTTAGGTGGTTCCCCTTTTTATAACCTAAGTTCTACCACTAGTAGTACTAATAACTGCATAGTGGGAACACGTTCAGGTTTGGTACGTACTAGTAGGTGTGAGCAGGCTTTCGAATGTGATGGGAACAAGGTAAAGATTAGTTGATGGTTTTGGTTTTGAGGCCCGAAACGGCTCCCAATGAGTTTAGCGGAACATAAATTTCAAGTACTACACTGTCAAAAATTGGCACAAAATACGAAGGAGACCAATGGAAGTACTACTAGCAACCCACGTTTTAACTACTGCATGCGCCGCAAAGTGGAGTAATAATGTCTTTCTTCCGCCTCACGCCCACTCAATTTGCATGCGCCTATTAATTGACCATCAATGAAGTGAATGACTTTACACGCGCCAAATTATCACATGGGTGGATCTTGGTACAAAACTGCGCCCTCTCGTGTACCTGCAGGCATGCGTGGCGTGCGTGCACATCTTCGTCCGGCATGTACCGCCAAGATGGCTCGTGGAGGACGAGTACATTCTTCTAGAACCAGCATCACGCCATCGTGATCAATCCACGCAAGGAGGTTGCGACAACGCCTACATGTGCCACGTGGCTTCATGAACTGTAAGAGAGACACTGTAGCGTGCCATTGGTATTCTAATTTACGTGTTTTGCACATACTCAAGTATTAGTAATGTACACGTGCATTGCACGATCAGATTTTGCAACCAAATTATGAATAAATACCACACTATAGCATGTAAGCTCGAGTCATATATGCATGATGTAGCCCTTCGCTTAATTCTTATAGTTCATCTCATTCAAAATCAAATTATTTTTTATAAAAAAGCTAAGAACGCGTGAATAGGAAAAACATGGGATTATAGTGGAATGTCGTCTTGAATCCTGCTGTGGTTGTACGAGTGTTTGATTGTGCATAGAAAAACACAGAATTCTTTCAAAGAGGTTTGAGTGGATGGGATGTTTCCTATGAAATCTAGTGCAAATGAATCATATGGAAAAATTCCTATGGTTTACAATCCTACTGAATCAAACAACCAAGATACTGAAAAATTCCTAATGATTAGAATCCTCCAAAATTCCTTTGAGAATCCTTTGAATCAAAGAAGCCCTTAATCTATTTTATTATTCATGGAATTGTGCATTGTAAAGCATAAAGTAAAACAAATAATGGCAATTCAACTAGAAAAAAAGTTTGGGCAGTTATGATACGGAAGATTCTAGAACAAAAGAGAACCACTGTTGTTTTGAGGTTTGTGCATTATGCTTAAGTTCAACCATGGAGTATGCGAGATTGTACATGTGGCAAAATCCGGTGGGGGGCTAGAAGATGGTGCGAGGGGCCGAGTGGAGGGAGACTATGAAGGAATGCACAAGTGCGAGATCGATATTAGAGATCATGCGTGGATATAACTGAGATGTGCGCGGTGTGGTTTGGAAACGAGCATACTATACTGTATATACATTGAACAAGGTCAGACTGATTCGAATTTGAGATACCGATGGCAGACATCATTTGCCCATGTCGCATCCGTGCATGGACACACTATTCTAATTGGAGATGATGGGCGGCTTTCACATCACATATCTATATCTATACCCCCTATATATATTATATTATATATATTTTTATATTGTGTGCGGGTAACTTTAACTTTGAAAGATGGTCATTGGATGAGGCGAATCCGATGGTCCAAAGATGGCAAATTTGAGCACTATTGGTCGTTGGATATCATCTAGATTCCACCAGATTTCGCCACATGTATAATCTAGAAGACTCCATGGTTGAACTTAAGAATAATGCACAAACATCAAAACACAAGCACTTCTTATTTGTTCTAGAATCATCCGTATCAGAATTGCCCAAATGTTTTTCTACATAATTTGCCAATATTTGTTTTTACTTTATGTCTTACAACGCACAATTCCATGAATCTTAAAATAGATTAGCTTTCTTATAAAAACTAGATGATTTTGATTGAAATGAACTATAAGAATTAAACTAACATCTACATCATGCATATATGACTCAAAGCTTGCATGCTATAATGTGGTATTTATTCATAATTTGCTGTTAATCTCATGCGTGCAATGCACGGTACCTTACTCTAGTCTAAATGGTGTTTGTGTGTGTGTTGTGCGTGTTGAGGTGCAAATTGTCTTCTTTTTGGTACACGTTAAGCTTGTTCTTCCGAAATTTCAAGCCGCGCCTTGTTATGCTGAAAATTGAAGCTAGTGTCGCTGTCTATCGTGCTGCGAAACTCCCGCCTCTTCAACCCGCACCTTGTTAGCCCGAAATATTTAAGATATATCTTTGTCTCGCAGTGCTCGACAACTCCCTCCATCTCAACCCACGCCTTGCTATTCGAATTTACAACGCGCAAAAACTCCCACCTCCCTGTGAAATCCCGACACGCCGAAATGCCCGTGGTACCCTGAACCGAAAGAACCGCCCAAATCGGTGGGGGTACTTTCAGAACTTACCCCACATTTCGGACAAGCGCGTCTCTAAGCCATGGTTCCCCACCGCCATCCCATCCGCTTACCCATTCATACACCGAGGCCGCGAAAACCGCGACGAACCCACACCCTGCTCCGTCCGCCATCCAGCCGGAGCCTCTTCCCGACGACGCCGTCCACAAGAACACTCGACGCCCTCATCCAACGTATCGATGAGGATCCGCTGTCGATCTCATCGTCTCCGCCGGTTCAGCCACCCCGCCCTCCACCTCCAAGGAGCTGCCCCGATGTCCCCTCGTCTTTCGCGCCACCTCCATTCCCACATCGCCGCCTTCACCGCACCACCGGAAGAGCATCATCATCACCATTTCTTGATGAAGCTGCGCCTAATCGGCGCCACCAATGAGGTTGTACACTAATCGCCAGATTTTCTTCTTGATTCGATCTCACGGTGCTGCCGGGCGCGGTCCCGAGCCGACACGGCGCTGCTCCATCCACGGCGGCGTCGCCGCCACTTCCTCCATGGCGCCGCTCCTCGGCGGCGACGCCCATTAGTAGGAGCTGGTGCTGCTCGCTCTTGCTCTCGGTCCCTGCGCCTGGTCTGCTTGTTATTGTTTTGCTTTCGCTATTGCTTCTCGCTCTTGCTCTTGCTTGCGATGCTGCTCCGATTTGGCTACACTTCATTCGACTGAATCAACTTTTGGGTCAGTCGATTTCCATGGTGTGGGCTCGCCAAGGTGAAGGAAGAACCAGCCGCAGCAGGGAGGGGGGCTCGCCGGAGAGGTACCCCACTATCTATCTTAGGGTTCAAGATGGGGCGGTGGTCGCCGGCGGTGGCGGGGCGTTGGCGGGGCGGTGGCGTGGGGATCGCCGGAGAAAAAGCTCGGCACGGGGGAGCCTAGAGGGATGGCCGGGCGGCGCGGACCGGCGGTGGGGTGTTTTGGGCGGGCGGGTGGCGACTGCCGTCATGCGGCGCGCTGGGGCTGCTGTTTGGCCGATGGTGGCTGGTGGCCTGTGGGGTGGAGGTTGAAGATGAACCGCAGGCCCTTGATTTCAGATCCAATGGCTGCAAAATCGGTGACCAGAGATGAAAAGTTAGTCGACCGACGTAGCCTCACCTTGTTAGTGCGCTCGGGCCGACAAAGAAAATACAGTTTCGACAACAAAAGTCAGTTTGACGCTTAGGTTCAGTTTCGACAGCTTAAGTTCGTTTCGGCGCTTAAGTTCAGATATGAGCGGCTGATGTATTTTAAATCTAGCACTTTGTGGTTATATATTTTATGTCATGTATTGGAGATGCTATTAGAATTCCACTCGGGTTAACGTTGTTCGTTGTCTCTCTTGTCCTGCTTCAGCCTCGGCGTCATACAACTCACCAGAGCTGCTCCAACGACGAAACCCACCATCACAACGGAGCAGTACCTCGGGCTCCATCTCCAGACGCCTAAGATCTTCTTCCCTCCTCCGACAGCAAAGTCAGCCGGAGCATCCTCACCGGCCAACCCAATCACACTGAGATCGACATGGCTTCGCTAAAGAGGTTGTACACTTGTTGCATCTCTTTTTTACTCTACATGTTATATATATTGTCCACTGAGCACTCGTAGTAACGGGAAATACGATTATTTTATCCTACTATATGACAAGTAGTGAGGTACCAGGCAACTTAGCTATCCGTGATGGACTCTCTTGAACGCCATCATTATTTATATCTGCGAGTTTGAGCCGTGCATTTGTCGATGGGCCTGGGAGTTGAGCTAGTATGGCAGTGGCCTGGGTCCCAAGTAATAGAAGTAGCACAAAAACATTTTTTTAGTGTAGGATTTTCCTTGCTCAAGCCTGCCTACTAGAATCGCCAGTGCTTTAAAGGAAAAGTGAATGAAAAACATAGGAATAGGAAAGTTTCCTATGCTACTACTTTTCATGAATTTGGTGCAAAGGAATGGAGCAAAGGAAAACTATAGGATTTGTTTCTTTAGTGTCTCCTTGAAAGAAAAACTGTAGGAATTCTAATTTCCACTTCTCCTCCTTTTCATATTCCTATTCATCAAGCACAAGACTAAGAGATAGTAGCATAATAGCATTATAACCGTACATTTTCTTGTGGTTTGACTTAATCTCACCATGCTTTTTTGCATCCTGTGATCTTCCAATTGTTGTGAATCAAACACCCAGATTGGCAGAAATCTTGTGTTTTTAAATTCTCTGTTTTGCACGTGCATTCCTATCCTATTCCTGTCTATTTCCTATCCCTGCATTGTTAGAATCCTCAAATTCAAACAAGCCCTTACTCAATTACTTCTGTTACAGATATGTGTCAAAGAAAACCTTGTGTGGTTTGTCCTGCAACTGCGGCGCTGTGTTCCACCCCAGCTCAGCTGCTCCAATGATGGAAGGGTTCACCACAGCAGGTATCCGCTCTCCAGACTGTCTTTCGCCGCCTCAGATCTTCTTCCCCGCCGTCGGCAGCCACGACAGCTGCATTACCATCATCAACTGAGCAGATGACCTTGAGGACTACACGGGTCCGCAAGAGAGGTCGACTCTTCCGTGTTCCGCCACGTTATGCATCGCGTAATATGATGACATGCTACATTATCGTCGTGTTCACCTATTAGACTCCGAGTCTGGTCCAAACTAATGCTGAAACTGGAGTTTTTAAATGGTTGTGGGGTACATATTGGGGCAGCAATCAGTACTATCTGCCTACTATCTGGTTTATCTCCGGTATCTACTATGAGTTTCATGTTGGGTGCAAACAAACATTAAAAGAGCCATTATCTGTATTTTTTAACTAAAGCTATTATCTACATGCTATCATTGGTTTTGGGTCTATCCACAGTTTTCTACCATCACTCTGGATTTGTGCATGTACTCCTTACATAATCTCACTATGTTTTATTCCTATGCATGCCAGTTATTGTACACAATGGAACTGATCATGTAGAGCAAAAGATACGAGCCTTATGTGGCAATAAAATTTCATGCGACATCGCTCCATGGTGGGCGCAAAGGCAGCCCCTCCACCCATTTCGGATCGTAATCAAGAGGAAGATAACTGTTCGAGGGGATTCGAAGGAGAAGACCATTCCTATTTACCCCATGAGGTCTTCGCCTAACTTGGCATGCCGATGTTGGTAATATCATGCATATGGTGCCTTGCATTGCTTATCGATACATTAAAGATGTCATCCGCTTAGTTTAGACATGCTTTGTGTCAATGCCATCTGCTTAGTTTCTTTATCGATATGTGAATCATGCAATGCCATCTTGTCTAGCCTGCATCATATATGTGAATTTTGCAAAGCCACCCTGGTTAGCCACCATCTTATATGTGAATTATATCATGCCATCATTTTTTATTATGTGTTAAATTTGTCAACAATTTTAGTACATTCAATCACTCTTCCTGTGCATCAACCATTCGACACGGTCATGGAAAAATCTGGAGTGGAAACAAGGTCTTCAGAGCGCATAATGCTATCTTACGAAGCGCATGTCTTGTTGGTTACCGATAGCTCCTTAGAGGAGGATTCGTAGACAAATGACCACCATATTTCCGAGGTGCATGCCCTAACTTGGCAGTGGTTATGTTACTCATATCATGCGTATGGTATCTTGCATTGCTATGTCATTTGCTTAGTTTAGACATGCTTTGTGTGAATGCCACCTGTTTAGTGTCTAATTACCATATATGTGAATTATGCAATGCCATCTTGTTGCAAGACGTTATATATGTGAATTATGCAATCTTATCTTGTTGCAAGGCATTGTATGTGAATTATGCAATGCCATGCTGTTTAGGCAAGCGTCATATATGTGAATTATATCATGCCATCCTTTTTTTGTATTTCTCATTGCTTTTGTCGACAATGTTTGTATATTCAACTGCTCTTCCTGCATCAGCCATTTGAATTGGTGATGGAGAAACTGGAGTGAAAACAAGGTCTTCAGAGCAGATAATGCTACTCGCTCAAGCAGATATCTTGCTGGTTACAGATAGCTCTTTAGAGGAGGATTCAGAGGCGATGACCAGTCCTATTATCCCCCGAGGTGTATGCTCAAACATGGCAGGTTATATTACTCATATAATGCATATGTTGTATTGCAATGCTTAGTTTTTACATCATCTACACAATATTGAATGCCATCTCCTTAGTTGACACATCATATATGCAATTGCCCTCTGCTCACTTCCTTAGTATATAAATCATATATTTGAATTATGTCATGCCATGATGTTTACATAGACAAGATGTATCTGAATTATGGCATGCCAACCCATTTTCTAAAGACATAATATAGTTATATCATCTCATCCAGCTTTACATAGTCATCATATTTTAAATTATGTCATTCTATCCGTGAATTATATCATGCCATCATGTTTCCATCGATTTACATGTTTGTGATTTATGGCATGCCAACCTGTCGTGTACTAGAGTAGGGTACCTAGTATCCCGAACTCGTGCACGGACACGATTGCAGACTCGTGGCAGTGGCTGGCCTGGTGACCGCTAAGGTTCCTCCGCTGCTCCTTTGGAGCCATTCAAGAACAAAGATTGAAGACCCCGCAAGAGGAACTTGCCGGAAGGCCACCAGGCACGAAGGAAACAAGACCCCGCAAGAGGAGCTTGCGGGAAGGCTTGGTGAGCGACAAGCCCTGCCGACAAGAATTCAGCCACGGCAAGGCGCTTGCCGCTGCAAGCAACTCTTCATCTCCGCCCAGCTCATCCGCCAACGTGTCGCCGGGGCTACCCTGCACGCAGCGGTCAAAGGGCTATGCAGCCAGCAGGAGCAGCGATAAGCGGCGCCGACAAGCTTACCATCGTGGCAAAGGGTGGTGCACTTGACGGTCCCTCACAGATCTGCTTAGGCGGATGTGGACGGGCATTTATTAATCTTGTCCCTTGTCAGTCGGAGTTAGGTATAGAGCATCTGTGACACTCGTACAAAGCGTGTACCAACCACTGTTTTTCCTATTTTACCCTTGTCTACTTGCCACCTGTGGTGACCCCTTGAGCCTATAAAAGGAGGCCCATGTGCAACGAGAAAGGGTTCGCCTGCTCGTTCATTCGACCGATTCGAGACCACACTCACTCAAAGCTAGGTTTTGTAGCTCTCATTGCTCCCTAGCAAGAACACAAATAATCGCACAAGCAGCAGAGGGAGTATTATCTCTCGGAGAGCTCCAAAGCTGGGTAATCTGCTCGTGTGCATCGCTCGATCCGCTCTCAGTGCAATCTCCGCCCCCCGAACCACAAGGGACCCGTCCCATAGGTGTTCGTGGGACACGATCAGCTTCCCGACATCTTTGGCGCACTGTAGGGCGCCGAGGCTGTGTGAACCAGGTCCAGCGGTCACACGAGCAACTTCATCATCACCTTCATCAACATGGCGCCAAGAAGAAGGCTTCAAGGTAGCAGAGCCGTCTGCTACAAACCCACCACCACCGGAGCTAACGAGTGGTGGGAAGACAAGCGGAGGAACGGGCGCCGCCGAGAGTTTCCACGACGCCGCCAGGTCCAAGGACAAGGCGCGCAAGCTTCGGCAAGACGAAAACGCATCACGCGTCCGCCCTCAGGAGGCGCTGGGACCGACAGCGCCATGATGCTCGCAGCACCATACGCCGTTGGATCAAGGCTGCTGGAGGCTCCCCGAGGCCCTCGAGACCGTGATGCACGCCAAAGATGTCGGCACGAAGCGAGTATTTATCGCTGACGGGATGTCGCTTTCCTAACTTGGTTAGAAGTCCGAGCACATCCCGCCTCGCCCGCACGCCATTGCCACCTACCACTCCAAAGCAGCCTTGGCGAGCTCAATTGCTTTAGATTACCCTCCAACGGCCGACAAGGTCGACGTAATGGAGGGCCACCATCCGTAGTCTCATTGGCTTTGCTAACGCGACGCCCCGCGGCAACCAAAGACGCCGCAGCCGCTGCACGGCGACAAGGCACGAGCCGGTGGCGACGAGACCTGCGGGTGCTACCACCATGCACTCCCTTCCCGAGGGCCAAGATCACCAGCCTCCGGATCCACCTCGACAAACGACTCCATCGCGCTGCCGGATCCACGAGCTCGCCGCTATCAGCGCCAAGTTCTTAAGGAACGGCAAGAAGAAGACGCCGAACTCGTGATCGAGCGCCAAGAGAAGCGCGCGCCAATCCGATCATCGCGGCTGGGCCCATCGTCGATATGCAAGCGCCTGGGGAACCAGCGACTTGCCAGACACGGTAGGTTGCCCTGCTCACTCGTGAGCTGCGGCAAGTCCAAAGGGTCTGACAAGAAAAACTTCAAACCAGATGTGGCAGAGAAGTATGATGGCAGGACGATCCTCGGAGTTCTCAAAGATCTACACCATTGCGGTGCAAGCTGCAGGGGACGAGACGACAAGATCCTCGCCAACTACTTCTCGCTGGTGCTCAAGCCCAACGCCGATCTTGGCTCATGCACTTGCCGGAAGTTCCATATCTTCTTGGGCAGATCTGTGCCATTAGTTTGTTGGCGCCTTCACAGCGCCACAAGCCTCATGGCCCGGAGAGTGACCTTCACCTACTTGCCTGTATGAAGGAGAGTCCCCGCACAAGTTCATCCAGAGATTCGGCGTGTGCATTACAACATCCCGTGATGTTCACCGCCATGGGTGATCGCTGCTCCATCGTAACGCAAGGAACCGCAGGATGAGGAGGAGATGGCGATGTGCAAAGTAAAGGACGCCACGAGCTCTACGCCTACGGCCGACAAGTGCACGTGCCGAGGAAGGGAGGAGGCCTCGGAGAGAATGTTGAAGCAGGATCTCGACAAGGAGGAGACCGCCTGCAAGGAAGAGCCGGCGGAACAATGTAAAGAAGAAGAACAAAGAGGTACTAGTTGTCGAGCGGTCCGGCAACGGAGGTGGCGCCAAAGAAGGCTAAGGCTAGTTGTTCGGCAAGGAGGTTGCCGCCGACACCGACCGCTAAGTCGGGCGGCCGCCGACAAGGTGACAGCTCCAACAAGCAAGATTGCAAGATTCACCGCACTAAGGGCCGCAGGTTCTGCCGAGAAGCTGATGTTCCCCCAGCGGCAAATGTGCCTTTAGTCCTTGTTGTCGAGCCGCAAGCTCCAACATGGGCACAGCAGATCGTCCATTTCCTTCAGACAGAGAACTTCCCAAGAGCAAGAAGAAGCGGAAAGAGTAGCTCCGGCATATCAAGTATGTACGGTTTGTTGACAACATCCCGCATGTAAGAAGACTCAACGGTGTGAAATTGAAGTGTATTTGCCGGAAGATGGATGTAAGTTGCTGGCAGAGATTCACGGAGGCATATGTGGTCACCACATTGGCGAAGAGCCCTTGCCGCAAAGCTTTCCAAGAAGGTTTCTTCTGGCCGAAGCCTCCAGATGCAATCGCACAAGTAACCAAGTGTGAAGCGCTGGCCCATTCAAAGTAGATACACCAGCCAGCTCAAGCTCTCCAGACGATCCCTTTATCCCGGCCATTTTCGGTCTGGGGCTCGACATCCTCGGCCCTTCCCCAAGCTGTCGGGGCTTTGAGTACTTGTACGCTGTAATCGACAAGTTCACAACGCGGGCGGAAGTGGAAGCAGGAGGAAGGTGACAAGACAACAAGCATCAAGTTCTTCAGTCAATTGTTTGCCGCTTTGGGATTCCTAACAGATCATTACCGACAACGCACACAGTTCACGAGCCGCACCTTCATGCACTACGCCCAAGATCTTGGCGCTAAGATCTGCTTTTGCTTCGTTGCTCATCCGAGAAGCAACGGTCAAGCAAAGAGAGCAAACGCTCAAGTGCTGCGGGATTCAAGACCGTAACTTTCGATTGTGCTGCACAAAGCGGAAGAAATCGGATTGAGGAGCTGCGGTGGTTCTTGGTCGATCAGACGACGCCAAATCGAGCCATCGCCAAACACCTTTTGCTCTAGTCTATGGAGCAGAAGCAGTTCTCCCACGTAACTCAGATACGGATCACCTCGAGTGCTCGCTATGATGAGTTTGAGCAAGAGCAGCTGCGATAAGATGACGCTGCTCCTTGAGGAGGATCGCTTCAGTCACCGGTACGAGCTGCTCGTTATCGCAAGCTTTGCGCCGCTACCATAGCCGCAGTTAGTGCCGTAAGCTTCGAGGAAGGCGACTTTTGTTCTTCGCGCTCAATCCGCCAAGAATTCCAACAAGTTGACGCTGAAGTGGGAAGGCCCTTATCGTGAAACGAAATACTAGGCCCGAGCTGTCCGCTTTGAGACCAAGATGGCATTCCGTGAGGAACTCCGAACATCAAGCATCTTCGCAAGTTTTACCCATATAGGGCGCGGTTGTCGAACCTGCTCAAGAACCACCCTTTTGTACAAGTCTTGCCATTGTTGCATGTAATCCTTTGTACAAAGCCGGGCGCAGACCTCTGCATCAAGAAGCTTATGTGTTGTGCACAACTTGTCAAATACATGCTTTCATAATCCTATATGCATGTGTTATCTAACATTTTGTGCAGCATCAACACCCGGTAAGCAATAACGAGCCACTAGGCTCCATAACTTTATTTTCTCTCTCTTCTCAAAAGAATGGAAGGTCCTTCGCCCACAAGTTAACCGGGGAGGAGAAGATGGTGTGGGCCGCCAAGTGTCGCCGAGAAGTATCGCTTGCGGGAAGCAAACGATGTAAAAGCTGTTGCCAAAGTTTGAGCAATCAGTTTTAAATTTTAAGTTATCTTCCTCGAACGATAGTACTTTGTATGGAAAACCTGTGCGCTGAAGGAACTAACTCAAGGCTGGTTTGGCGCCTTACTTTGTTTCGAGTCCGCCAACAATTTAAGTGAGCTGCAACCAGTTATGCATAAGGTTGCTTGTCGGATATGCATCGCCAAGAAGTTGCCGACGTTCAAGACTCAGCCATGCAAAGGTGCTCATACCGACAAGTTCCCTAAAAGCGAGGGTACAAACATACAAAGGAAGAAATCAAGTAGAGGAAATAACATTGCGATCGATTGCCTAAGATAGTGTATATTACAAAATAACTTGTCGCAGATCTAATAAATTGTTCTCCGAACATGATCCGCAGCGACAAGGAAAGATAAACTTAGCGGCCTAGTCTACTACGGTCGCCATCAACCCTCTTCACTCCGCCACCCCGTCCACAATGGTGCGATAAGGGCCTTGAGGGCTTCAACGCCAAGAGTTGGCGGCAGGTACTTGAGGACGCCATGGCCGACGCCTGGATTATGGAAGGCCACCTTCATCAAGACCTTCCAAGAGCCCGCACAGATTTGGCGCGACTCGCCGGCCAGCTGCTTTGAACCTCCTCCCGAGCCGCTTGAGAGCCACCAACACGCCTTGAAGAAACAGCCGAGCTTGCGCTGGGTTGAGATGCTCGTCGGGCGGGTACCCGAGATCCACCATCCCCAGCCCATCAGCCTTGTCGATGGCGGCGGTCAGATCCACAAGACCTCGGTCCAGATCATCACGCTCTCCTTGAAGGTGTTGTGAGCGTCAGGCGGTCGCCAGCAGCCTCCGCTGGCCTTGATCTTCTCCAACAGGCCCGCTCCCGCCTCCTTGGCGCCTGGCCAAAGCGCCTCCGCTGTGGTGGACAGCTTCAGCTCAAGATCCGCTTGACATCCTTGGCAGCGCCGATCTCTTTGATCCTCTCAACGAGACGGCCCTGCAACTCGCCAAGAGTGTAGGCGCCCTTCAGGCCAGGCTTCAACAAGGTGACCTCTCGCCTCTTCTTCCGAGGGTGGCCTCCAGCCTGCGCACCTCGCTTCCAACCTTCTGGTGGCTCTCGCAGCCGGGCGGCGCCCTTTGCCTCTCGGAGTGCCCCGCCACTGATTGTTCGCTGCAAGATCTTCCTCATAGCTGCCGAGGTTGATCTTCCGCTGCGCCACCACCTTCTTGCGCAGAGCTTCGCCGCAAGTTTTGCTGCGCACACCTCGCCTTTCCAAGATGAAGGCGTGGGCGCTTCGGAGAGTTGCTCCCCGCTCGCTATGTCTCGAGAGTTTCTTGTTGGCGCTGGGCTGAGCTCTTCTCGCGCTTCTCCATGTCGCCACGCCCTCGCGACAAGTGCTTCCCGCGACCAGCTTTAGCCTGCTTGGCGCGGTAGAGCGACAACAGCTTTCTTGGTTGCTCCTCCTCGATCGCCATCGCTGCTGCTTGGCGCGTTAACCAGCGACAGCCCTGGGGCGGAGGCGCAGCAGCCTCGTCAAGGTCTCCTCGACCGGCGCCTCGAGCTCGACGCCCATGGAAGCTTGATGAAGACACCGCCGCCGCCTTCGGGATAGGGCGCTGGCTGGGCTCTTCGAGCTCGGTGCTGCATCGGTGGCGGAGGGATCGGCGGTCGACGAGCGCCTGGGCGCCTCAAGGGCCTCGTGGTCGCCAAGACGACCACCGATTCTCCCCAAATTTTGCGCCAAGAGCCTTGGCGGCCTCTCGCCGGGCGGACCCATCGGCGCCCGGCCTCCTCCTCCATGTTGGCGGCGTTGCCATTGTTGCCGCGAGCGCCCTCGCCGGGCAACCCCGGCCCATCGGCTCTCCGCAGATGGATCTGATGATCGAGAAAGAAAAGAACAAGTCAAGCAAATGTTCAAAAAGGAAAGTAAGAAAAAGACCCAAGGAAATTTTCAAGTAAGAAGATTACCTGCAATGGGATCGGTAGCCGCAGCCTCCACCATCGAGGGTCGCCGGGCGCTGCCCCTTGTCGGAGAAGCTCCTTGTCGGAGAGGCCTCCTTGTCGGAGAGCGCCCCTTGGCAGAGAGTTCTCCTTGGCGCGAGTTGAAGCAAGCGTAACTTCGAGTGACTTCCGGGCCTCCCGATGAGGCTGCTCTGCTCCTACACAGTTCAACAAGTCGATATTAGTAAAGAAGGAGCACCTATGCACACCGAACCGTAAGAGATAATCCAAACACTTACGCTGGGGCCAGCTGGGGCTGCTCAAGAAGGGTTGTTGGTCCGCAACGGGTCTCGACACGCCTGCCGCCATTGTGGAATTGCCTTCGACGACAACCACCGGAGTCTTGGCCCTCTTCGACGCCTCCGAGCCAACGCCCCAAGAAGGAAAGAGCTCAGAATGAAGCAAGTCGACACAAGATAAAGCAAGAATTGAAGAAGTACAAGTAGCAGCGACAAGATCTTACTCTTCCTCTTCTTCCTCTGAGCCGAGAGCGGAGAAGTCAAATTCCGCCCGGCGACGAGTTGGAGGAGTAGGCTCCTCGACGCTTGGCGGGTGCGGGGGGCTGGCTCTGTAAGACCCCGCCCTGCTGATGTGGCAGCATGAGGCGCCCCGGGCAACAAGGTTTGCCGTGGAGTGCATCGGGCGGCGAGGCGGTTGTTGGCCCGCTCGCCGCCGCCACTTTCCAGCTTCTTGCGGAGGCGCTTTTCTGGCGGGGCTGTGGCTCTCGCAGCAAGCTACTTGACGGCGGAGGGGAAGCGCTTCGCAGGCTTCGCTCGCTCGGCGTCGGGCTCGCCTGCTCCTCCTCGACGACAAACTCCTCTCGACGGTAAGGCTTGCCGCCGCTGCCTCTCGCCTCGACACAAGGAACCCAAACACGCCGGGCGGCAAGCAGCTTCGCTGCCTCCTCCAACCTTTGTGGCGGCGCGCGCCATCTCTTGCTCGGTGGTGTCGCGTTGAGCCACTTCGCTCGCCGACACGGATCGGTACTTCTTCCAAGTTGTCGAAGAACTGCAGCACGACGCCGTCGGCGGGCTCCTCGCTAGTTGGAACGATTCCATGGGAATCGCATTAACGGCATCATCGCGCAGATGCGGTCAAGCGACGAGTTGTTGCACAAGGCACGACCCTCGCAACATGAACCACTGGGTGATCTCGTGATCGCTTGAACAGCCCCGCAAAGATGGCATCCAGCTCCAAGACAAGAAGTTCCGCTTGAGGCCCGGACGCAGCCTCATGATGTCCGCCGCTTTGAACTCCCAAGCAGGCCTCCCCTCTCTCCGCAAGGGCGCAATGCGGCGGCGAAGGAAGTCCGCCAACAGCTCCTACGGTAAGCCCGCATGCCCGAGGCGCAGGATCCGGTCACGGTAATCTTCAACTTGGCATCCTCCGCGCCAAGTTGCTCCAATCATTGCCCAAGACTATGGGAGTTTGGCGCAGGCAGTGAAAGGTCAGGGTCCTCCTCTATAATCCAACACCAATCGGCTTCCACTCTTCCCACTTGCTGCGCAGCTCTCCGTCAAGATATGCTTCCTTCTGCCGATCCCGAGATCCATGCAATCCTTCGCAAGCGGCTCTCTCTCTACGCTGGGCATGAAGTAATGGCGAAAAGTGCTACATTTGGTGGACTTCTACAAAGTTCTCGCAGAGGTGCGAAACTGCCATGGTGAGGACGGCGTTGGGGGTGAAATCAAGGAGGCGGAGGCCATATGTGTTCATGACGCCGCAGAAGAATTGAAAAGGCGGGCAGAGCCCGAGGGAAGAAAAGCGCCAAGAAAGGGCACCATGGAAACCTTCTCGAAGTGGCGGCGAGATCACCTCGGCGCTGGTGCGCCTGCCTCCGCCGACTCAAGAGGTAATACAGCTCGTGATTCCTTCGCGAAAGCAGGGGATCAAGAGGGCCCGCCTTCAAGCAGCCATGAGCCGCCAGGCCGGCCGATTTCACCCTTTGCCCTTGTCGGCTGGAGCCATGGCGGACGTAGGAGGAACTGACGGGCGCTGGTGGCGCTGTGGCAATGGGGAGGGGCGGAGCGCCGCCTTTGGACTCGAGGAGAAGCGGAGGAGCGGGCGGTGGTTTTTGATGTGACAAGAATGGCAAGTGGGCGCCCTCCCCTGCTTTCGCTTATAAGGGGGAGAGGGACGGGCGCCCGATTTTCCCATTAAAGAAAGCCCCCACGATCTCTCCCACGACGCCACGCCCCAGCACGTGCTGCTCGTGGGAGACGGGTGGGTCCGAGGCTAATAATCTCGCATCTAGGGCCAAGTGTCTGCAGAATCGCTTTGGGCCTGGCCCAACAGAGCTCGGCGCTGCAGGTGGCCCCAGCCAGGGGCTCTGCTGTACAAGAGTAGGGGTACCCTAGTATCCCAACTCGCACGGACAGCTTGCAGACTCCTGGCAAGTGGCTGGCCCGTGACCGCCAAGGTCCTCCGCGCTCCTTTGAAGCCATTCAAGAACAAAGATTAAGACCCCAAGAGGAACTTGCCGGAAGGCCACTCAGGCACGAAGAAACAAGACCCGGCAAGAGGAGCTTGTGGAAGGCTTGGTGAGCGACAAGCCCCAAGCGCCGACAAGAATTCAGCCACGGTAAGGCGCTTGTCGCTGCAAGCAACTCTCTTCATCTCCGCTTCCACCATCCGCCAACGTGTCGCCGTGGGGCTACCTGCATCGCGCGTGTCAAAGGGCTGTGCAGCCAGCAGGAGCAGCGATAAGCGACGCCGACAAGCTTACCATCGTGGAAAACGGTGGTGCACTTGACGGTCCCGTTGTAGATCGCTTAGGCGATGTGACGGGCATTTATTAATCTTGTCCCTTGTCGCCGAGTTAGGTATAGAGCATTGTACACTGTACAAAGCGTGTACCAACCATTGTTTTTCCTATTTTACCCTTGTCTACTTGCCACTGGTGGTGACCCCTTGAGCCTATAAAAGGAGGCCCATGTGCAACGAGAAAGGGTTCGCCTGCTCGTCTATTCGACCGATTCGAGACCACACTCACTGTGCTAGGTTTTGTAGCTCTCATTGCTCCCTAGCAAGAACACAAATAATCGCATAAGCAGCAGAGGAGTATTATCTCCTGAGAGCTCTGCGGGTAAATCTGCTCGTGCATCGCTCGATCCGCTTCTTTGTGCAATCTCCGCCTCCGAACCACAAGGGACCCGTCCCATAGGTGTTCGTGGGACACGATCAGCTTCCCGACACAACCACTTTAATAGACACATCGTATAGTTATATCATGTCATCCTGTTTACATAGTCATCACATTTTGAAGTATGTCATTCTATCCGGTTTAGTTATCCATCATACATGTGAAATTGTGTCATGCTATCCTGTTTAATTAGCCATCATATATGCTAAATTATGCCCTGCTATTCTGCTTGCTTAGACAACACAAATGTGAATTATTTCATGCCCTGTTTTCTTCCCTACTATCCATTGCACTGCCTCATCTTACAATGTCTCAGACATCCAATTACTTTTCTTGTTTATCACCCATTTCAATTGAGGGAGTGATGGCAGATCTCGTGGGAGTAAAACACGGTGTTCGTAAAAGATCGTACTACCTGTCGATGCAGATAGAACCACGGTTGTACTTGCCCAAGAATCAGCCCCACCACACATAACCCACACTCATGCAGATTGTACCCCTACCCAGTTGGACAAAGAACCAGCTACACCCCTTCTAACCCTGTAACATCCCAAATTTTCAATTTGGAATGTTATACATAGAGCATCATTGCATATCATATTTTTTTTCATATTTTTCATTGCATTTTTGCCCAATCCTAGAAATTTTACACAACTCAAGGACCCTCGGAGAGAGTTGGGGATTTTCGTTATTTTCATATTTGAGTTTTCACAAATTTTGAAAATAGGATCATTTGATTCTAATTATTTTATCTTCAATTATTTATACTACCAAAATATGAGAGAGGGAATAAAATGACTTTCCCAAAATAAAGAAATAATGAAGAATTAATAATAAAATCAAATAAGATTTTATTTTGGAGTTTTTTTTTTATTTGAATTTAGGAAAAATGTGCGCTTTTCAAAATTGTACTTAGGCCCCAAATAAATGTTCATTAAATCCGCTTGATTTTAGAAGTCGGGAAAATTTATTTCGGATTTTGGAGTCCGCTTAGTACTTCTTTTTTTTTTTCTTCGAGCGTAATTATTAAAAACGTATGCGACCGCTTTACGGGCCGCACCGAGCGGACTCCGCCGGGCGCCAGATATAAAGCGTCACGCCGCCGCCAAAAATTTCACCGCGCCCCCGCCTAAGTCGCCACACGCCCACTCCGCCTTCGCCCAAAACCCTAACCCTAATCCGTCACACCGGCCGAGGTTCGCCACTGCGTGTTACGTGCTTTTTTTTTATAAAACCAAGCGGTTTTTTACGGTTTTTAGTTTTCGGTTTTTTCCGGTTTAGGTTAATTAGCGACGCTCATCCATTAGTTCGCTTTAACGAACGAGTTCGTCAGATAGTTTAGTTAACGAACGCTCGCTCGCTAACCCGCTCGTCGCTTTTTTCTTTTCTCGGATTTAATC
The DNA here is from genome assembly GCA_021605205.1 of Aegilops longissima. Classification (NCBI taxonomy): domain Eukaryota; kingdom Viridiplantae; phylum Streptophyta; class Magnoliopsida; order Poales; family Poaceae; genus Aegilops; species Aegilops longissima. The sequence continues at coordinate 377,369,544 of CM038677.1, forward strand.
CGTGATTTTTCCGATCACGATTCCGATCCGATTTTTGTTTTAGTATAACTTTTCATTGCTTATCGGAATCAGCGATTCAAGCGCTGGAGTTTCGCCTCAAACACTCTTCCGAATAATCTACTTAAACAAGTTTTTGCTTCTGTAAAATTTGACTTAGATCCAGATTAGTAAAACGAAGCTGTTTTCTTCCGCCGCTTGACTTTCATTGCTTTGTTTGATTTGATTCTTTTGCAAACCGGAGTTCTTAAGTTGAACTATCTGGTTAGATCTATTTGAGTTTTACCTGCATTAGATGAGTATTTATTGTATGCTTGTTTGTTTGTCTCGTGATAGATTACCCGAAAGCGCCACTGTTACTTCGAAGTCTCTAGGTTTCATGGATCATCGCAAGGCAAGTAACACTTAGATCATACCTTTCTCATACCCAATTTTTATGCATTAGATCTATCCTCAAACACTTGCATGATCAGGATCTAATTAAATTGTGGGTTATGGGAACTAGATGAGGTAGTACCTATTACCTGTTTTATTATAAATCCTTGGGAGTTACTTCTACGTTTGCTTATTATGCCATGCTATACTAGTAGACGTGGATTGGGTGAGTGTATCCATGACAGATGTTGTTATTTAATGGTTTATTTAAGGTGGCAACTTAAACACACATCCGGGTGGATTGAGGCACCTGGTTTCTATCAGACTTGCTCAGATTTCTTCTGACCGCCACCTGTGCTCAAAGGGATCGTGAGATTATTCAAACTAAGAACTTCCGTGCAGCCACAAGCCATTATGGGCTGCATAGTTGACTGTTGTGCGAACTCTTACGGTAGGCTAGCTGATGTAGGGGATGTAGGTTGGTACGGTCTCACCCACATGTAAGGTGCTAGCGCTTCGAAAGACTATGTCTCGGCCATCCGCTCTCAAACACCATGTAGTGCGAGAAACAAACAGAGGCGATCGAGTCTTGTGGGGAAAAGTGCTAAACCTATGCAGAGTGTATAAACTAATCATGGTTAGCCGTGTCCCTGCTATGGACATCTTGAGTATCTAGTACCTGGATATCATGTGAATCTCATCATGTTACTTCTAAATTAATATTGTTGGGTTTGTTAATGAGTACTTTTAATTGGGATTGAGAATGCTGTCAACCATTCTCAATGTTTCACAACCACCATGATAGTTAAATAAATGTATTCCTTTGCAATAGGGAAAAATTGGCTTTGTGCAAAAACTGTAACCATAGAGCTTTCCACCAGCCATATATGCATGTAGTATAGGCTATTCATTTCATTATTCTCTATGTGTTACATTGCCAGCATATTCCATGTGATGACCCATTTTCGGGCTGCACCGTTTCATGTTGCAGATTTTTCAGACGACGAGTAAGGTGCATAGGCCGTGGTTCTATACTCAGTGATGCCGTTGGAGTTGATGGACTCGCTTATTCTTCCAAGCCTTTTGCTGTTATCGTATTAGATGGCCTTAAGCCATATTTATTTTATTAAGTTCTCTCTGAGACATTCGATTGTAATAAGTGTGTGATTGCTACTCATATAAATCCTTCGAGTAATCGTGGTGGTGTCAAGATTATCGATCCAGGATGACATCGAGCACGTAGATCGACTGCTTGAGGTCCGGTCGCTACAAACCCCAACCCCAGCAGATAGACACCCAGCCTCCGCTGACACAAAGACCGCTCCACCACAGAGCACCCAAACACGAAAGCAGTTAGTAAGGCAACCGTAGTGCCCAAATCACAAGGACCACCACCAAGTCAAGTCAACGCTTAAAGCGTAAGAAGAATTGTTCTCGTGTCAGGTTCCGTAGCTATGGTTCATACTACTTTGCTCTTGCATCATCAGATTGCATCGATACCAACCAATTTCAAATTTGAAGTATGTTTTAAACCTGTTTCTTCAACGTGTTTGGCTGTTTGTCGTTGTAACTTGCTCTATGTTGATTTCAGTTTCAGCTTGAATAAACAGTTATGTTCTCATGCCATGTACATTACAAGTGTTGTTATTGCTGTGTAGTTTCCTCACACTTATATTCTGTCTATGCTGCTTTGTCTTAAATAGATATGATTCGAATGTATCTATCTTGATTTGGCAACATAAACTAGAATGATATAGACCATACAAAGGACTATACTACATAGATATATGTTTGTTTCATGATGTTATCCTCGTCCACCTTACTACCGAACTAGTTTACCAAAATGAGTTTCATATACTACATTGTAAACCTGAGATGTTTTTGTTTGTTTCTCTTTTAGAATGCAGATAAAATATTTGAGAAGAGTACCCTGTTATGCAATGGTAAAGGAAGTAATGCGGATAAGGTTCAAGATAGCAAGACATCCCTGTTGGTCTCCAAGAAAGCTGATAAAACTATATTGAGGACATCGAGACAACCCCAAAGTCCCGCCTTGATGTAGTGTTCGAAGTTATCGGTTACCATCGGCCTGGCACCAGCTCTTGAACTCGCTGTTCGAATCAGTTCGGCTTCTTGAGTCTCAACTTCAAGTTGAAAGATATCGATCGATGTTATGTGACAGAAGTCAAGGACCGAGGAAGTCCTCGCAGAATTCAGATGCATACTTTCTCGTGCAACAAAGAAGCGCTGGAGGACTTAAGCGCCAAACAAGAGAAAGTTAATAAGCTTGTTAAGCATCTTGCCAAAGATTATGGGTACCTGTGATATTGTTTCTTGAGCTCTTCAAGTGGTTTCAGTTCGGACTTGTTTTGTTGCGCGCTTATATGTCGTTGTGTTCCCTATATTTGCATCGGTGGCAAACTTTGATGCCCAAAGGATGTAATATGTAATAGTCGTGATAGCCTAGTGTAAGTTGCTTGCTTATTTATTTCCTTGTTGTCTTGTTTATTTGTTTGCTTGTAATCGCGTGCAATTCTTTTTCACGGTTTGCTAGTGGCTGCAATAAGCTATTTTTAAAACTAGGCCACAATAACCATGGGCTAATATTTATCAGAGTGACACCGACCCACGGGCCGAGAAAAAGTGGGCCTTCTACGGGCCAGATAAACATGGGCCTTCTACGGGCAGAGAAACAATGGGCCTTCAACGGGCCAGATCATCAATGGGCCTTATACGGCAAGATGATCGACACAAACATGGGCCAATAACAGTCGCATTATGGCCGTAAACGGGCTAGAGTTGGAATCGTCCGTTCATGGGCTGACCATAACGGGCCATCGTTAATAGGCCGTATTTCATGACGCTATGAAAACAGCCCAACGTGTTAACAGACCGCAAACGGGCCGACTGTAACCACGGACTGAATTTGGCCCATAAGCAGAAAATGACAGTAACGGGCTGTAAGTAAACGAATGCTGGAAATGAGCCCAAGAATAAATGGGCTCTGAGAAGGCCGAAAGATAACATAGGCTGGAAACGGCCCAACGGAATAACGGGCCCTTAATGGATATAAAATGATACACTGTTCATTACAGGCCAGTTTCACCACGGGCCGTTAATGGGTGTAAAGTAATACACTGTTCATTACGGGCAATTTTCACCACGGGCCATTAATAGGCCAAGAGTTACATAGGGCCTCATATGGGCCGAAAGACGTCATGGGCCATACATGGGCGAGAAGTGAAAACGGGCTGTGTAGCGACCAGACCTCAAACAGTCCGATCTCTGTGCTCAGCTGTCATCCCTGGATCAGTAATGCTGACACCACACAGTACTTGAAGGATTTATAACAGAGTAGCAAACACACACTTATTACATGGAGGGTCTCAAAAGAGAACTTAATAAAATAAATATGGCATAAGGCCATCTAAATACGATAACAGCGGAAGGCTTGGAAGAATAAGTGAGTCCATCAACTCCAACGGCATCATCGAGTATAGAACCACCACCTAAGCACCTTACTGTCGTTCGAAAAGTCTGCAACATGAAACGTTGCAGCCCGAAACGGGTCAAAGACATGGAATATGCCGCAATCTAACACATAGAGAACAATAATGGAATAACTATACTACATGCATATTTGGCTGGTGGAAAGCTCTATGGTTACAGCTTTTATGTAAAGCCAATTTTTTCCGCAAAGGAATAAGTTTATTTAACTATCATGGTGGTTGTTAAACATTGAGAATGGTTGATGATTCTCAATCCCAATTAAAAGTACTCATTATCATCCCACCAAAATTAATTAGAAGTAACATGATGAGATTCACATGATATCCAAGTACTAGATACTCAAGATGTCCATAACCGTGGACACGGCTAATCATGATTAGTTTATACACTCGCAGAGGTTTATGCACTTTTCCCCACAAGACTCGATCGCTTCCATTGGATTTCTCGACTACATGATGTTTGAGAAATGGATGACCGAGACATAGTCTTTCTGGAAGGCTGCACCTTACGTGTGGGTAGACCGTACACCTACTTTCCCTACATCCGCTAGTCTACCCGTAAGAGTTCGCACGGCTTAATCAACTATGCCGAGCCCATAATGGCTTGTGGCTGCACACGGAAGTTTCTAGCATGAATAATCTCATGATCCCTTTGAGCCTGGGTGGCGGTCCAAGAAAAACAGTAAGTCTCGAAACCAGGTGCCTCAATCCACCCAGATGTGTGTTTAAGTTGCCACCTTAAGTAAACCATTAATTTAACAATCTCACATCTGTCATGGAATAGACTCACCCAATCCATGTCTACTAGCATAGCATGGCATAATAAGCAAACGTAGAAGTAACTCCCAAGGGTTGATAATAAACAGGTAATAGGTACTACCTCAACTACTTCCCATCCCACAATTTAATTAGATCCTAAATCAATGCAATATTTGAAGATTGATCTAATGCATAAAAAGTAGGTATGAGAAAAGATATGATCAAAGTGTTACTTGCCTTCCTGATGATCCATGAAACCTAGAGACTCGAAATAACAGGCGGCACACTCTGGGTATTCTATCGCAGTCAAACAAACAAGCATACAATAAGTACTGATCTAATGCACAGGTAAAACTCAAATAAAAGATCTAACCAGAAAGTTCAACTTAAGAACTCCGGTTTGCAAAAAGAATCAAAACAAACGAAGCAACGGAAGTCAAACGGCGAAAAGAAAACAGCTTCGCTTTTACTAATCTGGATCTAAGTCAAATTTTACGTAGCAAAAACTTGTTTAAGTTGGTTATTCGAAAGAGGGTTTCGAGACGAAACTCCAGCGCTTGAATCGCCTCGATTCCGATAACGGCTTAAAAGTTATACTAAAACGAAAATCGATCGTAAATCGCGATCGTAAAAATCGCGGATTAAATTCGAGAAAAGAAAACGACGAACAGGTTAACGAACTAACGCTCGTTAACTAGATCTAATTCGACGAACACGCTCGTTAAAACGAACGAACGAGCTTAACGCCGCTATTTAACCTAACCGAAAAAACCGATCTAATAAAAACCGAACTAAAAAATAAATCAGAGAAAACCGATCGGTTTTTTGAAAAAACCGACGGCGCTGTTTACGAGGCGCTGTGAACCTCGGGAGGCGGTCGGAGGCGGCGGCTCGGGCAATGGCGGCGGCGGCGCGGTAATGGCGGCAAGGGCGGCGGCAGGCACAGGGGGCAAGGGTCGGGCGGCAGGTCTTGTTAGGGTTTGGGCGGGGTGGGCGGGGGGCGGGTTGTTGGGCTGGGAAGGCGGCTCAGCGGCGCTTATATAAGCTGCCCCCGGAGGAGTCCCGCTGCCACGCTCAAGGTCGGTTCGTGTTTAAAAAATAATAATTACGCACAGAAAATCAAACGAAAGAAATACTAAACGGTCTCCAAAAATCCCGAAATAAATTTTCCCCGGCTTCTAAAATCAAGCCGGACAAGATGAACATTTATTTGGGGCCTAAATGCAATTTTGAAAAATGCGCATTTTTCTTAAATCCAAATAAAAAAGCAAAAAACTCCAAAATAAAATCTTATTTGATTTTTTTTATTAAATCTTCATTATTTCTTTATTTGGGAAAGTCATTTTATTCCCTCTCTCATATTTTGATAGTAGAAATAATTGAAGATAAAATAAATAAAATCAAAGGATCCTATTTTCAAAATTTGAGAAAACTCAAATATGAAAATAACGAAATCCTCAACTCTCTCCGTGGGTCCTTGAGTTGCGTAGAATTTCTAGGATCTAGCCAACAATGCAACAAAAATATGATATGCAATGATGATCTATGTATAACATTCCAAATTAAAAATTTGGGATGTTACAAACCTACCCCCCTTAAGATGAATCTCGCCCTCGAGATTCGGGTTGGCTAGCAAATCGGTGAGGGTGGGCCTTAAGCAAATCTTCCTCTCGCTCCCAGGTGGCTTCTTGCTCGGTGTGGTGGCTCCACTAAACTTTGCAAAACTTGATGACCTTGTCAAGGGTGACTACCGGCAAACCTGAATATTAACTGGTTTCTCCTCGAGGTCAAATCGTCGCTCAACTGAATCGCTTCGGTGGCACTATATCTCGGTGGTATATCAGCCATCTCTCGTGGCACTTCTTTAATCGAGAAACATGGAACACATCGTGAACACCGACAATCCCTCGGGTAATTCCAACTTGTAAGCAACTTCACCCATACGTTCCAAAACACGATATGGTCCTACAAATCGGGGTGCTAACTTTCCATTAACTCCAAAACGCTTTACTCCTCGAAGCGGAGATACTCGAAGATAAACTCGGTCTCCGACTTCCTACTCCGCCTCCTTGCTTTTGAATCTGCATAGCTCTTCTCGCCTTGACTGGCTACCTTGAGCCTATCGCGAATTAACTTCACTTTCCATTCAGACTCCTTAATCAAATCTGGTCCAAACAATTGGCGGTCTCCAACTTCATCCCACAACAACGGGGTCCTGCACCTCCTTCCGTGGAAGGCTTCGAAAGGGGCCATTTTCAAACTGGATTAATAACTGTTGTTGTAAGAAAATTCCGCGTATGGCAAGTTCTCATCCCAACTTGATCCATAATCCAAAGCACAAGCTCTAAGCATATCTTCCAAAATCTGGTTGACTCTCTCTGTTTGTCCATCGATCTGTGGATGGAAAGCTGTGCTAAACTCCAGCCTGGTACCCAAAGTTTCATGCAACTGCTTCCAGAACTTCAAGGTAAACTGGGTTCCTCTATCTGATACTATACTCCTCGGAACTCCATGCAAACAGACGATCCTGGTCTTGTATATCTTAGCCAATTTGGCACTTCTGTAGGTAGTCTTTACGGGAATGAAGTGTGCTACCTTCATCAACCGATCCACTACAACCCAAATCGAGTCATAGCCGGAACGAGCCCTGGGTAATCCCGTGATAAAATCCATGCCTAGTTTATCCCACTTCCATTCGGGTATCGGCAATGGCTGTAACAATCCTACTGGCTTCTGATGTTCTGCCTATACTCTCTGACATACATCACAAACTGCTACATATTCTGCAATATCCTTCTTCATTCCGGTCCACTAGAAAGTATTTTTCAAATCCAAATACATCTTGGTATTTCCTGGGTGAATCGAATATGGTGAATCATGTGCCTCTTGAAGAATCAACTTCCTGATCTCCGGGTCATTGGGCACATAAACACGGTCCTCAACCCATAAGGTATCGTGCTCATCCTCACGAAATCCCTTAGCCTTTCCTTCGCTCATTTTCTCCTTAATAGAAGCAACTTCCTTATCTGTCTTTTGAGTTCTCTGATTTTATCCATCAAAGTAGACCGAATTTCCAACGCTGCTACATAGCCTCTCGGAACTATTTCCAAACATAGCTCATGAAGATCCTCGGCTAACTCCTTTGGTATTTCTCACATCATTAGTGTGTTGACATGGCCCTTACGGCTTAATGCGTCAGCTACTACATTAGCCTTTCCGGGATGGTAATGCAACCTTAGATCGTAATCCTTGATGAGCTCCAACCATCTGCTTTGCCTGAGATTCAATTCCTTTTGCGTGAAAATGTACTTCAAACCCTTGTAATCCGTATACACCTCACAATGATTTCCAGTGAGAAAATGTCTCCATGTTTTCAAGGCATGCACTACGGCTGCTAACTCCAAATCATGCGTGGCATAATTCAATTCGTGAGGTTTCAGCTGTCCTGAAGCATACGAAACAACTCTTCCCTCCTGCATGAGCACTGCTCCAAGTCCTCGACGTGAAGCGTCGCAATACACCTCAAAATCCTTGGTCTGATCTGGCAGAATTAGCACTGGTGAGGTAACCAAACGTTTCTTCAACTCCTGGAAACTAGCCTCACACTCCTCAGTCCATATGAACTTGGTATCCTTCTTCAACAATTCTGTCATAGGCTTCGCAATCCTCGAGAAGTTCTCAATAAGCCTCCGGTAGTATCCTGCTAGTCCAAGAAAACTCTCGGATCTCTCCAACTGCTGTTGGTGCTTCCCGATTTGTCACAAGTGGCAACTTTAGTGGGTCTCATCGCTATACCTTCCCGGATATAACATGTCCGAGAAATCCAACTTCCTTTAACCAAAACTTACATTTACTGAACTTGGCATATAACTGATGTTCTCTGAGCTTCTCCAGTACCAAACGCAAATGCTCCTTATGTTCTTCTTCATTCTTCGAGTAAACCAAAATATCATCAATGAACACCACGATTTAACTTATCCAAAACTCCATAAACACCTTGTTCATCATGTTCATAATATAGGCTGGGGCGTTAGTCAGACCAAATGACATCACGGTATACTCATACAGCCCATACCTGGTGGTAAAAGCTGTCTTAGGTATATCCTGCTGTAACGCCCCGGATTCGATGCGCCAGGTGTCTGCCAGTTATTCGCCGTCTTTGCCATGTCATTTGCTTGCGTGTTGCACTTTTCCATGTCATCATATGCATTTCATACCATGTCATCATGTGCATTTCATTTTGCATACATGTTCGTCTCTTGCATCCGAGCATTTTCCCCGTTGTCCGTTTTGCAATCCGGCACTCCTATGTTCCCCGGTGCCCCCTTTTACCTCCTTTCGTGTGCGGGTGTTAAACTTTCTCGGAATGGCCCGAGGTTTGCCAACGGCCTTGGTATAGCACCGGTAGACCGCCTGTCAAGTTTCGTGCCATTTGGAGGTCGTTTGGTACTCCAACGGTTAACCGGGTAACCGCAAAAGCCCTCTTTTGTTGCAGCCCAACACCCCTTCCAAAGTGGCCCAAAACCCATCTAACTCCCCTCCATGCTCTCGGTCGTTCGATAACGATCGTGTGGAGAAAACCGCACCTCATTTGGACTCTCCTAGCTCCCTCTATCTATAAATAGCCCCCCTCCCCCGAAATTCGCGGTCTATTCCCCCCTAACCCTAGTCCCCTTCGTCCTCGGCAGCACGGACATTGTCCGTCGGCGCCGGACACTTCCAGCGCCGCCCCCACTCCCAGATTGCCACCTGTCCCATGGGCGAGGCCCACTTGCCGCCGCCCCTGCTGGCCGCCCTGGCCCGAGGAGGGCCCCTGAGCCCAGTAGCCACCTCACGCCTGCCTCCTCCTCCCCGGTCGCCGCCGCCTGCCCATGGCGCGGCCGCGCCACCACGCACCATGACCAGCGCCGCCGCCCGCCTCCCGCCTCCCGCCGACGGCCGCCGCCGTCGCCATTGCCCACACAGCACTGGCCGGCCACGGGCCTGCACGCCGCCGAGCGCGCTGGCCCGCCGCGCGGGGCCCCGCTGCCCCCCGGATCCCTCCCCGGCCGCCTTCCTCCCCAACCCCGGCGGGATCTCCGGCGAACCTCGGGTTCCGCGCCGATCCGATCCAACCCCGCGGTTGACTTTCTCCCCCCTCCGTTTTCTGCTAAGTCCTCGATATTTTGTTGTTTTCATGCATTTTCATCATGCCATAACTCTCTGCGTATTGCTCCATTTTGTGCGTGTAATATGTCAAATTGTTCGTCTCGATGAGTAGATCATTTAATTTCAGTGCATCATTTTCATTTGATCTCATCTTGATGCCCGAAATGCTGTTAGAAGAGTGCTATGTGATGTTAGTCCAAGATTATTATCAGAACATGCACTTTTGTCATTTTTGCCATGATTGATGTGTGCATCCTATGATCTTGAGTCCTACATGTGTTTTGTAATATGCCATGCCATCTTTACAGGGGTGTATGCCATGTATTTTTGTGATCTCTGTGGTGACTAGCACAAGCATGCAAACTAGGCTTCATGATGTTGCTGATTTCAGCCTGTTTCATTGATATTTTTATGCCATGTTAACTTGTTGCTACAGAGAGTTCCATGCATATTTTGAGATACTTCAGTAAGGATGTTTTGAACATTTGGTTATGCTCTATCCATCCATGCCCTTGTTTGCAATTATGGAGTGCCATAGCTTGAGTCAATCGAGCTCTACTTTTGCTATAAAATGTTTCCTGGCAGGTTGTTTACATGTTATTCAATTTTGCCAAGGTTGTTGTAGTTGATCCGTGTATGCTATGATGTTGTTCTTGCCATGTATAGCTTCTATGCCATGTCTTCTTACTGTGAGTTGCCTTGCCATGCCATGTATTGCTCTGTGGTAAGTGGTTCGAGCTCACCAACATGCCTACTTATCGTTGTTCCTGCCATGTATGAATCTGTAATATAACTTGCCATGTTTACATGGGTGCCATCATATTTTCTGATCCTTTTTGGCTCATGGTCAGTAAAGGGACTTTTGTTCTATGCAACTAGTAGATTCATTCCATGCCTTTGTTTGCCATGATAAGTTCCTATAGCATGTTGTTTGATAGCTCTAAACATTGCAACCTGATGTTATTTCTGCTAAAGTCTGAAACTGTTATTATTTGCAATCTTGCCATGTGTGTTTGAGCATGTTCTAGTTGTTTCTGGAGATAGTTCAGTGTTCATGTTTTGTAATGCTTTACCTGTACATCATGTCCATGCCTTTTGTTCTTATATTGAGGTTCTGTAGAATGTTGTTTTGATGCTTGCAATATGCCTAGTTGCTGTTTTGGACAGATTGTTGCTATGACTTGTAGTGTGTATGTGTTGAACCGTTGCTCCGTTTTGAGTGTGCTCTATATGAAACTTGCTTGATTTTGCATGTAGTTTCATATTATCATGTTGCATCCATGTTTTGAGGTGTTTGCTTGATGTTTGTATGCATTTTGCTTTAATGCCATGTTTAACTTGTTTTGCTCATATCTTCTAGGCCGTAGCTCCGAATCTAATGAACTTTATATGTAACTTGACTAGAATTTCGTGTAGATCATCTTGGTGCATCTTAACTTTCTGTTTAACAACTTTAACTTAAGATTTATTCAGATCTGGACCAATTTCGAAATTTGCATATGAGGACTTACCGTAATTGTTCTATGTTGTTCCCGGCCTCATTTAAACTTGCCTTGATGTGTTGCTCTTGTTTGCATCATCTCTTGCCATGAGTAGCTTCATGTAGTCTTCTCATGCATCATGCTTGTTTGTGCATCATGCCTTGTTCATGTGTGGTGTGTTTACTTTGTTGTGTGCTTCTTCTCGATAGTTCCTGTTGCGTTGCGATTGTGAGGATTCGCTCGCTCACGCTTGGTTCGGCTTCATCCGTTCGTCTTCTTCATGGACTCGTTCTTCTTCCTTGCGGGATTTCAGGCAAGATGACCGCTACCCTGGATCTCACTACTATCATTGCTATGCTAGTTGCTTCGTTCTATCGCTATGCTGCGCTACCTATTACCTGTTTATCAAGCCATCCCAAATTGCCATGAACCTCTAACCTTTGCCACCCTTCCTTGCAAACCGTTGTTTGGCTATGTTACCGCTTTGCTCAGCCTCTATTATAGCGTTGTTAGTTGCAGGTGAAGATGAAGTTTGTTCCTTGTTGGAACATGGAGATGTTGTTCCTTGTTGGAACATGTTTACTTGTTGGGATATCACAATATATCTTATATTATTAATGCATCTATATACTTGGTAAAGGGTGGAAGGCTCGGCCTTACTCCTGGTGTTTTGTTCCAGTCTTGCCGCCCTAGTTTCCGTCATATCGGTATTATGTTCCCGGATTTTGCGTCCCTAACGCGGTCGGGTGATTTATGGGACCCCTTGACAGTTCGCTTTGAATAAGACTCCTCCAAAGAAGGCCCAACATTGGTTTTACCATTTGCCTCACCTATGCCCTTTTTCCCTTGGGTTTCGGAGCCCGAGGGTCATCTTTATTTTAGCCCCCGGGCGGTGCTCCTTCGAGTGTTGGTCCAAACCGAGCAGATCATGGGCCACCACGGGAAACTCGAGGCTTGGTTTTACTCGTAGCTTGACTTATCCGGTGTGCCCTGAGAACGAGGTACATGCGACTCCTATCGGGATTTGTCGGCACATCCGGGCGGCTTTGCTGGTCTTGTTTTATTGCTGTCGCAATGTCTTGTAACCGGGATTCCGAGACTGATCGGGTCTTCCCGGGGAGAAGGAATATCCTTCGTTGATCGCGAGAGCTTATCATGGGCTAAGTTGGGACACCCCTGCAGGGTATAAACTTTCGAGACCCGTGCCCGCGGTTATGTGGAATTTGTTAATATCCGGTTGTAGTAAACTTGAAGCAAACTCTTCTAAAATACACCAACCGTGTGCGTAACCATGAGTGTCTCTTTTCGGGGTTGATCGAGAGGAGAACACGGTTTCTGGGTTATGTCTGACGTAAGTAGGAGTTCAGGATCACTTCTTGATCATTACTAGTTGACGACCGTTCCTTTGTTTCTCTTCTCGCTCTCATTTGCGTATGTTAGCCACCATATATGCTTAGTCGCTGCTGCATCCTCACCACTTTACCCCTTCCTTTCCCATTAAGCTTTGCTAGTCTTGATACCCATGGTAATGGGATTGATGAGACCTCGTGGCTCACAGATTACTACACCACCAGTTGCAGGTGCAGGTTGTGCGATGATCATGACGCGAGAGCGATGCTTGCTTGTCTTGAGTTCTTCGTCTGCTTCTTCGATCAGGGGATAGGTTCCAGATCGGCAGCCTGGGCTAGCAGGGTGGATGTCGTTTGAGCTTCTGTTTATGTTTCATCCGTAGTCGGATGTTGGTCTTGTATGATGTTGATGTATTCTTGTGGCATTTGTGCCTTATGTATGTATCCCCACTATTATGTAATGTTGATGTAATGATATCCACCTTGCAAAAGCGTTCCAATATGCGGGTCTATCCTTGGTGGGACCATCGAGTTCCTTTTGGATAGGGTCGCATATTGGGCGTGACAAGTTGGTATCAGAGCCTCAACCGACCCTAGGAGCCCCCTTGATTGATCGTGTAGTTTGGTCGTTGTTGAGTCTAGAAGAAAACTATTTTCGGAGTCTAGTTATATCGGAGAGTAGGATTTATTTTTACTCCTCTTCCCTTTCGTCGCTCTGGTGAGAAATCTTGACGTAGGTGTTTTGAACTACTCCTCTTCCCCTTCAAATTTTTCTTTAGGATCACGCAGTTGGTTTTCCGATCGTTGTTCCTCAGCTCTTTTCATCCGGTGCATTTCTCGTCAAGTTGACTCGAGCCTCTTCATCGTTGTCAAGTCCAATCCTCAGTTGTTTTCTTTTCCCGCCCGCCCACCCTTCTTCTTTTCCGAACCGGAGTCCGTAATCGAGTATCCATCCTACTCGTGCGAAGCCTTTGCTTTCTTCAACCGGTGTTTTCTCTTCAAGATATTCGTCGGTTTCCCCTTCCAAGTTGCCTTTGTTTTTCCCGCCCTCCCACCCTTTTTATTCCCGCAGTTCGAGTTTCTTCCGACCATCAATTCCATTCGTGCGGAGTATCTTCAGTCCTTCGTCAATTTTTTTTTCTTTTCAACCGGTGAATTCTCGTCTTGTTCGTCATTCTTCATCTCTTTTCTTCTCCAGTGGACTCAATTCAAGTTTTTCGTTGTCGATCGTATTCTTTTCCTCGGCTCAAATGTTTTCCCCTTGCTCGTTCGCCTCTCGCCAGTTTATCCTTCCGGAGTGCTCAAGTCATCTCAGGAGATTCGTCTGTGTTCCAATTAATTCGAGGTTGTCACCTCATTCAAATATTCCAATTGTTCCGGTGCATCATCTATCTGTTCAACATCCCTTTCCAACGGTGTTATCTCTTCAGTGGGCCCTAACCCACAGGTCTTTTCCCAGGATCTTACCTGACTCTTCTAATTTCCCCGGAGTTATTCTCAAATCCTTTTTGAAATTTGACGTAAGTATGAATTTCATCAGTCACATGCCTTTTCCAAGATCGATTTCAAATCATTTCATTATTGGCTCAACCTCTTCGCTTTTCATTCTACCGGAGTATCTCAACAATTTTGGTGCTGTTTCCCGTCGTCATTTGAAGAACGAAGAAGAGTTTTTCCTCTAAATCTTGCCCGTTCTCGCGAAGTTTCGTGGTTCTAGCTTCATGTTATCCTCTCATATTATTCCGTTTGTCAGATATTCTTTTCATCCATCCGGAGTATTTCAGAAGTTGATTTCTATTTCTTTCACTGGAGGTCATCGTTCCAGAAGAATTCTTTGTCCTCACATTTCAGCTACCGTTATCCAATTATCCCGGTGCTTCCTCAAGTGTTCTTTATTCAGCTCATGATCTCTTTGTTCTTCTGCATCCAAATCCCCTCTAGCTTATTGGTTCTTCTAATTCTTCCCGGTGATTCAGTCTTTTTCGTCAGTCATTTCTAAATTCTTACGGTGGTTCGTTCAAGATTCTTTTCCTTCATTAGCATATTAATCCATTCCTTCTTCCAATTCTACCGGTGGTTCATGAAGACCTTCTCAAGTTTGCGATATGTCACTTCTCAATTCTTTTTCAAGAAGAATAAGTAATTTGCAAAATCCATTTCTTGTCATCAATTTAATTTGATGAAGGATAAGCATACAATAAATCTTATTCTTATTTCATCCAAGTGATTAACCCCTTCCTACGGAGTTTGTTCTTGATGAATAAATTCGAGTTCCAAGTCTTTCCATCTTTTCTTTTCCGGAGTTCAAATTTCCTCGGCCATCTCGTCGGAACCTCCGTCTAAATCATCGCAAGGCTCATCTTATTCTTTCATCCTTCAATTCTATCTCATCATCCTTTTGTCACCAGAGTTTTTCACGGTGGTTCTTCATGATTTAATTCATTTCTTCAAGAGTTCATCAAGATTTTGTTGGTGGAGTTCAAGTATCTTTCCTTCTTGCATCTCGAAGTGCAATTAAATCTTCGTATTCTTTTGGAAGTGGAGTTTTGCATTTCTTTGTTCCTCTCAGCTATTCTTTCTTTTCCGCTTGTAGTCGGCGATTAGCTCTTAATTTGGAGATGTTATCCATAAGTCCACGACAAGCTTATTCTTTCGTTGTTGATTTTCTCAACAACTCCGTTCAATCCTTCCTTCTAAGTTCTTTTCATTCAATTTTTCCAATTCATCCGGAGGTATTGCGTTGCTTATGTCGTCAAGTGTCATCCCATCTTGTGAAGTTCATGTTCTATTCTTTCAATGTTCAGCCGGAGTGCTGCATAAATCCTTTCAGTCTTATTCGTTTCTCATCTCGTTCTAACCAGAGTGTTTTCATAATCTATCTGATTCCGTGAGCTTTCGATTCTCGTCATTCTCGTCATTCATCTCTTCTTCTCGAGTGCTTTCGATTCTTTGCCTCTTCTCCCTTGCGTTTCTTGTTTCACCTCATCCTTTTTCCCTTCCGTCTCGGTCCTAAGATCTCGGGACGAGATCTCTTGTTAGTGGAGGAGTGTTGTAACGCCCCGGATTCGATGCGCCAGGTGTTTGCCAGTTATTCGCCGTCTTTGCCATGTCATTTGCTTGCGTGTTGCACTTTGCCATGTCATCATATGCATTCCATATCATGTCATCATGTGCATTTCATTTTGCATACATGTTCGTCTCTTGCATCCGAGCATTTTCCCCGTTGTCCGTTTTGCAATCCGGCACTCCTATGTTCCCCGGTGCCCCCTTTTACCTCCTTTCATGTGCGGGTGATAAACTTTCTCGGAATGGCCCGAGGTTTGCCAAGCGGCCTTGGTATAGCACCGGTAGACCGCCTGTCAAGTTTCGTGCCATTTGGAGGTCGTTTGGTACTCCAACAGTTAACCGGGTAACCGCAAAAGCCCTCTTTTGTTGCAGCCCAACACCCCTTCCAAAGTGGCCCAAAACCCATCTAACTCCCCTCCATGCTCTCGGTCGTTCGATAACGATCGTGTGGGCGAAAACCGCACCTCATTTGGTGTAGCGACCCGACCCGAGTGGATCAAGTCTCTGTGCTCAGTGTCATCCCTGGATCAGTAATGCTGACACCACACAGTACTTCGAAGGATTTATAGCAGAGTAGCAATCACACACTCATTACAGCGTTGTCCAAAAGAGGACTTATTACAATAAATATGGCTTAAGGCCATCTAATAACGATAACAGCGGAAGGCTTGGAAGATAAGTGAGTCCATCAACTCCAACGGCATCACTGAGTATAGAGCCACGACCTAACACCTTACTCGTCGTCTGAAAAGTCTGCAACATGAAAGTTGCAGCCCGAAAACGGGTCAGCACATGGAATATGCTGGCAATGTAACACATAGAGAATAATGAAGGAATAAGCCTATACTACATGCATATATGGCTGGTGGAAAAGCTCTATGGTCACAGTTTTGCATAAAGCTAATTTTTCCCTACTGCAAAGGAATAATTTTGTTTAACTATCATGGTGGTTATTAAACATTGAGAATGGTTGACAGCATCCTCAATCCCAATTAAAAGTACTCATTAAAACCCAATAACATTAATTAGAAGTAACATGATGAGATTCACATGATATTCAAGTACTAGATAGTCAAGACGCCCATAACCGGGACACGGCTAATCATGATCAGTTTATACACTCGCAGAGGTTTATGACTTTTCCCCACAAGACTCGATCGCCTCCGCTTGGTTCTCGTGACTGCATGGTGTTTGAGAGACGGATGACCGAGACACGCTCTTCGTAAGCACTAGCACCTTACATGTGGGTAGACCGCATCAACCTAAATCCCTACATCAGCTAGCCTACCCGTAAGAGTTTGCACAACTTACTCAGCTATGCCAGAGCCCATATTGGCTTGTGGCTGCACACGGAAGTTTCTAGTTTGAATAATCTTATGATCCCTTAGAGCACGGGTGGCGGTCCAAGAAATAGAGGCAAGTCCTCGATAGAAACCAGGTGCCTCAATCCACCCAGATGTGTGTTTAAGTTGCCACCTTAGATAAACCATTAATTAACAATCTCACATCTGTCATGGATATTCACTCACCCAATCCACGTCTCTCGGCATAGCATGGCATAATAAGCAAACGAGAAGTAACTCCCAAGGTTTCATAAGTAAAACAGTAATAGGTACTACCTCAATCTACTTCCCTTCCCACAATTTAATTAGATCCTAAACATGCAAGTGTTTGAGGAATAGAGCTAATGCATAAACTGGGTAGTAGAAAAGGTATGATCAAGTGTTACTTGCCTTGTCGACGATCCATGAAACCTAGAGACTCAAGTAACAAGCGGCGCACTCCGGTGATCTAACGCAGACAAACAACAAGCATACAATAAGTACTCATCTAATGCACAGGGAAAATCTCGAATAAAAGATCTAACCAGAAAGTTCAACTTAAGAACCCTGGTTGCAAAAAGAATCGAATCAAATAAAGCAACGAAAGTCGAATGTCAAAAGAAAACGACCCGGTTTTAGCAATTTGAAACTAGGTCAAATTTTACAGTAGCAAAACTTTGTTTAAGTGGATTAGTCGGAACGGCGGTTTCGAAACGAAACTCCAGGCGCTTGAATCACCTGATTCCGATAAACGAGCGAGAAAATAAACTGATTCGAAGATTGGATTGGAAATCGAAATCGGAAAATAACGGATTAAATCCGATTAAAAGAAAGACGACGAATAGTTAAACGAACGGACGTTCGTTAACAGAAACTAACCGACGAACGCGTTCATTAGAACGAACGGATCGGTGAACGTTCACTAATTAACAAAACCGACTAAAAAAATAAACCAATCTAGGGTTTTTTAAAAAAAACCGAACAACGAAAGAAAACCGGACGGTTTTAGAAACAAAACCGGACGGGGTGTCGCGGTGGCTACCTCCGCGAGGTCGCCCTGGCGGGCTCGGCTCGGCGGAGCGGAGGCGGGGTCGGGGCGGCGGCGGGGTCGGGGCGGCACAAGGGTGGCGGCGGGCGTTGCGGGTTGGGGGGCGTCGGCAAGTGGGTTGGGGAGGAGAAGGGGGGTGAGGGGTATATAAAGAGGGGGGGTAGCTTGGGGAGGGGGAAAGCAAGGAGGAGGAGGTCCTCCTCGGACTCGCTGGGCGGCAAGGGGCTTGTGCAAGGCTGGCATGAGGGGGAGAGTGGGCCGGGCGGCTTGGGTGGTGGGCCCTTGGCCCAGGCGGGGCGCGGCATTTTTTTTTAAACAAAACGAAACAAATTAAAATAAATCCAAACGAACTCCAAATTAAACAAAATTAATTTTCCCCGACTCTTAAAAATGAGTCGAACAAAATGAACTTTAATACGGGGCCAAAATGCATATTTTTAAAATACTCAGTTTTTTCCCTAAAGCAAATAAACTTCGAAAAACCAAAATTTGATTTATTTATTAAATCTTAATTTTTCCTAAATGTTGGGAAATTCATATTATTCCCTCTCTTATTTTTTTTTGGAAAAATATATGAAGATAAATAAATAAATCCAAATGATCCTATTTTCAAAACTTGAGAAAACCCAAATATGAAAATAATAAAATCTCCAACTCTCTCCGAGGGTCCTTGAGTTTTGTGAAATTTTCTAGGATCGGAAAATGCAAGAAAATATGGTATGCATGATGACTTAATGTATAACATTCCAAATTGGAAATTTGGGATGTTACAAACCTACCCCCCTTAAGATGAATCTCGCCCTCGAGATTCGGGTTGGCTAGAAAATAGGTGAGCGTGGTCCTGAGAAAATCTTCCTCTCTTTCCTGTGTGGCTTCATCTTGAGTGGTGGCTCCTTGAACCTTGCAAAACTTGATAACCTTGCTGCGAGTAACTCACTGGCATAATCGAGAATCTTGACTGGTTTTTCCTCATATGTTAAGTCATCCTTTAACTGAATTGCTTCCAGTGGCTTTGTGTCTCTTAGCGTATCTCTCGCTATCTCGGAGTGACATTTCTTGAGCTGAGAAACATGGAATACATCATGAACTCCCGACAGTCCCTCCGCAATTCCAGCTTATAAGCAACTTCTCCCATGCGTTGCAAAATCTTATACGGTCCAACGAAACGTGGTGCTAATTTTCCTTTAACTCCAAAATGCTTAACTCCTCAAGCGGGATACTCTAAGGTATACTCTGCTCCAACTTCATACTCAATCGCTTTGCGCTTTGAATCCGCATAGCTCTTACGTGCGGATTGGGCTACCTTGAGCCTATCTCAATCAATTTAACCTTCCGCCAGACTCCTTAATCAAATCTGGTCCAAACAACTGCCGATCTCCGGTTTCATCCCATGACAACGGTGTCACGCATCTCCTTCCATACAGAGCCTCGAAGGTGCCATCTTCAAGCTGGTTTGGTAACTGTTGTTATAAGAAAATTCTGCATGACGGCAAATTATCATCCCAACTAGATCCATAATCTAGTGCACAAGCTCTCAAAGATATCCTCCAAAATCTGATTGACTCTCTCGGTTTGTCCATCGGTTACGTGGGTGGAAAGTCTGATCAATTCCATCTGGTTCCCAATGTTTCGTGTAACTGGTTCCAAAACTTTGAGGTAAATTGGGTTCTCTATCCGGCACGATACTCCTCGGAACTCCGTGTAAACACACAATTCTAGTCATGTATATCTTTGCCAACTTAGCATCGCTATAGGTAGTCTTGATCGAATGAAATGAGCTACCTTCGTCAAGCGGTCGACTATAACCCAAATCGAGTCATATCCTGAACGAGTCTTTGGCAAACCTGTGATGAAATCCATGCCTAGTTTATCCCACTTCCATTCGGTATCGGCAATGGTTGTAATAATCCTGCTGGTTTCGATGTTACGCCTTTACTCCACGACATACATCGCAAACTGCTACATACTCCACAATATCCTTCTTCATTCCGTCCACCGGAAAGTATTCTTCAAATCCAAATACATCTTGGTATTTCCGGTGAATCGAATAGGGTGAATCATGGGCTTCTTGCAAAATCAACTTCCTGATCTCCGGGGTATTTGGCACATAAACACGGCCCTCAAACCATAGGGTATCGTGCTCATCCTCACGAAATCCTTTAGCTTTTCCTTTGCTCATTTTCTCCTTTATAGAGGCAACTTCCTTATCTGCCTTTTGGGCTTCTCTGATCTTGTCCATCAGTGTAGACTGAATCTCCAATGCTGCTACATAGCCTCTCGGAACTATTTCCAAACATAGCTCTCGAAGGTCTTCGGTTAACTCCTTGGGTATTCCTCCCATCATTAGTGTATTGACGTGGCTCTTACGGCTCAATGCGTCTGCTACAACGTTAGCCTTCCCGGGGTGATAATGCAATCTCATATCATAATCCTTGATAAGCTCTAACCATATCCTCTGTCTGAGATTTAATTCCTTCTGTGTGAAGATGTACTTCAAACTCTTGTGATCCGTGTACACTTCACAATGATTTCCAATGAGAAAATGTCTCCATGTTTTCAGTGCATGCACAACGGCTGCCAATTCCAAATCATGTGTGGCATAATTTAACTCGTGAGGCTTAAGTTGTCGTGAAGCATACGAAACAACTCTTCCTTCCTGCATAAGCACTGCTCCAAGTCCTCGACGTGAAGCGTCGCAATACACCTCATAATCCTTGGTCCGATCCGCAATATTAATCTTGGTGAGGTAACCAATCTTTTCTTCAACTCCCGAAAACTTGCCTCGCAGTCCTCAGTCCATATGAATTTGGTATCCTTCTTCAACAATTCTGTCATAGGCTTTGCAATCCTTGAGAAATTCTCAATGAATCTTCGGTAGTATCCTGCTCCCGAATCTTCAACTGATGGTACCCTGATCGTAAGTCGATCTTGGAAAACACTTTAGCTCCTTGCAAACGATCAAACAGATCATTTATCATTGGTAGTGGGTACTTGTTCTTGATTGTTACTTCATTCAATCCACGATAATCAACAACCATCCTTAACGATCCATCCTTCTTCTCCACTAACAAGACGGGTGATCCCCAAGGTGAAGAACTTGGGCGATAAAACCTTTATCCAATAGTTCCTTAATCGCTTCTTGATTTCCGCCAAATCCTGTGCGGGCATCCTGTATGGTCGCTTTGATATTGGACCTGTTCTGGTAAAAGTTCAATCAAAACTCAATGTCTCTATCCGTGGCATTCACCGCAACTCTTCCGAAATACATCAGGAAATCTTTTACCACTGGTACTTCTTCCCGCACAACTCCCGATAAGCAATTTACTTGCGCTCTCCTCGGCTCGTGTCGTGATAATGCATTTGATCCTTCTTCCTTCCGGTGTGGTGAGCAAAATTGACTTAGTGGTGCAATCTATGTTCCTCCATACTTGATAACCAATCCATTCCTAATATCACATCCAATCCTTGGGATTCCGTAACTATTAGGTCCGAGGGAAAAACATAGTGTCCAATCCTTAATGGCGATCGATCACACCATTTACTAGCCATGTATTCTGCTCGGGTGAGGTTACTAGCATGGGTGACCTAAGGGCTTGGGTCGGTAATTTGTACTTATCCACAAATCCCTTGATATGTATGAATGCGATGCACCGAAGATCGAAAAGAACAACCGCAGATAAATGACTTAACCAAAACTTACCGATTCTTGCATCGGGCTGATCTTCAACCTCCTCCACATCAATGTGGTTCACCGTCCCCTTTGAAAGGGTTTGGCTTCTTTCCGAGCTTCCATTGCCATTTCCATTCTGGCCTTCTCGACAGTCATTTGCATAATGTACAGTCTTACGGCACTTAAAGCAAGTGATGTGACTCAGGTCTACCTTGGATGGTGTTGACGGGTTGGTGCGGTTCTGTCCATTGCTTCCTCCATTCTCGTTCCCATTCTTGGTGCCATTATGGTTGTGCGAATTACCTCCTCCATGGGTATGCTGAAACTGAATCCCTTGTTTAGGGGTATAACGAGGCTTCATTGGGCTCCGAGTTATACTTTCCCCGTCCATACTTCCTCTTGCGGTTCTCAATTTGCTGCTGCTTTCCTTCAATCATGAGGGCTCGGTCTACCAACTCCGGTAGTTATTGAAACTTGCTACCATCAAGCGCATGCTGAACTCATCATTCAGTCCTTCCGAAACTTCTCCTGCTTAGTCAGATCGGTAGCAACGTCATCCGGGGCATAACGTGCTAACTTACTAAAATCGTCCACATCGCCAACAGTCCTTCCTCCTTGGCGTAAGTTACTGAAACTCACGCTTCTTCATGGCCATAGCTCCTGCGACACATGGGCAAGTCGGAAAGCTTGTGAAACCGATCCCATGTGGCGGTGTTCTGTGGTAAGTGGCTGTAAAATTTTCCCACCATGCTGCTGCGGGTCCTTCAAGCTGGTGTGCAGCAAACTTCACTTTTCTCCATCATGCATCCTGCAGTGGTCAACTCCCTTCCTATCTTGCGGAGCCAATCATCTGCTACAATCGGCTCGGCGCTACTGGAATACACCGGCGGATTCAGTCTAAGGAAACGAGTCAAGTGATCCGCAGGTGGTGGTGGTGGTGGGTTGTTGTTGTTGTTGCCTTGGTTCTGCACCAATGTTTGAGTCAAAGTGTTCTGCTGCTGAATCAACTGGGTGATCTCTGGCGGGAAAACAAACCCGGGGTCGCGTCTCGGAGGCATCTGATGGGTTTAGAAAAGACGAGTAATTAAGAATAGAACGAGGTCTAAGGAGAAACACTACCCAAATGCACATGAGCAAATGCACACAAAATCACTTCATTCAATTCAAACAAAGGGCTTACAACGATCTAACTATCGCAAAAGTGCGTGTACTATAATGTTTACATGGAGGTAATACTACTAATATGTGGGGGACTTCTACTAATTTGAACCGGTGGAAGACTCCATGATGTCTGCTCCAGCTTCGTCTTCAAAGTCGGGTTCACTTGGATCCGAATCGGTGTCGTCGATGATGATGTAGTTGCTTGGACAGCCGACATGCTTGTCTTCATTCTTGAGCGCCAACTTCGTCTTGAGTTCTTCGATCTCGTACTTAAGATCGTTATTGTGTCTTGCTAGAGCTACGATCTCGTCCATGTAGTCCTTACGTGTAGTCTTTAGTTCTTCTTCAAGTTCGATGATCCTTCCCTTTGCATTCTTCAACTCTAACATATCATTGCACATCTGGTTCTCTGGCGCCGAATGTGCTGGTTTAACTCTGGATGAAAGCTGCAATGGATCTATCCTTCTTGGTGCTGACTATCTCCCATTGTTCATCTCAAGCGTCCACAAATCTGATAGATGGTGTCTTTGAGGTCTTCTTGATAAACTTCTCCAATGCGTCCCATGGTGATATGAGCTGCGATGCTCTTTCCCAGACTCCAAGTTGGTGCACTGAAAACACTATCTATAGGCTTGGTGATTGGGGCGAATGTCCTTCCTAGAACGTGAGCTTGAATCTTCCAGCGCTCCTCTTCAGCAGAGTGGCGTTGAAAGTCCGGTGAAACTTGGTAGTCCAATGTTCGGTACTTGGTGACTTCCTTCAAGTGAAATCCAAAAGGTGTGCCTTCATCCGGTTGGGCGACTTGATCTTGGCGCCCTTCATCCTAAAGAGTAGAAAAGATGAGGAGTTAGAAAATGGGAAGAGAGTAGTGATCTATGGCTTTAACTTAGTGGTCGTGTCTCACGACAACGTGTGCTCGATACCATCTCAGAGCGACCCGACCGAATGGATCAAGTCTCGTGCTCAGTGTCATCCACGGATCGATAATGCCGACACCACACAAGATTTCAAGGATTTATAGCGAGTAGCAATCACACACTCATTACAGCGTTGTCCAAAAGAGGACTTATTACAATAAATATGGCTTAAGGCCATCTAATAACGATAACAGCGGAAGGCTTGGAAGATAAGTGAGTCCATCAACTCCAACGGCATCATTGAGTATAGAGCCACAACCTAACACCTTACTCGTCGTCTGAAAAGTCTGCAACATGAAAGTTGCAGCCCGAAAACGGGCCAGCACATGGAATATGCTGGCAATGTAACACATAGAGAATAATGAAGGAATAAGCCTATACTACATGCATATATGGCTGGTGGAAAAGCTCTATGGTCACAGTTTTGCATAAAGCTAATTTTTCCCTACTTCAAAGGAATAATTGTGTTTAACTATCATGGTGGTTATTAAACATTGAGAATGGTTGACAGCATCCTCAATCCCAATTAAAAGTACTCATTAAAACCCAATAACATTAATTAGAAGTAACATGATGAGATTCACATGATATTCAAGTACTAGACACTCAAGACGTCCATAACCGGGGACACGGCTAATCATGATCAGTTTATACACTCTGCAGAGGTTTGCGCACTTTTCCCCACAAGACTCGATCGCCTCCGTTTGGTTCTCGCACTGCATGGTGTTTGAGAGACGGATGACCGAGACACAGTCTTTCAGAAGCACTAGCACCTTACATGTGGGTAGACCGTACCAACCTACATCCCCTACATCAGCTAGCCTACCCGTAAGAGTTCGCACAACTTACTCAGCTATGCCAGAGCCCATATTGGCTTGTGGCTGCACACGGAAGTTTCTAGTTTGAATAATCTTATGATCCCTTAGAACACGGGTGGCGGTCCGAATAAATACAGCAAGTCTGATAGAAACCAGTGCCTCAATCCACCCAGATGTGTGTTTAAGTTGCCACCTTAGATAAACCATTAATTAACAATCTCACATCTGTCATGGATATTCACTCACCCAATCCACGCTCTCGGCATAGCATGGCATAATAAGCAAACGAGAAGTAACTCCCAAGGTTTCATAAGTAAAACAGTAATAGCTACTACCTCAATCTACTTCCCTTCCCACAATTTAATTAGATCCTAAACATGCAAGTGTTTGAGGAATAGAGCTAATGCATAAAACTGGGTAGTAGAAAAGGTATGATCAAGTGTTACTTGCCTTGTCGACGATCCATGAAACCTAGAGACTCAAGTAACAAGCGGCGACCGGGTGATCTAACGCAGACAAACAACAAGCATACAATAAGTACTCATCTAATGCACAGGGAAAATCTCGAATAAAAGATCTAACCAGAAAGTTCAACTTAAGAACCCTGGTTGCAAAAAGAATCGAATCAAATAAAGCAACGAAAGTCGAATATCAAAAGAAAACGACCCGTTTTTAGCAATTTGAAACTAGGTCAAATTTTACAGTAGCAAAACTTTGTTTAAGTGGATTAGTCGGAACGGCGGTTTCGAAACGAAACTCCAGGCGCTTGAATCACCTGATTCCGATAAACGAGCGAGACAATAAACTGATTCGAAGATTGGATTGGAAATCGAAATCGGAAAATAACCGATTAAATCCGATTAAAAGAAAGACGACGAACAGTTAAACGAATGGACGTTTGTTAACAGAAACTAACCGACGAACGCGTTCATTAGAACGAACGGATCGGTGAACGTTCACTAATTAACAAACCCGACTAAAAAAAATAAACCAATCTACGGTTTTTTTTTTAAAAAACCGAACAACGGAAGAAAACCGGACGGTTTTAGAAACAAAACCGGACCGGGGTGTCGCGGTGGCTACCTCCGCGAGGTCGCCATGGCTCCGGCTCAAGGGCGGCGGGGGGGGTCGGCGGCGGCAAGGGGTCGGCGGCACAAGGGCGGGCGGCGGCTGCGGGTTAAAGGGCGGCGGGCGCTGGTTGGGGAGGAGAAGTGGGGTGAGGGGTATATAAAGAGGGGGAGTAGCTTGGGGAGGGGCAAGCAAGGAGGAGGAGGAGTCCTCCTCGGACTCGCCCGTGGCGGCGGCGGTGGCTGTGTGGCATGGCATGGGGAGGGGCGGCTGGGCCCTTGCCCAAAGGCGCTGCATTTTTTAAAAACAAAACGAAAGCAATTAAAATAAATCCAAACGAACTCCAAATTAAACAAAATTAATTTTCCCCGACTCTTAAAAATGAGTCAAACAAAATGAACTTTAATACGGGGCCAAAATGCATATTTTTAAAATACTCATTTTTTTCCCTAAAGCAAATAAACTTCGAAAAACCAAAATTTGATTTATTTATTAAATCTTCATTTTTCCTAAATGTTGGGAAAGTCATATTATTCCCTCTCTTATTTTTTTTTGGAAAAATGTATGAAGATAAATAAATAAATCCAAATGATCCTATTTTCAAAATTTGAGAAAACCCAAATATGAAAATAATAAAATCTCCAACTCTCTCCGAGGGTCCTTGAGTTGCGTGAAATTTTCTAGGATCGGAAAATGCAAGAAAATATGGTATGCATGATGACTTAATGTATAACATTCCAAATTGGAAATTTGGGATGTTACATTTGGACTCTCCTAGCTCCCTCTATCTATAAATAGCCCCCCTCCCCCGAAATTCGCGGTCTATCCCCCCCTAACCCTAGTCCCCTTCATCCTCAGCGCGCCGGACATTGTCCGTCGGCGCCGGACACTTCCCCGCGCCCCACTCCCGTCCTGCCACCTGTCCCATGGCGAGGCCCACTGTCGCCCCCGCCAAGGCCCGCCTGGGCCCGAGGAGGGCCCGAGCCCAGTCGCCACCTCCCGTGCCTCCCGCTCCTCCTCGGTCGCGCCGCCGCCTCCTGTCTTGCCCGGCCGCCGCCACACAGCGACATGACCGCCGCCGCCCGCCTCCCGCCTCCGTCGGCCAGCCGCCGCCCGTCGCCGCAATGCCATGCTGCACGGCGCCGCCCGGCCGCCAAGCCGTCGGCCCGGCCCCTCGCCGGGCCGCGCCGCCGTCCGCCTCGCCGTGCCCGCCTCGCCGTGCCCCGCCTCGCCGGGCCCCCCGCTGCCCCCGGATCCCCCTCCCCGGCCGCCTTCCTCCCCAACCCCGGCGGGATCTCCCGCGAACCTCGGGTTCCGCGCCGATCCGATCCAACCCCATGGTTGACTTTCTCCCCCCTCCGTTTTCTGCGAAGTCCTTGATATTTTGTTGTTTTCATGCATTTTCATCATGCCATAACTCTCTGCATATTGCTCCGTTTTGTGCGTGCAATATGTCAAATTGTTCGCCACGATGAGTAGATCATTTCATCTCATTGCATCATTTTCATTTGATCTCATCTTGATGCCCGAAATGCTGTTAGAAGAGTGCTATGTGATGTTAGTCCCAGATTCTTATCAGAACATGCACTTTTGTCATTTTTTCCATGATTGATGTGTGCATCCTATGATCTTGAGTCCTACATGTGTTTTGTAATATGCCATGCCATCTTTACAGGGGTGTATGCCATGTATTTTTGTGATCTCTGTGGTGACTAGCACAAGCATGCAAACTAGGCTTCATGATGTTGCTGATTTCAGCCCTGCTCACTGATATTTTTATGCCATGTTAACTTGATGCTCTGAGAGAGTTCCATGCATATTTTGAGATACTTCAGTAAGGATGTTTTGAACATTTGGTTATGCTCTATCCATCCATGCCCTTGTTTGCAATTATGGAGTGCCATAGCTTGAGTCAATTGAGCTCTACTTTTGCTATAAAATGTT
Organism: Aegilops longissima; assembly: GCA_021605205.1. Taxonomy (NCBI): domain Eukaryota; kingdom Viridiplantae; phylum Streptophyta; class Magnoliopsida; order Poales; family Poaceae; genus Aegilops; species Aegilops longissima. The sequence continues at coordinate 377,397,176 of CM038677.1, forward strand.
TCCTGGCAGGTTGTTTACATGTTATTCAATTTTGCCAAGGTTGTTGTAGTTGATCCGTGTATGCTATGATGTTGTTCTTGCCATGTATAGCTTCTATGCCATGTCTTCTTACTGTGAGTTTCCTTGCCATGCCATGTATTGCTCTGTGGTAAGTGGTTCGAGCTCACCAACATGCCTACTTATCGTTGTTCCTGCCATGTATGAATCTGTAATATAACTTGCCATGTTTACATGGGTGGCATCATATTTTCTGATCCTTTTTGGCTCATGGTCAGTAAAGGGACTTTTGTTCTATGCAACTATTAGATTCATTCCATGCCTTTGTTTGCCATGATAAGTTCCTGTAGCATGTTGTTTGATAGCTCTAAACATTGCAACTTTGATGTTATTTCGCTAAAGTGCAAACTGTTATTATTTGCAATCTTGCCATGTGTGTTTGAGCATTTTCTAGTTGTTTCTGGAGATAGTTCAGTGTTCATGTTTTGTAATGCTTTACCTGTACATCATGTCCATGCCTTTTGTTCTTATATTGAGGTTCTGTAGAATGTTGTTTTGATGCTTGCAATATGCCTAGTTGCTGTTTTGGACAGATTGTTGCTATGACTTGTATAGTGTGTATGTGTTGAACCGTTGCTCCGTTTTGAGTGTGCTCTATATGAAACTTGCTTGATTTTGCATGTAGTTTCATATTATCATGTTGCATCCATGTTTTGAGGTGTTTGCTTGATGTTTGTATGCATTTTGCTTCAATGCCATGTTTAACTTGTTTTGCTCATATCTTCTAGGCCGTAGCTCCGAATCTAATGAACTTTATATGTAACTTGACTAGAATTTCGTGTAGATCATCTTGGTGCATCTTAACTTGCTGTTTAACAACTTGAACTTAAGGTTTATTCAGATCTGGACCAATTTCGAAATTTGCATATGAGGACTTACCGGAATTGTTCTATGTTATTCCCGGCCTCATTTAAACTTGCCTTGATGTGTTGCTCTTGTTTGCATCATCTCTTGCCATGAGTAGCTTCATGTAGTCTTCTCATGCATCATTCTTGTTTGTTCATCATGCCTTGTTCATGTGTGGTGTGTTTACTTTGTTGTGTGCTTCTTCTCGATAGTTCCTGTTGCGTTGCGATCGTGAGGATTCGTTCGTCTACGCTTGGTTCGGCTTCATCCGTTCGTCTTCTTCATGGACTCGTTCTTCTTCCTTGCGGGATTTCAGGCAAGATGACCGCTACCCTGGATCTCACTACTATCATTGCTATGCTAGTTGCTTCGTTCTATCGCTATGCTGCGCTACCTATTACCTGTTTATCAAGCCATCCCAAATTGCCATGAACCTCTAACCTTTGCCACCCTTCCTTGCAAACCGTTGTTTGGCTATGTTACCACTTTGCTCAGCCCCTATTATAGCGTTGTTAGTTGCAGGTGAAGATGAAGTTTGTTCCTTGTTGGAACATGGAGATGTTGTTCCTTGTTGGAACATGTTTACTTGTTGGGATATCACAATATATCTTATATTATTAATGCATCTATATACTTGGTAAAGGGTGGAAGGCTCGGCCTTACGCCTGGTGTTTTGTTCCACTCTTGCCGCCCTAGTTTCCGTCATATCGGTATTATGTTCCCGGATTTTGCGTCCCTAACGCAGTCGGGTGATTTATGGGACCCCTTGACAGTTCGCTTTGAATAAGACTCCTCAAAGAAGGCCCAACATTGGTTTTACCATTTGCCTCACCTATGCCCTTTTTCCCTTGGGTTTCGGAGCCCGAGGGTCATCTTTATTTTAGCCCCGGGCCGGTGCTCCTTCGAGTGTTGGTCCGAACCGAGCAACTTCTTGGGGCCACCACGGGAAACTCCAGGCTTGGTTTTACTCGTAGCTTGACTTATCCGGTGTGCCCGAGAACGAGGTACGTGCGACTCCTATCGGGATTTGTCGGCACATCCGGCGGCTTTGCTGGTCTTGTTTTATTCTGTCGAAATGTCTTGTAGCCGGATTCCGAGATCGATAGGGTCTTCCGGGAGAAGGAATATCCTTCGTTGATCGCGAGAGCTTATCATGGGCTAAGTTGGGACACCCCTGCAGGGTATAAACTTTCGAGAGCCGTGCCCGCTGTTATGTGGCAGATGGGAATTTGTTAATATCCGGTTGTAGTAAACTTGAAGCAAACTCTTCTAAAATACACCAACCGTGTGCGTAACCGTGAGTGTCTCTTTTCGGGGTTGATCGAGAGGAGAACACGGTTTCTGGGTTATGTCTGACGTAAGTAGGAGTTCAGGATCACTTCTTGATCATTACTAGTTGACGACCGTTCCTTTGTTTCTCTTCTCGCTCTCATTTGCGTATGTTAGCCACCATATATGCTTAGTCGCTGCTGCATCCTCACCACTTTACCCCTTCCTTTCCCATTAAGCTTTGCTAGTCTTGATACCCATGGTAATGGGATTCTTTGAGTCCTCGTGGCTCACAGATTACTACACCACCGATTGCAGTGCAGGTTGTGCGATGATCATGACGCGAGAGTGATGCTTGCTTGTCTTGAGTTCTTCGTCTGCTTCTTCGATCAGGGGATAGGTTCCAGGTCGGCAGCCTGGGCTAGCAGGGTGGATGTCGTTTGAGCTTCTGTTTATGTTTCATCCGTAGTCGGATGTTGGTCTTGTATGATGTTGATGTATTCTTGTGGCATTTGTGCCTTATGTATGTATCCCCACTATTATGTAATGTTGATGTAATGATATCCACCTTGCAAAAGCGTTCCAATATGCGGGTCTATCCTTGGTGGGACCGTCGAGTTCCTTTTGGATAGGGTCGCATATTAGCGTGACACCTGCTCCCGAATCTTCAACTGATGGTATCCTGATCGCAAATCGATTTTGGAAAATACTTTAGCTCCTTGCAACTGGTCAAACAAGTCGTTGATCATCGGCAACGGGTATTTGTTCTTGATTGTCACTTCGTTCAATCCTCGATAATCAACAACCATTCTTAATGATCCATCCTTCTTATCCACCAGAAGTACTGGCGATCCCCAAGGCGAGGAACTTGGGCGAATAAAACCTTTGTCCAGCAACTCCTTAATCTGTTTCTTAATTTCCTCCAAATCTTGGGTTGGCATCCTATATGGTCTCTTAGATATCGGCCCAGTGCCTGGCAGTAGTTCAATCAGAAACTCAATGTCTCTGTCTGGCGGCATGCCTGGCAACTCTTCCGAAAACACATCCGGGTAATCCCTTACCACTGGTACTTCCTCCTGCAGAACTCCTGATAAGGAATTTACATGTGCCCTCCTCGGCTCATGCCGTGATACATACTTGATTCTCCTTCGTTCTGGTGTCGTAAGCAAAATTGTCTTACTAGCGCAATCGATGTTTCCTCCATACATCGACAACCAATCCATACCAAGAATTACATCCAAACCTTGGGACTCCAATATAATTAAATCCGTTGGGAAAACAGGCCTTCCTATACTTAAAGACACTTGAAAACATCCTTGACTGGCCATATACTCCGCTCCTGGTGAGCTTACTAGCATGGGCGTCTTAAGAGTCCTAGTGGGCAGGCTAAACTTATCCACAAATCCCCTTGATATGTATGAATGCGATGCACCAAGATCAAAAGAACAGCTGCAGAAATGACTTAACCAAAAACTTACCTATTACTGCATCTGGCTGAGCTTCAACCTCCTCCACGCTAATGTGGTTCACCTATCCTCTGTTAAAAGGGTTCGGCTTCTTTCCTGAGCTTCCATTGCCGTTACCATTTTGGGCCTCTGGACATTCATTTGCATAATGCCCAGTCTTACGACACTTAAAACAAGTGAGATGGCTCAGGTCCACCTTGGATGGTGTTGACGGGTTGGTGCAGTTTTGTCCATTACTTCCTCCATTCTTGTTTCCATTCTTTGTGCCATTATGATTGTGCGAGCTACCCCCTCCGTGAGTATGCTGAAATTGACCTCCTGTCTTTGGGGTAAAGCGTAATTTCTGCTGAGCTCCAGAATTGTACTTCCCCTGTACATACTTCCTCTTACGATTGTCAATCTGCTGCTGCTTCCCTTCAATCATAAGAGCACGGTCTACCAATTCCTGGTAGTTATTGAAGGTGGCTACCATCAACTGCATGCTCAGCTCATCGTTCAGTCCTTCTAGAAACTTCTCCTGCTTAGCTGCGTCCGTAGCAACGTCATCTGGGGCATAACGTGCTAGTTTACTAAAGTCATGCACTTACTGGCCAACTGTCCGTCCTCCTTGGCGCAAGTTGCGAAACTCACGCTTCTTCATGGCCATAGCTCCAGCTGAAACATGGGTAGTACGGAAAGCTTGCTGAAACTGATTCCATGTGACAGTGTCTACAGGGTAAGTGGCTGTAAAATTCTCCCACCATGCTGCTACAGGTCCTTCAAGCTGATGTGCGGCAAATTTCACCTTTTCCCCATCTGTACATCCTGCAGTGGTTAACTCCCTCCCTACTTTATGGAGCCAATCATACGCAATAATCGGCTCGGTGCTCTTGGAAAACACCGGCGGATTCAGCCTTAAGAAACGAGTCAAATGATCAACAGGTGGTGGTGGTGGTGGGTTGTTGTTGTTATTGTTGTTGTTGCCTTGGTTCTGTACCAATGTTTGAATCAAGGCATTCTGCTGCTGAATCAACTGAATGATCTCCGGCGGGAAAACAAATCTGGGGTTGCGTCTCGGAGGCATCTGAGGGTTTATGGAAAAGACGAGAGTTAAGAATAGAATGAGATCTAGGGAGAAAACACTACCCATATGCACATGAGACAAAAACACACAATATCACTCCAATCAAATCAACAAGGGCATACAACGGTCTATCTATCGTTACAAAGTGCTGGAACTAAAACTAATTTTTAATGGGGAAATTCTACTACTGTTATGGTGGTCAACTAGGAAAACTGCTCCGATGAAGACTCCAGGATATCTGCTCCAGCTTCATCTTCGAAATCATCATCACTAGGATCAGAATCGGTGTCGTCGATGATGATGTAGTTCTCTGGACAGGTGCAATCTTCATCTTCTCCTCCGGGTGCTGAATTTCCCATGAGTTCTTCAATCTTCTCCTTAAGATCGCCGTTTTGTCTCACTAGAGCTACAATATCCTCCATGTAGTCCTTGCGAGTGGCCTTCAGTTCTCCTTCTAGTTCGATAATCTTGGCTTTTGCTTTCTTCAACTCCATCATGTCTGCGCACATCTGGTTCTCCTGGTGTCGAATGTGCTGATTTAACTCTTGGATGAAAGCTGCAAGGGATCTGTCCTTCTTAGTGCTAACTATCTCCCATTGTTCATCTCGGCGTCCGCAAATCTGGTAGATAGTATCCTTGAGGTCATCTTGGTAAACTTCTCCAATGCGTCCCATGGTTATGTGAGCTGCCATGCTCTTTCCCAGACTCCAAGTTGGTGCATTAAAAACACACTCTATGGGCTCCGTGATTGGTGCAAACGTCCTTCCGGGAACTTGAGCTTGAATCTTCCAGCGCTCCCCTTTGGGTAAAGCGGAATTGTAGGTCCCGGTGAAGCTTGGTATTCCGATGTTCAGGTACTTAGTGACTTCCTTCAGGTGTCGTCCACAGGGTGTATCTTCATCCGGCTGGGTGAACTTGATCCTCACTTCCGTCATCCTAAAAGAATAGAAAAGATGAGGAGTTAGAAATGAGAAGAGAGTAGTGATCTAGGGCTTTAGCTTAATGGTCGTGTCCTACAGTCAGTGTGTGCTCTGATACCATCTTTGTAGCGACCAGACCTCAAAGCGATCGATCTCGTGCTCGGTGTCATCCCCGGATCAAGAATCTTGACACCACACAAGACTTGAAGGATTTATAACAGAGTAGCAAACACATACTTATTACATCGAGGGTCTCAAAAGAGAACTTAATAAAATAAATATGGCATAAGGCCATCTAAATACGATAACAGCGGAAGGCTTGGAAAAATAAGGGAGTCCATCAACTCCAACGGCATCATCGAGTATAGAACCACGACCTAAGCACCTTACTTTGTCGTTCGAAAAGTCTGCAACATGAAAGCGTTGCAGCCAAAACGGGTCAAGACATGGAATATGCTGGCAATGTAACACATAGAGAACAATAATGGAATAACTATACTACATGCATATTTGGCTGGTGGAAAGCTCTATGGGTTACAGTTTTGCGTAAAGCCAATTTTTCCCTACTGCAAAAGAATAAGTTTATTTAACTATCATGGTGGTTGTTAAACATTTAGAATGGTTGACAGCATTCTCAATCCCAATTAAAAGAACTCATTATCATCCCAACAAAATTAATTAGAAGTAACATGATGAGATTCACATGATATCCAAGTACTAGATACTCAAGATGTCCATAACCGGGGACACGACTAATCATGATTAGTTTATACACTCTGCAGAGGTTTGCGCACTTTTCCCCACAAGATTCAATCGCCTCTGTTGGATTTCTCGCACTACATGATGTTTGAGAAACGGATGACCGAGACATAGTCTTTCGGAAGCGCTAGCACCTTACGTGTGGGTAGACCGGTACACCTACTTTCCCCTACATCTGCTAGTCTACCCATAAGAGTTCGCACGACTTAATCAACTATGTCAGAGCCCATAATGGCTTGTGGCTGCACACGGAAGTTTCTAGCATGAATAATCTCATGATCCCTTTGAGCCTGGGTGGCGGTCCGAAGAAAAACAGGCAAGTCCTGGAAACCAGGTGCCTCAATCCACCCAGATGTGTGTTTAAGTTGCCACCTTAAGTAAACCATTAATTTAACAATCTCACATCTGTCATGGAATACACTCACCCAATCCACATCTACTAGCATAGCATGGCATAATAAGCAAACGTAGAAGTAACTCCCAAGGGTTGATAATAAAACAGGTAATAGGTACTACCTCAACTACTTCCCATCCCACAATTTAATTAGATCCTAAATCAATGCAATGTTTGAAGATTGATCTAATGCATAAAAACTGGGTATCAGAAAAGATATGATCAAAGTGTTACTTGCCTTGCTGATGATCCGCGAAACCTAGAGACTCGAAATAACAGGCGGCGCACTCCAGGTATTCTATCGCAGTCAAACAAACAAGCATACAATAAGTACTCATCTAATGCACAGGTAAAACTCAAATAAAATATCTAACCAGAAAGTTCAACTTAAGAACTCCGGTTTGCAAAAAGAATCAAAACAAACGAAGCAACGGAAGTCAAATGGCGAAAGAAAACAGCTTCGTTTAACTAATCTGGATCTAAGTAAAATTTTACAAAATAAAAAACTTGTTTAAGTTGGTTATTCGGAAAGAGGGTTTCGAGATGAAACTCCAGGCGCTTGAATCGCCTGATTCCGACAAACGAGCGAAAAGTTATACTAAAACGAAAATCAGATCAGAAATCGCGATCAGAAAAATCGCGGATTAAATCCGAGAAAAAGAAAAATGACGAACAGGTTAACGAACGAACGTTCGTTAACTAGATCTAATCTGACGAACATGTTCGTTAAAACGAATGAACGAGCGAACGCTCGCTATTTAACCTAACCGAAAAAAAACCAATCTAATAAAAAAACCGAAACTAGAAAAATAAACCGTAGAAAATCGATCGGTTTTTTTGAAAAAAACCGGCGGTGCTGTTTACGAGGCGCCGCAAACCTCGGAAGGTGGTCGGCGGCGCGCGGCGGCGCTGGGTCGGCGGGCGGGCGGCGGCGGCGGCGGCGTGGGTCGGGCGGTGGCGGGGCCCGTTAGGGTTAGGGTTTGGGGCGGGGTGGGCCGGCGGCGGGGTTGTTGGGCTGGGGGCGGCTCGGGTGACGCTTTATATAAGCTGTCCCCGGGCGGAGTCTCGCTCGGGTACGGCCCGAAGGTCATTTCGCGTTTTTTTTGGGAAAGAAATACTAAACGGTCTCCAAAAATCCCGAAATAAATTTTCCCCCGCTTCTAAAATCAAGCCGGACAAGATAAACATTTATTTGGGGCCTAAATGCAATTTTGAAAAACGCGCATTTTTCCTAAATCCAAATAAAAAAGCAAAAAAACTCCAAAATAAAATCTTATTTGATTTTTTATTAAATCTTCATTATTTCTTTATTTTGGGAAAGTCATTTTATTCCCTCTCTCAAATTTTGATAGTAGAAATAATTGAAGATAAAATAAATAAAATCAAACGATCCTATTTTCAAAATTTGAGAAAACTCAAATATGAAAATAACAAAATCCCCAACTCTCTCTGTGGGTCCTTGAGTTGCGTAGAATTTCTAGGATCTAGCCAACAATGCAACAAAAATATGATATGCAATGATGATCTATGTATAACATTCCAAATTAAAAATTTGGGATGTTACAGGCTGGAATCATATTGGGTGGCCCAGATGACGCTACTGGGCCTAATTCGGATAGGGCGTAACGGGCCTTGGGTTAGCGGGCTGTAAATGGGCTATATGCGAATATGCCGTTAACAGGCTTTACATGGGCCGGCCCGCCACCTTTTGACCAAGTCAAATGGGCCAGCCTTTTCACATCAATGGGCCTCTATTGGGTCGTTCCACGTGTCGACGTATCATATGCACCTTCTGTCCAATGAGTGGATGACATCTGTCCCAACGGTGAGCTGACACGTGTTTCCTCCAGCCAATGATGATTTTACACGTGGAAAATCCCCATTGGTCGGGGCTGTTAACGGGTTATCGGATCCAAAACCCGACCCGATAGCTTAACGGTGTTCCGTTTATGGTGGATGCCACGTGTTGGTCACCCTTGACGAAAGCACTTTTGTGACGCGTGATTTATCGTCATGGAAGTGGACACTTCCGTGATGATAATTTTCGTAATGTCATGGAACACTTCTACGACAGCACATGTATGACTATCTTGATTCTGTCATAAATTTGTCATGGATGTACATGCATGACAAAAAACGCGACCTACTCTGACAAACACGTATCATCACGGAAGTGTATTTTTTTGTAGTGATGGCTCGGACGATGCTTGATGAATACAAGAGTCCAAGGAAGTTCTGGCCTGAAGCCATTGATACAGCGTGTCACGTCATCAACCGTGTTTATCTTCACAAGCTTCTAAAGAAGACATCCTATGAGCTCCTAACTGGTAAGAAGCCAAACGTCAGTTACTTCAGAGTATTTGGTGCTAGGTGTTGGATCAAGGATCCACATCACACTTCAAAATTTGCATTGAAAGCACGTGAAGGTTTTATGCTTGGTTACGGAAAGGACTCGCACTCCTATAGAGTCTTCAACCTCTTTCACTATAAATTGGTTGAAACTGTAGATGCGCGGTTCGATGAGACTAACGGCTCGCAAAGAGATCACCTACCAAATGTACTAGATGAAGTCCCTCCTAGTGAATCGATTAAGCTAATGGGAACTGGAGAAATCATGCCTTCAGAAGCTCATGCTGAAGAAGAACTCATTATTTCTGCGCCTAGTCAACCTGAAGACAATGCTCAGCCTGAAGCCAATACTCAAAATGAAAACAATGATCAGCAAGAGCAAAATCTTCGTCCAGTTCATCCTCGTGTTGCAAATGAAGTACAGATTGAGAAGATAATTGATAGCATAAATGCACCTGGTCCACTCACTCATTCAAGAGCAACACAGCTGGCAAATTTCTGTGGACACTTTGCATTTGTCTCAATATCTGAACCCAAGAAAGTTGCTGAAGCCTTCATGGAACCTGAATGGATTCAAGCTATGCAAGAAGAGCTTCAACAGTTCGAGTTGAACAATGTGTGGGAATTGGTAGCGTCCTGACCCTCGCAAGCACAATATCATAGGCACCAAATGGATCTATCGCAACAAACAAGATGAGCATGGTCAAGTTGTCAGAAACAAGGCTCGTCTCGTTGCTCAAGGATACACTTAAGTTGAAGGGATTGACTTTGATGAAACATTTGCTCCCGTGGCTAGGCTTGAAGCCATTCGCATACTGCTAGCCTATGCCAACCATCACAACATCCTTCTATATCAAATGGATTTGAAGAGTGCCTTTATCAACGGCAAGATTGAAGAAGAAGTGTATGTTGCACAACCACCTGGTTTTGAAGATCCAAACATCCTGATATGGTATACAAGCTCAAGAAGGCACTATATGGACCCAAACAAGCCCCTCGTGCTTGGTATGACACACTCAAAGACTTCCTGAAGAGCAAAGGCTTCAAACCCGGTTCTCTAGATCCTACACTCTTCATGAAGACATATGATGGAGAACTGTTTGTTGTCAAATCTATGTGGATGATATTAACTTCGGCTACACTGAAAAGAGATACAGTGATGAGTTTGGACACATGATGCAAGACCAATATCAGATGTCCACGATGGGTGAGCTGAAGTTCTTCCTTGGTCTTCAAATTCGTCAGAAAAGCAACGGTATCTTCATATCTCAAGAAAAATACCTCAAAGATTGCCTGAAGAAGTTTGGAATGCAAGATTGCAAAGGATACACGACGCCAATGCCAACCAAAAGTCATCTGAGTCCCGACGCCAATGGTAAAGAGTTCGATCAAAACGTATACCGCTCCATGATTAGTTCTTTACTTTATTTATGTGCATCTAAGCTAGATATAATGCTTAGTGTTTGCGTGTGTACACGATTCCAAGCGGCACCAAAGGAATCGCATCGTGTAGCTATGAAGCTAATTCTTCGATATTTGGCTTACACCCCAACGCTAGGATTATGGTATCCAAAGGGCTCAGAGTTTAATCTAGTTGGATTCCAAGATGCTGATTATGCTGGTGACAAGGTTGATCGCAAGTCTACATCAGGCACATGTCACTTTCTGGGACGATCACTTGTTTGTTGGTCTTCAAAGAAGCAGAACTGTGTATCTCTCTCTACTGCTGAACCTGAATACATTGCTACTGGATCTTGTTGTGCTCAGCTTCTATGAATGAAGCAAACTCTCAAGGACTATGGCATCCATCTGAAGCAAGTGCCTCTCTACTACAACAATGAAAGCGCCATCAAGATTGCCAACAACCCAGTTCAGCACTTGAAGACAAAGCACATTGAAATTCGTCATCACTTTCTCAGAGATCATGTCATGAAGGAAGATATTGATATCATTCACGTCAACACTGAAGAGCAATTGACAGATATCTTCACAAAGCCCTAGGATGAGAAAAGGTTTTGCAAGTTGCGGTGTGAGCTAAATATCTTAGAATCCTCAAATGTCCTGTAATTGGACACACATCCTAACACTTATGCATGTTGATGACTTAGATGTGCAACACACGAAGTAACGTATATCTTCAAACACTAAAGACATACACTCTAAGTGTGAATACATCAACATGGAATTTGACTTTGGAGCGCCACGATAATTTTGCGCCGTGTCTGGGTCTAATACTTCCTATACGGTGTGTAACGCCACCACCACCAAACCTTTGTTTGAAGTGTTTCATTTGGCGTCACATTTGGAAAGGCTTCGCATTTGGTTCGTCTTCAACATTGATTTAACTTCATGTTTATTTACACAATGTTGATTTGGTCTTATTCAGATATATACATATATTTGTGTTCTGTCCTCTACAACATTCACTTATAGCTATGTCTTCATGCTTGAATCTTTTGATGTAAGTGAATGTGATTGGACCCTAACCCCTTATGTGCTTCTACCTCAAATTCTATCTATCCAAATCATATGCATTCTATTGAAACTATCAAATTTCTTCTCTGCGTCCTTGTTAGCATAAGATACAAAGACAAAAGTTGAATCTGTTTTAAATGCTAAATACCTGAAACCCGGAGAAGCCGGAACGACCACCCGACAGTCCAGGCATGCGTGGGAACATGGAACAACTTCCAATGTGTTGCATGCTTGCCACGTGTCCCTCAGATGTGAACTGCCAGGGGCACCTGCGTAATTGCGCTGTGCACTCCCTTTCCTTACAAATACACAACTCAGCGCGGTCACAATCTCTTCTTCCACCTCGCCACCTCGCACAAATCCTAGCGCCTCCGCTAGCTCGCGTCGACGCCGGAGAAGAAGCGCTTAGCTGCTGCGACCTCTTCGACGCCGTCCTCACGCCGGCCGCGGACTTCGTCCTCTCCGCAGCCGCCGTAGGTGTCTTCCGTCGCCAAGTTAGGGCACGGGAGATTGAACTGCTCGGCGTCCCTCTCATCTTCGTCTAGCAGTTCTTCGTGTGGTAATTATATCTTACTTTTACAGCCTTTTTGATCCATCAGATCCATCTACTTTCACCAGATCTATCTTATTCTGAATCTCATATCATGCCTAGTATATTCACTTATGCTTCACAACTAGTTAGATTCCTCACTTGTACTTATTCTTGGATTCGTACAAATCTGGAACCAACTCTCACCATATAAGTGAATGTCTTCGCGAGGTCAATGTCTTCAAACTGATTTATCTTCAAAATCTTCTGAGAATGCATATGACCTCTTCCCTTCCCTTGCACCTCTAATGCTGTCACAGGTACATGTCCGTGGGAGAATCCATTGTTTCTCATAGTCTGCATTCATTTACAGAATTCTTACAGCGTCACATCAATTCTCCTAAAGCCCGTTCCTATCTGACCAGCATACGGAAGCCTTTGACAGTTCTGAAGCCATTCAGCTTGAACTTCATGTCCACTGAAAAGTCAGCTAGAAAGGGCAGCAGACAGCGCCGTGGGAATACATCCAAAGATTTGCCACCTGATCTGTATGAAATGTACAAGACAGATCCTGAAGAAACCTATGGCGAACGCAAGACTCAAATCCAATGGATTCGAAGATATTGGGCAGAGGAATGGTTCAAGTACAGATTCGTCACTTATGAGTATGCGGAGAAGAATGCCATCAAGCGACCATGAGGAGATATTCTCTACAAAAATATTCAACCCAAGTCCAAGCCTGAAGCCATTGCTCAAGGCTTCTATCTTTGCATGGTCCGAGGACCACAGCCCAAGAATGCCGACCCATCCTCTCTGCTATGGTGCCGCGATGACAATCTGTTCAAGCGCAACTATAAGTTTGCCAAAGACTCTGCTGCAAAGAACAAGAAAGCATTTGGACTTGACTTCAACCCTGGTCCATCTGCCCCAAGGGCTGATGGCACCCGTGATGCTGAACCAAATGTCATCGGCCCCTTCTACAACCTTGAAGGCCTCCTCACACACATTGCTGTTCAAGGGGCAGCCGTGGAGCACTCTGTTGATGACGCATATTCTAATTAAGTACCAGCTCCACCGAAGCCGCAAACGCAGAAGAAATCAAAGGCTTCAAAGCCCTCTGCTGCACCAAGAGCGTCGCGTGTGAAGCCACTGGCCACTGCACCTCCCAGTGTGTAGTCTGAAGATCTTTCTCGTGTCTCCAAGAAAACGGAGAATCCCAAGAAGAAGAAGCCCATCAAGAGTTCCGGGCAAGAACTGACCCCAGCTACCGTTCTGAGGAACGAAAATGAAGCCATTGATCTATCAAGCGACGAAGATCTTGGTGATGATGCTATTGAGCTGCTGATAAAGAGCAAACAAGAGGCGGAGATCTTCAACAATCTGCCCCTCTTTGATGTGGATATTTTGAATAACTTCATTGATGAATGGTTTGACAACCCAAGCCTCAACATCATTGATCTTCAACTTCAATTTGGCATCAGTGTCTCTTTTCATGGAGCCATTGCTAATGAGCTAGCTCCGGCTCAGAAGATCGTCGAACTGAAGAACAAGATTGACCATGAGAAAGCTCAATTCAAGAGGAACATGGCCAAGCTTAGTGTGGTTGATGTTCAAAGCTTCAAGCAGATGTTGCATGACCTCAAGGAGCAGTTTCATAAGAAACATGAAGAAGCAAAAGGATCAATAGAGCAGATGAAACTCTCGGCAAGTAAATGTGTTCAAGTTCATAATGAGGCTGAAAGCGCAAGGCACTTGTGCGTCCAGGCATCGACCCCAAGATGGCTGCCAAACAGAAAAGAAGCCTGTTGTGGCCCAACCTGAAGCATCAGGGCGGGAAGCACCTCGCATTGTCTTCCCTGCCAGCATGACATGCTCGAAGCCTAAGTTCCCTACAGCAGCTTCAGAACTGAAGAAGACAAGGGCAGCTGAGGCTGAAGCCAGAAAGCGCAAGCACAAAAATGCCACTGATGATGCTCCACCGACCAAGAAGACAAAGACAAAATCTTCGCGAAAAATTGTGCTGCTGCCACAGAGCCACTTGTTGTCGAGCCCATCTCAGTTGCTCGTCCTGCATCCGCAAACCAAGAGCGTCAGCTAGTACTACATGAGCCTGCTTCCACATAGGCTCCTGAAGCTGAAGACATTCCAGCTGTCGACCCCATCACAGCTGAAGGCAATGGTCATCACGACAATTTAGATGATGATGAAGTCCTTCCTCAAGTCGAGCACTAACCGGTATCATCGCCTGTTCTCACGAACAATGAACTCATCAGCATTGGCCGTCCCCTGACGCCAATTGCTCAGGATGCATCGTGGGCTGATCACCCCCAACAAGACACACCAAGCCAAAACACACCCAGTACCCCCCCTCCTCAAGTCACCACTCCGGTGCTTGATGATGACAATTACATGGTGCAGGCCACCCCATCTCCAAAAGTGTCGCCCGCATTCCGCAGGCTTCGCAAAGGCCCTAGGCCACAGGTCGCCATGCCGAGCGTTCCAGAAGGAGAAGTGCAACACAACTCAGTAGCACGTCAAGTGTTTCCGGACGCCACTCCAACTGCGAACGTCTCTGAGTCAGCAAAAGTTACTGAAGACATTCCGGCTGCATCAGCCGATGACAACCAAGAACCGCTTCATGAAGAAGAGAGAGTTGTCACACCCCCCATCACTCAAGAAAATGTTCTTGAAGAGAACGAGTCTGTGCCCGACCCTCCTACTACTCAAGTGGAGGTTGAAACCACTAAGGCGGCCACAAACAATATTGATGAAGCCAATGACGTAGTCATGGCTGAAGCCAATGTGGCGCCTGAAGCGAATGTTGCACCTGAAGCCAATGTGCAGCTTGAAGCACATGTCAATGGCAATGCTCCTGTACCGCCTCCAAGGCCTCACATCATTGAGCAAGCATTTGATCGCGGCCAACTTGTCACTGTCCGATGGCCTATTCTGGTTCCTCCGCCTGCTCCCAGACCACAATTTGACTTCCACGTGGAGCATAGGCCTCAGGTCCAGAAGCCAAAGCCCCGACTGCCAAGATTTCTTGGCGCTGCAACTTCCCAAGGATCATTCAATGTCAATAGCTTCAGGGCTCACAATACCTTCTTTGACAGTGCAAAGAACCCTTACTCAAGGCCAAGAATATCATCTGATCGCTTCTGGAGCTATCAGCAGCACAGCTATTACTCATGCATCCTATACAATCAAGGGCGAATCTTTCCTCACATACGTCTAGATTGTGAAGCCATTGCTGGTCTGCCCTGCTTGGAAGAAGCTCTAGACTGCTTCAGAGATGCTAGACTTCTGCAGTTTGTCACTGACAAAGAGCATTGGAATGAGGAGCTTTTGCTACAATTCTATGCCACTGTTCACATTCATGGCTACAACAGGGATCCGAAGACTTGGGTCCTTGAGTGGATGACAGGTGATGTACACCATGAAGCCAAAGCCCAAGATATAAATGAGCTTGCTTCCCTGCCCACTCCAGGCGAACTCTATGAACCTGGTTGTCAGCTTCACCGCAATGCATTGGAGAGCATATTTCAGAAGCCTGAGCCAAATATGAGTCAAATGCTCAGCATGATGAAGCCACTGCCACGAGATGCTGAATATCCAAAGGAATTCTTTGTCGAAGACTTAGAGTATCTACCCCAGACCATTTATCATAATATAAGGCAAACTCTATGGCCTGTCAAAGGATATTCTCCTGCAGCCAACCTTGAAGGCACGATGAAGACATTGGTTTTCTATATCCTCAATGGCATCAGCTTCAATGCTCAAGATTTCTTCTTCAGGCAACTTGCTGCATCTGGAATTGATCTCTTTGGCCTAAAGTTTCATGCTCCATGGGTGATGCGCTTAATCAAGCTTCACTCTTCTGTCAACTATCAGCCCTCTGTGCGCAACCGTCTTATCTTCTTGCCAGAGGTTGATATGTCTGTCGAATCCATCTACCCTGAACCTGCCAAGGAGCCTATATATCTTCACAATGTCGATCGCCAAAGCTTCACGCAACCCATTGAAGGAGTTCTTGCTGCAACTCGTGTTTATCCTCTGGCTGGTAACACATGTGCACCTCATCTTGCAACTACTGAAGCCACTGAAAGCACTATTGCTCAAAGGCCTCAGAAGCGATCTCGCGTACTCAATGACCGAGAGCTTCTCGTGGCCTTACATTAGAAACAGGATAAGCACCATGACTGGCTGAAGCATTAGATGCAAAGCATCTTGGTGGATGTTAATCGCATTCAAAATCTTGCCACCAAGAATGCCTTCGTATCTCATGAAGCCTGTCGGAGGTCATGGAAGAGTCTGACTTTGCTAAGCTCCGAAGATGATCTTCACGAAGATGGCTTCACTGAGCGCTACAAGTTAGATTCCACGCCTCCCCGCAATGTCGTCTTGCGCCGTACTCCTTCCTTAGAAGACTCAGAGTACTCATCCTCGGCTGCAATGGTTAATGCTTGAGTAGTCGATGACGAAGATGATGCCACTTCTCCAACCACTACTTCACCGCGTTTTGACACTGCACCAGGCCCCTCTGCACCACCGGACTCCAACGTCGACCCTGCACCTTCATTTTCTCCCAATGGGAACGAGTAGATGCTCTATGTCTTCAAACCTTTTTGGTCCTTACTGACAAAAGGGGGGAAAAGCATATGAGTTGATAGTCTTCAAGCTGGTCCATATGGGTGGTTGCCTTATATTTTGCCAAGTGGTTACAACTCTCGTTTTGATACTTTTGGTTCTTTGGGTTGTAACACTTAAACTTGATGGTCGTCTGCTACTTTGTCTGCTATTCTGTGATGCGATGATAAATTCCGCATGAAGCCATTCCGCAGACGTCCATTTTTCATTATGCATGTCATTATCTTCGTTATACCTTTATATGCATGATGAATTGTCTTCTTACGTTGAAAAGGATCTCCACAAAGTAAAACCTGCCATGTGCATTTGCATACAAACGCAAACTATTTATATGCACATCTTCAGGGGGAACCTTTTGCTACTTATGAAGACAATACCGTAATCCTTACAATTTCACATACTTTTGTCCCCGTTCAAAACTTCAACCAATTTGTCATCAATCACCAAAAAGGAGGAGATTGTAAGTGCATCTAGTGAGGGACCAATGTGTTTGTGAGAATTGCAGGATAACACAGGTAGTAGTCCCTCATTGATTCGGTTTACCTACCGGAGATGACCCCTAAAATTGTGTAATTGTGTGAAGACATTGAAGACAATGGTGGTCTGTGAAGATATTCACAATGAAGACTAGGACATGAGAAGACATCGCATGAAGACTATGGAGTGCGAAGACATAGTTGTTTCGTAGTTTCCTTTTCTTATTTGTTGAGTCATAGGAACCACCGCACTGTTAAGTGGGGTCCAAGTGAACAAAGTCAGAGTGACTGAAGTGATGCTCAACCAAATCCTATGTCTTCGAGCAAAGACAATGAGAGCAAATCTTATCCAGAGTTGGATAAGTCAGCTTTACTTGTGGCCCAAGTCAAGCTGCCGCATGTGTTTGAAATCTGACCATTGGACACGTGTCAGTACCTTGGTGACCTTGGGTCATTTTGGACAAATCAGGTCGGGTTGCCTCCTGGCTATAAATAGCCCACCCCCTACACCATAAATTGGTGGCTGCTCAGAGTTAGTGCAAGGCTTTTGTCGTTTGAGAGCAACCCACCTCCGAAGCATTTGAGAGAAAGATCCTTGCGAGGACAAAGCCCAAAACACCCAGAGCCAAAGAGTGTTAGGCATCACTGAAGTCTCTCTGTCCGCGTGACCTGAAGACTTGTTACACTTGAGGACTATGAATCCTCCAGCCGGTTAGGCGTCGCGTTCTGAGCATCCAAGAGTCATTGTGGATTGCCGGTGAATGAAGTCTGTGAAGGTTTGGAAGTCTACCTTGAAGACTTACCAGAGTGATTGGGCGAGGACTAAGTGTCCTTAGCTCAAGGGGAAGAAGGTGAAGATGCGGTCTTCTGAGTTGAATCTCAGCCTCCCTAACCAGACGTACAGTTGTCACAGCAACTGGAACTGTTTCAACAAATCCTTGTCCTCACCAAGCAACTGGTTCTATCTCCTCCCTCACTTATTTACAGTTTGTCTTCGTGAAGTCATTTGCATGCTTGTCTGATCTGTTTGACTTCACTGTGTGAGGACTATTGTTGTTTGGCTTCATACTGTCTTCCATCCTGATCTATACTACCTAGCTGCTAATAGTCTTCGTGCTTTCACTTCATTACTTACTTGACTATGGCTTGTCTAGTGTAGTCTACCTTCCGCTGCATATCAATAGGTTCATTTCTATCGTTTGTCTTCAAAGCCCCCGTGTTTTGAAGACTTTCATAAAAATCGCCTATTCACCCCCCCCCCCCTCTAGTCGATAACTAGCACTTTCACATCTAGTGTATTAAGTTAACAAGAACGGAGTAACGCCTTAAGCAAGATGACATGATGTAGAGGGATAGATCCAATCAAAATGGTAAAAACCCCATATTTTTCATCCTTAATGGCAACAATACAAATACTTGCCTCGCTACCCCTACTGTCACTGGGTGAGGACACAGCGAGATTGAATCCATCACAAAGCACCTCTCCCATTGCAAGAAAGATCAATCTAGTTGGCCAAACCAAATCAACAGATCGGAATGAATTACAAAGCTATCTTAGTCATGCATAAAAGAGTTCACAGAAGACTCAAATAATATTCATAGATAATCTGATCATAAACCCACAATTCATCGGATCTCAACAAACACACCGCAAAAGAAGATTACATCGAATAGATCTCCAAGAACATCGAGGAGAACATTGTATTGAATATAAAAGAGAGAGAAGAAGCCATCTAGATACTAGCTATGGACCCATAGGTATGCGGTAAACTACTCACACATCATAGGAAGGGCCGCAAGGTTGATGTAGAGGCCCTCCGTGATTGAATCCGGTAGAGTACCGTAACAAGTCTCCCGATGGGATCTCACGAGGACAGAAACATACAGCGGATAAAAAGTATTTTTGGTGTGCCCTCTGGTATTCGGGGAATATTTGGGTATTTATGGAGCTTAGATTAGGGTTGGAGGAGCATCAGGGGGCCCACAAGCCTGGGGGGCGCGCCTCTCAAGCTTGTCGCCGACTGGTGCCCCCTCCGACCCCCTCCCAAAGGTTCCTAGGTGTCTTCTAGTCCAAGAAAAATCCTCAAAAAGTTTCGTTCCATTTGGACTCCATCTGGTATTGATTTTCTGTAAAAGACAAAAACAAGGAAAAAACAACAACTGGCACTGGGCACTAGGTTAATAAGTTAGTCCCAATAAAATGATATAAAATAGCATATTGATGCATATAAAACATCCAAGATGGATAATATAATAACATGGAACAATAAGAAATTATAGACACATTGGAGACGTATCAAGCATCCCCAAGCTTAATTCCTGCTCGTCCTCGAGTAGGTAAATTATAAAAACATAATTTTTGGTGCGGAATGCTACCTAACATGTTTATCAAGTAATATTTGTTATTGTGGTATGAATTTTTAGATCCATATGATTCAAAACCAAAGTTTAATTATGACATAAAAACAATAATACTTCAAGCATAATAATAAAGCAATCATGGCTTTTCAAAATATCATGGCTAAAGAAAGTTATCCCTACAAAATCATATAGTTATGTCATGCTCTATCTTCATCACACAAGTATTTATCATGCACAACCCTGATGACAAGCCAAGCAATTGTTTCATACATTTGACGTTCTAAAGCTTTTTCAACTTTCACACAATACATGAGCGTGAGCCATGGATATAACACTATGGGTGGAATAGAAGGTGGCAGTAGACAAAAAGGAGAAAGAAATTCTGACACCAACTAGGTAAATTAATAGGCTATGGAGATGCCCATCAATTCATATCAGTGCAAGTGAGTAGGAATTGCCATGCAACAGATGCACTAGAGCTATAAATGTACGAAAGCTCAAAAGAAAACTAAGTGGGTGTGCATCCGACTTGCTTGCTCACGAAGACCTAGGGGAATTTTGAGGAAGCCCATCATTGGAATATACAAGCCAAGTTCTATAATGAAAAATTCCCACTAGTAACATGTGAAAGTGAGAACATAGGAGACTCTCTATCATGAAGAACATGGTGCTATTTTGAAGCACAAGTGTGGACAAAGGATAGTAACATTGTCCCTTCTCTCTTTTTCTCTCATATTTTTTTCTTATTTTTTCTTTTTTTCTTTTTTTCTTTTTTTCTTTTTGGCTCTTTGGCCTCTTTTTTTATTTTGGGCTCTTTGGGCTCTTTTCATTTTAAGTCCGGAGTCTGTCCCCAACTTGTGAGGGTATAATAGTCTCCATCATCCTTTCCTCACATGGGACAATGCTCTAATAATGATGATCATCACACTTTTATATATTTACAACTCAAGAATTACAACTCGATACTAGAACAAGGATATGACTCTATATGAATGCCTCCAGTGGTGTACCGGGATGTGCAATCATCTAGCGTGATATGTATAAAAAATACGAACGGTGGCCAAGCCACAAATACTATGTCAACTATATGATCATGCAAAGCAATATGGCAATTATGGTGTGTGTCATAATAAACGGAACAATGGAAATTTCATGGCAATATATCTCGGAATGGCTATGGAAATGCCATAATAGGTAGGTATGGTGGCTATTTTGAGGAAAGTTATGGGTGGTTTAATGTACCGGCGAAAGTTGCGTGGTACTAGAGTGGCTAGCAAAGATGGAAGGGTGAGAGTGCGTATAATCAATGGACTCAACATTAGTCATAAAGAACTCACATACTTATTGCAAATTTATTATCCCTCGAAACAAAGTACAAATACGCATCCTCCTAGAGGGATAGATTGGTAGGAAAAGACCATCGCTCGTCCCCAACCGGCACTCATAAGTAAGACAGTCAATAATAAATCATGCTCCAATTTCATCACATAACAAGAGACCATACGTGCATGCTTCGGGAAATAAAAACCTTAACATAAGTATTTATATTAACCCACAATTACCAACTAGCATGACTCTAATATCACCATCTTTATATCTCAAAACAATTGCAAGGAATCAAACTTCTCATATATTCAATGATGTACATGAAAGTTTTTGTTATACCCCTCTTGAATATCCATCATATTAGGACCAAATTCATAACATAAGAAAATTGTCATACTATTTTTTAGACTTTCTAAATAATATAAGTGAAGCATGATATTTCATCAATTTCTTCAAAATAAAACCACTGCCGTGCTCTAAAAAGATGTAAGTGAAGCACTAGAGAAACTACCTAGCTCAAAAGATATAAGTGAAGCACATAGAGTATTCTAATAAATTCACGATCAATGTGTGTCCCTCTCAAAAGGTATGTACAGAAAGTATGATTGTGGTAAACTTAAAAGAAAAGACTTATATTATACAAGACGCTCCAAGAAAAACACATATCATGTGGTGAATAAAAATATAGCCTCAAGTAATTTTGTCGATGGATTGAAGACAAAAGAGGGCTTGCCATCCGGGGCGCCCCCAAGCTTAGATGCTTGGTTTTACTTGAATATTTCCTTGGTGTTCCTTGGGCATACCGAATCTTATGCTCTTGCCACTCCTTATTTCGTAGTCCGTCAAAATTTTACTCAAAACATGAAAACTTCACAACACAAAACTGAACAAAAAACTCGTGAGATCTGTTAATGAACAAAGCAAATAACCATTTTTAGGTACTGTTGTAAACTCATTCCAATTTTAAATTGGTGGTATATCTATTGTATTCTAACTTATCCATGGTTCATACCCCCTGATACTACCCATAGATCCTTCAAAATAAGCAAACAACACAATGAAAACAGAATCTGTAAATAGAACACTTTATAGTAATCTGGACTTTAGCCAAACTTCTTAGCTCTAAAAATTCTGAAAAAATAGGGCAACGTAGGAAATTTGTATATCAATATTGTGTAAAAAATTCAAGAATTTTTCATGTTCCAGCTGATCAGTTCAATTCTTTTACTCGGCGCAAAAGGTTCCGTCTTTTAGCAAAATGAAATCAGTTATCATCCGAATCATCCAAAAGGTCTTACTTGGCACAAACACTAATTAAAACACTAAAACACAAATATTATTGAAGTAATATTGCATATTTGTTTAAGAACATAAGCAAAAACAAAAAAACACAAAATAAAATTGGTTGCCTCCCAACAAGCGTTGTTGTTTAACACCCCTAGCTAGGCATATTGCATAGATATAGGTATTGTAATAAAAGTGAGGGAGATCATCCATGCTCATCTCATACTCCCTCCTTTCAGTGGCAAGCTTTCTTTGTGGTAAGCAAAAATAATGAAAGGAGCTAAATTTAATAGGGTATGGATCTATAAGATCAAGTTTGGGAGGAATAAATTCCTCTTTTAGCCCTTTATATTTGATAATTATCTCTTAATTATAAACGTTCCTTTAATTAAACTCCCCAAGTTTCTCCTTGAGCACAAACCCTAATCCATTATTTTGTATAGCAAAATTATCATTGAGTTCAGAAATCTTATCAATCAATACATTGGGAGGAACATTTTTCCTTAGGTTTTCATTATAAGCAGCATAATCTAGAGATTGTAGTCTCCTAATCTGTTGATTAAAAATGATCTCCTCTATAGGAGGGCAACCCACTACAACAGGAACCCCCCTACAGCAACGCATTTATGCGTTGTTGTATGTCCGTATAAGTGTTGCACTGGTCTACACCAACAAATTAATATGCGTTGCCGTTGGTGGCGTTGCAAGGGTCTACAACAACGTATATGCATCTGTTGGTAAACAACGTCTATAAACGTTTCTATCTAGCAATGTATAGGGTTAGAGTCTAACAACACTACATATGTGTTGCTCGACACCGTGCACAAAGGCTTTTCAAATGGATATCCAACCCAATTCAGCCCAATATGGGTTGGGCTATTCTAATGGGCATATATATAATATTGCCATCCAACCCAATATGGGTTGATCAGTCAACATTTCTATTAGGCCGTTACGATCTCTGCTATTTTCTGTTGGAAAAAATCTCAACAATTATTAGCTGGCTAAATTCCATAGAGGCTACTTTTTCTATTAACCAAGTCAATTACCCAACACAGGGTATTTTCACATCACATGACAAATAATTACTCTATAAATATCAATGCCAATCCACATCACGTTTCATAGTTCACGTTCCCCATAAGACAAAATAACACAAGCTATATATCAACCTGATACAACATGCAGCATCAATAGACACTAAGAAATATATTAACAAATGAGTGTTCTCTTGACTCTCAAACACAATTGTATAGCTCTCCTCTTCAAAGTTACATTTGTAGGAGGACCTTTCTCATGGCATATTGAAGCCAGCTAGGGTTGCTTTGGTCTTTATTTGTCCATCCCAACTTCTTGAAAGATGAGCTGCATATCATCCCATCAAAAGAATATGGCTAGAATCTGCAACAAAGATTTTAACATATCAGTAACCATGAGTTAGAAAAATATATCTACCATTGCAACAAAATTCTGAGTTTAGAATTAACCATGTTCTCCTTACTGTAGCTTATATAAATATTACCTAACAATATACTACTTTTCATAATGTTCATGATGACATTTTACATATGCTGATAAGAGAACCATATCCAAATGAAAATGATAAATAAAGCTAGTGGATCGAGATATCACTTTATCAGCTAATCAAAACAAAAGAAGACATAATCTTCTTCACACAAACCACCAAGATCATTACCATCATGGATCTGCTTGTCAAATCAGGCACCAATGTTTGAACACCCATTTGTTCATAAGAAAGCATCACTCTGCCTCGATAACCATAGCTTCCCCCCCCCCCCCCCAAAAGACCAACCAAAAGATTTATCAACATGTATATGTTCAGAATATGGTCATCATGACAAAAAAGGCAGTCTATGTTTTTTCCGAACTCTAATACACACATATATAGTCAAGTAAACAAATTCATTATTATTGCAAATGAGGTGATCATTGTTGATTGAGTTCTACAATGAATTCTGCCATCATCGTAGTTTTCGCTGTATTGACTCTTCCCTTGCCCTTGCACACTTAATATTGTGTGATTTATTATGTGATCTTGTCACAAGGTTTTTTTTGCTGTCTCTGGAGATAACAACTCATGCTCCACAATCTGCAATTGTATCAATGGCGCCTTTCTCGTGTATAATGCAGTGTTGCTACTGTAGTAAGTAATCAGTTCGTAACCCGCAACAAAAAAATCAGTTCGTAACCTGTTAGCTCTGAATGGTGATCCAAAGCTACTACTTGAAAATATGCTAAACTAGACATATATACATATAGAAATCAACCAGATTAGTTGGGGATTCCCTCGTGGGTTGGGTAGCATAGTTGGGAGAATAATATATATTTCGACACTTGCATTTGTCATTGCGAAATTAATCAGATATGCATGCACCTTGTCCCTAGATAGGATTTGACACACAGAAATCAATTAGACAGACTAGCTATAGAGACTACAACATATACTTGTGGAGGAGAATTAACAGGATAAAATGGAATAAATAAATGAGGTTGCTCACCATGTTTGAGTCAATAGGAAGTTGCTAATGTAACTTTGGCAAACCCTAGAAATCAATAGAAATGGTTTTACCAAGATTTAGTCATGCAAATCTTTTCTCCTTGATGCACCACTAGGTATAGTGTCATCATTTGAGGTTTTAAGCATGTCCAGAAAAATTGGGGTCAAAAGGAGAAAGTTGGCAATGTAGAGATGTTCAAGGTTGATTCTGGACACAGTGGGTTTTGGGGCATTTTTGTGAACCAAAATGATTTTTTTGAGATAAAACTTTGCAAGACCATCAGATTATGCATATGTGAGTTGCTAGAATTTTTCCTGGATTTATTTGAAAATATTTCTTATAGAAATATTTCAAATACTTGAAATGAACAGAAATAGTTTTGGAAGGTTTTGTCCAATATTTTGAACATGGCCGTGTGTTGAAACTCATATATATATGGAAAATATATGTCCACTGAGTATCCCTAAATTTTCTCAAATAGTTTTGAAACTTTAAACTAATTTTTACCTATTAAAGACCATTTCTGGCCTATAAAATAGCAAAATAACTTTTCAAATAATATTTTTGTGGTTTTAGGGAGTCCTTTATCTAATAGGATTCAAATATAACTTTTGAAATATTTTTCACATCCCAGATTAAGTACTTGTAGTTCAAGCCTTAAATCAGGGGTTTTTGGAAAACCTAATTTAGAAAATACATTTTGGCCAATTTATTTTACAAGAAAAATACTATTCTGACCTATACACATGGCATGATCATTGGGAAAAGTTTTGGATCAAGGAGATGAAGTATAGGAGTTGGAGGGTTTACTTTATTTTTAGAGCACTTTCAAACAATAAAAAAAATCCAATCAAGCAAAGTCCAAAACACTCAAAAAAATTCCTCAAACCACATTTTATCTTAAATTATTAGCTTAAGTGTTGTGGTATGAAAATCAGGGTGTGACACGTGCGAACCCTCAATTAACCTGATCACTAACTACCTTATATGTGTTGCAGGGAAACAATGGGAAGCACTGAGGTTTACAATCGAGGTTTGCACATGCATGGTCCTTTGTCTAATACCACCTTATTGTGCAATTGCAGGAACCATTCTAATATTTAGGTTTTTAACAACTTGGCTTGCACATGTAGGTCCTGCAATCAGAGGTTTTGACCCACTGTTCAACCCTTTTTGCATATGGGGAAATGGGTTGTCCATGAAAATCAGTCAAGTCAAGAAACTCAGAAAGATTGTTAGGATAAAGAAATTAGCGACAAAGAACAACCAGATCTTTGTCTGCACAACGAAGAAGACATCAGTTCGCTACAGGATGGTACTAACTATTATACCTTGACTTTTTTATTCCTTTACCCCATTTCCAATATAGAGAAGATATTTATGCACATCCTTGTTTTCAGACCTTTCCAATGCAGTTCACTGATGATTACCTCTCAAACCACCTATATGGTCAGGAGGCGAGGAAGGTATTCATACAACACCCACGGTTCAATACTGAAGTGTTCTTCAAGTGGACGAAGGATGGACGGTCAATCATCCACATGCACTGGCCTAAAGTTGCAAAGACCTTCAACATCAATGAAGGCTCAATATTCGCCTTCCGCTTCAGCAGTTTTCCAGATGAGATACATCTGTCTATGTACCTTCTATGATGCTAATTTCGAAAAGTTATAGATGTTGCATGTGAAACTTGATGCTGGTGCAGTTGTGTAATGGGGTAGCTAAGTGATGAAGGTTTGTGATTTTGTACTTTGATGTATTTCAATTATGAAATCCTGCTTCCTTAATATGAAAATGAAATATATTGTGTGCTTAATATGAAATGTCAATTAGATTAATAAATGGATTATTAATAATAGGACAATTAGCCTACTAATTGGGTTTGTCTATTATAAACGGTTATTAAGAAAACACCATGGGCGATGACGTCAGGCAACGCACACAGTTTCTAGGAATAAACCATGTTGGATTAATGAACAATCACACACGAAATCCTCTAGAGAACTCTTTGCGTTAGGCCACCTGGCGCAAACGTTTCCACATAAAAACTTTGTGTCAAGAATAGCCTTTGCCACACAGTTTCTTCTACACACCGTGTGTGACGCATTCAATAACGCAAACGATAAAATTGTTAATACCGTGTGCAATGGAAACGCTATCACAAACGATTTAACGGGGAAAATTGTGTGTGATATACCTGTGAATAGAAACGTTTTCCTTGGAGCGCTGTGTGGGATTATATACAAACAAAAACATTTAGCAGGGACTGACTGTGTGGGTTGTACTTACGATCGGAAATGATTTTGCCTGCATAATTATATTTTTTAGCACTACTGTACGTATAACCATATTTGTTCGCTTGCCGGTCGCACATGACCTTATTTTGCCGAGCGTATGTACCAGGGGGGCATATCCCCGACGGTTCCCGGGTCATGTGGGAAGGACCCCCCCCCCCTATCGCAGTCACTCACTAGGCGACGGTTCCAGATGTCGTCGCGGAAAGGGGTTAACAACCGTTTGTATAGCACCTCGTTGTACTAGTGCCTACTCCTGCTTTGGGGTGGATTAGCCTCACGAGGGGCTGAGTATGAACTAGTACAAGGGAAGAACAATCTCACCAAGTCTGCTCTGGTGTGGGTGTGAGCTGATGAGGTGTTGATCTGATCTAGAGAGCTCCCACCTCCTATGGTGGTGGCTAAGCTATATTTATAGTGGCCTCGCTCCTCTTCCACGAAAACATAGGCGGGAAGGGATCCCATAGTGGCTAATTTGAAAGGGGACAAGTAGTACATTTTATCCTGACGAAAGGTGGTCTTCGCCTGCAAAGCTTCTGGTCGTGAGGCTACGGTGCGCTCAGAGATGGCATCCGTCCTACTGTTCTGGCGGTCTTGGTCTCGTTGCACGGGAGTGGAAACCTTTGGCTGATTCCTTGGGACTCCGCGCCTGTGCTTGCCTCCTTAGAACCAAAGGGGAAACCTGCTCCTCTGCGCCTGCTGGCGCCCACCTGGCCTTGGTCGTCATGAATCACGTCACCTCAACCTCATGAGCTGGGTACCTCAATAGAAATCTCTGCTCCTCAGGAGGCAGCCCGGGGAGGCTGCTCCCTTCGGAGGTCTTGATGGCATCCGCCTCGCGAGGCTTGGCCCCTCGCGAGGGTCTTGTCTTGAAGGTGTTGTAGATGGGCCATACTAGGCCATTGATGGAGCCATGCCATGGGCCGCAGGCAGGCAAGTCTGGGTACCCTGGTTCCTAGAACGCCGACAGCTTGGCATCCTCGTGTGACGAACAAGATGGAGTTCCTAGATGGTCATCGAAGTCGGAGCCGACCTGGCAGAACGTCCAGGAAGGAGCCATACTATTTCACTATATATATATATATATATATATATATATATATATATATATATGTTTATTTGTGATTGTTATGCTTTGTTTCTTTGCATGTTAAAATGGTAGAAAAATCCCTCGTTAATATCAAGTGAATTGCCATCCCCGATGTTGCACCTTCGCACGTCAAGTACGTCTAGTAGTGCTGAAAGGATCGATACGGTCAACTAGAGGGGGGTGAATAGGAGACTACGAATTTTAATCTTTCTTGTAAATTTTAAGGTTTAGCGGATACATAGGGTTCACTAGATATGTAACTAGGTGAACACAACCTATATGACAAAAAAGCTTAAATCAAAGTATGCTAGGAAACAATCTAATTAGCAAGCCAACAAGCATACACGGCAAAGTAAAGTGCGGGAAAGGATTAACCACAAGTGAGGCGAGGACATAGATTTTATCCCGAAGTTCACTCTTCCTTAGGGAAGAGCTACTCTCCGTTTATAGAGGTGCCAGAGCCAAAGCTTGCGGAACGCCACGAAGGCTCACTGTAGTCTCTTTTGAGTCACCCCCAACGGATGAGCCAAGAATCACTCGGGGTTGGTCTTGAAGGCGATCACCACACCTTTACAAACTTCTCCGGAGCACACCACAAGCAAGGAAGCTTCCAGAGGAACCTCTAACCGCCTAGGTGCCCAAGCTCCAAGAGTAACAAGTCAATGGGGGAAGAAATGTTGCAGAGAACGCGATTCAGTTTGGTCAAGGTGTAGACCGGGTCTAGCTCTTCCAATCCCCAAAGTTTCAACAAGTTTGGGTGGAGGAATTAAGAATATTGAGCAAAATGGAGTGTAGCGATGGTGGAGCACAACAAGAAATTAGGGTTAGGGATGGAGTAGGAAGAAGGGTGGCTTTTATAGTGTTCATGCCTGGGTGGCCATTTCTGCCTGTTGGACCCCGTGTGCACCGGCTAAGTCAGCCCCGTGCACACGGGGTACCCACAGACTTTCACACCACCTTGTGCGCACGGAGATCAAAACGACCCCGTGCGCACGGGGTACTCAGAGAGTTACGCAGTACCCCGACCCCGTGCGCATGGGGTACCCAGAGAGTTACGCAGTACCCTGTGCGCATGGGGGTCAAACCCCAAAACTTTCTGTTGCTAGCTTTCTGAGTACCTCAAGCACACACACTATGGATTTAAGTGGTCGGAATGGGTAGGTTGTTGTTTATGTTTTGGCAATGACAATCCCACACAGCACATATCCACACTGACCCCTCTTAATAATGCGGTCTTTCCTACGACTCGAAGTGAACCAAAAATAAAACCTTCGAATCGCCGGAAGACCATGCCTTTGATCTTTTTGAACTGGAGGTCGCACATCTCCATCAAAAGCAATATATGGAACCAATATCCTGAGATAGACTTCAGCAACCAATATTAGTTCCACTAACCACATTGTCATCACACCAAAATATATTTTAAGTGCCACTTGCACTTTCAATCCCCCCCTTTTTGGTGCATTGATGACAACGTGGTTAGAGCATGGCATAAATGATATGAAAATTTTAAATAGCCACGTGACAATGGTTGATCATAGTAGCTCCCCCTATATGTGTGCCCGGATAAAAAAATGCTTGAGAATGCATCAGGTACACACATAGGAGGCTCCCCCAAGATCAACATTGTCAAGACATGAGATCAACATAATAAACCTATAACGTGCCTAGATCTCATGAAATGGTGTGGTAAGCAATTATTGTGAGACACATAATAAACAACATAGTAAGCACAATATAACCATCGCATATAAGGTTCAAGATAAATGCTAGAGTCTCACGAGCAAATACAAGTAGTTCATAACCACACCAAGACAAGCAAATAAGCACTACAAGAAATATGTCAACTTGTGACCCTCACTATTGGCCGCTGAAAGGTCATAGTTTTTCATTTGCGTCCTTTTTGTGACCAAAAACAGAAGGTCAAAAGCTGGCGGTCGTAAACTGAAATTAACGACCTTCTCTGTGATATGTAAAAGGTCGTTGGTTCTTCGACCAAAATTTTGGTCACTAGCAGCCTCCCCAAGCCACGTAGGCATCCAGCGTGGCAAGCTGATGTGGCACAAGAATCAGCCCGGTCCGATTCGGCGTTTTACATGGGCTGAGCTCAACAATTTGGGCTTTTTAATGTTTATTTTTTCTGTACGTTAAGCAGGCCAAGCCCATTTCAGCCTTTTATTTATTTCTGGGCCGGGGCCTTTTAACATTGTTTGGGCCATTATATTTTGGAGCTGGTCCCACTTGTCATCTTCTCACACATTGGGCCCACTTGGCAGAAAATTCAAAACTGCTCAGATTATTTGCATAAGTGGATCCCACAAATTAGGTTTCCATTCCACACGTTTTCAAATCACATACATAATCAATATTTCAAATGGAACAGTACAAATGTAGTTCATCAAATAAAACTAACTAAGTCTATTACAATCTGTACATAGTTATTACAACCCAAATATGCCTACTATTACAATATTACAATATTTACATTCTATTACAATCAAATAGAAGAGACTCTTTGCTGAGTAGAGCTATATGTTTTCAAACTTCAAATTTTGTAGACCTGGAGCTCCTGAACACAAAGACAAACATCATTAGAGATTAGAGTGTACACATGCTAGGACTAGCATTGGTTAAAAATAACTAATAATCACATGACGAAGTCCTAGAATGAAATTTCAGTAGTGAACAGATCTATAGGAAACAGAACAGCCATGACAAAAATCTTAACCAGAATGCATTTATAAAAATGGATTGCATCTAGTTACTGTAGTAGTGCAAGCTAACAACATGAAGGTTCCATCGAGTTACTGTAGTAATTAACAAGATGATGTATAGTTGGTATTTGCAATAGCTGAGGTACATGTGCGTATATATTTCTCTAGTTCTAATTCCCTTACATGACAAGAAATGAGAACATACAACAAATTATCAGGTTTGCAAGCTAAAGCAGGACATAAAGCAAACTTCTATGAGGCACCAAAATTCTAGAATACCAAGATATAGTAGATTTACTTTATTTTTTTGCTACTGAAAAACAAACAGTTTACTGAGATAGGACAGTGGCATTAATACTAATCAAGTTACTCAATCATAAGGCATGTGAGCAGGATTGATGAATATGGCATGAAACACCAGCAATGTGAAACTGGACATAAAGGAAGAACAGAAAAAAGAGTAAAATTGTTTAAGATATATAGACAAAAACACATGTAGCAATGTTATACATAGCAAAACTTCAGTATTTGGTGGTACAATGAAAGAGCAGTTCAGTTGAAGAATTTAGCTTGCCATTCTCAATTTTACTACTTAAAGACATAATGTAACAAATATTGGATACTTCACAGCAAGCAAATAGTGCAATAAATTTACTGGTCTATGGATATGATCACAAATTCACATGAGGTGTGTGTGGAATATAGTGCAAATAACAACAGAAATTTAAAGAAGCTTGCTTGTTGATGAAGGCGGAGGCGTTGGACCAGAGGAAGAGGATGTCGAGGATGGGGATGAAGTGGTGGCAGAAGAGGGTGAGGAGATAGTACTACAGGACCTCAAACAACAACTACATGGTCGTTGGTGCCCGCGAGCACCCCGCCAGAGATCTTCTTGTTCCTCCATAGCAAGAAATTGGCAGCTGCAAAAATAACACATTAGCACAACACATCAGAGGCCCAGATCAACAAGCAATCTATGTAGAAAACAAACAAAGCATCACAGAGTCTAAGCTTAGAAGGACGCAACACTACGGCTCACCTGCTTCCTCTACTCTACGTCCTCTATAAACTTGCAAAATTGTATAATCCCTAGGCCTTCCAATCACTTCAAACTAACCTAAAAATAACAGTACATAGACTGTTCCATTACATAGTACTGCTATGTAATTGATACACAAAAGAATATATATCTCCCATGTGAGTAATCAGGATCAACCATGAAGCTTTTACTACTCATACATCAGTAAGCTTTTACTACTCCTTTTGCTAGTGTTCTAAACCAATAGAGCAATGCTATAGGAGCAGAAAAGGGAACTAGGGGTAGGAGAAGCATACTAATTGATGTCTAGGAGTAGCATACTAATTGATGCAAGATTTGCTGCAAGTGAACTATCATATACATCAATATCAACATACAGATGGTCAATACCTCGTAACACAGAGCTAAACTGCAGGGTATAACCTTTGTAAAATAAATCGCAGGGTATGACTGAATCTAGTAAAATGGAGTAAGCATTTGACAAGGGAATACTAGTCTGTCAATTAAAGGCTCACGTTCGATACTTGAACATTTTCAGACCTGTCCTTGAACTAAAGCGTATATTTAGTTGGTCTAGAAAAAAAAAGACCACACCCAGATTTTGTAGATACAATGTACATCGCGTATATTTAGCCGTACCTGTCCTTGAACTAAAGCGTATATTTAGTTGTAGCTGTCCTTGAATTAAAGCATATATTTAGTTGGACATGCCTCTAGTGCGCTAGAAAAAAGATAGGCTGTCGACAAATTCAGCCTGTAATGGTAATCAACACACACTTCTGCGGCCTATTTGGGGAGATAAAAACTCATTTGCGAGCTCTCAGTGTGAACAGCACACAAAATTGTAGCTGAATTGCACATTCACGTGTATAAAGAAGAGGAGCCACTGAATTTTGATCATGAACAGTTAAACAAAATTGTAGGTGAACAACACACAAAACATTTTATAAAGTTTCTCCAGTGACTGAAAATTGTATTCTATATGTGAAAAAAAAAACATAGGCATTGCAATCATTCTCAATAAGTACACAACAATGCATTCCTATGAAAAAATCCTCACATGGATCATGGCTGCTGCCTACCATGGTAAATGTTGGACTCTCTCTAATGGTCTCAAACACACCATATTGGTTACAATTAGCCTGTCAGATGCACATTACAAGAGTTCGAAGTTGAAAGGTTATGATTTACCGTGAAATCAGAAGGAAAGCTCGACAGATTAGCACGCAGATGGCACCATGGGTTTTCTGCCGGGCCCGTCCTGCAACCAACCCAACCCATCCATCAGAGAAATGCATCAGGGAATGGAATGGAGGGGAAGGGGAGGGAAGAAGGGGAAATCGAGAGAGGGGGCGGACCTTGGATGCTGCTTGTACATTCTTGTGCTGGAGGAAGAAAGAGCTTCACACGAAACAGAATCCATGGCGCCAGGACAGAGCAAGCTCCGCTCCATGACACCTACCTACACAGTCGACACGAGGCAAGGGTCAGAGTGGGAAAGAATAAGGAGCGAAGATGAGTTGGGATCCTTACCATACCACCGTTGTCCAAGTCCGAGTCCTGCGCCTGCGGTCGGTCGCCATGGCCGCGCTCCAGCAGCTAGGGTTTCCGGAGCCCACCACAACTGCAGAATTGCAGTGCCACCACAAAAACAATCAGTCCATCAGAGGAGGTGAAGTGATCCAACTCAACCATGTCGTCGAATTCTGAAGAAAGATGCAGTATTATTCAGACAAGAAAGCAGAGCACTGTGCCTGCGTAGCACCATGTGGGGAGGTTGTGCGCGAGCCTAGCAAGCAGGGCGGCGGCAACGAGACAGGCGAAGACGCGCCTGGAGCCGGACTGGCCCTGCGCAACACGGCGGAAGGCGAAGGCGATGCTGGCGAGGCCGGAGCAGATGAGCGCGGCGAGCTCGTCGGCCGCCGGCTGCAGGTCGGGGATGGGCGGCGCGGGGTGGCCGAGGAGGCGTGCGGCCCTAGACCACGCGTACAGCACGGCCAGGAGGAGGAGGAGCACGTCGGCGGCCAGCGCAGGGCCGTGTATCCGGAGGCGACGTGGAATAGGATCCAGGAGGCGACGACGGTCGCTAGGATTAGGGCGCTCAGGTCGGCCCGGCCTCGGTGCCACAGGACCACATCTACGGGTTTGGGGGCGGCGACAGATCAAGATCTGAGGGAGGGAGAGGGCGGCGGCGGATCGAGATCTGAAGGAGGTGCGTAGGACGGTAGGAGAGAGGGGGGGGCGAGAGGATGAGTGGTGCGGGTTGTGTTAGGGCTAGTTGGGTGAGACGGTGAGGGGGTCAAGTCTGCCGTTAGATCGGGGACGATCGGACGGTTCAGATTGCCTACGGTAGGGTGATCCAGGAGAGACGTCCTGATTGGTTGAAGACTACGGCTGTAATTTAAAATATAGTCTCTAAGTGCTAAAAACAAAGGGGTTTATGAAGCAACTACCACTAATATTTTATAAAATAATCTAATATTGTGCACAAGGGTGCATATTGGAATGACAAACAATGTTGCCAACGAAAGTTTCATTTTTTGGACGGAAATTTCATTTCCATTTTTCGAGTGTCCAAAATGAGTTTTTTGTGAAGGACCTACCAAATATTTGTTGCAAAATTGGACCAAATCATTTTTCTAAAATACTAGGTCATATTTAATTCATAATTGACCAAATGGTTGGGTGTCAAAAGCTTTTATCCACCTCTACTGAAAAAGATAAATTTTCGCCGATTTAGTAGGAAGCTGGTCAAATTTGAACTGCAGCTACCTCATAGTTTCCTCTTTATTTTTTCCAAAAATCATTTCTAGGTACTTAAGTATCTATTTAATCAGAGAAACACCAAAAAAATTACAAGATTCAACAACTAGCTAGGAACGGTCATGCCAGCCGTTTTGACCGCATTTTGAAACGGGCATAAAACATTCAAAAAAATCAAAAAATTGGGAAACCTTCGCATTGGGTCATTATATGTGGCAAAGTTCCCAGGAAAAATAACAAACTTGTAATACGGCAATTATTTTAAAAAAGTGTTCTCAGAAATGAGCTATCATCTCTAAAGATTCATGGCTTTCAAGCCAAATGATCAATCTTATGCCCACATTCATGGCATAGTTTGTTTAAATGATCTCATATTGTGCACAAGGGTGCATATTGGAATGGCAAACAATGTTGCCTAAGGAAGTTTTCGTTTTTTTTGACGAAAAAACCATTTTCCATTTTTCGAGTGCCCAAAAGGAGGTTTTTTTGTGAAGGACCTCCCAATTAATTGTTGCAAAATTGGACCAAATCATTTTTATAAAATACTAGGCCATATTTAATGCACAATTGACCAAATGGTTGGGTATAAAAAGTTTTGATCCACCTCTCGTGAAAAAGACAAATTTCCGCCGATTCAGTTGGAAGCGGGTCAAATTTGAACTGTAGCTGCCTTGTAGTTTGCTCTTTATTTTTTCCAAAAATCATTTCTAGGTACATAAGTATCTATTCAATCATAGAAACACCAAAAAAATTCCAAGATTCAACCACTAGCTAGGAATGGTCATTCCCGCCGTTTTGACCGCATTATGAAACGGGCATAAAAATTCAAAAAATCAAAAAATTGGGAAACCTTCGCATTGTGTCATTATATGTGGCCAAGTTCCCAGGAAAATAATAAAATTGTAATACGGCAATTATTTTAAAAAAGTGTTCTCAGAAACGAGCTATCACGTGTGGAGACCAATGGCTTTCAAGCCAAATGATCAATCTTATGGCCACATTCATGGCATAGTTTGTTCAAATGATCTCATATTGTGCACAAGGGTGCATATTGGAATGGCAAACAATGTTGCCTAAGGAAGTTTTAATTTTCTTTGGACGAAAAAACCATTTTCCATTTTTCGAGTGCCCAAAAGGAGGTTTTTTTTGTGAAGGACCTCCCAAATAATTGTTGAAAAATTGGACCAAATCAATTTTCTAAAATAGTAGGAAACATTTAATGCAGAATTTACAAAATGGTAGGGTGTAAAAAGTTTTGATCCACCTCTCGTGAAAAAGACAAATTCCCGCTGATTCCGCAGGAAGCGAGTCAAATTTGAACTGCAGCTACCTTGTAGTTTGCTATTTATTTTTTCCAAAAATCATTTATAGGTACATAAGTATCTATTTAATCAGAGAAACACCAAAAACATTCCAAGATTCAAGCACTAGCTAGGAACGGTCATTCCTGCCGTTTTGACCGCATTTTGAAACGGGCATAAAAAATTCAAAAAAAATCAAAAAATTGGGTATGTGGCCAAGTTCTCAGGAAAAATAACAAACTTGTAATACGACAATTATTTTAAAAAAGTGTTCTCAGAAACGAGCTATCACGTGTGGAGATCAATGGCTTTCAAGCCAAATGATCAATCTTATGGCCACATTCATGGCATAGTTTGTTCAGATGATCTCATATTGTGCACAAGGGTGCATATTGGAATGGCAAACAATGTTGCCTAAGGAAGTTTCAATTTTCTTTGGACGAAAAAACCATTTTCCATTTTTTGAGTGCCCAAAAGGAGGTTTTTTTGTGAAGGACCTCCCAAATAATTGTTGAAAAATTGGACCAAATCAATTTTCTAAAATACTAGGACATATTTAATGCACAATTGGCAAAATGGTTGGGTGTAAAAAGTTTTGATCCACCTCTCGTGAAAAAGACAAATTTCCGCCGATTCAGTTGGAAGCGGGTCAAATTTGAACTGCAGCTGCCTCGTAGTTTGCTATTTATTTTTTCCAAAAATCATTTCTAGTTACATAAGTACCTATTTAATCATAAATACATGGTTTGGTGGCGATACATCAAGGTTTGGGCGGTGGCCGAGGGCCCCAACTCTAGAGCGCGTAAACTCGCATGCCCGCCGCGTGGTCACCGCGTGACCGTGGAGTTGCCGTTTGTTATTGGCGGCCTAGGCATGTCTAGTGGGTTGGGCACTCCCCAGGTAGGTGCTAGGAAGAAAATTACAACATAAGATTCTCTCGAGGAGACCGATCGATGCTCAAACATGAATTAGCAGCCAAGTGTTTGATTAGCGGTACGGGAAATGTACATGGATAATGGACATGAGTTTTCGCTGAGGATGATCAGTTACTAAGAAGACCGTCTTCACAAAGTTTCAGCTCAAAAGGAGGAGCCTAGGTGGTATTTGCTTTGCAAAGTACCACACTGGACATAAATACGAATGTTGAACCTGGGCTCAAAATAATGGATGGATTGAGCTAGCATTTGGTGGAGGATGGTTATTTGGGCATAGGAAAGCACTGTAGAAAATGGATACTATTTGGACATGCCAAAGTGGTACTTCCTTCACAAAGTGCTGCTCTGAACAGAATAGGAAAATGAATATTATTGAATTATTTCTGAACTAGGCTAGGAAGGTTTTTGACATATTTGATGAAGATATGATCCAAACAATTTATGAGAATTTTTGGAATAACAGAAATATAGGTTGCTTCACAACCTAGGGCAAAAATTGACACATGGACATGACACATAGGCATAACTGATGAGATGGCGCCTAGTCATCGCAACCCACCACAATTTACAAGGCTATGACCATCT
This sequence comes from Aegilops longissima, assembly GCA_021605205.1. Classification (NCBI taxonomy): domain Eukaryota; kingdom Viridiplantae; phylum Streptophyta; class Magnoliopsida; order Poales; family Poaceae; genus Aegilops; species Aegilops longissima. The sequence continues at coordinate 377,434,637 of CM038677.1, forward strand.
ATATTGGTCGTTAACAACTAGAAATAAGGCAGCAGACTAGCGCTGTTTGCTTTATGACCATTTCGTGTAAGGAAATTACGACCTTTCTGACCAAAATGGTCGCAATGGTTTAGGGTTTGGAGCCCCCCGAACAGCTTTTGACCAATTGGTCTCAAATGGTCATAGATCTATGACCAATTCTTCCAGGGTCACTGACAGAAGGTCACTAGTTGACATATTTCTTGTAGTGAAGAGTATCTCAAGCCAACTAAAACCAACAAAGCAGAGAAACACGAGGCTTGAGATCTCAACACACACTAAAGAGCCCCAACACACCACTTCACTTCTCCCCTTTGTCATCAAGACAACAAAAAGGAGAAAACGAGACACACAGACACACTAGACAAGAGGAGTAGCGCTCCAGGCATCATCATCATCATTAAAGCACCATCCTGCCATCGGAAAGGAACAAGCTATTGTTTCATTGTCATTGTCCTCTGACCTCGGGCCAACCTCCTCACCAGCTGCAGCCTTCTCTGCCTTTTGCTGACGTCTCACAAGCTTCTCCTTGTTGATCGCCTTAACCTGACGGTGCTGAATAGACTAGCACATCTTGAACAAGTTGCTCATAGTCTTGAACAACGACTTCTTCTCCCCTCTGGAAAAAACAGCCTCAGAACCTATCTTCTTGGCCTTACCACGAGGGATCTGTGCAGTGGAGGACATACCAGGAGTGTATGTGGCATGATCCTCAGGCCTAGGATTGCATCCCTTCTTGGGAGCCACATATGGAGCAGGAGCAGCTGGGGTCTAGTTGGAGTTGCGCTTGGGAATGGAGGTCTTGTACTGAGAGATGTACTTAGCTGTGTAGACGGACTCAATCAACGCCTGGATGAAGGGATCATAGATCAAAGACTTGTTCTCTTGCACACACTAACGAAGCTCATAGAACATGAAGTCTAGAACATCCACTCTCTTCTTCTTTTGAACATACACAAAGACATCCAACATGGAACTCCGAATGTTGTGAGAATCACCGGCCTTTGGAGTGAGAGTATACCTCAAGATATGGCACATAGTATCATAGAGAGGCACAAGGTCTTTGATGGACTCGGTGACAAAAGACTTATATTGCTTGTAGGAGAACGCAATCTCATCCTTAGTGTGTTGTCCACTCTCACGAACCCTTCCAAAATCATCAGTTGCCTCTTCTTCTGTCGGTGCAACAAACATTTGCGTATGTTGCCCGGAATGTACACAGGCACGATGGGAAGGAAGAAAACTTCACCAAGCATCCAAGTCAAAACCAAGCTAGACAAACAGCTCTTTGAGGGATAAAAGGGCGGATCAAGAAGACCAAGACAAGCCAAAGCAGCAAGACATCACTAAGGGGAAGCCTCCCTTGCCAGGTAGGCGAGCCGGGTCAGGTCGAGGCCTCCCCAAGTACGGATCCAAGATTTCTCCTCGGGCTTGCCCGAGGATGATGTCAAGAAGAAGGTCTTCCCTTTATCTTTGAAGTGAAAGTCATTGACATGGTATAGGCTATGTGATGATATCGGATCATGGAACTAGAATAGACTGAAATTGGAATTTCATCAGAAGTTTTATCCTATGCATATGTTTCATCGTGATCGGAATTATATTTATAATTTTTGGCCTCGTGAAGGAGAAAGTATCGCTCAAGCTTGGGGGAGGCTTAAGTCAATTTTATATTCATGCCCCAATCATGATCTCTCAAGAGAAATTATTATTCAGAATTTTTATGCTCGGCTTTCTCGTAATGATCAATCCATGCTTGATACTTCTTACATTGGTTCCTTTATGAAGAAGACTATTGAATTCAAATGAGATTTATTGGAGAGAATTAAACGCAACTCTGAAGATTGGTAACTCGACGAAGGTAATGAGTCAGGTATAAACCTTAAGTTTGATTGTGTTAAATCTTTTGTTGATACCGATGCTTTTCGTGAATTTAGCACTAAATACAGACTTGACTCTGAGATAGTAGCTTCTTTCTGTGAATCTTTTGCTACTCATGTTGATCTCCCTAAGGATAAATGGTTTAAATATCATCCTCCCATTGAAGTTAAAGTAGGAGAACCTCTTAAAGTTGAAGAAGAAACTGTTATTTATAATGTTGATCCTATTGTTCCTACTGCTTATATTGAGAAACTACCATTTCCTGTTAGGATAAAGGATCATGCTAAAGCTTTAGATGTGGTTCGTAAGAGTAATACTAGGACACCTACACCCCCTGAACAAATTAAAGTAGAACCTAGTATTTCTGTGGTTAAAGATTTCTTGGTTGATAATATTGATGGGCATGTTATTTATTTCTGTGATGAAGCTGCTAGGATTGCTAAACCCGATATTAAAGACAAACATAGACCTATCGTTGGCATGCCTGTTGTTTCTGTTAAAATAGGAGATCATTGTTATCATGGGATATGTGATGTGGGTGCTAGTGTGAGTGCAATTCCTTTTACTTTATATCAAGAAATTATGAATGATATTGCACCGGCTAAGATAGAAGATATTGATGTTACTATTAAGCTTGCCAATAGAGATACTATATCACCAATTGGGACTGTTAGAGATGTTGAAGTCTGGTGTGGTAAAATAAAATAACCTACTGATTTTTGTGTTCTTGGTTCCCCACAAGATGATTTTTGTCCCATTATATTTGGTAGACCTTTCTTGAACACTATTACTGCTAGGATAGATTGTGAAAAGGAAATTGTTACTGTCAGTTTTGGGGATGTGTCTCATGATTTAATTTTTCAAAATTTCGTAGACAACCCCATGATAAAGAATTGCATAGTAAGGATGAAATTATTGGTCTTGCTTCTATTTCCGTGCCTTCTACTGATCCTTTAGAACAATATTTGCTAGACCATGAAAATGATATTTTTATGAATGAAAGAAAGGAATTAGATGAAATATTCTTTAACCAAATGTCTGTTTTGAAACACAATTTGCCTGTTGAAATCCTTGGAGATCCTCCTCCACCTAAAGGTGATCCGTGTTTGAGCTTAAACAGTTACCTGATACTTTGAAATATGCTTATCTTTATGAAAAGAAGATATATCCTGTTATTTTTAGTGCTAACCTTTCAGAGCATGAAGAAAATAAATTATTGAAAACTCTGAAGAACCACCATGCCGCTATTGCATATACTCTTGATGATCTTAAGGGCATTAGTCCTACTCTATGTCAGCACAAAATTAATATGGAGCCTGATGCTAAACCAGTTGTTGATCATCACCGGCGGTTAAATCCTAAGATGGAAGAAGTGGTATGAAATGAAATGCTAAAGCTTCTAGAGGCAGGTAGAATTTGTCCTATTGATGATAGTAGATGGTAAGTCCCGTTCATTGTGTCCCTAAGAAGGGAGGTATTACTGTTATTCCTAATGATAAGAATGAATTGATTCCACAGAGAATTGTTACAAGTTATAGAATGGTAATTGATTTTCGCAAATTAAACAAAGCTACTGGAAAAGATCATTACCCTCTACCTTTTATTGATAAAATGCTAGAAAGACTATCAAAACATACACAATTTTGCTTTCTAGATTGTTATTCTGGTTTTCTCAAATACCTGTGTCAAAAGAGGATCAAGAGAAGACCACCTTTACTTGCCCTTTCAGTACCTTTTCTTATAGGCGTATGCCTTTTGGATTATGCAATGCACCTGCTACCTTTCAAAGATGTAGTACTGCTATATTCTCTGACTTTTGTGAAAAGATTGTTGAGGTTTTCATGGATGATTTCTCTATTTACGAAACTTCTTTTGATGATTGCTTAATCAACCTTGATCGAGTTTTGCAGAGATGCGAAGAAACTAATCTTGTTTTGAATTGGTAGAAGTGCCACTTGTGGTTAATGAAGGTATTGTCTTGGGGCATAAAATTTCTGAAAGAGGTATTGAAGTTGATAAAGCTAAAGTAGATGCTATTGAAAAGATGCCGTGTCCTAAAGATATAAAAGGTATAAGAAGTTTCCTTGGTCATGTTGGTTTCTATAGGATGTTTATTAAACACTTCTCTAAAATTTCTAGGCCTCTCACTAATCTGTTGCAAAAAGATGTTCCTTTTTTATGATGTTGTGTAGAAGCATTTGAAATACTTAAGAAAGCCTTGATTTCTGCACCTATTGTTCAGCCACCTGATTGGAATTTACCCTTTGAAATTATGTGTGATGCTAGTGATTATGCCGTTGGTGTTGTTCTAGGGCAAAGAGTTGATAAGAAATTGAATGTTATTCATTATGCTAGTAAAACTCTAGACAATGCCCAGAGAAATTATGCTTCTTATGAAAAAGATTTTTTAGCAGTTGTTTTTGCTTGTGACAAGTTCAGATCTTATATTGTTGCTTCCAAAGTAATTGTTCACACTAATCATGTTGCTATTAAATATCTTATGGAAAAGAAAGATGCTAAGCCTAGACTTATTACATGGGTTCTCTTGTTACAAGAATTTGATTTGCATATTATTGATAAAAAGGGAGACTAGAACCTCATTGCAGACAACTTGTCTAGGTTAGAAAATGTTCTTGATGACCAACTGCCTATTGATGGTGGCTTTCCTATTGAGCAATTAGCTATCATGAATACTTCTGGTAATACTCCTTGGTATGCTGATTATGCCAATTGCATTATTGATAAATTTATACTACCTAGTTTCACATACCATCAAAAGAAGTTTTTATATGATTTAAGACATTACTTTTGGGATGACCCACACCTTTATAAAGAAGGAGTTGATGGTGTTATTATACGTTGTGTACATGAGCATGAACAGGAACAAATCCTACACAAGAGTCACTCTGAGGCCTACATAGGATACCACGCTGGAGATAGAACTACACACAAGGTATTACAATCTGGTTTTTATTGTCCTACTCTCCTCAAGGATGCTCGTAAGTTTGTCTTGTCTTGTGATGAATTCCAGAGGATTGGGAATATTAGTAGACGTCAGGAAATGCCTATGAATTATTCACTTGTTATTGAACCATTTGATGTTTCAGGCTTTGATTATATGGGACCTTTTCCTTCCTCTAATTGGTATACACATATTTTAGTTGTTGTTGATTATGTTATTGAGTGGGTAGAAGCTATTCCAAATAGTAGTGTTGATCATAACACTTCTATTAAGATGCTTAAAGACGTTATTTTTTCGATGTTTGAAGTCCCTAGATATTTGATGACTGATGGTGGTTCACATTTTATTCATGGTGCTTTCCGTAAAATGCTTGCTAAATATGATGTCAACCATAGAATTGCATCTCCGTATCACCCTCAGTCTAGTGGTCAAGTGGAATTGAGCAATAGAGAGATTAAATTGATTTTGCAAAAGACTGTTAATAGATCTAGAAATAATTGGTCTAAGAAACTTGATGATGCATTATGGGCTTATAGAACTGCTTATAAAAACCCTATGGGTATGTCTCCATATAAAATGTATTATGGAAAAGCATGTTACTTACCTCTTGAACTAGAATAAAGCTTATTGGGCTATTAAAGAGCTCAACTATGATTTCAAACTTTCCGGTGAAAAGAGGTTGTTTGACATTAGCTCACTTGATGAAGGGAGAACCCAAGCCTATGAGAATTCCAAGTTGTTTAAGAAAAGGTTAAAAGATGGCATCACAAAAGGATACAAATGCGTGAGTTTAATGTAGGTGATCATGTTTTTCTATGCAACTCTCGTTTAAGATTTTCTGCAGGAAAGCTTCTCTCTAAATGGGAAGGCCCTTACATTATCGAGGAGGTTTATCGTTCTGGTGCCATCAAGAACAACAACGCCGAAGGCACAAATCCGAAGGTGTTAAACGGTCAAAGAATCTAACATTATATGTCAGTTACTCCCATAAATGTTGAGACCAATATAATTAATACTATAACACCGGAGGAGTACATAAGGGACACTTTCCAGAACGAAAGGAATAGGTATGTGGTAGGGAAAGTAAACCTACTCCAAAACGTTTCCAATGGCAATTTTTCTCTGTTTTGGAATATTTAAAAATTTAGGAAAATTAAAAGCAGTCGAAAAGTGCACGAGGAAGTGGCAGGGCAAGGGTAGGGCGCACCCTTGTACCTTGCCGCCACCTCGTGTGCTCTCCGGACTCCGTTTTCTTGCACAATACTTCTTTTGGTCGGTAAAAATTCATTATATAATCTCTTGAAGGTTTTGATCACTGTACCACGACAAAAACCTCTGTTCTTCTTTCGAGCTGTTTTTCTGACATATCTAGATCACCATGACATCTCCAAGTGCCCCCAAGGACGAGTTTCTCGAGAAGGTCATCAACCCCTAACTTGCGGAGGTGCTGCAACACCCTCAAACCATTGATATGCGAGAGGGGGTGTTGCACATCCGCGATGTTGAAGGGCCAAAGAAGACTGGAAGCATGGAGACAAGACTCGAAGCAATGGAGCAGCAAGGTTTCAACTGTCAAGGGATGGTGGAACGTGGACTCAACGCCAATCACTTGATGATTGTGGAATTTACCAATAATCACAAGCTAGATGCCAACAACATTGGGGAGGCCATCTTCAATCTTCACAAGAAAATCGAGCACCTCCAAGCCCAGATCTATGATCTGCAAAACCAAAACTGTGAGTATGAATACATATTTAAGAGGATGAGTTTGACTGCAGATTTAAGGATCCTGGAGACTCGTTCATCCTTCTATGATCGTGATCCTATGCCCTGGAAGATGGATGACAAGCCTACATCATTAACAACTCCATCATCTCCACCTCCGAACAAAGGGACATAAATACATGGGTATGGGCACTCCCCAGGGCTACTGCCAAGCTTGGGGGAGGTGCCCCGGTATCGTATCACCATCACACCTTTACCTTTATTGTTTTTCTTAGTTTGATCCTTTTGGTTATATCTTGATCTAGTACAATAAAGTATTTAGTATGTTCTAGCTTTGAGTTTTGTTTTGAGATCTACCTATGTAATCGAGACCTTGAGTTATATATAATAACGAGTAGTTTTGAGTTGAGGTCTTTGCTTTCTTGCTATGATCTTGAGGAAATAAAACAATAAAAAGAAATGAAAAGATCATATAATGATCTTATGGAGAGTGATGACTTCACATATAAAGAGTATGATGAATAAAAGTTGTTGAGAGTTGACAAACATAGTTTTGGTCATTGTTGCAATTAATAGGAAGTAATAAAGAAAGAGAGGCTTCACATATAAATATACTATCTTGGACATCTTTTGTAATTGTGAGCACTCATTCAAATATGACATGCTAAAAAGTTGATGTTGGACAAGGAAGACAACATAATGGGTTATGTTTTCTTATATCTCAATAGAATTTATATTTATATGGATCCTCCAACATGTTGAGCTTGCTTTTACCTCTTATGCTAGCCAAATCCTTTGCACCAAGTAGAGATACTACTTGTGCTTCCAAACATCCCTTAAACCAGTTTTGCCATGAGAGTCCACCATACCTACCTATGGATTGAGTAAGATCCTTCAAGTAAGTTATCATCGATGCAAGCAATAAAAATGGCTCTCTAAATATGTATGATCTATTAGTGTGAAGAAAATAAGCTTTATACGAACTTGTGATATGGAAGAAATAAAAGCGACAGACTTCATAATAAAGTTCTTTATCACAAGCGGCAATATAAATTGACATTCTTTTGCATTAAGATTTTGTGCATCCAACTATGAAAGCGCATGACAACCTCTGCTTCCCTTCGCGAAGGGCCTATCTGTTACTTTTATTTTCTACCCTTATACGAGATTCATGGTGATCTTTACCTTTCCTTTTACACTTTTTGTTTTTGGCAAGCACTATATGTTGGAGAAAGATCCAGATGTATATATCCACTCGGATGTAGGTTATCATAAAGTATTATTGTTGGCATTACCCTTGAGGTAAAAGGTTGGGAGGCGAAACTATAAGCCCCTATCTTTCTCTGTGTCCGACTAAAGCTTTGAACTCATAAGTATCACGTGCGTGTTAGCAATTGTGAAAGATTAAATGATAGTTGAGTATGTGAACTTGCTGAAAAGCTCTTATATTGACTCTTTTTGATGCTATGATAAATTGCAGTTGCTTCAATGACTGAGATCATAGTTTGTTAGTTTCTAATTAAGTTTCTAATTCATACTTTACCTTGTGAAAGAATTTTTACTTTGGCATAAGAAATTATATGACAATATATGTTATTGTTCTAAAGCTGATCATGATGCCCTCATGTCCGTATTTTATTTATCTTCACCTCTATCTCTAAACATGTGGACATATTTTCCGATATCGGCTTTCGCTTGAGGACAAGCGAGGTCTAAGCTTGGGGGAGTTGATACGTCCACTTTGCATCATGCTTTTATATGCATATTTATTGCATTATGGTCTGTTATTACACATTATGGCACAATACATATGCCTTTTATCTCTTATTTCACAAGGTTTACACAAAAGAGGGAGAATGCCGACAGCTGGAATTCTGGACTGGAAAAGGAGCAAATTTGAGAGACCTATTCTGCACAACTCCAAAATTCCTGAAACTTCACAGAGAATTATTTTGGAATATATGAAAAATATTGGGTGAAGAATGCACCAGAGGGGACCCACCAAGCAACCATAAGGGTGGGGGCGCACCCTACCCCCTAGGCGTGCCCCCTACCTTACTGCCCACCTGGCAGGCCCTCGGTGCCCATCTTCTGCTATATGGTGTGTTTTGACGTGGAAAAATTCAAGGGGAATCTTTTAGGACGATGCGCCGCCGTCTCGAGGCAAAACTTGGGCAGAACCAATCTAGGGCTCCGGCAGAGCTATTCTACCGGGGAAACTTCCCTCCCGGAGGAGGGAATTGAAGCCATCGTCATCACCAACGATCCTCTCATCAAGAGGGGGTCAATATCCGTCAACATCTTCACCAGCACCATCTCCTCTCAAACCCTAGTTCATCTCTTGTATCCGATCTTTGTCTCAAAACCTCAGATTGGTACCTGTGAGTTGCTAGTAGTGTAGATTACTCCTTGTAGCTGATGCTAGTTGGTTTATTCGGTGGAAGATCATATGTTCAGACCCTTAATGCTATTCAATACCCCTCTGATTATGAACATGAATATGCTTTGTGAGTAGTTACGTTTGTTCCTAAGGACAAGGGAGAAATCTTGTTATAAGTAATCATGTGAATTTGGTATTCATTCGATATTTTGATGAGATGTATGTTGTCTTTCCTCTAGTGTTGTCATGTGAACATCGACTACATGACACTTCACCATTAGTTGGGCCTAGGTGAAGGCATTGGGAAGTAATAAGTAGATGATGGGTTGCTAGAGTGACAGAAGCTTAAACCGTAGTTTATGCGTTGCTTTGTAAGGGCTGATGTGGACCCATATGTTTCATGCTATGGTTAGATTTATCTTAATTCTTCTTCCGTAGTTGCGGATGCTTGCGAGAGGGGTTAATCATAAGTGGGAGGCTTGTCCAAGTAAGGAAAGCACCCAAGCACTAGTCCACCCACATATCAACTTATCAAAGTAACAAACACGGATCATATGACCTTGATGAAAACTAGCTTGACAGTAATAACCATGTGTCCTCGGGAGCGCTTTACTTTATATAAGAGTTCGTCCAGGCTTGTCCTTTTCTATAAAAAGGATTGGGCCACCTTGATACACCTTATTTACTTTTGTTACTTGCTACCCGTTACGAATTATCTTATCACACAACTATCTGTTACCGATAGTTTCAGTGCTTGCAGAGAATATCTTGCTGAAAACTGCTTGTCATTTCCTTCTGCTCCTTGTTGGGTTCGACACACTTACTTATCGAAAGGACTATGATAGATCCCCTATAAACGTGGGTCATCAGAGGCCATGGCGCGAGCCCAGCTCCTGCTAAGATTCCCGCCAGCGGCCGATCAAATGGATGAGTGGAGAGCCACCATCTAGAGTTTGATTGGTTTTGCTGAGGCAGAAGGATCACGGCGGGCGGGCCTGCCGCGGCGCCCACAAGCAAAAACAACGGCCTGAGCTGCTGACCGTGCTGAAGGGGCCACTCCAATGGTGCAATCCCATCCACGGCAGCCAGTGCAGAGGCTGCAACCAGAACCGCGCGACCAGGAGCCCGATGAGGCATCAATGGCCTCATCTGATCCTCGGGCCCATCAAGATCAGCGGCAGGTCCTGGAAGATCGGCGGATGGAAGATGTGTGCATCACTATAGAGCGATGCCACGAAACCCGCTGCCAATCTGACAGGCGCAATGGCCCAGACGTCGACAAACCCGCGCCCAGTGAAGGCAGATACTTGCCTTTCGAGGTTAGGTGCCCTGCCTTCACTCGCGAGCCGCATCAAGTCCATTGGCCATCTGTCGGCGTCTTTAAGAAAGAAATACCAAAAAAGTATGATGGGTGGTTGAACCTAGCAGATTTCTTGAGCATCTAAACAATTGTTGTTCAAGCCCCCGAAGGAAGAGGTGAGAAGGTGTTCGCCAACTACTTCCCTTTGGCACTCAAGCCAAACGTAAGGTCATGGCTGATGCACCTGCAGGAGAATTCCACTTCGTCCTGGGCTAACCTGTGCAATGAGTTTGTTGATGCCTTCATCGGCGCCCACCAAGAACCAGGACGGTCTAGCGACCTGCAACTCCTCCCACAGAAGGAAGGGGAAAGTTTGCGAAAGTATATGCGGAGGTTTAGCCGGGTGCATAGGAACATTCCAGATATCCACCTGACAGCTGGTATTGTCGCGTTCCTGTCAAATGTGCGCCACCAGAGGATATGTTCCAAGATGAACGTCCGGTTGCCCAAGACTGTGAATGAGCTATACACCTTGGTAGACAAGTGCGCCCATATAGAGGAAGGGAGGCGACTCCCCGGAGAATAAGATGACATCGAAGTTGACTCAGAGGATGACGATGATGCCACTAACCTGAAGAGGAAGAGTAAAAAACACAACAAGAAGCGTAAAGAGAAGGAAGTACTAGATGTTGAGGGTTCTGGCACACCTAATCCCGGCAAGAAAGCCAAGACCGAAGCCCCCGACAAGGAAGTTGCCACGTGCACTGATTGCCGGGAAGCTGCGGTAACCGAAAAAGCAGGGAAGGCCGACGGACTGTACTGTAAGATCCATCGAACCAAGGGCCATAATCTCCAAGAGTGTCATCAAGTTGAGCAACTTGTCAAGAAGCAGAAGGCTGAGTACGAGAAGCAAGAATAGGAGAGAGACCAAGAAGGTGCTGGCGGGAAGGGCCGAGGCGGCAGAGGAGGTCTCCGCGGCAAGACTCCCCAGCAGCAAGAAAAGCCTGCTAGAGGCCGTGAAAAGAAGGAAGGTAATGATGAAAGTGATGAAGGGGATGAAGAGGAAACCAGTGAGAAGGAGCTCCAAAAAGCGACTAAGGCCCTGTGCATTGACGGAGGCGCATCTTTGCACTCCTCTCACCGCCAGCTCAAACAGTGGGCATGTGAGGTCAATGTCGTAGAGCCAGCAGCAGATTCCCGGAAGCCACTCAAATGGTCACGCACGCCTATCATCTTTGATGAAGAGGATCACCCTGACCGCACCACTGCGGTAGGTTGTATGCCGTTGTTGGTTTGGACAACAATCCGCAACCTCAAGGTCACAAAGACGCTAGTTGACGGAGGGGCAGGGTTGAATCTGATTTCCCCCAAGGTGATTAGCAAACTTCAGATATCAGATGAAGAGCTCGAGGTTACTGGCACGTTTCAAGGAATCAACCCCGTCAGGATTCGTCCTAAGGGGAAGATGCCGGTGACGTTTGGCAGAGAACTAAACCAGACCGAGAGGATTGTGTTTGATGTGGTTGAACTCCCCTTGCCGTACAATGGGATTCTTGGTCATCCAGCTCTGGCAAAATTCATGGCGGCATCTCACTATGCCTACAACACAATAAAAATGCCGGGGCCAATGGGCGTCATTTCCATTCCGTCAGATAAGAAAGATGCAATCATATGCGTGGATCAGATGTACCGGGATGCGGTGGCTGTCGAGGCCACTGAAGCTGCAACTCCCGCCAAGGAAAACAAGAAAGGGAAGAAGTTTAGAAGGGATGCCAGCAAGGAATCCGGGAAGCGCGCCTCTTCGGAGTACGCTGCACTCGTCACTGATTTGCCAGAGAGTTCCACTAGCAAGAGATTCAAAGTTGCTTCGCCTGCTGTGAAGAAGATCCTGGCAGGGCTGGATGGCGCTGATGGTATGTTCACCATCAGCTCCACCCTTGATGACAAATATGAAAGCGTGCTTGTTGCCTTCATGCGGGCGAATGTCGATGTGTTTGGTTGGCAACCATCTAACATCCCCAGTGTTCCCAGGGAGGTAATCGAGCTCCACCTTGCTGTTTGCCCTCATGCTCGGCCCGTCAAGCAGAAGGTCAGGAAGCAAGCTTTTTGCTGAGGCGATTAAGATACTTGAAGCGGCTGGTTTGGTCAGAGGAGTGTTGCATCCAACATGGTTGGTGAATCCGGTGGTGGTGCGCAAAGCAAATGGGAAATGGAGGGACTTCACATATCTGAACAAGGCCTGCCCAAAGGACCCTTTTCACTTGCCGTGCATCGATCAGATCATGGATTCCACTTCCGGGTGTGATCTGCTTTCCTTCTTGGATGCATACTCCGGGTACCATCAGATATTTATGTCCAAGGAAGACGAGGACAAGACCGCATTCATAACTCCATGTGGCACGTAATACTTTGTGCGGATGCCCTCCGCGTTAGAAAGCGTTGGATCCACTTTTGCAAGAGCAGTGCAAACTGGGTTTGAGCCTCAGTTGCGCAGGATTATTGAAGCTTACATGTATGATATAGTGGTCAAAACCAAGGACAAATCAACACTTATTCAGGATTTGGAAGAAACGTTTGCAAACCTGCACGAGATTAACTTGAAGTTGAACCCTAAGAAATGTGTGTATGGTGTTCCGTCCGGCAAGCTACTTGGCTTCTTTGTATCTCACCGAGGGTAGAGGTCAACCCCGACAAGATCATAGAATTCGAGCAGATTCAAGCACCCAAGACAGACAAAGGACGTGAGGCGTTTAACTGGATGTGTTGCTGCGCTGAGTAGGTTTATTTCCAAGTATGCCGAGCGCACCCTGCTGTTCTTAAAAATTCTGAAGAAGGCAGGGCCAATTAAGTGGACCCTGGAGGCAGAAGTCGCGCTGCATGACTTGAAAGTTTATCTTTCCTCTGCTCCCACCTTGGTCACTCCTAAACCAAAATAGTCGTTGCTACTATACTTGGCGGCAACCAATCAAGTGGTTAGTCCAGCGCTGGTGGCGCAGCGGGAAGTGGATGAAGGAACAGCCGCAGCTATTGTCCTCCCCAAAGAAGGAACTGAACCAGTCACAGCAAGGTTGGATACAGATCAAGGAGAAACAGGGTAAGCTGGCAGTAGCAGTTCTAAAGCCACGACAAAGAAGAAGGTAGTGCAGCGGCCAATTTACTTTGTTAGCTCCCTATTGCAGGGGCTAGGTCAAGGTACTCTGGAATGAAAAATTTGATCTTCGGTCTCATCATGGACTCAGGGAAACTGCACCACTACTTCCAAGCCCACGAGATCACAGTTGTCACTCGTTTCCCTTTGCAACGCATATTCAAGAACCTTGAGGCCATCAGCAGAATAGTAGAATGGGCATTAGAGCTGTCAAGTTTTGGTATGAAGTATGAGAGTACCTCAACCATTCAAAGCATGGCACTGGCAGAGTTCATTGCAGAATGGAAACCCACTCCAGATGAAGAGACCCTAGAAACAGTTATCCCCGACAAGGAGGCGCCCAAAGAATGGATGACTTCTCGTTACAAGGCGCAGGGGCTGGCGTGCTCCTTGTTATGCCCACTGGAGAACACCTCAAATATGTGATCGAAATGCATTTCCCCCAGGAGAAAGCCACCAACAACACTGCAGTATATGAAGGGCTCCTTGCCGGGCTTAGAATTGCAACAGAGTTGGGAACTAAGAAGTTGATCATTCCTGGGGACTCGCAGCTCGTAGTGAGATAAGTAAACAAGGATTACCAGAGCCCATTAATGGAAGCATATGTAGAGGAAGTGAGGAAGCTAAAAGAGCATTTTGATGGATTACAAGCAGAGCACGTGTCGCGTGCGGAAAACAGCATTGCTGACCATCTTTCAAAGTGCGCTGCACAAAAACTTCCTGTGGAACTAGGAACTTTTGTTCTCCACCTGACTCAACCCTCAGTTTCCCCGACAATTATAGCCATAAAAAGGAGCAAATTGGACTCCGGCAAGCATCTCCTGGCAGGGCTTCTTGAAGCCCCCGGTAGAGAGGCTGCCGGGGATAACTCCACTTAGCCTGGTGAGCAGCACCCTCCTGCCGAACCACAAGTTCTTGTAGTTGAGATATGCGCTCCCATGAATGAGGAGGTGCCGTTTTTCCTTGTTGCCGAGCCTCAAGCTCCAACTTGAGCACGGCACATAGTCCACTACCTCCAAACTCGAGAACTTCCCGACGGACAAGAAGAAGCCGAAAGAGTAGCCTAGAGGGCCAGTATGTACCAATTTGTTGATGACACATTGTACAGAAGAAGGCCCAATGGTGTGAAATTGAGGTGCATTTGCCGGGAAGAGGGGAAGGAACTATTGGCAGAGATACACAAAGGCATGTGCGGCTCCCATATTGGATCAAGAGCCTTGGTTGGAAAAGCTTTCCGGCAAGGTTTCTACTGGCCCACGGCTCTCCAAGATGCGATTGAGCTTCTCACCATATGTGAAGCCTGCCAGTTCCATTCCAAGAACATCCGTCAACCTGCTCAAGCTCTCCAGGCGATCCCTTTATCATGGCCATCTTCTGTCTGGGGGCTCGACACCTTGGGCCCCTTCCCCCGTGCTACCGGGGGCTTTGAATTCTTGTACGTCGCAATCGACAAGCTTACAAAGTGGCCGGAAGTGGAGCAGCTATCAAGTTCTTGAAAGGATAGGTGTGGCATTTCAGAGTACCCGCCAGAGTTATCACTGACAATGGCACCAAATTCACAAGCCGCGCCTTCATGCAATACGTTCAAACCCTCAGAAGCAAACGGTGGTACACAGAGGTGCTATACAAATGATTTTTAACCCCTTTCTGCGACGGTGTTCTGGACCGTCACCTAGTGAGTGACTACGATAGGGGGGTCCTTCCCACAGGACCCAAAATCCGTCGAGGATATGCCCTCATGGCACACACGCTCGGCAAAATGAGGTCGTGCATGACCGGCAAGCGATCAAATATGGTTATATGTACAATAGTGCTAAAACAATACAATTATACAGGCGAAATCGTTTCCGGTCGTAAGTACATCCCACACAGTCAGTCCCCGCTGAACGTTTCCGTTCGTATATACATCCCACACAGTCACTCCAAGGAAAATGTTTTTGTTTGCAGGTACATCACACAAAATTTTCCCCATTAAATCGTTTGTGATAGTGTTGCCATTGTACACGATATTAACAATTTTATCGTTTGTGTTATTGAATGCATCACACACAGTGCGTAGAAGAAACTATGTGGCAAAGGTTGTCCATCACACATAGTTTTTATGTGGTAAACATTTGCACAAGGTGGCCTAACGCAAACAGTTTTTAAGAGGATTTCGTGTGTGATTGTTCATTGATCCAACATGGTTTATTCCTAGAAACTCTGTGTGTTGACTGATGTCATCGCCCATGCTGTTTTCTCAATAACCGTTTGCAATGGAAAACCCCAATTAGCAGGCTAATTGCCCTATTATTAATAATGCATTTATTAATCTAATTGACATTCATATTAAGCACATAATATATTTCATTTCCATATTAAGGAAGCAGGATTTCATAATTGAAATACATCAGAGTACAACATCATATAGCTTCAAAGACTCAGCTACCCCATTACACAATCGCATCAAAGACTAAGTTTGACATGCAACATCTAGAACCTTTTGAAATTAGCATCATAGACGGTACATAGATAGATGCATCTCATCTGGAAAACTGCTGAAGCGGAAGGCGAATATTGAGCCTTCTTTGATGTTGAAGGTCTTTGCAACTTTAGGCCAGTGCCTGTGGATGATTGACCGTCCATCCTTCGTCCTCTTTAGGAACAGTTCAATATGAACCATGGGTGTTGTATGAAAACCTTCCTCGCCTCTTGACCATAGAGGTGGTTTGAGAGGTAATCATCAGTGAACTGCTTTGGAAAGGCCTGAAAATAAGGATGTGCATAAATATCTTCTCTATATTGGAAATGGGGCAAAGGAATAAAAAAGGCAAGCTATAATAGTTAGCAACATCTTGTTGTGAACTGATGTCTTATTCATTGTGCAGACAAAGATCTTGTTGTTTTTTGTCGGTGATTTCTTTATCTAACAATCTTTCTGAGTTTCTTGACTTGATATTCATCGACAAGTCATTTCCCCATATGCAAAAAGGGCCGAACAGTGGGTCAAAACCTCTGACAGCAGGACCTACATGTACAAGATCAAATTGTTAAAAACCTAAATATTAGAATGGTTCCGGCAATTGCACAACAATGTGCTATTAGACAATGGACCATGCACGTGCTAACCTTGATTGTAAACCTCAGTGCTTCCCATTGTTTCCCTGCAGCATATATAAGGTAGTTAGTCACCAGGTTAAGTGAGGGTTCGCATGCTATCGGTAAAATATGTTGATGAAAAATAAGCACATTGCAGATTCAATAGATTAATTCAAGCCACATGGGAAACCCATTTATCCAAACCAAGCATGATTAAGTGCAACCAAATTCGATTTATTCCTCACATGCACAACAATACAAAATTCTACCCATGACAATTGGACATAGCATTGCACAATTGAACCAAGCAGTTAACTAAACACCACAAAAAATGAACCAAACATTAACTGAGCACCACATTGCACAATATAACATATTCCTAATAGAAGATCAGACAGTTAACCAAACCAAGCATGCTTAACAACTTGGAAATATAGCAATTCAATTTATTTCTCATGTATTTAGTATAGCCAAATTCAATTTATTCCTCACATGGTATACAATAACAGAATGCACCCACAACAATTGAACATCGCATTGCAGAATTGAACCAAACAGTTAACTAAACACCACAACAAATGAACCAAACGTTAGCTGAGCACCACATTGCACAATATAACATACTCCTAATAGAAGATCAGACAGTTAACCAAACCAAGCATGCTTGACAACTTGGAAATATAGCAATTGTATTGGTTTCTCATGTATTTAGTACAACCCAATTCGACTTACTTCTCACATGGTATACAATAACACAATGCACCCACAACTATTGAACATCGCATTGCAGAATCGAACCAAATAGTTAACTAAACACCACAACAAATGAACCAAACGTTAACTAAACATCACATTGCACAATGTATAACATACTAGAAGATCAGACAGTTAACCAAACCAAGCATGCTTGACAACTAGGAAATATAGCAATTGTATTCGTTTCTCATGTATTTTGTAAAGATAAATTTGATTTATTTCTCACATGGAAGACAATACAAAATTGCAGCCTGAAGAATTGAACATCACATTTGTAGAACTGAACCAAATAGTTAACTGAAGATGACAACTAATTAACCAAACAGTTAATAAGTGAGCACCACGCTACATGACATATAGAACATATACACTAGAGCAACAGATTGCATGGTAAAATTAGATAGCACAAATCACTAGAATTTGTTAAGGAAAGGCAGGAGCAGCACATGCAACAGGGTCGAGCATGCTTAACCGGCGTAGCTAGCAAATGGCAAGGTGCTCCTCCAGGATATGGGGTTCAGCACGAATTGCAGCCATCACGACCTCATCCACGCGTGCGGCCGCGATTTGCTTCTCTGCTGCCGAATGCTCCTTGAGCTCCTGGCAATACTACGTGCACCATCGCTTAGGGCGGCGCTTATTTGGTGGAGGGGTCGATTATTTGGGTGGAAGGTGTCGTGCCGGCAGTCGGGGCATGTGGGATGTGGAAGGAGGAGGAGGATGGGGGTCGGGTGTGGATTACCTGCCTGGATAGACGAGGCCGAGCAGCGTGAAGGAGGGTCGCCGGTGAGGAGGCTGTGCTGCAAGCAAATAGTGAAGGTTCCAACTTGGAAAGGAAGGCAGAAACAGGGGAAATGTGGCTTTTGGTAAGGGTGAGGAGCGGGGAGGTAGATATTTCCGCGGAAGCCAAAAAATTTGAATCGGTTCAGCGAAAACACTGGAGCGCAAAGTGTCATCAGACACGGTCCATTATTCAGAACTGTGTACGATATGTGAACATCACAAACGATTAAGATTGCTTAACCCATGTGTGATGAGTTTGAATGTTAAAAATTTTGGTTTGAATTTCCCTGGTTACAGTGGTCATTGCATAATTTGGGTACACAAAGGAGACTACAGCACACCCACACTTCTTAATCGAGCAAGTTCAGCAATTAAGCCGAGCTAGATGACCTAAAATTACTCTCGTCAATCTCCGCCGCCTTCTCCATGTCCAACTCGCGCCCGACGGTCTCCTGGGGAAGGGGTTCCATGGCATCCATCGCACCATACTCAACAAGCATCTCGCCCTCCGTGTCCGCCATCTCTTTGGAAAAGGCCGCCACGAGCTGGGTGTGGGCTCCGTTGTGGCAAGGTATGCGGCGAAGGAACGGACGGCCGCTCGAACGCTCTCGGCGATTGCCAACTCTTCGGCCATGGGTTGCCGACCGTTGTCGGAGAAGCATCGTTCGATTTGTGTGGTGACCGCCATGAGCTGGGCATGGGTGGCCTCGACATGGTCGTGGGCGGCCTCCATCAGGGCTAAGGATGCCGCTGCAGAACGGACAACTGATGTGCCGCTCTCGCCAGTTGCTATCCCCGAGGCAGATTTTGATGCTGCCACCTGAGAAGCAACAGAGGCCGTTTGGGCTTCCTTGGCCGCTCGATCGCGGATTGCGGCTGCACTCATGCACCTTGTTAGCACGCTAGTGTGCTTGACACGCCGGCTGTAGACTGTAGCCAATGCACCTTCTCGCGTAAGCCGTAGGCGTACTATACACTGACAGTGTTCCAAGATATTTTATACTGCATGTCACATGGTTGGTGATAATAAATTGTGTGGGATCTACTTGATTTTTCATCTTGATTTGAATTACATACTGGGGTCACAGCGGCAATGGAGGGTGTTTGAATTGCTAGAACTTTTATCTGCAGTGAACATGCAATATGTGTGTCATAATTTTTTTGGAATTATTCATGGTTCATTTGGACATTTTATACATTAAATTGGTTTTCTAGCCATTTCAGTTGCACAATTCAAAATTAAACTACATGCACATGCTCCGGTGCACCAACATGGGTTGTAAAATCATATATGTGTCCATGGGTATATGCTTATGTCACATGCAAGAAATGGGGATGAATTTCGAACACCACGGCGCCATGGCTCTTCGGCAAATGTTGAGGTACTTGCTTTTGTAATTCTAGTAAATCCAAAACCCGTCTGAAATTCATGAACCTTGGCATGCTACCATGGAATGACATCAATATGTTGGGGTAAAAAATATTGTCCCATTTGGGGCAGGTTATGGTATAAGCTTGTCACAAACCAGAGCTTCTCACAAGAAGCCTCATGGTTTCGTTAGGGAAACGTGTCACCTTTGTGGACAAAACGATATTCGTCGCCTCTTTTTCTTTTCAATTTTTTCCTGGTGTCAACATAGAACAACAGGCGTGTCGTGTTAAATTTTGGATTTTTTTGGCGATCGTTTGGACATTTTTATACATTAACTGAGTTTTCTAGGCATTTATGTGCATCAAAATTGAACTACATGCACATGCTCTAGTCCATCAAAGCGGGTTGCAAAATCAAATGTTTGTCCTTGGTTGCAAGCTTAGGTCACATGCAAGAAATGAGAATGAATGTCAAACACCTTGACACTGTTGCTCGGCCGCTAACACTGAGATACATGGTTTTAAAATTCTAGTAAATCGAAAACTCATTTGAAATTCATGAAACTTGACACAATATCATGGAACGGCATCGACATGTCGTGGTAAAAATATTTTCCCATTTGGGGCAGTTTTGGGTATAAGCTTCTCGCAAACCAGAGCTTCTCTCACAACAGACCTGATGGTTTTGGTAGGGAACGTGCCACCTTGGGGGACAAAACGGTATTTGTTGCCTCTTCTTACTTTCAAAAATTTTCTCGTGTCAACATAGAACAACAGGAGTGTTGTGCCAATTTTTGGGATTCTTCGGGTTCGCTTGGACATTTTTATAACTGAGTTTTCCATGCATTCATGTGCGTAATTCAAATTTGAACTACATGCACATGCTCCAGTGCATATAAATGGGTTCAAAATTGGATTTAGTGTCCTTGGTTACATGCTTAAGTCACATGCAAGAAATGAGAATGAATGTCAAACACCTTTCCACCGTCGCTCAGCCGCTAACATTGAGATACATAGTTTTTAAATTCTAGTAAATCGAAAACGCGTCTTAAATTTATGAAACTTGACATGCTAGCATGGAACGGCATCAACATGCAGTTTAAAATATTGTCCCATTTGTGGCAGGTTGGGGTATATAAGCTTCTCACAAACCAGTGCTTCTCACAACAAGCCTCATGGTTATGGTAGGGAACGTTTCACCTTTCTGGACGAAATAATATCCGTTGCCTCTTCTTGATTTCAATTTTTTTAGTGTCGACACAGAACAACATGAGTGTTGTGTTAATTTTAGGAATTTTTCGGGGTTCGTTTGGACATGTTTATACATTAACTGAGTTTTCTATGCATTTATGTGCATAATTCAAATTTGAACTACAGGCACATGCTCTAGTGCATGTAAATTGTTTGAAAAATAAAATATGTGTCCTTGGCTGCATGCTTAGGTCCCATGCAAGAAATGGGAATGAATGTCAAACACCTTGCCACCGTCGCTCGACCACAAACATTGAGATACATGGTTTTTAAATTCTAGTAAATTCAAAACTCGTCTGAAGTTCATGAAACTTGACATGCTATCATGGAGCGGCATCAACATGTTGTGGTTAAAAATTGTCCCATTTGGGGCAGGTTTGGATATAAGGTTCTAGCAAACCAGACTTCTCACAACAAGCCTGATGTTTTCGGGAGGGAACGTGCCACCCTTGGGGATGAAACGATATATGTTGCCTCTTCTTGCTTTCAAATTTTTTCTAGTGTCAACATAGAACAATAGGAGTGTTGTGTCAATTTTTGGGATTTTTCGTGGTTCTCTTGGACAATTTTATACATTAACTCGGTTTTCTATGCATTTTATGAGCACAATTCAAATTTGAACTACATGCACATGCTCCAGTGCAGAAAATGGGTCGACATATGAAATGTGTGTCCTTGGGTGCATGCTTAGGTCCCATGCAAGAAATGGGAATGAATTTCAAACACCAGGGTACTGTTGATTGCCGGCAAAACGTTGTGATACTTTGTTTTTAAATTCTAGTAAATCCAAAACTCGTCTGAAATTCATGAAACTTGGCATGCTATCATGGAATGGCACCCGACATGCTATGGTATTTTTCGTGTCCATTTTGAGAGAAGGCGCACTCGAATAACAGCCAAAAAATGCATTTTGAAAAAATAGTTGCCACTTTAACATCTCAAACATTTGTATAATTCAAATCATGTGCGTTTTATTAACTATTGTAGTGATGCCATGTGTCTTGGTTTTAATGGCTATAGAAGGTGTCGTGCGGACAGCTGCTTGACTGAACGGGAGGGTGCGAGCGCAGTCCGGTGTGCAGGCTGACCGAGAGGCGTGCAAGCTGTTCTCCAATGCATAGGCTCGCCGGGAAGCGTGCGAGCTGTGCGCTGCGCAGGCTCACTGGGAAGTGAGCCCTTTGACTTCCATGGCCGCCCGCCTTGATCGCATCCTCTCCATTAATGGCGCCCGAGCCGCTGTTTAATATGGGCGGCCTTACTGTTCGCCTCCCATTCCCCTCCCTCCCGCACACCTCCACCAACACCATGGCGCAGAAGGATCATCTAACACTAGTCTTCAAGTTTGGTGAGGTCGACTCCGAGACAGAGGAGATAGAAAATAAGGAGGAATGGGGCCTCATGGACATGGCCTTGAATGAGCTGGCTGCGGCGGTTGCTGCCCGCGCCGTCCGCCCCAGCCCCATCCTCGCTCGCGCCAACACCATCCCCAGTAGCATTGACGGGCTGGCAGCTGAGCACTATCGCAGAGCTGGAAGACGCGGCGTCGGCCGAGGTCTCCGCGACCCGCCAGCCATGTACATGCAGCGCCAGCGCCGTGCGTTCGCGGCGCGCCCTCGATGGGATGGGACGCCGCTGTCGACTGCTACCTCTTAGCGCCGCCAGTTGCTATCCTCCCGCGCCCCGCCAGTTGATCGTGCGATGACATGACATTTGATTTCCAAGTGAAGAACATTATGTGCTGTCTTGAAGACTTCAACACACTACAAAAAAATACACTTCCATGATGATATGTGTTTGTCACAGTAGGTCACGTTTTCTGTCATGCATGTACATCCATGCCGAATTTATGACAGAATCAACATAGTCATACCTGTGCTGTCGTAGAAGTGTTCCATGACATTACCAAAATTATCATCACAAAAGTGTTCACTTCCATGACGATAAATGCCGCGTCATGGAAGTGCTTTCGTCAAGGGTGACCGACACGTGGCATCCACCATAACGGGTCGCCATTAAGCTATCGAGTCCGGTTTTGGATCCGATATCCCGCTAATAGCCATGACTAATGCCGATTTCCACATATAAAATTCTCATTGACAGACGGAACCACGTGTCAGCTCCACGTTGGCACAGGTGTCACTCATCCAATGGGCGAGATGCGCCTATGATATGTTGAAACGTGGACCGGCCCAAAAGTGGCCCATAAAGATTAAATGGGCCGGCCCAACTAAAGGCCCACAAGATTTTGCGGACCATAATGGGCCGGCCCAGCTAAAGGCCCACGAGATTTCGCCGACCATAATGGGTCGGCCCAGCTAAAGGCCCACAAGATTTTGAGGACACTAGTGGGCCAGCCCGTTAACAGGCTGCCATGTTTTGGGCCAAATGCTGGCCCATATTTGATCCGGTCCATTAACAGCCTGTCACGTTCCGGGCCTAATAAAGGCCCATATGAGATCCGGCCCATTAAAAGCCTACCACGTTCTGGGCCAAATTATGGCCCAGATCAGATCCGGCCCTTTAAGAGGCTTTGGCTAAATTATGGCCCATATCAGATTCGGCCCGTCACCTGGACGCTATGCTTTTGGGCCCACTTGCTAAAGGCCCATTTAGTAATTCGGCCTTATATTATTTTCAGCCTGTTAAAGGCCCGTTTAACATTTCGGCCCTATATTTATTTCGGCCTGTTAAAAGCCCTTCATATAGTTGGGCCTAACTATGGCCCGGTTTGCATCCGGCCTGCTCACAGCCGATAATCTGATTGGGCCAAACAAGGACCGAGACAATTTTGGTCTGTTAACGACCCGTGATGTGATTGGCGCAATAATGGGACGGGGTCTATTTCGACCTGCTGCCGGCCCGTGAGCTGTTCGGCACGTTTCAGGCCCAACCTACTTTTTAGCGTCCTAAAAGCCCATTGAGTTTTCTTGGAAAATAGGGCCGGCAGTTTACTCGGCCTATTAAAGGCCCGAATCTACTAGTGGGCCAGTTTACATTTAGGCCTGTTAACGGACCAAGATGACTGG
Source organism: Aegilops longissima (assembly GCA_021605205.1). NCBI lineage: Eukaryota > Viridiplantae > Streptophyta > Magnoliopsida > Poales > Poaceae > Aegilops > Aegilops longissima. The sequence continues at coordinate 377,458,316 of CM038677.1, forward strand.
GAAGACATGGTATATATACAGTAAAATAACTGTAGCCCGATTATGGCAGATCATACATAGTGATTTGCATGACGGCCCGATTATGTACCATAATTTTACGGTTTGGCCGGTTTACTGCGAAGACATGATATATATACAGTAAAATAACATCATCATCGTGAGGAAAACCCAGACTATACAATAAAGAAATTACGACATATTACATCCACTGGGCATCAAAGTTCGCCACTATGATAATAAAGCACAAGCAGACAACATATTACATACACTGGGCATCAAAGATCACCACTAGTGCAAATAAACACACTGACAAAATAATATACAAAACCGACAGTACTTCAATAGAGTTCAAGAAAGGTTAGCACTGCTCGGGAGCTGCAGCGGAAGCAGCAGAGCAAGATGATAAGACTGTGCTTGTTTGACACTTATATCCTCCTCACTATGAAAGATAAACAAGCAGACAGATGACAGGTTTTGCACATATAAGTATCAGTGCTCACAACTCATCACATTTCTTACTGACCAATAAAGTGACATAGTTTAAAATAGCATTAACACAATATGGTATTGTTCAGGTTTAGACATGGCAGGAAATGACATTGTGAAGGAGTTGGCAGCTTCACGACACCACTGGATTACAGATCTAGAAATCATAAGTATCAATGGTTAGTGTGCTATCAATTTATCCCATTTCAAATTGGCAAATAAAGAGACGGTTTAAATAATAGTAGAATGATATGACATTGTTCATAGTTAAGACATCGCAGAATATGACATTATGCTGTAGTGGATAGGTTCACCACACCACTGGATTACAGATCAAGAACAGAAGCATACATGCAGTGCAAAAGAAGATCACTTGCTCTGTATAGTTTAATTTACATGGAATGAAGAAGGAACTTGGTTGTACAACTGAAAACTTAAATTGAGAAGGACAAACTTTTGTTTATGAACTACATAATAAACATTAAACATGCAATTTGATGCAAACACAAAACAACTGTTGTGATAGAGGCAAAGGTGTCCCACGAGGAAGTCGACTTTGACGATCCGACTACGAACATACGAGGACGTCGTGCCTTTAGCAATCGCTAAACCAACTCTGAGAGGATATTGACCACGCCGGAGCACGATCAACCTAACTACGAAGGTCTGTTTCCTGCAGGCAAACAAAGAACAAGCAAGAAACTAAGATTGCAATCTGCATATTGCAAATATAAGAGAAAAGCTTTATTGATCAAGGTGGGGTTCTGTGACGCCTTTGTCTGATCATTGAACACAAACGAAGTACGCGAAGTTGCACCAATGGCGAACTTTTAATCTAAACAAAACCCAAAGTCTAAACGATGCCTTAAGGGCTGTATATATATGGAGGAAGAGGAGGGAATTTCGTGGCCCTTGAGGGAGGGTTCCGAAATCAACCCTAACTCTTGTTTCCCCACACATACGGACTCTAAAAGCAACCTATACTTAAGTATTTCGAAATTATATGGGCCTGGCCCAATAATAAGGTGATGCAGCACCTAGAATAGCCTATGGACGAATATTATGAAGTGGCATCTTGTATATTTCGTCCAAGGCTTCATGCACTCATTATGGTGGCCTCAAAGTCCTAATCATCACTTCTAACTCCGTTCTTGTTCCCCTCGCGCATGCCATCATCTCCATGCTTGGTCTTGTTTTAGTGTTCATCCCTCTTATCCATGACAGGCCCTTCATTTGTAAGCAAAACAAATGTATCCAATTTAGGCAACATCATATTCTCATGAACATTCGAATCATTACCAAGAAACGAAAGTACCTGATAATTTAATTGGCATGCGCGAGCTCTAGTAATTGGTCCAGTATGTATAGCAGCAGGGGCTGTGGGTGTAACAATGGTATTGATGTCCTCATCATCCTCCCCTTCTTGAAATGAAGTCATCCTCGACGAAAGCTCATCTTCCTCACCCAAATAAGGCTTCAAATCTGCAATGTTAAAAGTGGGACTAACCCCAAAATCTGAAGGGAGATCAAGTTTATATGCATTATCATTTATTTTCTGTAACACCTTAAAAGGACCATCAACACGTAGCATTAGTTTTGATTTGCGCAAATTAGGAAATCTATCCTTACGCAAATGTAACCAAACAAGATCTCCAGGTGCAAATACAACATGTTTTCTACCCTTATCTCCAGCAAGTTTATATTTAGCATTCATACGCTCAATGTTTTCCTTAGTTAACTCATGCATTTTTAAAATGAATTCAGCACATTCTTTAGCATCAAAATTAACCTTCTCCGAAGATGGAAGAAGCAACAAATCAATAAGTGCACGAGGTAGGAAACCATACACAAATTCAAAAGGGCACATCTTAGTAGTAGAATGCAATGAACGATTATAAGAAAATTCAATATGAGGCAAGCATTCTTCCCACATTTTCTTATTATTGTTCAAAACAGCCCTAAGCATAGTAGACAATGTTCTATTGACTATTTCAGTTTGTCCATCAGTTTGGGGGTGACAAGTAGTACTAAAAAGCAGTTTAGTCCCCAACTTAGCCCATAAACATCTCCAAAAGTGGCTAAGAAATTTAGTATCATGATCTGAAACAATAGTATTTGGTACACCATGCAAGTGAATAATTTCACGAAAGAACAAATCAGCAACATTAACAACATCATCGCTTTTATGACATGGTATAAATTGTGCCATTTTCGAGAATTTATCCACGGCAACAAATATGCTATCCCTCCCCTTCTTTGTTCAAGGTAAACCTAAAACAAAGTCCATAGATATATACTCCCAAGGAACACTAGGTACAGGCAAAGGCATATATAAACCATGACGATTGAGTCGTGACTTAGCTTTTGGACATGTAGTGCAGCGAGCAACAAATCGCTCAACATCCCGTATCATCTTTGGCCAAAAGAAATGTGTAGCAAGTACATCCTCCGTCTTCTTCACACCAAAGTGTCCCATTAATCCTCCTCCATGCGCCTCCTGCAACAACAGAAGACGAACGAAGCTAGCTAGAATGCATAGCTTGTTAGCCCGAAACACAAATCCATCATTAGCGACGAACTTGTTCCATGTTCTACCTTCTTTACAATTCTGCAATACATCTTTAAATTCAGCATGATGCACATATTGATCTTTGATGGTCTCCAAACCAAATATTTTAAAGTCAAGTTGTGAAAGCATAGTATAATGACGAGACAATGCATTAGCAATAACATTTTCTTTACACTTCTTGTGTTTAATGACATAAGGGAAAGTCTCATTGAATTCAACCCATTTAGCATGTCTACGGTTCAGTTTAGATTGACTTTTAATGTGTTTCAAAGATTCATGATCAGAATGTATAACAAATTCTTTGGGCCATAAATAATGTTGCCATGTTTCTAAGGTCCGAACAAGAGCATATAATTCTTTATCATAAGTAGAATAGTTCTGACTAGGCCCACTCAATTTTTCAGAAAAGTATGCAGCAGGTTTGCCATCTTGTAATAACACACCTCCTAATCCAATTCCACTAGCATTACATTCAAGCTCAAAGGTCTTATTAAAATCAGGAAGTTGGTGTAAAGGAGCATGTGCCAACTTATCTTTCAATATCGTGAAGGCTTCTTCCTGTGCGGTACCCCAAAAAAAAGGCACATCCTTCTTTGTAAGCTCATGGAGAGGTGCAGCAATGGTGCTAAAATCTCGCACAAAACGCCTATAGAAACCAGCGAGTCCAAGAAAACTCCTCACTTGTGTGACCGTTTTGGGCTGCGGCCAACTCTCAATAGCTTCAATCTTGGCTTTATCAACTTCAATGCCCTGTGGAGTAACAACATAGCCAAGAAAAGATACTCGGTCGGTGCAAAAGGTGCACTTCCCAAGGTTACCAAACAAACGCGCATCACGTAGAGCAATAAAAACAGCACGTAAATGTTCCAAATGTTCTTCCAAAGATTTGCTATAAATCAGTATATCATCAAAATAGACTACCACAAATCGTCCAATGAAAGCACGTAAAACTTCATTCATTAGTCTCATGAAAGCACTAGGTGCATTAATTAACCCAAAAGGCATGACTAACCACTCTTATAAACCAAACTTAGTTTTAAAAGCTGTTTTCCATTCATCTCCCAATTTCATACGAATTTGATGGTATCCACTACGCAAATCAACTTTGGAGAATATTGTAGAGCCACTCAATTCATCAAGCATATCATCTAGCCTAGGAATAGGATGACGATAACGAATAGTAATATTATTAATGCCTCTACAATCAACACACATACGCGACATACCATCCTTTTTCGGCACTAGAATAATAGGAACAACACAAGGACTAAGGGATTCGCGAATATAACCTTTGTCGAGCAGCTCCTGTACGTGACGCATAATCTCCTTCGTCTCCTCTGGATTGGTACGGTATGGTGCACGGTTGGGTAGCGATGCACCGGGAATTAAGTCAATTTGATGCTCAATCCCTCGAATAGGTGGTAATCCCGGTGGCACGTCTTGTGGGAAGACGTCAGCGAACTCCTGCAAAATGTTAGTGACTATAGGGGGCGAAGAGGAAGGCACGTCCTCGAATGAAAATAATGCCTCTTTGCATACAAAAGCATAGCAAACAGATTTGCTAAAAACTAGCTCATCAATATCAGATTTGGTGGCAAGTAAACATGCACTTTTCAATTTAATTTCAGAAGCAACACTAGATGGTTTATTATTAGGCTTCATTTGTTGCTCAAATTCTTTTTCCACAATCCGATTTTCACTCTTATTTTTCTCCTGTTTTGCATTATTAGCTCTATGAATATCATCTTTCAAAATGGAATCACGAGTCATAGGAAGCAAAGTAATATTTGTATCTTTATGAACAAGAGTATACTGATGGGTTCTACCATGGTGTACAGAATTTTTATCAAATTGCCACGGTCTACCGAGTAATAAGGAACATGCTTGCATAGGTACCACATCACAATCAACATAATCAGCATAAGTAGAGATACTAAAATGCACCCGAACAGTACGTGTTACCTTAACCTTGCCGCTGTTGTTGAACCATTGGATGTAGTAAGGATGTGGATGTGGTCTTGTGGTGAGAGATTGCTTCTCCACCATCTCCATGCTAGCCAAGTTGTTGCAGCTCCCTCCATCTATGATGACGCGAACAGAACGTTCCTTCACAACTCCCTTTGTATGGAACAAATTATGCCTCTGATTTTGCTCAGCTTGTGTAACCTGCACACTCAAAAAACGTTGAGCAACTAAACATTCATACCTGTCAAGATCTTCAAAGAACCATGTATTGCGCCTTATGATCGAATCATCTCCACCGTGTTCTTCATGTGTAATAAGAGCCAAAGTCTCCTCATCATAGTCACTAGCGGACTCATACCCACCATCCTCAGTAGCAATCATCACACGCTGAGATTTGCATTCTCTTGCAAAATGTCATCTTCCCTTACAACGACGACAAATAATATCGCTTGTCTGCCCTGTTGACGCCATGGAAGAAGAAGAGCTCTGTGCAGGCCCGACAGGTGTGCTCTTGGCAGATAGTGGTGGTTGTGCCTGCTTTCTTGTATCATGGTTGGAGGTGGCACCGGAAGGAGGTGATGGCGCAGTGGAAGTAGATGATGCAAGTGGTGTCCATGATGAAGGTCGACCTGCAGAAAAGTTAGTTCGCGCCAATGCCTGTCGATCCTGCACTTCACGCTCACCTTTACAAGCAAGATGGAATAAACGAGTGATATTATTATAATCCTTATATTCTAGAATGGTCTGAATCTCTCTATTTAATCCACCCATAAAACGTGCAAGCATAGCTTCATTCTCCTCAACAATACCACATCTAATCAAGCCAGTTTGTAATTCCTGATAATATTCTTCTACATAATTTTTTCCTTGTCTTAAGCGCTACAATTTTTGAAGTAATTCACGTTGATAATATGGTGGAACCCAACGAGTATGCATAGTAGTTTCCAAAGCAGCCCAAGTAGCTGGAACAGGATATAATCTACAATGTTCATACCACCAAACACATGCAAACCTAGTGAAAGCACAAACAGCAGCAGGAACACGTCTCTCCTTAGAATATTGTAAACATGTAAATCGTTGTTCAGTTTCTAACTCCCAAGTAAGATATATTTCAGGAACATATCTACCCTCAAATGGTGGAATATTCAATTTCAGTTTAGGGAGATGGTCATGATCGCATACCTGAGGGGGAGCTCTAACATTGCCATTATTTGCATGTGGACGACCTGGTGGTTGTGGTGCTAGTGGTTGCACATAGTTCTGATTTTGATCAACCTCATCCTCGTAATCTCCCGCATAATCATCCTCCTCCACATCAGCAGCAGGAGCCACAAAAGTATCAATAGCAGCACCAGTAGTTTGGCCAGGCTGAAGAGGTAGACGGCTCGCTCGACGGAGGGCTGTTTCCCGGGAAAGGAGGTAGTCTTTGTTGTTGTTGTTGTTGTTGTTGTTGTTGTTGTTGTTGTTGTTGTTGTTGTTGTTGTTGTTGTTGTTGTTGTTGTTGTTGTTGTTGTTGTTGGTTTTCTTGTTGTTGTTGTTGTTGTTGTTGTTGCAGAGGTGTGGCAGGTGCAGCCAGTGGTGGAAGACACACAAGCAGTTCATTAAATCTGTTATCGAGCTTTGTTTCGAACGTCTTCTCAAGGCCAGTGATCTTCTCCATGACCTCTTCAAAATTGTTCAGCACATCTTGCATGTGTTCAGTCATCATTTGATGAAACTTATCATGAAGCTCCTTGTTCGTTAAGTTCTCCCAATCAATATCGTCGGCTTGTGATCCTAGCATGGTTAGCAGCAATAGAAACACACAAGAATATGATCCTACAGACTACTAACAGGTGGTGATGTTGGGTGTCATAAATCGGTCAAGCAAATCTCAAATTCTTACCAGTTCTTACCCAGCAGCAGGCGGTGATCGGCAACCGATGTAGTCAAAACTCTCAAAGCTTGGATAGAGCGATTACCAGGGAGAGTCAAACGCATGATGTAGATGTATGTGGAGCTGGGAAGGCTTATAATATGGTAGCAAAAAGGGTCAGCAATAATCAATTCAGAGATGCAAAGTTGAATAAACGCTCAACTACGGTACTGTGTTGGTCCTAGGCTAGACCGTACTAGAGACGCGAGCCTAGAACACTAACAAAATCACGGCGCTGCACATAAACAAGAGAGGAGCACACTGTGAACTTTTATTTTATTTTTTTGTTTACTTTTTTGCACTTTTTTTTCCTTTTTTTTGCTCCGCAACATTTTTTTTGAAAAAATCTACAAATGGCCTGAAAACTTCCTAGTCGTTGTTTTGTTGTTATAGAGGTGCGGTAGGTGCATGATAGAGGCAAAGGTGTCCCGTCTTTCGATGAGATGGTGGCTATCATTTTGGAGTAAGTCGACTTTGACGATCCGACTACAAACGTGCGAGGACGCCGCGCCTTAGCAATCGCTAAACCAACTTTGAAAGGTTATTGTCCACGCCGGAGCACGATCAACCTGACAACGAAGGTCTGTTTCCTGCAGGAAAACGAAGAACAAGCAAGAAACTGAGATTGCAATCTGGATATTTCGAATATAAGAGGAAAGCTTTATTGATCAAGGTGGGGTTCTGTGACGCCTTTGTCTGGTCGTTGAACACAAACGAAGTACGCGAAGTTGCAGCTATGGCGAACTTTTAATCTAAACAAAACCCAACGTCTAAACGACGCCCTAAGGGCTGTATATATGGAGGAAGAGGAGGGAATTTCGTGGCCCTTGAGGGAGGGGTCCGAAACCAACCCTAACTCTTGTTTCTCCACACATATGGACACTAAAAACAGCCTATACTTAAGTATTTCGAAATTACATGGGCCTAGCCCAATAATAAGGTGATGCAGCACCTAGAATAGCCTATGGACGAATATTATAAAGTGGCATCTTGTATATTTCGTCCAAGGCTTCATGCACTCATTATGGTGGCCTCAAAGTCCTGAAATCATCACTTGTAACTCCGTTCTTGTTCCCCTCGCGCATGCCATCATCTCCATGCTTGGTCTCGTTCCAGTGTTCATCCCTCTTATCCATGACAGGCCCTTCATTTGTAAGCAAAACAAACGTATCCAATTTAGGCAACATCATATTCTCATGAACATTAGAATCATTAACAAGAAACGAAAGTACGTGATAATTTAATTGGCGTGCGCGAACTCTAGTAATTGGTCCAGTATGTATAGCAGCAGGGGTTGTGTGTGTAATAATGGTATTGATGTCATCATTAGTGTAGCCAGTGGTGGAAGACGCGCAAGCAGTTCATTAAATCTGTTATTGATCTTTGTTTCGAACGTCTTCTCAAGGCCAGTGATCTTCTCCATGGCCTCTTCAAAATTGTTCAGCACATCTTGCACATGTTCAGTCATCATTTGCTAAAACTTATCATGAAGCTCCTTGTTCGTTAAGTTCTCCCAGTCAATCTCATCGGCTTGTGATCCTGGCATGGTTAGCAGCAATAGAAACACAAAAAATATGATCCTATAGACTACTAACAAGTGGTGGTGGTGGTGGGTGTCACAAATCCGTCAAGCAAATATCAAATTCTTACCAGTTCTTACCCAGCAGCAGGCGGTGATCGGCAACCGATGTAGTCAAAAATCTCAAAGCTTGGATAGAGCGATTACCAGGGAGAGTCAAACGCACGATGTAGATGTATGTGGAGCTAGGAAGGCTTATAATATGGTAGCAAAAAGGGTCAGGAATAATCAATTCAGAGATGAAAAGTTGAATAAACGCTCAACGACGGTATTGTGCTGGTCCTAGGCTAGATCGTGCTAGAGATGCGAGCCTAGAACACTAACAAAATTACCGCGCTGCACGTAAACAAGGGAAAAGCACACTCTGGAAATTTTTTCGCTCTGTTTTTTTTGCGCTCTCTTTTTTTTGCGCTCCTTTTTTTGCGAAAATCTCTATAATGGCGAGTGTCTCAAAACTCTTCCTAGGTCAAACTGACAGGATGGGCACAAAATTTTTTTGACTATTTTTTCGGAAATCAAGGCAGCGATTTATTTAAAATGTAAAAGTACAAAAAATCACTATGATGGCGAGTGTCTCAAAAGACTCAGAAAAGCCTAAAAATAGGATAGGGAAAATTATTTTTGGTCGCCGAAATTTTGGCCTAAAAACTACCCGGGGGTCTCCAGACTCTTTTTTTTTCGGGACCTACTCAGGCAAGGAAACACAAAACAGAAAATAGATGGATCTCAAAAACAAACCTAATATGAAAAGAACTCGGATTGGTGGTGGATATATGGTGGTAGGATATGGCAGCGGTGGTGGTATATGGTAGCGGTGGTGGTATATGGATACAGATCGGTGGTGGTATATGGATACGGATTGGTGGTGGTATATGGATACGGATCGGTGGTGGTATATGGATACGGATTGGTGGTGGTATATGGATACGGATTCAAAGAGGTTGCGGATAAGCAATGGTGGTAGATGGCAAGGAAATGATGATGGTGCGGCGGCGGCGTGACAACTTATGACCATAACTCGAAACTCTAAAAGACTAGACTCTAAGACCAACAACTTGACACGATGATGCAACCACAAATTCAACAAAGAAAAAACCCTAAAAAGATTATGCAAAGGCTCAGATTGGTTCGGATATGATGAACTAACCCTAATTTTTGTGTATGGCTTTTTCGTGGACTGTAGGTATGAAGAACAGACTTGATCTAAACTACAAAAAACTGTAAAATCTCACCGGTCAACTTGGAAATCTGATACCACTTGATAGAGGCAAAGGTGTCCTGTCTTTCGATGAGATGGTGGCTATCATTTTGGAGGAAGTCGACTTTGACGATCAGACTACGAACGTGCGAGGACGTCACGCCTTAGCAATCGCTAAACCAACTCCGAGAGGTTATTGACCACGCCGGAGCACGATCAACCTGACCACGAAGGTCTGTTTCCTGCAGGCAAACAAAGACCAAGCAAGAAACTAAGATTGCAATCTGGATATTGCGAATATAAGAGGAAAGATTTATTGATCAAGGTGGGGTTCTGTGACGCCTTTGTCTGGTCGTTGAACACAAACGAAGTACGGGAAGTTGCAGCTATGGCAAACTTTTAATCTAAAAAAAACCCAAAGTCTAAACGACGCCCTAAGGGCTGTATATATGGAGGAAGAGGAGGGAATTTCGTGTCCCTTGAGGGAGGGGTCCGAAATCAACCCTAACTCTTGTTTCCCCACACATACGGACTCTAAAAGCAACCTATACTTAAGTATTTCGAAATTATATGGGCCTGGCCCAATAATAAGGTGATGCAGCACCTAGAATAGCCTATGGACAAATATTATGAAGTGGCATCTTGTATATTTCATCCAAGGCTTCATGCACTCATTATGGTGGCCTCAAAGTCCTGAAATCATCACTTGTAACTCCGTTCTTGTTCCTCTCGCGCATGCCATCATCTCCATGCTTGGTCCATCTCCAGTGTTCATCCCTCTTATCCATGACAGGCCCTTCATTTGTAAGCAAAACAAATGTATCCAATTTAGGCAGCATCATATTCTCATGAACATTAGAATCATTACCAAGAAACGAAAGTACCTGATAATTTAATTGGCATGCGCGAGCTCTAGTAATTGGTCAAGTATGTATAGCAGCAGGGGCTGTGGGTGTAACAATGGTATTGATGTTCTCATCATGTTGCAATCATGCCTAACCAAATATACACAACAAAGTTTGAAGGCTTTAGAAGGACAAACTTACATTATTGGTGAAGACAGGCTCTATAAAGCCCTTGTCCATGCTCATGGGGGGGCAATTCAAGAAGTTTACCACATGTATTGCCTTTATTCTACATTTTATTAAGAGTAAATATATATGTGATAATATAAGAAAAAATGGAGAATATTTAAGATAAGATGAAGAGTGATGTTACATAACCAAGTAGCTATAAATGTAAGTACATCGATACAGGCAAAAGGTACAACCAAGAGCAATGCAGAGCTAAACTTCTTCAGTACCATCGGTGTTATCCAACCTTATGGTAAGAGTAAATATAGATCTGATGTGTAGAAAATGGAGGGCAAAGGAAAATAAGCTGCAGAGTGATGGTACATGAATAACTACCTGTCAATATAAGTACACTGATAAAGTACAACAGGTACTTACAAGAACAATGCGGAGCAAAAAATTCATTGGCGTGGATATATTCTACACTAATGTAACCATTCATACAGATCAGGTAATTTGGAGCGAACAATTGATAAGCAAGCTATCATGCATACTGCTGTCACATAATGAACGAGGTATGAATGCAAGTACAGTGATACAGGTCAACAGGTACTAACAAGAGCAATGTAGCGGGCAGCATATTTGCAATATCATGTTGTTCTTTTCAAACCGGAATTCTTCTTCGAGCAATTTTCCTGCAAAAAAGATCCGTAACGCACATGCAGAAAAGTAGAAGTTCAAATTTTCATGTGATATCATAGACAGTACCTCATCCTTGGAACGATACCAGTGCATAACAAGGTTTTTCTATTCAATGTCTTCTAAATTTAGCACAGGATACTTCACTGGAAATTCGTTTATAGACTTGCCATCAAAGTGTGATTTCCTCAGGTAACACCGATACTGCTGCAATGCTTCCTTGAAAAGCACAAGCAAGCTTTGCTCGTCATGACTATCCAGATTGACCCTCGCCTACTTACAACAATGTAATGTAAATCATTGATGTGTTCAATCAGCAGAAAACAGGAAAATAATCACCATGAATAATAGCACTTACACGTAAGTGGGACAGGAAGATGTGAAAATGATGTTTGTCTTCACTATAATCTTCCCATGATGGGAATATATGCACAAAGTCCCTAACAACATTGAAAGCATTGTCTTTTAAACTGGCAATAACTGGAATGAGGTTCCAATCTGCAGGAATTGGCCATCTCTGCAGTTGGGATAGGTCTTCGGCCGGTGGACTTGTTGTACTTTTTGCTGGAGTGGGATTTTTCTGTGGTACAGCTTGTGCTATGGCAACTGAAATCGGCATACCTTTTGCTGGAGTGCAGGTCCTGTGTGGTGGGGCTAGTGGTGTGGCCAGTGAAGTATGGGTATGGTCTGTTGGAGCCGGTCCTATGTTTTGTGTCACTGGTTGTACAGCCAATATAAGTGGGGTGATGTCTAATTTCTCCTGCACCACCTTGTTTTTCAAGGACTTTGCTGGTGCTCCTTTAGGTTCGGCAATCACCCTCGTCCTTTTTGATGTCTAATGCACAAGAACATCATTTGAGTGGAAAAACATGGTATGATGACAGATGGAATATGTATTGATAATGGATGGGCATGGCATCTTGACATATATGATGAGTAAACTAAGCAGATGGCGGTGCAACAAAGTAGAAGAAATGCAAGACAACATATGCAAGATACGCGCAATCAATAAAACCTTGCCAAATTAGAACATGCACCTTGATGGGTGAACAGGACATGCCATCTGCCTTTGACTCCTCGAGGTTAGAATAGTAATTAGGATCATATTCTGAACAAGAATCTACAGGTGGGGAGCGTATGAGTTTCATTGCATCCATAATGGCACTCAATGCCTTGGTGCCAATTTTGTAAGTTGTTGCAGTGTTCCACAATATTCTTCTGATGCACGGATTCTGATATTCACTGTAATTACGTATAATATCTGAGAACCATGAAAACATAAATAGTAGTGAGATTATCTTTGTAATGCAGAGGATATTCTAATATAGGGGCGCCCCTGTAAACCCTTGTGTGCTATCACTGGATTCTGATGAGAGAGCTCATGTGTGATGTAATATGGTGCGTGCAATCTGGCACAAGTACACACAAAAATAGGCTCCAGAAGTAAGGATAGTTGGCAGATGATAGGTTCATAATATACTGTATAGAGAGTTTATTGCCAAACCATGATAACAAGAGCACACAACAACTAGGCAGATCATAGTGTACATAAAAGGGGTACACCATAACCATGATATATAAATCGGGAAAGTGGAACTGGCAGGAAAATATGGTGTTGATTGCCACTACTAATTGAAAGCCTATCGATCACGTACAGGCCAGCTCTATCAGCTGTTGACTGCAGATGTCCCTGATCCCCTTACCGACAAGGAACATATTGTACGTACTAAATACAGAATAACAAAAGAGGAACATGTTAAAGAACAGAAGAGGAAGCATATTCTTGAGGTTCCGCTTCATTGCATACAATGTTGGTTGCCCACTCATGATGAATCATAGCGCCCAAAGAAATGCAATTCCATGCTGTCTCTCTATATGTGGCCACATGCATTTGGGAAATCAAGTGGGAGCATTACCTGACCAATTAAATGTGTTTGTATTAACTAATATCAGTATTTTATCACAATTCATATTTGAAGAAGTAAGCTTTGGACTTATGATTGGTGTGTTGTTTAGCTTCAAAAGTGGACTGCTGCTAGTGTGACACAAAGCAGCTACACAGATCATAGTGTAGATATAACGGGAAAATCGTAAGCATCAGGAGTAAAATCAGCAAGGTGGAACTTGCTGGAATATATGTGCTAGTATTGCCGGTACGGCTAGAAAGGCTTCGGATACCAGCTCTCTTCAACTGAAGGTGCGGTACTGTTAATATCAGTGTAACTCTCAAAGGCGACACAACTCCCTGCATTTCCTTGCTAATCTTATAGGATTCAAGTGGGCAGGCCACTACAATTCATATTCCTATGTTTACAAAATTCTACGAATCAAAGTGGCCCGAAGAGTTCAAAGTGTCCATCACAACCGACTGTAAAGACATCTACACTGCAAATGTCCCTGCTCATCTTCACTACAAGGAACATACTATACTACTATCATACTCCCTCCGTTCCAAAATATAAGTCTTTGCAGAGATTTCCACTATGGATCACATACAGATGTATACATATACATTTTAGAGTGTAGATTCACTCATTTTGCTCCATATGTAGTCCATGGTGGAATCTATACAAAGACTTGTATTTAGGAACGGAGAGAGTACTTATTAAAGAAGAACGAAAGAGGAGCATGCTAAAGAAGAGCAAGAAGATTTTGGATAATAAAATGTTCGTTGCGCAGTGCCCACACATGATGAACCAGTGCGCATTAAGAATGCAACTCCCTGATGTCTCTCTATATGTGGTGCACGTGCTTTTCGAAAGTAAAGTAGGAACATTAACTGACCAATTAAACGTTATCTATTTTAGTAATATCAGCATCATATCAGATTCGTATTTGAGCAACAAGTTTGGAATTATGAGTGGCACGTTGTCTAACTTGATGGATTCAGGAGAAGTGCTAAGCAGCTACGATGACGGTACTGAATATAAAGGCATGTCTGCATGCAAGTCGCGTGACTTCTGTCATTTGGGTCAGTCGACCATTTCAGGCGGTTGGATGAAGATCCTACGTCTCCTAACCCTTCTTCTTCCTTGTCTCTCATTCTTCCCATACAAAACACCGCACAGGCCGCCGGCCGAACCACCGGCCCCGACCCGCCCTCCCCCGAACCGCCCCCACCGCCTGTGTTCCTTCGCCACCCCCACCCCCGCCACCACCCGCGTTGAGTTTTCTTCGTTTGGCGAGGCCCCACCACCACCCCCCACAACAAACATCCCCACCAGAACCCCTTCCTTCGCACCGGCAAACTCCAGCGAGCTCTCAAAAATCGACTGATCCAATTTTGAAATTTAGTCTACTGTCATTTTGATAAGGACATCAATACCATTGTTACACCCACAACCCCTACTACAACATATACTGGACCAATTACTAGAGCTCGCGCACGCCAATTAAATTATCTGGTACTTTCTTTTCTTGGTAATGATTCTAATGTTCATGAGAATATGATGCTGCCTAAATTGGATATATTTGTTTTGCTTACAAATGAAGGGCTTGGCATGGATAAGAGGGATGAACATTGGAGCAAGAACAAGCATGGAGTTGATGGCATGCGCAAGGGGAACAAGAACATAGTTACAAGTGATGATTTCAGTACTTTGAAGCCACCATAATGAGTGCATGAAGCCTTGGACGAAATATACAAGATGCCACTTCATAAACTTCGTCCAGAGGCTATTCTAGATGCTGCGTCACCTTATTATTGGGCCAGGCCCATGTAATTTCGAAATACATAAGCATAGGATGTTTTTAGAGTCCGTATGTGTGGGGAAACAAAAGATAGGGTTGGTTTCGGACCCCTTCCCCAAGGGCCATGAAATTCCCCCCTCTTCCTCCATATATATAGCCCTTAGGGCACCGTTTAGACTTTGGGTTTTGTTTAGATTAAAAGTTCGCCATAGCTGCAACTTCGCGTACTTCGTTTGTGTTCAACGACCAGAAAAAGGCGTCACAGAACCCCACCTTCATTAATAAAGCTTTCCTCTTTTATTCACAATCTCCAGATTGCAATCTCAGTTTCTTGCTTGTTCTTCGTTTGCTCACAGGAAATAGACCCTCGTGGTCAGGTTGATCGAGCTCCGGTGTAGTCAATAACCCCTCAAAAGTTGGTTTAGTGATTGCTAAGGCGCGACATCTTCACATGATCGTAGTCGGAGCATCAAAGTCGACTCCCACAGAAAACGATTGCTATCTCATCGAAACATCGGGACACCTTCGCCTCTATCAAGTGGTATCAGATTTCCAGGTTGCTCGGTGAGATTTTCCAGTTTTTTGTAGTTTAGATCGAGTTTGTCCTTCATACCTACAGTCCACGAAAAAGCCACAAAAAATTAGGGTTAGTTCATCATATCTGAACCAGTCTGAGCCTTTGCATAGTCTTTTCAGTATTTTGCTTTGTTGAATTTACGGTTGCATCGTCGTGTCTAGTTGTTGGTCTTAGAGTCTAGTACTTTAGAGTTTCGAGTTCTGTTCACAAGTTGTCACGCCGCCGCCGCACCATCGTCATCACTGCTGCCATATGCCACCATTGTCATCACCGTTGCCATATACCACCATCATCATCACCGCTACCATATACCACATATCCACCGCCATCACGCTAATCCGAGTCCACCTCCATCAAAGATTCGCCACTAGTCCGAGTTTCCACCAGATTCATCTCCGCCACCAGTCCGAGTCCAGTAATTGTTGCCTTTTTTCTCGATTACCAGACCACGCGATACTCTGAGTCATGATAGAGTAGGATTCCCCAACTTCCGAGCCATCCGCAGAAGAAAAATAGTTCCAGTTTCAAAAAAAACTAAGTCTGGAAAATTCTGGCTAGGCAGTTTTTAGGACATTTGTAGACTTTTTCGAAAAAAATTGTTGCGGAGCAAAAAAAAAGTGCAAAAAAAGTGAATAAAAATGTGTTCCTCCCTTGTTTACGTGTAGCGCCGTGATTTTGTTTGTGTTCTAGGCTCGCGTCTCTAGTACGGTCTAGCCTAGGACCAGCACAGTACCGTCATTGAGTGTTTATTCAACTTTGCATATCTGAATTGATTATTGCTGACATTTTTTGCTACCATATTATAAGCCTTCCCAGCTCCACAGTCATCTACGTCGTGCGTTTGACTCTCCCTGGTAATCTCTCTATCCAAGCTTTGAGAGTTTTGACTACAACGGTTGCTGGTCACCACCTGCTGCTTGGTAAGAACTGGTAAGAATTTGAGATTTGCTTGACGGATTTGTGACACCCACCATCATTAATAAAGCTTTCCTCTATTATTCGCAATCTCCAGATTGCAATCTCAGTTTCTTGCTTATTCTTCGTTTGCTCGCAGGAAATAGACCCTCGTGGTCAGGTTGTAGTAGTCTGTAGGATCATATTCTTGTGTGTTTCTATTGCTGCTAACCATGCCAGGATCGCAAGCCGACGAGATTGACTGGGAGAATTTAACAAACAAGGATCTTCATGATAAGTTTCAGCAAATGATGACTGAAAAGGTGCAGGATGTGCTGAACAATTTTGAAGAGGCCATGGATAACATCACTGGCCTTGAGAAGACGTTCGAAACAAAGCTCGATAACAGATTTAATGAACTGCTTGCGCGTCTTCCACCACCGGCTGCACCTACTGCACCTCTACAACAACAACCACAACAACAACGACTACCTCCACGTCGCGAAAAATGTCCTTCTTCAGCCTGGCCAAACTGTTGGTGCGGCTGTTGATACTTCTGTGGCTCCTGCTATTGATGAGGTGGAGGATGATTATGCGGGAGATTACGAGGATGAGGTCGTCCACATGCCAATAATCACAATGGTAGGGATCTCCCTCAGGTACGAGATCATGACCATCTCCCTAAACTGAAATTGGATATTCCTCCATTTGATGGTAGATATGTTCCGGATATATATCTTACTTGGGAGTTAGAAACTGAACAACCATTTACATGTTTACAATATCCTGAGGAGAGACGTGTTCCTGCTGTTGTTTGTGCTTTCACTAGCTTTGCATGTGCTTGGTGGTCTGAACATTGTAGATTATATCCTATTCCAGCTACTTGGACTGCTTTGAAAACTTCTATGCATACTCGTTGGGTTCCACCATATTATCAACGTGAATTAATTCAAAAATTGCAGCGTTTAAGACAAGGAAAAAATTCTGTAGAAGAATATTATCAGGAATTGCAAACTGGCATGATTAGATGTGGTATTGTTGAGGAGAACGAAGATATGCTTGCACGTTTTATGGGTGGATTAAATAGAGAGATTCAGACATTCTAGAGTATAAGGAGTATAATAATATCACTCGTTTATTCCATCTTGCTTGTAAAGCTGAACCTGAAGTGCAGGATCGACAGGCATTGGCGTGAACTAACTTTTCTGCAGGTTGACCTTCATCATGGACACCACGTGCATCCTCTACTTCCACTACACCATCACCTCCATCGGGTGCCATCTCCAGCCGTCATACAAGAAAGGAGGCACAACCACCACTCTGTGCCAAGAGCACACCCGTCGGGCCTGCGCAGAGTTCTTCTCCTTCCATGGCGTCAACAGGGCACACAAGTGATATTATTTGTTGTCGTTGTAAGGGAAGAGGACATTTTGCGAGAGAATGGAGTGATTGCTACTGAGGATGGTGGGTATGAGTCCGCTAGTGACTCTGATGAGGAGACTTTGGCTCTTATTACACATGAAGAACACGGTGGAGATGATTCTGATCATGAGACGCAATACATGCCTGTTGAAGATGCTGACAGGTATGAATGTTTAGTTGATCAACGTGTTTTGAGTGTGCAGGTTACACAAGCTGAGCAAAATCAGAGGCATAATTTGTTCCATACAAAGGGATTTGTGAAGGAACGTTCTATTCGCATCATCATAGATGGAGGGAGCTGCAATAACTTGGCTAGCATGGAGATGGTGGAGAAGCTATCTCTTCCTTACTACATCCAATGGTTCAACAACAGCGGCAAGGTTAAGGTAACACGTACTATTCGTGTGCATTTTAGTTTCTCTACATATGCTGATTATGTTGATTGTGATGTGGTACCTATGCAAGCATGTTCCTTATTACTTGGTAGACCATGGCAATTTGATAAAAATTATGTACACCATGGTAGAAACAATCGGTATACTCTTGTTCATAAGGATAAAAATATTACTTTGCTTCCTATGACTCCTGATTCCATTTTGAAAGATGATATTAATAGAGCTAATAAAGCAAAATAGGATAAAAATAAGAGTGAAAATCAGATCGTGGCAAAATAATTTGAGCAACAAATTAAGCCTATAATAAACCATCTAGTGTTGCTTCAGAAACTAAATTGAAAAGTGCATGTTTACTTGCCACCAAATCTAATATTGATGAGCTAGATTTTAGCAAATCTGTTTGCTATGCTTTTGTGTGCAAAGAGGAATTATTTTCATTCGAGGACGTGCCTTCTTCTTTGCCCCTGCCGTCACTAACATTTTGCAGGAGTTCAATGACGTCTTCCCACAAGACGTGCCACCGGGATTACCACCTATTCGAGGGATTGAGCATCAAATTGACTTAATTCCCGGTGCATTGCTACCCAACCATGCACCATACCGTACCAATCCAGAGGAGACGAAGGAGATTATGCGTCAAGTACAGGAGCTACTCGACAAAGGATATATACACGAATCTCTAAGTCCTTGTGTTGTTCCTATTATACTAGTGCCTAAAAAGGATGGTACGTCGCGTATGTGTGTTGATTGTAGAGGCATTAATAATATTACTATTCGTTATCGTCATCCTATTCCTAGGCTAGATGATATGCTTGATGAATTGAGTGGCTCTACAATATTCTCCAAAGTTGATTTGCGTAGTGGATACCACCAAATTCGTATGAAATTGGGAGATGAATGGAAAACAACATTTAAAACTAAGTTTGGTTTATATGAGTGGTTAGTCATGCCTTTTGGGTTATCTAATGCACCTAGTACTTTCATGAGACTAATGAACGAAGTTTTACGTGCATCGATTGGATGATTTGTGGTAGTCTATTTTGATGATATACTGATTTATAGCAAATCTTTGGAAGAACATTTGGAACATTTACGTGCTGTTTTTATTGCTCTACGTGATGCACATTTGTTTGGTAACCTTGGGAAGTGCACCTTTTGCACTGACCGAGTATCTTTTCTTGGTTATGTTGTTACTCCACAGGGAATTGAAGTTGATAAAGCCAAGATTGAAGCTATTGAGAGTTGGCCGCAGCCCAAAACGGTCACACAAGTGAGGAGTTTTCTTGGACTCGCTGGTTTCTATAGGCGTTTTGTGAGAGATTTTAGCACCATTGCTGCACCTCTCAATGAGCTTACAAAGAAGGATGTGCCTTTTGTTTGGGGTACCGCATAGGAAGAAGCCTTCACGGTATTGAAAGATAAGTTGACACATGCTCCTTTACTCCAACTTCCTGATTTTAATAAGACTTTTGAGCTTGAATGTGATGCTAGTGGAATTGGATTAGGAGGTGTGTTATTACAAGATGGCAAACCTGTTGCATACTTTTCTGAAAAATTGAGTGGGCCTTGTCTGAACTATTCTACTTATGATAAAGAATTATATGCTCTTGCTCGGACTTTAGAGACATGGCAGGATTATTTATGGCCCAACGAATTTGTTATACATTCTGATCATGAATCTTTGAAACACATTAATGGGACACTTTGGCGTGAAGAAGACGAAGGACGTACTTGCTACACATTTCTTTTGGCCAAAGATGAGACGGGATGTTGAGTGTTTTGTTGCTCGCTGCACTACATGTCAAAAAGCTAAGTCATGACTCAATCCTCATGGTTTATATATGCCTTTGCCTGTAACTAGTGTTCCTTGGGAGGATATATCTATGGACTTTGTTTTAGCTTTACCTCGAACAAAGAAGGGGAGGGATAGCATATTTGTTGTCGTGGAAAGATTCTCAAAAATGGCACACTTTATACCATGCCATAAAAGTGATGATGTTGTTAATGTTTCTGATTTGTTCTTTTGTGAAATTATTCGCTTGCTTGGTTTGCCAAATACTTTTGTTTCAGATCGTGATACTAAATTTCTTAGCCACTTTTGGAGATGTTTATGGGCTAAGTTGGGGACTAAACTGCTTTTTAGTACTACTTGTCACCCCCAAACTGATGGTCAAACTGAATTAGTCAATAGAACATTGTCTACTATGCTTAGGGCTATTTTGAAGAATAATAAGAAAATGTGGGAAGAATGCTTGCCTCATATTGAATTTGCTTATAATCGTTCGTTGCATTCTACTACTAAGATGTGCCCTTTTGAAATTGTGTATGGTTTCCTACCTCGTGCACCCATTGATTTGTTGCCTCTTCCATCTTCGGAGAAGGTTAATTTTGATGCTAAACAACGTGTTGAATTGATCTTAAAAATGCATGAGTTAACTAAGGACAACATTGAGCGTATGAATGCTAAATATAAACTTGCTGGAGATAAGGGTAGAAAACATGTTGTGTTTGCACCTGGAGATCTTGTTTGGTTACATTTGCGTAAGGATTGGTTTCCTAATTTGCGCAAATCAAAGCTAATGCCACGTGTTGATGGTCCTTTTAAGGTGTTAGAGAAAATAAATGATAATGCATATAAACATGAACTGCCTGCAGATTTTGGGGTTAGTCCCACTTTTAACATTGCAGATTTGAAGCCTTATTTGGGTGAGGAGGATGAGCTTCCGTCGAGGACGACTTCATTTCAAGAAGGGGAGGATGATGAGGACATCAATACCATTGTTACGCCCACAGCCCCTACTACAACATATACTGGACCAATTACTAGAGCTCGAGCATGCCAATTAAATTATCAGGTACTTTCATTTCTTGCTAATGATTCTAATGTTCATGAGAATATGATGCTGCCTAAATTGGATACATTTGTTTTGCTTACAAATGAAGGGCCTGGCATGGATAAGAGGGATGAACATTGGAGCAAGAACAAGCATGGAGTTGATGGCATGTGCAAGGGGAACAAGAACGGCGTTACAAGTGATGATTTCAGGACTTTGAAGCCACCATAATGAGTGCATCAAACCTTGGACGCAATATACAAGATGCCACTTCATAAACTTCGTCCAGAGGCTATTATAGGTGCCGCGTCACCTTATTATTGGGCCAGGCCCATGTAATTTCGAAATACATAAGCATAGGCTGTTTTTAGAGTCGTATGTGTGGGGAAACAAGAGGTAGGTTTGGTTTCGGACCCCTTCCCCAAGGGCCGTGAAATCCCCCCCTCTTCCTCCATATATACAGCCCTTAGGGCACCGTTTAGACTTTGGATTTTGTTTAGATTAGAAGTTTTCCATAGCTGCAACTTCGTGTACTTCGTTTGTGTTCAACGACCAGACAAAGGCGTCACAGAACCCCACCTTCATTAATAAAGCTTTCCTCTTTTATTCACAATCTCCAGATTGCAATCTCAATTTCTTGCTTGTTCTTCATTTGCTCGCAGGAAATAGACCCGTGTGGTCAGGTTGATCGAGCTCCGGTGTGGTCAATAAACCCTTGGAAGTTGGTTTAGCGATTGCTAAGGCGCGACGTCTTCGCACAATCGTAGTCGGATCGTCAAAGTGGACCCCCACAGAAAACGATTGCTATCTCATCGAAACATCGGGACACCTTCGCCTCTATCACATTTAACTAGTGTGGAATATAAAAGGGGAAAACCATAAGTATTGCGAGTATAGTGCTGAGCGTGCCATGGCGAATCTGAAGGCGCAAACCGGACAAAGGCAACTTCGCAACCAATGCTTGCTTTCAACTAACAAGTAAGTGATGGACAAGAAATTAGAGTAAAGCAGTGGCGGTCTATTTTCTTGATGCGGTAAATAAGTTGAGCAGATACGAAAGAGTACCGCCTCTGGTGCGGCCCCGTGTATGCATCTGTTGAGAATTTGATGGTGTTGCGGTAGCGATGGCTGTCGGCAGCGTGGAAGCAGATCTAGGAGGGTAGACGGTGGCGGCGGCGCGCGGTGGACGAGACGGTCGTAGGAGCGGCACCGACAAGGTGGATGACGGCGGGGATGAAGCGAGAGGACAGGATGCAAGGATCCCGGTCTGAAGCCGTGGATGAGAGAGGTCTGTCTCTTGTAATGGACGACGTCGTCGGGGTATCAGCTCCGGCATGGTGGAGGAGGACGGCGGTAGATGGGGTGGCGGACGGAGGAGGCTGGGGTGGAGAGGGTGTTTTGGTGCCGATGGAGTACGAATGGGGAAATGGAGGGAGAGAGGAAGGGGGAACCATGTCTTCAGGATGCGCTTGTCTCATATGCGAGGAAATTTATAAACTTAGCCACCGTTTAAAATTTCCAACATCACAACAATATTAGCCGGTTGGGGATAGGACGATAATCTCGCATACACCAAATATTTGCCAACGAGAGTTTGTTTTTGGCGCCCACCAAGTCAATTTCGACAGAGGAGACACTATGTTTTGGCGCCCACCGTGTATGAATCCGGGTGAGAGGCGGTTATGTCACGTTTGAGTGAAATTACAAACCTACCCCTATCAAAACCTAAATCAAGCCGATAGGCTTTGCATGTGAGGGATAGGCAGTAATTACCATCTCGCTGATTTTCATTTCGGGCGGTTACTGCGACTTTCCCCACTTCGTTCATTTTTTTTTGCAGAGCAAGAGTGCACGTTTACCGTGCCAACTCAATTCGAATCCAGTTTGTATTCTATTTTTGTTCGGGCAGGATCTATTTTCGATTGGAATAAAATTCTATATACATCATTATTTTATATATACTTTCAAAAGCACAACAAAGAATTCTGCTCCTTTATATGTATAATATGATTTACAAATACAATGATCTCAAAATCATAAGGTTGAATTCAAAAAATTTAAACCAAATTATGTTCTACTAAAATGTATGGATCAGTAATATCTACATAGTAAATAACATAGATGCGCGTGAATTCATATGAGTATGCCTGTTTGATAGATCAATTTTGGTTTGAGTATGAATTACATGTATCATCATCTCGAATTCAAATATTTGAATCCCTTTTATGTTGACTCCTTTCACGCCCATCTCTCTCGCATCCTCCTTAATGTAGCTATCACTCTCTTTTCTCCAGCTCACCCGCACACTCATTCCATGTTTCTCCTATCTTCGCCAACATGGTCTCTCGACGTCTCCCTTGAGAAGTGTCACACTCTCCCTATCATTATACATTACACGGTTTTCATTATCTCTCACGTCTCTACCATTCTCTGGTATCACTAGGTACCTAAGCTTTCTTTTTCACCGCCACACACACAGTCTCACTCATCTTTCACTTTGTTTTTCTCTCTATGGGTTCTCTCACACACCCTATATGTCTCTAGATATGACTCATACCACTAAAACTACTCTCTCCTGCAGACACAACATTTGTTGCGATCTCCTTTCCGTCTCCATCCCAGTTATAAAACTGACATTATTCATTTGTTTACCGATCAGACAAACTCCCCCTCTCTCTCTCTCTCACACACACACACACAACTCCAGCTTCCAATCCCCTTCCCGACTACCGTCTCTCTCTCACACACATAAAACTCTCACTTTAGCACCCCCGACTCGTATTTCTCTCACAAACATTAATCGACTAGCCTCCAGATAGGTTTATACATCCGCGCACTCGTGCTTCCACTATCGCGTACATGTCTCTCTCCTTCTCCTTATATCTATGTAGATTTTTCGTCCCTTCTTGAGACACGCCCTCTCGGTCGTGCACACACACACTATCGCCTCATTTTAAGTTGATACCTCTCGCACACAGACTCTTTGTGTCTTTGTCACACATGAACTCTGTCCTCCTCCTCTCTCCCTCTCTCACACACACAACACACACACACACATGGGCTTTTTGCAACAACTAGCAAGATGCCCATGTGTTGCACGGAACATCAAGATGCATTTGTATGAGTAGTTTATCTTGTGGGAGAAAAGGATGAACGAGGGAAGGCCTTATTTGCAAATGTGGAGATGGGTGTGGGTATCTTTTTGCAAAATTGCCAGAGTTTCCTTCCTATCCGTCAGATATAAATCGGACGGCCTATATTGCGGGATGGAAGGCACACCATCATCACCAATTCTGTTTTTTATCTCTACTCTTAGAAAAAGCATAGTCGGTGATGATAGTGTGCCTGCAATCCTGCAATATCGGCCGTCCGATCTATATCTAACGGATAGGAAGGAAACTATGGCAATTTACCTGCACTCCTCTCCACATTTGCAGATAAGGCCTTACATTGTTCATCCTTTTCTCCCACAAGATCTTGATGTTCCATGCAACGCACAGGCATCTTGGTAGTAAGAGTAGAAATTAGAGATATACCACTTCTGGAATCTTGAAACCAACAACATTCCTCCCTTATCTCATCAAAACCGCCAAAGGAATATATTTTGAGTGAAACATAATGTATTTTTGGTCATATACGTATTTCAAAACTAGACTATTTTTTCTATCAAATCTGTGTATATGTATTAATCTACTTTGATCGTGTGGCAACACATTGGCACATTGCTAATAGTTATTACTACTGTATAATTTTTTGGACACTAGACAAACGATGGAGTACATATACGAAGAGAAGAGGCTCACGCGCGTAGTCGGTCTCTCGCTGTCTCGCACACATGAAAGTTACGTAAAGGCACCGTTAAAAATAAACCCTAAAACCCTAGGTGCACGATTGCTGCATGCGCGGGTACCGGGTACGTGGTGGAGCGCACCTTTGTAGGAATAGTCAGCTCGCGTGATAATTTGATCCATAGGAGTTGATGGTCGGGACCATAGGTGAAGGACCTGGAGGCGGTGGCTTGCTAGTTGCCACAGATCGAGTAGCCACGTTAAAAATATCATTTTTTAGCGGGGTAAGAGTTCCAATTTTCAATGGCGCGTTATAAGTACTAAGTAGTTTTTAGAAAGATTGGTATGGAGCGAAAATGGAATTCATAACTACTACCTCCTTGGCATATGGTTGTATGGGATTATGTTGGAAATGTTGAACCTGGTAGCTCTAGGGCAAATACTATGGTTTAGATGTTGGTTTTCAGTAATGAAAATCGGAAGGGGGAAACCCTTCTTTGAATAAAAAAACTACTACCTCCGTTCTTGTTTACTAGTCCCCATCGTATTTTGGGTCAAAGTTTGTCCACGAATTTTACTTGTAAAATGTGATTGGCAAACGAGATTTTGTTATACCCAAAGAGAAAAGGACTGGAGGGAGTGATTGCTCTGACACGGACGCGACCTCTCATAGTGCAGGCATTGAACCGGCATGCCGACCAAGAGGGCCCCACTCGCTGCAGGCCCGGCTGAACGCGCCTCCTTGCCATATGCAACCAGCTTCAGACTGCCCCGCCTGCCTCCATTGAATCCGTGCGTGTGTCGGCAACACGTCCTTCCGCGAGACGACCGACATTTTAGAACACAAAAAATGACCAAAATATAATTAATTACGCATGGTCTTGACTTGTTGTGCTCGCACTGGTAGCAGGAACTAGAGGTTTTTCTTTACTTATAACTCCCCTCACATTTTTTTGGCTTTGAAGTGAATCATGGTTGTGCACATTATCTATGAATGTGCAGATATCTGTGAACATGAGTTTGATGTGGAAGTTGAACTTGGAATGTTGGGCTTGCGCGTGAACTATACCATGTCTAATGCTTCGTCTATTATTGTTTGGAAAGTAATTGTTGTTATTACATGACCCAAAAAATTTATTTTGTGCCACATCAATAGATGCACAGAAATCACAACAGACATGCTGATTGGATAAACATTTGAACCTAGCTATTACGAAGAAAAATTTGTATTGACAATAGTTTTAGATAGCAGGAGATGCCTAGCCTGCTCTGCCTCTGCTAGCTTATTTCTGGCTTCTTCCATCTCTTCTTTGGCTTGGGTGAAGAGAGCATCTGATTGCTTTTTATGCTACTTCAGGAACTCAGCTACATTCTCAAGGGCTGCTGCACGCTTTCTTTCAGCCTTTACTAGAGCCACGAGGACACGAACAGTTGACTACTCCACCAGGCTTGTGTGTAATCCAGCATCATTAGGGAACTGTCACCTTGTGTGTAATCCAGCCTCATTTTGGAAACATGATCTCGAGGTTGACCATACTTCCCTCCTCGCAGGAACTGCATCCTGACATGAAGTAACTTCTTTTTTAGATCAAAACTTAGAGCAACCCAGATCCATTTAGTAGAAGCCAGATAAACAGGACTCGGAGAAGTGAATTCAAAAGGAAAATTATAAAAACAGACTACAAGGTGAGAACACCCACTTCCTACATGAAGCTAAAAACGCAAGCATTAGGACGATTAAGACTCTTCTTACTACACATCGAAGAACACGAGGCTAAGAGAAACAGAAACTACAACATATACGAAGAACACGAGGCTAAACGAAAGTAATTGAAACAGTGATTGTCGGTGTTCTGGGAACGGGGGTCCCCAAATTGCCTGCCTACGGCCTGGTACGGCCCATCTTCACCAGCAAACACTCAAGACCCTCGCAAGGGACCAAGCCTCGCGAGGCGGGCGACACAAGACCTCCTCAGGGGCAACCTCACTAGGCTGGCTCGCGAGGAGCAGAGAGATCAAGGCGAGGGGCACCTCGTGAGGTTCCCGTGACGTGAGCCATGACGATCAAGGCCAAGCGGGCGCCAGGCGGATGCCAGCGGGCGCAGAGTACTGGTTTCCTCTTTGGTGCTAAAGGAGCAGGTGCAGGCGAGGAGTCCCGAGGCGTCATGCAAATGTTTCCATATCGGTGCAACGAGACGAAGACCAGCAGGACGACGGGATGGAAGTCATCGCGTAGCCCACGACGGCGTCACCACCAGAGCCTTTGGCAGGCAAAGACCACCTTTTGTCAGGATAGCTTGTACTAGCTGTCCCCCTTCGAATTGGCCGTTGTGGGATCCCTTCCCGCCTAACATTTGGGAAGAGGACACGGGCCTCTATAAATAGTACTAGCCACCACCATAGGAGGCAACTGATCTTGGATCAGATCCATTCCATCCACACACGCACAAGCTCACCGAGCTCAGGAACACCTCTCCTCAGGAGGTAGTTCTTCCCTTGTACTTATTCATCCCAGCCTACAAGGCAATCCACCACACTGGAGTAGGGTATTACACCACATCGGTGGCCCGAACCAGTATAAACTCTTGCATCCCTTGTTCCTCGGGTTCGGCGAGCTAGGCTTTGAGATCGTGGTGAGAGCGTGAGGTAGGGGGAGAGAGATCTTCATGCGCACCCCAGAGTTCGAACCTCAAGGGTTTTGCCGAAACCCGTAATCCGACATTTGGCGCACTAGGTAGGGGTGCGCTGAAGCTTTCCTTTCGTCGATCCACGCTCCACCGCTCTACCATGTCCATGGCAGACACGTGTCGAGCTCGCGCCGCCCTAGCCGCCCGTGTCACTCAGACAGCCCCTGTCGGCGGGCCTCCCCATCGTTCTCCATCACCCGCCGCCAACGACGCCACCAGCCTGACAGGAAATGAGCAGCAAGCATCTTCGCTGCACCCCTCTGCGCGGCTGGATGGCCGCACCGCTACCCCATTGCTGACTCCGACCAGCTCATCGTCCCACGCTCATCGAGCGCGCACGGACGCGCTACTCATGGCATGCGAGCTATTGCGCTACCGCCCAGTCGACGACCTCTACAAGGACTGGGTGGACCGCATCGCTGAGCTCGTCAACGCCGCTGGGGGATCCCCCACACCGTCCGTCTCGCTGCCTTGCTGTAGCACCGCAATTTTTCTGGCCAAGTTTTTGATATTAAAATTTTTGCTAGGAGTTTTAAATTTTATTTCTGTGGATTTTCAGAACTCTTCTTTTATTGTTAAGGAGTTTTATCTTTTTCCCAAGTGGAGCTTTCCAAAAATATTTTGGACTTCCTTGCCATCTCATTAAAACAATTTCTAAATCAGTAGAATTGTTTATTAAATTATTTCACCCTGAGCTATAATCATTAAAATGGCTTGTTTTAAATTGTTTTGAGCTCTGTTTATACTACAACCAGTTGATAACTTTAACTAATATTCCAACCAAAATATGGAGATGTCAAGTGATGCCCCTAGATCACTTTTGTGTAATAATAAAACTATTTCATTGCTTATTTTGGGTGTTACACCTGTTTTCAAATCTGGTCCCAAGGCAATTTTGCACTACGACCCAATTAAAATTTTCCTAGAGCCTCCACCAAAATTATGGGATGTCGGTGGTAGCATGCCATTCAACTTTATGCAAAACAAAGTGTTGTTCTTTGAAAGATTGAGTGAACCATCATCATCTTCATTCGGTGCCATTTGGTGATTTGTACTGCAACCATCTCCTAACTTGCTTCTTTAGCTATAATTCCTTCTCCTACTTATAGTCCTCCTTGCCAAACCCTTAAGTCCAGAAGAGTGGACCCCTTTGGTAGATTTCTTGTTCATGAAATAGTGCCATTTACTTTCTGCCCAGAACTGAAGTTTTGCAAAACTTGCACTAGCAAGTTTCTCCTTTTTGCAAACCAACTTCACCACCCTCTTATCCATCCAAAGAGACACCGACCGGAGAATTTGGCCACCCAAGTACTACCTAGGTGTCTTTGGCATTTTGTCAAACACCACGAGTGCATGACCAGATTTGGCATGATTTCAAGTTTACATTGTGAACTTGAGCCCTGACCTACCCATCATGTACTAAGGTTTTGCCTAGCCCATAACCCCTTTCTCGCTAACTCTCTTGTAGTTTGGAACTCTCTAGGCTGCCCCGGCTTTCGTCGAGCATGTCCGGGCGTGTTCTGGCGCGCCAGGCGTGCGCTTATACGCACGCGCGCTCGAGTCGCTGGCCCCACCCCACACTCAACCGCCCGTGTCCGCCCCACCAAGACGCCGTGTCCCTTGCACCGCCACACCTCCCGACCAACCTGGCACCCCACAGCCGCCACCGTGGTCGGCCGTGGCGGTTAGCTGCCGGCCGCTAGTAGGCTCCCGACCGTGTCGGCGCCGCCAAAGCCACCCTGCTCGCCACCTACCCTCGTGAACAGCGCAATCTCATCCTCGCCGTCGGCTAGCTCCCGTCGCCGCCACGCCCCTCGCTGCTACAGAACGCCGGTTCACCGTCGTCCTTATCGCCGGCCGCCTCGGACCAACCTAGCCACACTATATAAAGAGACCCCAAGCTCAATCCCGCACGCAGGTAGCCTCTCACCATCCCACTCGTGCCCCCTTAGCCGCCAATTGGAGGGGAGCAGGTCGTCTTCTTCCTCTCTGGCAACTACAGCCGCCGCCACTGCCCAGGCCCTGACGGCGCCTCCAGAGCCTCCCCCTCTCCTCTCTCTTCACCAGAAGCCTTCTCTCCATCCCGTGATCACATCCCCCTACTCCATTTCGATCGGGAACCACCGCGGCACCAAAATCACTTTGTCCCCGAAGCTTCCTCCGCCGCGAAGCTCGCCGCCGGCAGCTCACGCCGTCCCCGCCGACCCAGCGACCACCGGTAGGACCGCCCCGTCTTATGGGTCCATCCCGACCATCCGAGCCAGCGAGAGTCACGCAACGCCGGCGACGATCGCCAAGTCCCCGCCTGCTCGGCCGAGGGAGAAGAGGGAAGGAGACTGGTCAAACCTGACCAGTGGGGCCCCTGGACCCACATCGCTGACTCCAGCGCAATCCACGTGGATTAAGTGGAAACGATTTCAAAGGCGCCTTCGACGTGTATGTATATTCAAAACGTTTTCTTTTCGCTTTTATTTAAATAATGATTTTGTCCAAACTTTGACTGTCTATAACTTTTAAATACAACTCCAAATGAATTGATTCTTTTTCCTACCTCTCTCAAATATTGTCTAGTTTATTTTAAGATTTATTTGAAAATATTTCAAAACAACTTTTGTGCTGTTTTTATTTTGTGTGTTAATTCATATATATTCTTTTAAATAGGATTTTTTTGAAGATTTCAAGATGGTTTGGATGCACCCTTCTTTCCCTTGACCTGAAGGCAAGCATTCTGAACCCTGGCGTAAATTTTTGTGTATGCTGCATAGCACGATGGCAACACCACCCCGACATATACATGCATCATTTTATGTGAGGATGTGATCCTATTTATGGGTGCATATTAATGAGTTTATGCTATTGAAGCTGACATGATTTGTGATGGAAATCACCGTCATACGTCTTTCATGCATACCGGGAGGAAAGCCGGGAAGGCCCCTGTCTTGGGTAGACACGGTCTTGCCCCTAGTCCTCCGTCGAGACGGACGTGTCCGGTATGGCATGAGGGGGTATGTCGTGTGGTGTTTCTATCTGCTGTTTGAAGTATATGCATTGTTATACTAATCTTGCAGGGAACATTACAACCTCCTGAGTCGACCGTAGATCGAGTCTTGTACCAGTAACCCCCATACTCGCTTCGTACTACCACTCGTCTCTACATTAAGTAGGGTACGGTTCAGTAAGTTGTCAACCCCTTTCCTAGCACACATCGTACAGAGAGGCCATGGTGGAAGATACCGGAGGCCTCCGGTAGTCATGCCACCAGGTCCGGGAGCATGGGTGTTTTCGGTTGTAGCCCAAAGGGGGTAGCTCCCGATTTATTGCTGTATAAATTTTGTGATCCCATGCTACGCCGAGGTTGTAGCCTCCCCACTTAGAGTTTTGCTTAATGTGTGTCGTGGGTGATTCCGCACACATGTGAGTTAAGCTGGTGTGTGTGTTAGGTGTGTTTTCAACAAAAGACCGAGATGGAATTAGTCCCGATGGACTAAAGGAATCATTACTCGTGGGTAAAGAGTACACCTCCGCAGAGATTAAACCTATTCAGATAGCCGTGTCCATGGTTAAGGATTACAGTCCGATGGGTCAAGTGTCGGTCTTAGTGTCGGTCTTCGGAGGTGAAATCGTTAATCTGGAATCACAACTCGTGACTTGTGACACTTATGATTGATTTTATTATTGTTGACTAACCCGTGATATTATTGGCATTATCGAATATCCCTCGGATGGTTCTACCTCCTAGATATTCACTGTGTTTATTCATGAGCCCTTTATGTGGTGTCGCCGACGCCCGACCGTGGCATTTCTTTTAAAGCCCTTTATGTGGTGTCGCCTCGACCGTGGCATTTCTTTTAAAGCCCTTTTTGCGGTGTCGCTTAGACGCCTCGATCGTGGCATTTCTTTTAAAGCCCTTTATGTGGTGTCGCCGACGCCTCGATCGTGGCATTTCTTTTAAAGCCCTTTATGTGGTGTCGCCGACGCCTCGATCGTGGCATTTCTTTTAAAGCCCTTTATGTGGTGTCGCCAGACGCCCGACCGTGGCATTTCTTTTAAAGCCCTTTTTGCGGTGTCGCTTAGACGCCTCGATCGTGGCATTTCTTTTAAAGCCCTTTATGCGGTGTCGCTCGACGCCTCGATCGTGGCATTTCTTTTGAAGTCCTTTATGTTATTTATTTCATAATCCTAATACTATCATATTATTGCATATTCATAATTAACATGCTTGCACGCATCGGAGTTTATTTATCTTTGTGACCGACGCCATGAGCATAAGATATTTTCGCATATTATTGTCACATTATACCCGTGTTCAAAATGTTTGCAGTACATTCAAAGTACTCACTGGCTTGTCCCCGCTATTGTCTTGGCCAGATTTCTTGCTTGGAGAGGAGCGTTATGATGATAGCCCCGGACCTAGACAATGGTGATAGCAGTCCCGCCAAGATAGGAGTTAACCTGGTCACTGTTCTCGTGGGAAATGGAGTCCCATAGACGAGGATATGTCATAACCCGCTTCCGCCATCAACCTTTAGAAATCCTTTGTTGTACTCACATGCCAGAATGGTCTTGTACTGCATATAATTGTATTTTGCTTGGAATTTCTATATCAAGTTGGTGCCTTATCAGCTAACAGTTATCCTGGGGCTGGTAAGCACAAGGGCCATTTCTCTGGGATAATCACCCGGAAAAATCGGTCGCCACAGACTTGGTATCAGAGCCAGGCTGACCATTGGCTAATCCTATCTTAGCCAGGTCGCGAAACTTAGGCTAACAACCCACCGAGCCATAACCAAAACCCCAGCCAAGCTTCCCATGCAAGATAGCCACACAGTGACCCGACGCTTTTGGCAGTCGGTGCCCAACCTATCAACCTAGCCCGTCTATCACACACCAATGACCAGCAGCCAAGGTGTCTCATTCGCAAGCGTGGGAAGGAAGACTCCGTCCCCTTTTTCTATAAAAAGGGACACGCTCTCCTCAACCTAGCCCAGCATAACCGCTACCCCAAAACCAAGCCACAATGCCTGGTCCCGCAGTGCACCATGAGACTACAGCAACCAACCTTGGAGGTTTTGTGACCATACTCGCAAACCTTACCCATCGTGCCTATGCTAGAGGAGCCACCGAATATGTTGTGTACCAAGGACCCATTAGTGGTGAGAGCCGCCACCTGGGCCATCAGACATATCTACGGTAGGGGTCCTGCACCGAGCGCCCTACAGTTCACCGAAGAACAACTTCCTTTGAGCCACAAGCCATCCAACTAGCTGCTCGAGAGCCTATAGTTCATCTCGTGCACTGCCGCCCAGAGTCAATCGTCGCTCGCTCCACTACTACCCAGCGTGAAGGGTATGGTAGACCACCCCAAGTTGCCAACGGAGATCACGAGACGGACCCTGCATTGCTGCATCTAGTGCGCTATGTAAGTGCACTAGAGGACCTATTCGATCAAATCACCATTGATCTGATCGCAGCTCGTGGAGAGCTGGTTCGTCGAGCCCCAGCGAGAGAGGAGATTGAGCCCAACGCCGACAACCCAGTCATGCTGTTTGGACAACCGATCGAGACCCTGAGGTCAGCCCCAGCCGTCAGCCAAGGTGCTTTGATTACCCTAGAAGTGCTTCGTCGCCTCCTGGGAGCACACTCCAACGGGGTTGTAGTCAACAATCCCCGCGATGGTCATCATCACTACCCCGAGCCTGCAGCCCCTCGGCCCTCTCCAGCAAATTCCGACGGTGAGAACCGTGGAGAAGCCTCGACACCCACAAGGGACGCCCGCTTGGATGTAAACGAAGTAGACTAAGTCACTCGAGTGGTGGCGTGTCCCAGTGTACCCTCGCTTTGTAATCCTGTGATCCCTTAAAATTACGCAGCCTGGCATCGTGCATCTGTTTTATATAGTAGTCTTGCATGGATGTATTAGCATGCAGTGCGATTTCTCTATCCTTGGCGCAACTACCAAAAACCGCCCCGACAACCCCCACAGTGATACGTCACTTTAGTAAGATGTGTGTATCTGTGGTTGACCCCGAGCTGAGCCGGCCAATTCTTTACTTTTTACCACGGTAAAGGGCCCAGCCCCGGTGCTATAAAAGGGCCATCGAGTGACCTTGCCAAGCACCCCTCACCTTGTGCACCATTCTCACAACCATTTCTTGCCATGCCGAGCCCTAGTATATATCTGAGGACTCCAGATGCTACCCCAGGTAGTTTTGTCAAGATATTGTGGGATTTTACCCATGATACCATGGGCGCTACCCAGCCACCCCAAGATAAGCTGTTCAAATCGAGGATCACCCTTCCACCTCGAGATATTGGGCAGCCGTGCACATCCCGCCCAGAACCAAAACCAAGACCCCACAAAAGTCTCCTTCGTTGGGAAATCTGTGCCAACCCAAGACATGGTCAGAGAAGCTGCTGCGATGAAGATTTTGCTCGCCCTCGATTCGCGGTACCCTATGCCAAATAACGAGGGTATTATTATTTTCAAGCCGTGCAGCACCCGCTGGAGTAACATCTTTTCAGGTGGACGATTGAGAGAGACCAGTCTTGGCCAACCTTGTCCAAAGACGTCATCGCTCAAGAACGTTTGACCCAACATGTGATGGGTTATCCGCAAAGCCTCATGATTTAAACCCTCGATCGCCATCGGCAGATCACCGAGGCCCGACCAGGAGAGGCACATTCATCGACTAGTCAATCCACTCCCTCCGATAGAAGTAGAGTGTATCCCCGTACCAGAAAAGTTTTCTCAGGACCCCGTCCAGTTACCGTTTTCAATTTAGATGCACCGCTGTATTTATTGTCGCAATTTTTATTTATGTGTTGTAACTTATGCTTAGTACCCCGAGTTTTGCAGCGAGTATATCATTAATGTAAGCAGCTCTGTCGCGGTTTGCCTCAAGTGTATTACGGTTTTCTCTCGCGAGAAATCCTGGAGTGAGATTTCTTTTCCCTGAGTTGCCGCATCGTATTTTTTTCTCACGGCATAGATTATTTATTCCACGCCGCCCCACAGCAGCAGACTCACAACCGCTCGGACACATTTGGAGTATTTGTTTTTCCCAAACGGCTCTTAGCAAATCTCGAGGACAAGATTTTTCTTAAGGGGGTAGTGGTTGTAACACCCCAATTTCTCTGGCCAAGTTTTTGATATTAAATTTTTTGCCAGGAGTTTTAAATTTTATTTCTGTGGATTTTCAGAACTCTTCTTTTATTGTTAAGGAGTTTTATCTTTTTCCCAAGTGGAGCTTTCCAAAAATATTTTGGACTTCCTTGCCATCTCATTAAAACAATTTCTAAATCAGTAGAATTGTTTATTAAATTATTTCACCCTGAGCTATAATCATTAAAATGGCTTGTTTTAAATTGTTTTGAGCTCTGTTTATACTGCAACCAGTTGATAACTTTAACTAATATTCCAACCAAAATTTGGAGATGTCAAGTGATGCCCCTAGATCACTTTTGTGTAATAATAAAACTATTTCATTGCTTATTTTGTGTGTTACACCTGTTTTTCAAATCTGGTCCAGTGGGCAATTTTGCACTACGACCCAATTAAATTTTTCCCTAGAGCCTCCACCAAAATTATGGGATGTCAGTGGTAGCATGCCATTCAACTTTATGCAAAAACAAAGTGTTGTTCTTTGGAAAGATTGAGTGAACCATCATCATCTTCATTCTGGTGCCATTTGGTGATTTGTACTGCAACCATCTCCTAACTTGCTTCTTTAGCTATAATTCCTTCTTCTACTTATAGTCCTCCTTGCCAAACCCTTAAGTCCAGAAGAGTGGACCCCTTTGGTAGATTTCTTGTTCATGAAACAGTGCCATTTACTTTCTGCCCAGAACTGAAGTTTTGCAAAACTTGCACTAGCAAGTTTCTCCTTTTTGCAAACCAACTTCACCACCCTCTTATCCATCCAAAGAGACACTGACCTGGAGAATTTGGCCACTCCAAGTACTACCTAGGTGTCTTTGGCATTTTGTCAAACACCCTGAGTGCATGACCAGATTTGGCATGATTTCAAGTTTACATTGTGAACTTGAGCCCCTGACCTACCCAGCATGTCCTACGGTTTTGCCCTAGCCCATAACCCCTTTCTTCTAACTCTCTTGTAGTTTGGAACTCTCTAGGCTGCCCTGGCTTTTCGTCGAGCATGTCCAGGGCGTGCTCTGGGCGCGCCCAAAGCGAGCGTTTGGCACGCACGTGCGCCCGAGTCGCCGCGTCCCACCCCGCACTCAAATCCGGCCCGTGTCCGGGCCCAGCCAGCACGCCGTATCCCCTTGCACCGCCACACCTCCCCGACCAACCTGGCACCCCACAGCGCCACCCTCAGGTCGGCCGTGGCGGCTAGCTGCTGGCCGCTAGCAGGCCCCGACCGTGTCGGCGCCGCCAAAGCCACCCCGGCTCGCCACCTACCCCTGTGAACAGCGCAATCTCATCCCCTCGCTCGTCGGCTAGCTCCCGTCGTCGCCACGTCCCCCTGCTGCTACAGAACGTCGGTTCGCCGTCGTCCTTATCGCCGGCCGCCTCGGACCAACCTAGCCACACTATATAAGGAGACCCCGAGCTCAATCCCGCACGCAGGTAGCCTCTCTCCATCCCACTCGTGCCCCCTTAGCCGCCAATTGGAGGGGAGCAGGTTGTCTTCTTCCTCTCCGGCAACTACAGCCGCCGCCATCGCCAGCCTCGACGGCGCCTCGAGCCTCCCCTCTCCACTCTCTTCACCAGAAGCCTTCTCTCCATCCCGTGATCACATCCCCCTACTCCATTTCGATCGGGAACCACCGCGGCACCAAAATCACTTTGTCCCCGAAGCTTCCTCCGCCGCGAAGCTCGCCGCCGGCAGCTCACGCCGTCCCCGCCGACCCAGCGACCACCGGTAGGACCGCCCCGGTCTTGCGGGTCCATCCCGACCATCTGGAGCCCGCGAGGAGCCGCCAAACGCCGGCGACGATCGCCGGAGACCCCGCCTCTGTTCGGCCGGAGGGAGAAGAGGGAAGGAGACTGGTCAAACCTGACCAGTGGGGCCCCCTGGACCCACTGTCAGTGACCCAGGCGCAATCCACGTGGATTAAGTGGAAACGTATTTCCGAAAGGCGCCTTCGACGTGTATGTATATTCAAAACGTTTTCTTTTCTGCTTTTATTTAAATAACAGATTTTTGTCCAAACTTTGACTGTCTATAACTTTTTAAATACAACTCCAAATGAATTGATTCTTTTTCCTACCTCTCTCAAATATTGTCTAGTTTATTTTAAGATTTATTTGAAAAAATTTCAAAACAACTTTTGTGTTGTTTTTATTTTGTGTGTTAATTCATATATATTCTTTTAAATAGGATATTTTTGAAGATTTCAAGATGGTTTGGATGCACCCTTCTTTCCCTTGACCTGAAGGCAAGCATTCTGAAGCCTGGCGTAAATTTTTGTGTATGTTGCATAGCACGGTGGCAACACCACCCCGACATATACATGCGTCATTTTATGTGAGGATGTGATCCTATTTATGGGTGCATATTAATGAGTTTATGCTATTGAAGCTGACATGATTTGTGATGGAAATCACCGTCATACGTCTTTCATGCATACCGGGAGGAAAGCCGGGAACGCCCCCTGTCTTGGGTAGACACGGTCTTGCCCCTAGTCCTCCGTCGAGACGGACGTGTCCGGTATGGCATGAGGGGGTATGTCGTGTGGTGTTTCTATCTGCTATTTGAAGTATATGCATTGTTATACTAATCTTGCAGGGAACATTACAACCTTCTGAGTCGACCGTAGATCGAGTCTTGTGCCAAGAATCCCCATACTCGCTTCAGTACTACCACTGCCTCTACATTAAGTAGGGTACGGTTCGAGAAGTTGTCAACCCTTTCCTAGCACACACCGACAGAGAGGCCATGGTGGAAGATACTGGAGGCCTCCAGAGTCATGCCACCAGGTCCGGAGCATGGGTGTTTTCGGTTGTAGCCGAAAGGGGTAGCTCCCAGTTCTTATGCCATGTATAAATTTTGTGATGCCATGCTACGTCGAGGTTGTAGCCTCCCACTTAGAGTTTTGCTTAACAGAGTCGTGGGTGATTCGGACACATGTGAGTTAAGTGGTGTGTGCAAGTTAGGTGTGTTTTCAACAAAAGATCAGAGACGGAATTAGTCCCGATGGACTAAAGGAATCCGTTACTCGTGGGTAAAGAGTACACCCTCTACAGAGATTAAACCTATTCAATAGCCGTGTCCATGGTTAAGGATTACGATGCAGGATGGGTCAAGTGTCGGTCTTAGTGTCGGTCTTGGAGGTGGCTGTTAACTGGAATCACAACTCGTGACTTGTGACACTTATGATTGATTTTATTATTGTTGACTAACCCGTGATATTATTGGCATTATCGAATATCCCTGGGATGGTTCTACCTCCTGGATATTCACTGTGTTTATTCATGAGCCCTTTATGTGGTGTCGCTCAGACGCCCGACTGTGGCATTTCTTTTAAAGCCCTTTATGTGGTGTCGCTCAGACGCCCGACTGTGGCATTTCTTTTAAAGCCCTTTTTTGCGGTGTCGCTTAGACGCCCGACTGTGGCATTTCTTTTAAAGCCCTTTATGTGGTGTCGCTCAGACGCCCGACTGTGGCATTTCTTTTAAAGCCCTTTATGTGGTGTCGCCGACTTGCGATCGTGGCATTTCTTTTAAAGCCCTTTATGTGGTGTCGCCAGACGCCTCGATCGTGGCATTTATTTTAAAGCCCTTTTTGCGGTGTCGCTTAGACGCTCGATCGTGGCATTTCTTTTAAAGCCCTTTATGCGGTGTCGCTCGACGCCTGATCGTGGCATTTCTTTTGAAGTCCTTTATGTTATTTATTTCATAATCCTAATACTATCATATTATTGCATATTCATAATTAACATGCTTGCATGCATCAGAGTTTATTTATCTTTGTGACCGACGTCATGAGCATACGATATTTTCGGCATATTATTGTCACATTATACCCGTGTTCAAAATGTTTGCGAGTACATTCAAAGTACTCACTGGCTTGTCCCTGGCTATTGTCTTGGCCAGATTTCTTGCTTGGAGAGGAGCGTTGCGATGACAGCCCCAGGACCTAGACAATGGTGATAGCAGCCCCCAAGATAGGAGTTAACCTGGTCACTGTTCTCGTGGGAAATGGAGTCCCATAGGCGAGGATATGTCATAACCCGCTTCCACCATCAACCTTTAGAAATCCTTTGTTGTACTCACAGGCCAGAATGGTCTTGTACTGCATATAATTGTATTTTGCTTGGAATTTCTGTATCAAGTTGGTGCCTTATCAGCTAACAGTTATCCTGGGGCTGGTAAGCACAAGGGCCATTTTTCTGGGATAATCACCCGGAAAAATCGGTCGCCACACTTGCCCCCTTCCAGCTGCGGGCGATGTAGCTCGTGGAGTGCCTCTGCCGCAACCACACCAAGGCGGCGCCCTGGCACCAAGAGGTGCGTCCCCACGGCGCGACCCGCCGTGCCGGGCGCCCGCGCATGAAGAAGGAAGCTGCAAAGAAGTTTCCCGACCGCGAGAAGACGCTCCCGCACTCCCCGCGCCACCATGTCAAGACCGCATGCTACCGGCGGCATCGGTGCGCGGGCATCAAGACCAAGCTCTGCCCCTGTGGCGGGCCCCGGTGGCCACAACAGGTTGTCATGCCTTCACTCCGGAGCTGCGTAGCATCGTTTGGCCAGGCAAGTTCAAACCAGACCTGCCTCCGTGCTACGACGGCACCGCCGACCCTGCGGAGTTCTTGCAGCTCTATGAGCTGAGCATCAAGGCGGCCAACGGTGACGAGAAAGTCATGTCAAACTGGTTTCCCATGGCTCTCAACAATGGTGCTCTATCGTGGCTCCTGAATCTGCAACGGGGTCAATCTCCTCCTGGGGTGAGATGCGCGACCGCTTCGTCACCAACTTCCAGGGCACTCGCGACCGCCCGCCGGCCGAGGGTGACCTACGCCGCATCAAGCAGCAGTCCGGAGAGACCTTGCAGAAGTACATCCAGCGCTTCAACAGTGTTCGCGTCAAGATCCCCAAGGTACCGGTTCGAGGCCATCATTTCAGCGTTCTCTGATGGCGTCCGCGATGTCAAGATGAAGGAGGAGCTCGCTATCCACGAGGAGCTATGCACGGCACTGGAGATGTTCAACATGGCGACCAAGTGTGTGAGAGCTGAGGAGGGACGCCTCTCCCTCCTCGAACACCCTGCTGCCGACCTAGAAGAGAAGAAAGCCAAGGCCAAGGACGTGAAGCGCAAGGGGGTAGCCATGCTCGCGGCGGAGGTAGATACAGAGCATGGTCGGGACCACCTCGAGTCGTCTAAGAGCAGGCGTCCATTCTGCGTCTTCCACAACGTACACACCCACGACACCAATGACTGCCAAGAGCTCAGGGCCATTTGAGATGGACGCTTCGGTCGACGCCCCTAGCGCAATGACTGATGCTACGACCGAGGTGGAGGACAAAGTGGAGGACGCTGGGATGACCGTAGCCCCCGCCAGGAGTGGCATGACCGGCCCCACGAGGAACACTGGCAGGACCAGCCTCGTGAGGGAGCCTGGAGGGACCAGCCTCATGAGGACCGTCCTCAGGGTAATCCTGGCCTCCCTCCATTGCCGCCACCGCCAAGAAGGAACAATGACCACCATCAGGACGAGGGGGCTTCCAGGAGCCACGCGCTATCGCTTGCATCTTGGGCGGTGCTCAGGCCGCAGCTTCCCAGCGAACCTTCAAGCAGTTTGCTCGCGAGGTGAACACGGCCCTTCCCAGTCTCGAGGCCACACGCCCGCTCAGGTGGTCCAAGTGCGCTATCACCTTCAGCTCGTCGGACCAGCTCAAGTGCGCGGCTACTGCCGGTGCCTTCCCGATGCTTTGCTCACCCGTCATCAACAACGTCTAAGCCACTAAGACCCTCATCGACGATGGCGCGGGGCTCAATGTCCTGTCCATCGAGACATTCGACAGCCTCCAAGTGCCATACGATCAGCTACAGCCTACTAAGCCTTTTGAGGAGTGACCGACGGCTCCACCACCCTGATAGGGCAAGTCCGCCTACCTGTCACCTTCGGCCAGCCCAACAACTACCGCACCGAGCTCATTGACTTTGACGTCGCCCATGTCCGCCTGCCGTACAACGCCATCCTTGGGTATCCAGCATTGGCCAAGTTCATGGCGGTGACCCACCACGGCTACAACGTCCTCAAAATGCCAGGAAGCGGTGGAGTCATCACGGTCCCCTGCGAAGAAAGAGACGCGGTGTGCTCCCTGGACTAGCAGGCGGCGGTGATCGTCCAGCGACTCCGACATGGCGAACGGGTAGCACGTATCGTACTTGATGTTCTCCGCTAAGGGCCAGTAGTGATCGCCGGACGCCTGCATGAGGTGACGCATGAGGTCCGCCGGCGAGCCCCAAAACAGCATCGGGCACTCATAGCAGCAGACGAAGGGCTCCTTGGTGGCATCGACCAGGCCGTCGGTGAAACGGGAGTGGCTGTAGGGGACGTTGCGCCAATTGAATATATGAGCAAGTTACTACGAGATTTAGTCCGAATAAGCACAAAATAAATCATGACGGCTATAACAGAGATTAAACTAATCATGTGGACTAGCATAGTAGATGAGCATATTGAATCTAGGACACAGACTAGAAACATGAATTCTACCACGATTTCGAACAGGAAGGACAGAAACACATACGGTGCAATGGGAGCAGCACCATTGGCGTTGAGGTTGTCGCCCATGTCATTGAGGAAGAGGTTGCCAAGGTCAGGGAAGAAGTCATCGTCGGTGAAGTCGTCGCTGCCAGCAGTCACGAGAGTGCGCTCCCCAAATTTCGATAGCGCCTGTCGAATGGAGCGCGGGAGGGAGTGGCTATAGGGGGCATTGCGGCTGCCGAATGGAGCGCAGGAGTAGCACATGAAGCAGTAGATGGTGCTCGACCCTAGTCTCTATCTCTACTCTTATCTCTATCTCTACTACTCTTCTTTATTTTTTATAATATACTAGTAGTTGTCAAATCGAATAGTACTGCATCGCCCACTGCACACCCGGCTGAACACGCCTCCTTGCCTCCGCTAAACCCGCATGCAAACCGAGAAACCTACTCCGACCCACGGGAGGAAATTTGTCGGTTGCCATTGGAGAATAATAGAGTCACGTCCAATCCATTTGAGTTAATTGCGTGTATGATTCCCCCTCTATAAAAAGTTAATTGCATCCTTAATCTTGTATTCTAAGTACTCTGTGGGTTCCATTGTCAGTACAGTGTACATGACTTGCAGGCTCGCTACAGATCCGTACAGAAAAGTTAAAAAGAAACAAATCCATCCTTAATCTTGTAATCTAAGTACTATGTGGGTTCCACTCCCAGTACACTAGCGAAAGAAGTATATATTAAAAATATATAAAAAGCTAAAGTTTAGGGCAAAATTCGTACTCAGGTCATCGCGCTGTGAGCATCCGGCCCGGACCAGTACACCAGGTGTTCGTTGCGGACGATGCAAGAGATAAACCTTTATAGCAATAAACCCGTCTGTTGCAACGGACCCAAAGTAGAATAACACATATTCCCAAATTTGAAAGAAAACAGTTTTGTTTTGATACATATCACTAAAAATATCTTATGTTTCACTCCAAATATATTCTTTGGGCTGTTTTGATGAGGTAAGGGAGCAATGTGGTTGGTTTCAAGATACTAAGGGGTTTTGTGTAAACTGGAGCAGTGAAGTGGGAATTGTTGGAAAAGGCCACAACTTACATCACAGCCGTTAGATGCAGATCTAATGGTCAGAAATGGCGGATGGCAAATACACCATCATCACCAACTGAGTCTTTTATAGGAGTAGGAGTAGAGAAAAAACCGAGTTGGTGATGATGGTTTGCCTGCCATCTTATAGTATGGACCATCTGATCTATATCTGACGGATAGAAAGCGAATTATTAC
This sequence comes from Aegilops longissima, assembly GCA_021605205.1. Classification (NCBI taxonomy): domain Eukaryota; kingdom Viridiplantae; phylum Streptophyta; class Magnoliopsida; order Poales; family Poaceae; genus Aegilops; species Aegilops longissima. Next base: position 377,500,990 of record CM038677.1, read on the forward strand.
AATTTTACAGAAGATACCCTCACCTCTCTCAACATTTACAGATAAGGCCTTGCCTCGTTCATCCTTATCTTCCACAACCTCATTGCTAAGCAATTAAAAAAGGAAGTCTCTGGAACAATTTGGCATGGTGGCCGCTGCCGGTGCCGTCCATCCCCATGCCTCCACCCAGTCCGACCACCAGTCACCACCACACCCCACTCCTCCTCACCTTATCTATCATCTTTATCGAGATATCTTTTTTTTGATGAAATGGTTGAGATACCATTTTTCCGTTAAAATTCTCGAGATATCATTAGTTTTACACATGGGATTACTCCTGCATGGGTTAATCACAATAGGTGTTTTGTAAAAAAAATGCATCTTGATGTTCCATGCAATGCATGTGCATCTTGCTAGTTTTTGCATATAATTCCAAACACCACGTAGACACGGTGTTTGACCATTTTACAACTATGTTAGTATCATTGCTAGTGGTCAGCTGGTGCAAGCTATAGCCCTGGGTGTTTTAACCTTTTTTTAGGAATGATATCTGGCGATTGTTCGCCACAAGCTCAGTCCTGACGAATCCCACGTAACCGTAAGATTTCCATCCGACGGTGGCCTGTTTTTATGCCATAGTATTTGACAAAACCGCCACCCTTACACACGTACTGTAATTGCGTCGCGGGCTTTAGCATCTACCATGTCTGCCAGCGAACGTTTTCTGGGGATTGGAGTTAGCACCGATGGCGGTTCGTAGTTGTTCCACGCTCGGGCATTGAAGTTTGTAACTATTTTAGACTAGAATATACTAATCATCTGGTGCTAGTAGTAGAGCAGAGTCCGACTCCACTACTACTCTACTCAAGCAAGTTAGGGCATAGTAGTAGGTACTGTAGGGAGTACCAGTACCGTGATCACTCAAGCAAGTTGTCTGGCATCGATATGACCCTACGCTGCTGGTATGTGTCTCGTAAATCAAGCGGCGTGATGTAGTCATCATCACCTGCCCACTTCCCGCAACACATATTCACTTCTCCATCTTTGTGCACACATAATCGTCCAATCTTCCATCCCTGCTAAGGCACCTCCCCCCTCTTCCGAAACCCAAGCACTAACAATAGTAGAACCGAGCATCGTCCGCCAAAAGAGTGGCTGTAGTTTGCTCCCCACAGAGGTAATCAAGCTCATTGTTTCGCTGTGGACAATATCAGTACCATGCCGCTCGCTGCGTGCTCATCGGGGCTGTACCGTTTACTCAAAGCCCTCAGGCCGGAGCTTTTTAAGCCAGATCCTTGCTTGCTGTTGCCGCCTGATCTTCATAAACAGAGTGTCACACAGCATAAAGATCGTAGGGTGGCAAGCATCAATCCCCTTGACTGTGATCTGGTCCCTGTCACCCTCAACTACATTCACGGTATGTACTAGGTCGGCATGAACACGTCTTGGATGGTGCTCGTCGACGGTCGCGGTAGCTGGATGCTCGTGGAGGTATACACCCGGTGATTGATCCCCCTTCCTTCGATTAACACTGCACTGCTTTGGCACCATGGCCCAGAATACTCAGAATCTTACACTAGCCAACATGATACCAAGTTTGATTTTCTCAAGGTTGTAATGTGCCAAGTGCCCACAAGATTTCTGAATTATGAAGACTTCAGACTAATTGCGTTCTTCAACCGCGGTCTCGCCTATCTGACACGCCACTGCGGTAAGTGGATAAATCTGCACATCCATCACGATATCATACATCCTCCATGGTTCTCTGATGCCATTGAACACAAGGGCTTCATTTACACTGTCGACTCCTTCTATGGCTGGATGTATTGCTGGCCTACTCCAATCATTGCTACAAATGACTGTTACAGCATGTTACTTTCCTATGATATCATGATGGCTTGCTTATAATACTGTCAACAAAAAACATTCATGCTCATAAGATGTTGTTCTTAAGATTGACTACATTAAGAGCCCTTTTTTATTTGACTCCAACTTGATATGATGTTGTAGGCCGCCTGGTGTCCCTACCCTTCCTAATTCCAGAACCTTTCAAAGAAAAGCGGCATGGCAGTTGCAAGTGGTTCCTGGCTCGATCAGACGATGGCGAACGATTGATGATCGTTCGCACGTACCGGACGTGTTGTTTCACGGAATACAATCACAGTCACTGCAAGCTCTTTGAGTAGGATCCCAGCTTCTCTGGTCCTTCAGGAATTTTTGAATGGAGGCTGGTAAGTAGCCTTGGTACACTCTCTCTATTTCTTGGACTGAATTATCCGATTAACCAGGAGATAACCGATGGCAAGGATCATGATGGAAGCGCGGTTTCGTTCATCAGGCAAAACTGTGTGTACACAGCGTACCATGCGTCTCTGCATGCACCATACCCTGATATGTGCCGCCACGCTCTGCAGCCCAAAGTAGGAGAGAGGGTCGCAAGTATTAGACTTCGAACTACTGGCTGGAGTTTCCCCCGTCAGGCACCCATCTGGTTCAAGCCGTCAGCCAATCTCCACAGCTTAACAAATAGTAACGTCTAACTGAGCCAGTTAGTTAGATGCATATACTTGGTGTAGAAGGATCTTTATTTAGCTTGATGCATACATTTTTCTTTTTTGGTAGACCTTTTGTAATGATGGCTGGTGTTTGGTTTGGAAGAGAGAGCTGCATCTTTAATCTTCTGGCCTGCTTACTGCTTATGTTGCACCCCTAGCCCTGGTTGTTGCTGCTGAGTTTTCAATGTACAATTAGTAGTATATTTCGTCTGTTGGTTGAATAAATGTGTTGTTAGAACGACAAACACAATGTTTTGGAAGTCGTTGCATGGTCCAATCCTTTAGTGCCTCGTACCGTACGTAGCGCATACAATTTTTCATACGGAACACATTTTCCACGTGTTGATAACATGCAGCCCACTGATGAAGACCCGATAGAGGAGCCTATAATTAACTGGAAGGGAGGCTCTCACATGAATCCGACCCAGGTACATGCTCATGGTCCCCTAAACATAATGTAAATAAATAAATAAAGCTAAATGCTCATGCACCAGTTCTTTAAATTCACGATTTAATAGGAGGATATTATTTCCTATGATAGTGTCGTTACATTTAGTCGATATTATTGTTAGGCAAAGATAGTGACCAGTCTTCTTTCTCCCACAATTTCTTCCTGCAACCAGTGTACCCATGCAAATCGTAGTCAACGTCGTAAATAGTTCCGGTCCATTTTTATTTTTCAATAAGAATGTCCAACCCAGCCCAGCACATTGGCGACAACACTTTATCCTCCGCATTGGTGCGCTCGCCGTGGCGCCCCCGTCTGGCCCTGCCAACATAGCGAATCGGGACAGGACTGTAGTTGTGAGTATGATAGTACAGACCCACCAAGTCCACTCCCGAACACAAGCAAGCGCCTCTTTTACTAATCAGATGCACCCCTCGTTTTTTCAATCTAATCCACCCTGATGATATCTGGGACCCACATCATTTTCAACGTATAGTCAATTAACGACAGAATTGCACAACTTTTTTTGAAGATTTGTTCGGAGGAGCAGGCTATAAACTGGGTTGTGCGGTTTCTGTGGCTTGTCTAACAAAACGACCAACCCAGCAGTTTTTTCTTTCGGAAAATAGGTAGCCCACTATTCCTTTTTGAAGAATACTGCTACCTCTCGAGCACTGCGTTGGTTTTCCCTTGAAGAGGAAAGGGTGATGTAGTAAAGTAGCGTAAGTATTTCCCTCAGTTTTTGAGAACCAAGGTATCAATCCAGTAGGAGGCCATGCTCAAGTCCCACGCACCTACACAAACAAATAAGAACCTTGCAACCAACGCGATAAAGGGGTTGCCAATCCCTTTACGGCCACTTGCAAAAGTGAGATCTGATAGAGATTATAAGATAATATTTTTGGAATTTTTATGATAAAGACTAAAAGTAAAGAAAGCAATATAAATGGCAAAATAAATAGCTTGTTGACGGAAGATTAATATGATGGAAAATAGACCCGGGAGCCATATGTTTGACTAGTGGCTTCTCTCAGGATAGCATAAGTATTACGGTGGGTAAACGAATTACTGTCGAGCAATTGATAAAATTGAGCATAGTTATGATAATATCTAGGTATGATCATGTATATAGGCATCACGTCCATGACAAGTAGACCGACTCCTGCCTGCATCTACTACTATTACTCCACACATCGACCGCTATCCAGCATGCATCTAGAGTATTAAGTTCGTAAGAACGGAGTAACGCTTTAAACAAGATGACATGATGTAGAGGGATAAACTCATGCAATATGATATAAACCCCATCTTTTTATCCTCGATGGCAACAATACAATACGTGTTGTTTCCCCTACTCTCACTGGGATCGAGCACCGCAAGATTGAACCCAAAGCTAAGCACTTCTCCCATTGCAAGAAAGATCAATCTAGTAGGCCAAACCAAACTGATAATTCGAAGAGACTTGCAAGGATAACCAATCATACATAAAAGAATTCAGAGGAGATTCAAATAGTGTTCATAGATAATCTTGATCATAAACCCACAATTCATTGGATCTCGACAAACACACCGCAAAAAGAAGAGTTACATCAAATAAATATCCACGAGAATCGAGGAGAACTTTGTATTGAGATCCAAAAAGAGAGAAGAAGCCATCTAGCTAATAACTATGGACCCGAAGGTCTGAGGTAAACTACTCACACATCATTGGAGAGGCTATGGTGTTGATTTAGAAGCCCTTCGTGATCAATGCCCCCTCCGGCGGAGCGCCGGAAAAGGCCCCAAGATGGGATCTCACGGGTACAGAAGGTTGCGGTGGTGGAAATAGGGTTTTGGCTCTGTATCTGATGGTTTGGGGGTACGTAGGTATATATAGGATGAAGAAGTAGGTCAATGGAGCCATGAGGGGCCCATGAGGGTGGAGGGCACGCCCAGGGGGGTAGGCGCGCCCCTTGCCTCGTGGCTTTCTCGTTGGTTGCTTGATGTCCACTCCAAGTTCTCTGGATCACGTTTGTTTCGAAAATCACATTCCTGAAGGTTTCATTCCGTTTGGACTCCGTTTGATATCCTTTTCCTTTGGAACACTAAAATAGGCAAAAAAACAGCAATTCGGGCTGGGCCTCCGGTTAATAGGTTAGTCCCAAAAAATAATATAGAAGTGTATAATAAAGCCCATTAAACATCCAAAACAGAATATAATATAGCATGGAACAATAAAACATTATAGATACGTTGGAGACGTACCAAGCATCCCCAAGCTTAATTCCTGCTCGTCCTCGAGTAGGTAAATGATAAAAAATAGAATTTTTGATGTGAAATGCTACTTAGCATAATTTTCAATGTAATTGTCTTATTTGTGGTATGAATATTCAGATCCGAAAGATTCAAGATAAAAGTTTAATATTGACATAAAAGTAATAATACTTCAAGCATACTAACTAAGCAATTATGTCTTCTGATAGAGGCAAAGGTTTCCCGTCTTTCGATGAGATGGTGGCTATCGTTTTGGAGGAAGTCGAGTTTGACGATCCGACTACAAACGTGCAAGGACGTCGCGCCTTAGCAATCGCTAAACCAACTCCGAGAGGTTATTGACCACGCCGGAGCACGATCAACCGGACCACGAAGGTCTGTTTCCTGCAGGCAAACGAAGAACAAGCAAGAAACTGAGATTGCAATCTGGATATTGCGGAATATAAGAGGAAAGCTTTATTGATCAAGGTGGGGTTACGTGACGCTTTGTGCAGTCGTTGAACACAAGCGAAATGCACGCAGTTGCAGCTATGGCGAACTTTTAATCTAAACAAAACCCAAGGTCCAAACGACGCCCTAAGGGCTGTATATATGGAGGAAGAGGAGGAAATTTCGTGGCTCTTGAGGGAGGGGTCCGAAACCAACCCTAACTATTGTTTCTTCACACATACGCACTCTAAAAACATCCTATACTTAAGTATTTCGAAATTACATGTGCCTGGCCCAATAATAAGGTGATGCAGCACCTAGAATAGCCTATGGACGAATATTATGAAGTGGCATCTTGTATATTTCGTCCAAGGCTTCATGCACACCTTATGGTGGCCTCAAAGTCTTGAAATCATCACTTGTAACTCCGTTCTTCTTCCCCTCGCGCATGCCATCATCTCCATGCTTGGTCTTGCTCCAGTGTTCATCCCTCTTATCCATGACAAGCCCTTCATTTGTAAGCAAAACAAATGATGAGGACATCAATACCATTGTTACACCCACAACCCCTACTATTACATGTTGGGGAACGTAGTAATTTCAAAAAATTTCCTACGCACACGCAAGATCATGGTGATGGCATAGCAACGAGAGGGGAGAGTATTGTCCACGTACCCTCGTAGACCGTAAGCGGAAGCGTTATGACAACGAGTTTGATGTAGTCGTACGTCTTCACGATCCGACCGATCCAAGCACCGAACGTACGGCACCTCCGAGTTCAGCACACGTTCAGCTCGATGACGATCCCCGGACTCCGATCCAGCAAAGTGTCGGGGATGAGTTCCACGACGACGGCGCAGGCGTGGTGGCGATGATGTTTCACCGCAGGCTTCGCCTAAACTACGAGGCGATATGACCGAGGTGGAATATGGTGGAAGGGGCACCGACACGGCTAAGAGATCCAAGGATCAATTGTTGTGTCTTTGGTGCTATCCCTACCCCTCTATTTATATGTTGAGCCCCGGGGTCGAAACTTGGAACAAAAGCCTCCTCAAAGTCGGTTTTGCCCGAAAGGCAAGAGTCCCACTCGGACTCCAGGACCAAACGTCACAATCCTTGGCGTCTGGCCCAGACGCCATGGGCCTCGGCGTCTCGCCCAGGGCCAGACGCCAGGGTCTCCGGCGTTTGGCCCCCTGGCCTCCGCAAAACTCCTTTTGCACCGACCTAAAGCCTCATGGGCTTGACCCTTAGCCTAAACATATCATCCAATATATGAATCTTTACGTCTCGACCATTTTGAGACTCTCGTCATGTCCCCGATCTCATCAGGGACTCGAACTCCTTGGTACATCAAAACATGTAAACTCATAATATAAGCATCCGAAACCTTAAGCGTGCGGACCCTACGGGTTCGAGAACTATGTAGACATGACCTAGAACTATTCTCGGTCAATAACCAATAGCGGAACCTGGATGCGCATATTGGTTCCTACATATTCTACGAAGATCTTTATCGGTCAAACCGCATAACGACATCGTTGTTCCCTTTGTCATCGGTATGTTACTTGCCCGAGATTCGATCGTCGGTATCCAATACCTAGTTCAATCTCGTTTCCGGCAAGTCTCTTTACTCGTTCGTAATACATCATCTCGCAACTAACTTATTAGTTGCAATGCTTGCAAGGCTTATGTGATGTGTATTACCGAGAAGGCCCAGAGATACCTCTTCGACAATCGGAGTGACAAAACCTAATCTCGAAATCGCCAACCCAACATGTACCTTTGGAGACACCTGTAGTACTCCTTTATAATCACCCGATTCGTTGTGACGTTTGGTAGCACCAAAGTGTTCCTCCGTAAACGGGAGTTGCATAATCTCATAGTTACGGAACATGTATAAGTCATGAAGAAAGCAATAGCAATATACTAAGCGATTAAGTGCTAGGCTAACGGAATGGGTCATGTCAATCACATCATTCTCCTAATGATGTGATCCCATTAATCAAATAACAACACATGTCTATGGTTAGGAAACATAACCATCTTTGATTAATGAGCTAGTCAAGTAGAGGCATACTAGTGACTATATGTTTGTCACGTATTCACACATGTATCATGTTTCCGGTTAATACAATTCTAGCATGAATAATAAACATTTATCATGATATGAGGAAATAAATAATAACTTTATTATTGCCTCTAGGGCATATTTCCTTGATCTCCCACTTGCACTAGAGTCAATAATCTAGATTACACGGTAATGATTCTAACACCCATGGAGTCTTGGTGCTGATCATGTTTTGCTCGAGGAAGAGGCTTAGTCAATGGGTCTGCAATATTCAGATCCGTATGTATCTTGCAAATCTCTATGTCTCCCACGGACTTGGTCCCGAATGGAATTGAAGCGTCTCTTGATATGTTTGGTCCTCTTGTGAAATCTGGATTCCTTTGCCAAGGCAATTGCACCAGTATTGTCACAGAAGATCTTCATTGGTCCCGATGCACTAGGTATGACACCTAGATCGGAAATGAACTATTTCATCCAGACTCCTTCATTTGCTGCTTCTGAAGCAGCTATGTACTCCGCTTCACATGTAGATCCCGCCACGACGCTTTGTTTAGAACTGCACCAACTGACAGCTCCACCGTTTAATAAAAGTACGTATCCGGTTTGCGATTTAGAATCATCCGGATCAGTGTCAAAGCTTGCATCGACGTAACCATTTACGACTAGCTCTTTGTCACCTCCATATACGAGAAAGATATACTTAGTCCTTTTCAGGTATTTCAGGATGTTCTTGACCGCTGTCCAGTGATCCACTCCTGGATTACTTTGGTACCTTCCTGCCAAGCTTATTGCTAAGCATACATCAGGTCTGGTACAAAGCATTGCATACATGATAGAGCCTATGGCTGAAGCATAGGGAACATCTTTCATTTTCTCTCTATCTTCTGCTGTGGTCGGGCATTGAGTCTGACTCAATTTCACACCTTGTAATACAGGTAAAAAACATTTCTTTGCCTGATCCATTTTGAACTTTTTCAAAACTTTATCAAGGTATGTGCTTTGTGAAAGTCCAATTAAGCGTCTTGATCTATCTCTATAGATCTTGATGCCCAATATGTAAGCAGCTTCACCGAGGTCTTTCATTGAAAACCTTTTATTCAAGTATCCTTTTATGCTATCCAGAAATTCTATATCATTTCCAATTAATAATATGTCGTCCACATATAATATCGAGAAATGCTCTGAGCTCCCACTCACTTTCTTGTAAATACAGGCTTCTCCAAAAGTGCAGATAAAACCATATGCTTTGATCACACTATCAAAGCGTTTATTCCAACTCCGAGAGGCTTGCACTGGACCATAAATTGATCATTGGAGCTTGCACATCGTGTTAGCACCTTTTGGATCAACAAAACCTTCTGGTTGCATCATATACAACTCTTCTTCTAGAAATCAATTCAAGAATGCAGTTTTACATCCATTTGCCAAATTTCATAATCATAAAATGCAGCAATTGCTAACATGATTCAGACAGACTTAAGCATCGCCACTGGTGAGAAAGTCTCATCATAGTCAACCCTTGAACTTGTCGAAAACCTTTCGCAACAAGTCGAGCTTTATAGGCGATTACATTACCATCAGCGTCGGTCTTCTTCTTAAAGATCCATTTATTCTCAATGGCTTGCCGATCATCGGGCAAGTCAACCAAAGTCCATACTTTGTTCTCATACATGGATCCCATCTCAGATTTCATGGCTTCCAGCCATTTTATGGAATCTGGGCTCACCATCGCTTCTTCATAGTTTGTAGGTTCACCATGGTCAAGTAACATGACTTCCGAATAGGATTACCGTTACTGTAGCGACCCGACCCAAAATCGGTCAAGTCTACGTATGCATACCATCCCAAGATCATCCGCACACACGGTACATTGATGAAATAATCAAAGTTCAATCACACCTGAATTTATTACGATTCTCATATCGAGTCTTTATTACAATGGAATAAATTCGCCAAGGCCAACTCATGAGAAATAAACTAAATAAAGCTGCGAAGCGAGAAGAATAGCGAGTCCATCCGACTCAAAGGGCAATCGCCAAGCGTGGATCGTAGCCTCGCTCCGATCGAATACTCCTCTCGCAACATAAGGCGTTGCAGCCGTGTAGGTCAGCATTTTGAATATGCTTGGCAAGTCATGAAGAGAGAATAACAATAAAATATTACTAACACTATATGCAATTTGGTGTGGGGCTCTAAGTTTCATTGTTTTGCGAAAAGCAGCTTTTTCCCTACAATAAGGACTTGTTTGCAAATACTACAAAATTGTTGGTAGTTATTGAGATGGTTCCGCCAACCAATGTCTCATTCCCAATTATTAAATAATAACCCCTCAATTAATTTATTAATTTCAATGTTGAGATTTCGAATACTTCCAAGTTCCAGAGGCTCAAATTGTCCAGAATCGGGACACGGCTAACCGATTAGATCTTCACTCTGCAGAGGTTTGCGACTTTACCCGCAAGAATCGTTCCTCCTTTTAAGTCTTCGCACTTCATGGTGTTTGAAGACGGATGAACGAAACAGGGTCTTCCGAAGAGTTCCTCCGCCACCGCCGTACCCATCCAATCCTACCGTTCTTCTACATCTCGTAGCACCGTCCGCCAGAGTCACAACTAGGGTTGACCAAGCCGAGCCCATAATGGCTTGCGGCTGCGGTGTAAGCTTCGGTCAATGGGGTATACATCCGTCTCTTCGTGGCTGGGTGAAGCTTTCCGCAAGATGTCATGGCGCTTCTCCATGCATCCGGCCAACCATTTGGGTTCTCCAGGTGCCCGTCAACAAATCCTCCACCCAGTAGTGAATTTTGAAGTCCATCTTGATCTTGAAGTCATGGGGTTGTCATCATCTTGACTCTCACATCTCCCTTATGATTCACTCAACCAATCCCGTCTACGAGCATAGCAAAATAAACTACTTCGTCCCGGGCAATGGTAACAAGGGGAATTGGGTTCATCCTACCTCATGATACTACTCAAGAACATACTTCAAATTTCTCCTACTGCATGCATGGTGGGGAGGTATAATTCTAATGCAATAAAATCATAGGTATAGTAAAAGAAACATGATCAATGACTTGCCTTGCTGATGATCTTCGAAAGCTAGGGACTCGTGGTAGCAAGCTTCGCACTCCGGAAATTCTACCGAGGCAAACAACAATCATATAAGCATACTAGCATATGATCACTTAACATAACAGCATGCTAATCATAACACACAAAACAATTGAATCAAAACCCAAAGAAAACCCGAAGAAATCCAAATCAATGCTTTTACCACATCAAACAATCAACCAAGAATAGTTTTACACAACAAAATTTTTCTTAACAGAACTTAAGCATGGGTTTTTGCTAATTAACAGAAGAGAATTCATCATGCAACTAGGAGCAAAAAGAATCACCTTAAAAGCTATTATAAAACTCCTATTAGGCCTAAAACAATCCTAGCATGAAAAAATAAAATAAAAATCTTATTTATTGTAAATAAAAGTTCCTAATCTAAAGTTACAGAAACTAACCTAGAATAAACTATCACATAGGAAAAATAAAACTATTTGCTATATGAAACAATAGGAAAACAGTAGCTAGTTAAATAAATAGGAATAACATGATTCTGATTAAAACTATTTTTATTAATTCTAAAATACCTAAATAAATTCCCTACTGTTTGGCAAGGTCAAAATAAAATAGTGACAAAAAGAATCACTAAAATAAAATAATTCTAACTCATTTTATAGCAGAATTACTAATCTGTCTAACACTAAAATAAAACAATTTTAAATAATTTTAACATGACCAAACATAATTTCTACAGAAACTACAACAAATTTGCAAACTAACAAAAAAAGAATAAATTAAAAACATTAAGTAGATTAAAAGATATGGATTTTACAAATCTGAAACTATTCTGTTAAAAACAGAAACGGAAAAAAATAATTAAAAGAAAAAACTGGGCTAATGGGCCTATCTAGCGCTCGGGCGTAATATAACTAAAACGCGCCCGTGGTTTAACAGAAAATAACCGCGTCGGCCGGTCTAACTAAACCTAATAAAAACCAACTAAACCGTAACTAAACCGGAATAAAAACCGGATCTTTAAAATAGACCGTATTTCTTCGGGATCTAATCTAAGCGACGTTTTAGATCTAACGGCGGAGGGATTTCGGCGACTCACCGCTGGGCGGTCGACGGCGACGGCGGCTCGGCGACGTTGGCTCGGTGGCTCGGTGGTCGGGGACGACGGGAGAGCCTCCATGGGTGCTTGGGAGCAAGGGGTTCGGTGGTGGAGTCAGGCGAGCTCGAGGGGTTCGGAGGTGGCAAACGGGAAAATGGCGTGGCGGTGGCTCGGGTGCTCGGCGAGCGATTGTGGCGAGAGGGAGGGGTCGGGCGAGGGGGCGAGGGGGGGAAACGGGGCGAGGGGGGGTATTTATAGGGGGGGGGGGTGGCTTGGAGGAGGGGGTAGGTCGGGCGAGGGGATCGGTGAGGATCCGGATCCTGCGGATTCCGAGAGCGGGCGGGGTTTGCGTGGGCGAGGGGAAGAAGAGGGGGTGGGGTCCAGTCGTCGGTGAGAGAGAGAGGGGGAGTCGGGTCGGTTGGCCGAAGGGTAGGGCCTTCGGTGGCTGCTCATTGGCTGGCTCGGGGCGCGGGCCGGGCCGGGTTGGCCTGGCCATTGGCCGGGCCGGGCCTGGCCCTGGCGGGCACTGACTGGCCGGGCGCCCTGGGTCCTTTTTTTTGAATTTTGAGAGAGAGAGAAAATATATTAAATATAAATATTTTATATAGGACATATATATATCAAAATGATTAGGGGAATATTCCCTATAATTTGAACATTTTTCCTGGGGCAAAACTCAAACTTCTAAAAAAAATCATTTTTCTAAAATTCCAAATAAAATTCAAATTTGAATTCAAACTTTTTGGCAGGGTTTTTCATCTGACATATTTGGAGTGTCATGTTTACTCCTCTCATACTTTATCTCAAGTATTTGCCAGGCATTGTTTTTGAAATAAATTTCAAATGCCAAGTTCAAATTCAAATTCCATCAACTCAAAAACTTCTGAAACTTCAAATGCCACTCAAATTCAAACAATATGCATAGATGCTTAGCTATAATTGTAAAACATTCCAAATAGGAAATTTGGGATGTTACAAACCTACCCACCTTAAGATGAATCTCGCCCTCGAGATTCGGGTTGGCTAGCAAATAGGAGCGGGTGGTCTCGGCGGAGGTCTTCTTCTCGCTCTGTGTGGCTTCCTCCTCGGAATGATGACTCCACAGCACCTTGCAAAACTTGATGATCTTGCTGCGGGTGACTCTGTTCGCAATCTCGAGAATTCGGACGGGTTTCTCCTCATAAGTCAGATCACTGTCGAGCTGTATGGCCTCTAGGCGCACTTTGTCTCTCAACGGAATATCAGCCATGTCGGCATGGCATTTCTTCAGCTGAGAAACATGGAAGACATCATGAACTCCGGACAATCCTTCCGGCAATTCCAACTTGTAAGCAACTTCTCCACGACGTTCGAGGATTTTGTAGGGGCCAATGAACCGGAGTGCTAACTTTCCTTTGACACCGAACCTCTTGATTCCACGAAGTGGGGACACACGAAGATATGCCCGGTCTCCCTCTTCGTAAGTTACTTCCTTGCGTTTACTATCAGCATAACTCTTCTGTCTCGACTGAGCTACCTTGAGTCTATCTCGAATCAGTTTGACTTTCTCTTCGGAATCTCTGATAAGATCGGGACCGAAAAGTTTTCGATCTCCAACACCATCCCACAACAATGGTGTTCTGCACCTCCTTCCGTATAGAGCTTCGAAGGGGCCATCTTCGATCGCTCGATAACTGTTGTTGTATGAGAACTCACAGATGGCAAATTATCATCCCAGCAGACCCATAGTCTAGTGCACAAGCTCTCAACATGTCCTCCGAATCTGGTTGACTCTCTCGGTCTGTCCATCTGCTCATGGATGAAAAGCTGTCTTCAACTCCAGCCTCGTACTCCAAAGTTTCATGCAACCGATTCCAAAACTTTGAGGTAAATTGTGTTCCTCTATCTAACACGATACTCCTCGGAACTCCATGTAGACATACGATCCTGGTCATGTATATCTTGGCTAACTTAGCACTGGTATAGGTAGTCTTCACGGGAATGAAGTGAGCTACCTTGTTTAATCGATCAACCACTACCCAGATGGAATCATAACCTGAACGTGTCCTGGGTAATCCTGTGATAAAATCCATTCCAAGTTTTTCCCATTTCCACTCGGGAATCGGCAAAGGTTGAAGTAACCCTGCTGGTTTCTGATGTTCTGCCTTTACTCGTTGACAAACATCGCATACCGCTACGTACTCGGAAATATCCTTCTTCATACCGCCCACCGAAACTTTCCTTCAAATCCAGATACATCTTAGTGTTACCGGGGTGAATCGAGTACGGTGAATCATGAGCCTCCTGAAGAATTAGCTTCCTGAGTTCGGGATCATTGGGTACATAAATACGATCCTCGAACCATATAGCTCCGTATTCATCCTTACGAAACCCTTTAGCTTTTCCTTCATTCATCTTTTTCTTTATCTCATCAATTTCCTTGTCCGACTTCTAGGCTTCACGAATTCTTTCGGCCAAAGTGGACTGAACTTCCAGAGTTGCAGCATATCCTCTAGGAACTATCTCCAGTCGGAGATCTCTGAGGTCATCGACTAACTCCTGGGGTAATCCTCCTGCTATAAGAGTATTTACATAACTCTTACGGCTCAAAGCATCTGCTACAACATTAGCCTTTCCTGGGTGATAATGCAGTCTCATGTCATAGTCCTTGATTAACTCTAGCCATCTCCTCTGCCTGAGGTTCAACTCTTTCTGCGTGAAGATATATTTCAAGCTCTTATGATCTGTGTAAACATCACAACAATTTCCGATAAGGAAATGTCTCCAGGTCTTGAGTGCATGCACTACGGCTGCTAACTCCAAATCATGTGTGGTATAATTCATCTCGTGTGGTCGAGCTGTGCGGAGGTATAAGCTACAACTTTTCCTTCCTGCATGAGTACTCCTCCGAGTTCTCGACGAGAAGCGTCACAATATACCGTAATCCTTGTGTATGTCCGCAAAATCAGCCTTCGGGCTGTAACCAAACGCTTCTTCAATTCTGAAACGGCTTCACAATCCTCGGTCCAAATGTACTTGGCTTCCTTCTTCAACAGCTCCGTCATGGGCTTGGCAATCTTTGAGAAATTCTCAATAAACCTCCGATAATATCCTGCGAGTCCGAGAAAACTGCGGATCTCCTTGATCGAGGTGGGCGATCGCCAATCGGTGGTGATACAACCTTGGCGGGTCAACTGCTATTCCTTCTCCTGAAATAACATGTCCGAGGAATCCGACTTCCTTCAGCCAAAATTCACATTTGCTGAACTTGGCATACAACTGATGTTCTCGGAGTTTCTCCAAAACTAGACGCAAATGTTCCTTATGCTCTTCCTCGCTCTTGGAGAAAATCAGTATATCATCGATGAACACCACGACAAACTTGTCCAGATATTCCATAAATACCTTGTTCATCAAATTCATGAAGTATGCAGGGGCATTAGTCAATCCAAATGACATGACGGTATACTCATATAAACCATACCTGGTGGTGAATTTTGTTTTAGGTATATCCTTTTCACGGATCTTCAACTGATGATACCCTGATCGCAGATCGATCTTGGAGAATACCTTGGCTCCAACTAGCTGATCAAATAGATCGTTAATCATCGGCAGAGGGTACTTGTTCTTGATGGTCACGTCGTTTAACGAACGATAATCCACCACCATCCTCAGGGTTCCATCCTTCTTCTCTACCAAGAGAACTGGGGCTCCCCAAGGTGACGAGCTTGGCCGAATATATCCTTTCTCCAATAGCTCATTAATTTGATTTTGATCTCTTTCAAATCGTTCGGGGGCATCCGATAGGGTCTCTTGGATATTGGGGCTGTGCCGGCAATAGCTCAATCAGAAATTCAATGTCTCGTCCGTGGCATTCTCGTAATTCCTTCGAAACACATCGGGAAAATCTTGCACCATCGGCACTTCCTCCTGAACAACTCCGTGAGGGAATGCACTGATTCTTCATCGGGATACGCTCGGATACATACTTGATCCTCTTCGCTCCGGGGTGGTGAGCAGAATCGACTTGGGCACAGTCTATGTTTCCTTCAAACTTTGTCAACCAATCCATGCCTAGGATCACATCCAAGGTCCGGGTTTCCAATACTATGAGGTCTGCGGAAATTTATGATTTCGATGTTGAGGGTTGCATGACAGCCTAAGCTCGCCATCATTTCACCTCTCGCGAACCGACGTGAAGAGGGCTTCTAAGGGTTCTAGTGGGCAACCCGTACTTTTCCACAACTACCCTTGATATGAATGAATGCGTTGCACCAGAATCAAAGACTACCAATACTGGATGTGAATTTAATAAAAACTTACCAACCATAGTGTCTGGCTGATCATAGACGTCCTCCACGTCAATGTGGTTCACCTGAGCACGAGGAAATGGGTTGGGCTTCTTTGCTGAGCTTCCATTGCCGTTTCCATTCCTCTGTTTGGCCTCCGGGTAGTCGGTGGCATAGTGCCCTGTTTTCTGGCACTTGAAACAGGTGATGTGACTCAGATCTTTCTGAGCCGGGGCAGGACGATGCTGGTTGCCATTGTCGTTTCCATTGCCGGTCTTGTTGTCCTGGTTGCGGTTGTTCCCATTTCCTCCATGGTTATGTCCTCCATGGTTATGATGGGTATGCCCTCCCGAGTATGGGGCATAACGGGGCTTCTGCTGAGCTCCAGAGTTGTAATTCCCCTGGCCATACTTCCGCTTGCGGCTATCGATCTGCTGCTGCTTGCCTTCAAGTATGGTGGCCTTGTCTACCAGCTCCTGGTAGTTGTTGAAGGTAGCCACCATTAGCTGCATACCCAGCTCGTCATTGAGTCCTCGAGAAATTTTTCCTGCTTATGCATCTGTGGCCACATCATCCGGGCATAGCGGGCTAACTTGCTGAACTCATCCACGTCTCGCCCCACAAGACGGTTCCCTGGCGTAAGTTGCGGAACTCACGCTTCTTCGACTCATGGCTCCAGCTGAAACATGAGCGGTGCGGAAAGCTTCTTTGGAACTGATCCCACGTGATGGTGGCGAGGGATAAGTGGCGGTGTAGTTCTCCCACCAAGAGGCTGCAGGTCCATCAAGTTGATGTGCGGCAAAGCGCACCTTCTCTGCATCTGTGCATCCAAAGTGGCTAACTCCTTCCGACCTTGCGGAGCCAATCATCGCCACAATCGCCTCGGTGCTGCTAGAGAACTGGCGGATTCAGCCTTAGGAAGCGGGTCAAGTTGTCAACAGGGGTGGTGGCGGTGGATTGTTGTTGTTGTTGTTGTTCGTTTCGGATGAGCATCCGCATGAGGGCATTCTGCTGCTGGATCAGCTGGGTGAGCTCCGCGGAAAGTTGAGACCGGGTCACGCCTCGGAGGCATCTGGTGTTTTGGAGTGGATGAGAAAATTAGAATAGAACAAGGTCTAATGAGAAAATATCACTACCCATATGAATGCACAATCATAAACACACCAATCATTTATTCAATCCACTCAAACATGGTTCAATCTCGGATTACAAATTCTCACGACTAATAAAAAATAACGGCCTAAGCGATCGACGGAAAAATAAAATAACATGGCGGTCGACTAAATGTCTTCATCAATAATCCTTGCGCCCTCCGGTGTGGCGTCCTCCGTGTGGCGTCCTCGATGCGGCGCCTCCTCTTGCGGCTTTCTTGGTGGAGCTCCTTCATAATCCTGGTCATTGCTCACGAGAGGTCCGTCATCTCCACTCGGAAAAAGGTCTTCTCCCAAGTCCATCTTCTCCTCTAATGCGGCAACATCCATCTTCAGCTTGTCGACTCTCTCCATGAAATCCTTGATTTCTTCTTCATGGTCAAGGAAGTCTGCGTGTGCTTTCTCCTCCAGTTCCAGTTCACGGAACAACAACCTCCTGTGTACCTTTGAGTTACGGCGAGTCTGGATCTCCCGTTTCCTGAGGAGACACTCCAAGTCTTGGACATATGAGAGAATGGAGTCGTCCTCTACGGTACGGATGATATCTCCATTCCTAGCTCTGCGAGAAATCATGGCAAGGTCTGATGGGTCGAGCTCGTCCCTGTACTCTTCTCGGAGATGTCCAAGTGCACGATAAATCGCCATGTCTCTTCCGAGGATCCAATTGAAATCGGTAAACTCAAAGTCAATAGGCTCTGAATGTCCTCGAAGGTCCTCCTGGAATGTGCACCTCAATCCTATAGCGGTATCCGTCGGAAGTGCATTGATAGGCTTCCCGTGATCGAGGGCGAGCAATCTTCAGCTTCTTCACGATCTGGACCAGCTTCTTGCCGAAGGCATCGCCTCATCTGGCTGGCAAAACTCCGGTAGCAAAACTGGGGTGAACTCGGCGGCCATCTAGAATGTTGAAAATCGGAGAGGAGTCAGAAATGAACAGGGGAGAATTATGGAATGATAAGGACTTAACATAAATAGTCTCTTCCTATGGCTTTCCGATCCTAGGGGTTACGTCCTACGGTCAGCGTGTGCTCTGATACCATCTTTGTAGTGACCCGACCCAAAATCGGTCAAGTCTCTGTGTCTGTACCATCCCAAGATCATGCTGGCACACACAGTACATTGATGAAATAATCAAAGTTCAATCACACCTGAATTTATTACATGATTCTCATATCGAGTCTTTATTACAATGGAATAAATTCGGCCGAAGGCCAACTCATGAGAAATAAACTAAATAAAGCTGCGGAAGCGTAGAAGAATAGCGAGTCCATCCGACTCCAAAGGGCAATCGCCAAGCGTGGATCGTAGCCTCACTCCTGATCGGAATACTCCTCTACAACATAAGATGTTGCAGCCGTGTAGGTCAGCATTTTGAATATGCTGGCAAGTCATGAAGAGAGAATAACAATAAAATATTACTAACACTATATGCAATTTGGCTGTGGGGCTCTAAGTTTCATTGTTTTGCGAAAAGCCAGTTTTTCCCTACAATAAGGACTTGTTTGCAAATACTACAAAATTGTTGGTAGTTGTTGAGATGGTTCCGCCAACCAATGTTTCATTCCCAATTATTAAATAATAACCCCCTCAATTAATTTATTAATTTCAATGTTGAGATTTCCGACTACTTCCAAGTTCCAGAGGCTCAAATTGTCCGTAACCGGGGACACGGCTAACCGATTAGATCTTCACTCTGCAGCGGTTTGCGCACTTTACCCGCAAGAATCGTTCCCTCCTTTTAAGTCTTCGCACTTCATGGTGTTTGAAGACGGGATGAACGAAACAGCGTCTTCCGAAGAGTTCCTCCGCCACCGCCGTACCCATCCAATCCTACCGTTCTTCTACATCTCGTAGCACCGTCCGCCAGAGTCACAACTACGGTTGACCAAGCCGAGCCCATAATGGCTTGCGGCTGCTGAGTAAGCTTCCGCTCAATGGGGTATACATCCGTCTCTTCGTGGCTGGGTGAAGCTTTCCGCAAGATGTCATGGCGCTTCTCCATGCATCCCGCCAACCACCGGGTTCTCCAGGGTGCCCGTCAACCGTCCTCCACCCAGTAGTGAATTTTGAAGTCCATCTTGATCTTGAAGTCATGGGGTTGTCATCATCTTGACTCTCACATCTCCCTTATGATTCACTCAACCAATCCCGTCTACGAGCATAGCAAAATAAACTACTTCGTCCCGGGCAATGGTAACAAGGGGAATTGGGTTCATCCTACCTCATGATACTACTCAAGAACATACTTCAAATTTCTCCTACTGCATGTATGGTGGGGAGGTATAATTCTAATGCAATAAAATCATAGGTATAGTAAAAGAAACATGATCAATGACTTGCCTTGCTGACGATCTTCGAAAGCTAGGGACTCGTGGTAGCAAGCTTCGCACTCCGGAAATTCTACCGAGGCAAACAACAATCATATAAGCATACTAGCATATGATCACTTAACATAACAGCATGCTAATCATAACACACAAAACAATTGAATCAAAACCCAAAGAAAACCCGAAGAAATCCAAATCAATGCTTTTATCACATCAAACAATCAACCAAGAATAGTTTTACACAACAAAAAATTTCTTAACAGAACCTAAGGATGGGTTTTTGCTAACTAACAGAAGAGAATTCATCATGCAACTAGGAGCAAAAAGAATCACCTTAAAAGCTATTATAAAACTCCTATTAGGGCTAAAACAATCCTAGCATGAAAAAATAAAATAAAAATCTTATTTATTGTAAATAAAAGTTCCTAATCTAAAGTTACAGAAACTAACCTAGAATAAACTATCACATAGGAAAAATAAAACTATTTGCTATATGAAACAATAGGAAAACAGTAGCTAGTTAAATAAATAGGAATAACATGATTCTGATTAAAACTATTTTTATTAATTCTAAAATACCTAAATAAATTCCCTACGGTTTGGCAAGGTCAAAATAAAATAGCGACAAAAAGAATCACTAAAATAAAATAATTCTAACTCATTTTATAGCAGAATTACTAATCTGTCTAAAACTAAAATAAAACAATTTTAAATAATTTTAACATGACCAAACATAATTTCTACAGAAACTACAACAAATTTTCAAACTAACAAAAAAAGAATCAATTAAAAACATTAAGTAGATTAAAAGATATGGATTTTACAAATCTGAAACTATTCTGTTAAAAACAGAAACGGAAAAATATAATTAAAAGAAAAAACTGGGCTAATGGGCCTATCTAGCGCTCGGGCGTAATATAACTAAAACGCGCCCGTGGTTTAACAGAAAATAACCGCGTCGGACAGTCTAACTAAACCTAATAAAAACCAACTAAACCGTAACTAAACCGGAATAAAAACCGGATCTTTAAAATAGACCGTACCCCTTCGGGGATCTAATCTAGCGCATACGTTTTAGATCTAACGGCGGAGGGGATTTCCGGCGACTCACAGCGGCGGTCGACGGAGACGGCGGCTCGGGCGGCTCGGGCGACGTCGGCTCCGGTGGCTCCGGTGGTCGGGGACGACGGCGAAGGCCTCCGGCGGGTGCGGCGGAGCAAGGGGGGTTCGGTGGTGGAGTCGGGCGAGCTCGAGGGGGTCGGAGGTGGCCGGAACGGGGAAATGGCGCGGCGGCGGCTCGGGTGCTCCGGCGAGCGATTGTGGCGAGAGGGAGGGTCGGGCGAGGGGCGAGGGGGTATTTATAGGGGGGAACGGCTTGGAGGAGGGGGTAGGTTGGGCGAGGATCGGTGAGGATCCGGATCCTGGGATTCAATGAGCGGGCGACGGGGTTTGCGTGGGCGAGGGAAGAAGAGGGTGGGGTCCAATCGTAGGTGAGAGAGAGAGGGGGGGTCGGGTCGGTTGGCGAAGGGTAGGGCCTTGGTATGGCTGCTCACTGGCTGGCTCGGCGCTGGGCTGGGCGGGTTGGCTCTGCCCTCATTGGCTTGGCCAGGCCGGGCCGGGCCGGCTGGCTGGGCGCCTGGGTCCTTTTTTTGAATTTTGAGAGAGAGAAAATATATTAAATATAAATATTTTATATAGGACATATATATATCAAAATGATCAGGGGAATATTCCCTATAATTTGAACATTTTTCCAGGGGCAAAACTCAAACTTTAAAAAAAATCATTTTTCTAAAATTCCAAATAAAATTCAAACTTTTTGGCAGGGTTTTTCATCTGACATATTTGGAGTGTCATGTTTACTCCTCTCATACTTTATCTCAAGTATTTTTCAGGCATTGTTTTTGAAATAAATTTCAAATGACAAGTTCAAATTCAAATTCCATCAACTCAAAAACTTCTGAAACTTCAAATGCCACTCAAATTCAAACAATATGCATAGATTCTTAGCTATAATTGTAAAACATTCCAAATAGGAAATTTGGGATGTTACAGTACCACTCTGGTGCGGATCTTACTCTAGTTGACCTACGTAGTTCAGTAGAAACTTGATCTGAAGTTTCATGATCATCATCATTAACTTCCTCACTAATTGGTGTAGGTGTCACAGGAACCGATTTCTGTGATGAACCATTTTCCAATAAGGGAGCTGGTACTGTTACCTCATCAAGTTCTACTTTTCTCCCACTCACTTCTTTCGAGAGAAACTCCTTCTCTAGAAAGGATCCATTCTTAGCAACGAATGTCTTGCCTTCGGATCTGTGATAGAAGGTGTACCCAACTGTTTCCTTTGGGTATCCTATGAAGACACATTTTTTCGATTTGGGTTCAAGCTTATCAGGTTGAAGTTTTTTTCACATAAGCATTGCAGCCCCAAACTTTCAGAAACGACAACTTTGGTTTCTTGCCAAACCATAGTTCATAAGGAGTCGTCTTAACGGATTTTGATGGTGCCCTATTTAACGTGAATGCGGCTGTCTCTAAAGCATAACCCCAAAACGATAGCGGTAAATCGGTAAGAGACATCATAGATCGCATCATATCTAGTAAAGTACGATTACGACGTTCGGACACACCATTAAGCTGTGGTGTTCCAGGTGGCGTTAGTTGCGAAACTATTTCGCAATTTTTCAAATGTAGACCAAACTCGTAACTCAAATATTCTCCTCCACGATCAGATCGTAGAAATTTTATTTTCTTGTTACGATGATTTTCAACTTCACTCTAAAATTCTTTGAACTTTTCAAATGTTTCAGATTTATGCTTCATTAAGAAGATATACCCATATCTGCTTAAATCATCTGTGAAGGTGAGAAAATAACGATATCCGCCACGAGCTTCAACATTCATCGGACCACATACATCTGTATGTATGATTTCCAACAAATCTGTTGCTCTCTCCATAGAACCGGAGAACGGTGTTTTAGTCATCTTGCCTATGAGGCACGGTTCGCAAGTACCAAGTGATTCATAATCAAGTGATTCCAAAAGTCCATCAGTATGGAGTTTCTTCATGCGCTTTACACCGATATGACCTAAACGGCAGTGCCACAAATAAGTTGCACTATCATTATTAACTCTGCATCTTTTGGCTTCGACATTATGAATATGTGTATTACTACTATCGAGATTTAATAAAAATAGACCACTCTTCAAGGGTGCATGACCATAAAAGATATTACTCATATAAATAGAACAACCATTATTCTTTGATTTAAATGAATAACCGTCTCGCATCAAACAAGATCCAGATATAATGTTCATGCTCAACGCTGGCACCAAATAACAATTATTTAGGTCTAAAACTAATCCCGAAGGTAGATGTAGAGGTAGCGTGTCGATCATGATCACATCGACTTTGGAACCGCTTCCCGCGCATCGTCACCTCGTCCTTTGCTGCTCGCTTATTCCGTAGTCCCTGTTTCGAGTTGCAAATATTAGCAACAGAACCAGTATCAAATACCCAGGTGCTACTACGAGCTCTAGTAAGGTACATATCAATAACATGTATATCACATATACCTTTGTTCACCTTGCCATCCTTCTTATCCGCCAAATACTTGGGGCAGTTCCGCTTCCAGTGACCAGTTTGCTTGCAATAGAAACACTCAGTTTCAGGCTTAGGTCCAGACTTGGGTTTCTTCTCTTGAGGAGCAACTTTCTTGCTGTTCTTTTTGAAGTTCCCCTTCTTCTTCCCTTTGCCCTTTTTCTTGAAACTAGTGGTCTTGTTGACCATCAACACTTGATGCTCCTTCTTGGTTTCTACCTCCGCAGCTTTTAGCATTGCGAAGAGCTCGGGAATTGTTTTGTTCATCCCTTCCATATTATAGTTTATCACGAAGCTCTTGTAGCTTGGTGGCAGTGATTGGAGAATTCTGTCAATGACACTATCATCCGGAAGATTAACTCCCAGTTGAATCAAGTGATTATTATACCCAGACATTTTGAGTATATGCTCACTGATAGAACTATTCTCCTCCATCTTGCAGCTATAGAACTTATTGGAGACTTCATATCTCTCAATCCGGGCATTTTCTTGGAATATTAACTTCAACTCTTGGAACATCTCATATGCTCCATGATGTTCAAAACGTCGTTGAAGACCCGGTTCTAAGCCGTAAAGCATGGCACACTGAACTATAGAGTAGTCATCAGCTTTGCTCTGCCAGACGTTCACAACTTCTGGCGTTGCTTCTCGCAAAGAGGCTGGCACCCAGCGGTGCTTCCAGGACGTAATTCTTTTGTGCAGCAATGAGGATAATCCTCAAGTTACGGACCCAGTCCGTGTAATTGCTACCATCATCTTTCAACTTTGCTTTCTCAAGGAACGCATTAAAATTCAATGGAACAACAGCACGAGCCATCTATCTACAAGTAAACATAGACAAGCAAAATACTATCAGTACTAAGTTCATGATAAATTTAAGTTCAATTAATCATATTACTTAAGAACTCCCACTTAGATAGACATCTCTCTAGTCATCTAAGTGATTACGTGATCCAAATCAACTAAACCATAACCGATCATCACGTGAGATGGAGTAGTTTTCAATGGTGAACATCACTATGTTGATCATATCTACTATATGATTCACGCCGACCTTTCGGTCTCTCGTGTTCCGAGGCCATATCTGCATATGCTAGGCTCGTCAAGTTTAACCTGAGTATTCTGCGTGTGCAAAACTGGCTTGCACCCGTTGTAGATGGACGAGAGCTTATCACACCGATCATCACGTGGTGTGCGGGCACGACGAACTTTGGCAACGGTGCATACTCAGGGAGAACACGTCTTGATAATTTTTAGTGAGATATCATCTTAAAATGCTACCGTCAATCAAAGCAAGATAAGATGCATAAAGGATAAACATCACATGCAATCAATATAAGTGATATGATATGGCCATCATCATCTTGTGCTTGTGATCTCCATCTCCGAAGCACCGTCGTGATCACCATCGTCACCGGCGCGACACCTTGATCTCTATCGTAGCATCGTTGCCATCTCGCCAACTATTGCTTCTACGACTATCGCTACCGCTTAGTGATAAAGTAAAGCAATTACATGGCTTTTGCATTTCATACAATAAAGCGACAACCATATGGCTACTGCCAGTTGCCGATAACTCGGTTACAAAACATGATCATCTCATACAATAAAATATAGCATCACGTCTTGACCATATCACATCACAACATGCCCTGCAAAAACAAGTTAGACGTCCTCTACTTTGTTGTTGCAAGTTTTACGTGGCTGCTATGGGCTGAGCAAGAACCGTTCTTACCTATGCATCAAAACCACAACGATAGTTTGTCAAGTTGGTGCTGTTTTAACCTTCGCAAGGACCGGGCGTAGCCACACTCGGTTCAACTAAAGTGAGAGACAGACACCCGCTAGTCACCTTTAAGCAACGAGTGCTCGCAGCGGTGAAACCAGTCTTGTGTAAGCATACGCGTAATGTCGGTCCGGGCCGCTTCATCTCACAATACCGCCGAACCAAAGTATGACATGCTGGTAAGCAGTATGACTTGTATCGCCCACAACTCACTTGTGTTCTACTCGTGCATATAACATCAACGCATAAAACCTGGCTCGGATGCCACTGTTGGGGAACGTAGTAATTTCAAAAAAATTCCTACGCACACGCAAGATCATGGTGATGGCATAGCAACGAGAGAGGAGAGTATTGTCCACGCACTCGCAGACCGTAAGCGGAAGCGTTATGACAACGCTGTTGATGTAGTCGACGCCTTCACGATCCGACCGATCCAAGCACCGAACATACGGCACCTCCGAGTTCAGCACACGCTCAGCTCGATGGCGATCCCGGACTCGATCCAGCAAAGTGTCGGCGATGAGTTCCGTCACAAGACGACGGCGCAGGACGATGATGATGCTCATCGGCGCAGGGCTTCGCCTAAACTCTGCGACGATATGACCGAGGTGGAATATGGTGGAAGGGGCACCGACACGCTAAGAGATCCAAGGATCAATTGTTGTGTCTTTGGTGCTATCCTTGCCCTCTATTTATATGTTGAGCCCCGGGGTCGAAACTTGGAGCAAAAGCCTCCTCAAAGTCGGTTTTGCCCGAAAGGCAAGAGTCCCACTCGGACTCCAGGACCAAACGCCACAATCCTTGGCGTCTGGCCCAGACGCCATGGGCCTCGGCGTCGGCCCAGGCCGACGCTTGTGGTCTCCCGGCGTTTGGCCCCTCGCCTCCATAAAACTCCTTTTGCACCGACCTAAAGCCTCATGGGCTTGACCCCTTGGCCTAAACATATCATCCAATATATGAATCTTTACGTCTCGACCATTTCGAGACTCCTCGTCATATCCCCGATCTCATCCGGGACTCCGAACTCCTTCGGTACATCAAAACATGTAAACTCATAATATAACTGTCATCGAAACCTTAAGCGTGCGGACCCTACGGGTTCGAGAACTATGTAGACATGACGTAGAACTATTCTCGGTCAATAACCAATAGCGGAACTTGGATGCCCATATTGGTTCCTACATATTCTACGAAGATCTTTATCGGTCAAACCGCATAACGACATACGTTGTTCCCTTTGTCATCGGTATGTTACTTGCCCGAGATTCGATCGTCGGTATCCAATACCTAGTTCAATCTCGTTTCCGGCAAGTCTCTTTACTCGTTCCGTAATACATCATCTTGCAACTAACTTATTAGTTGCAATGCTTGCAAGGCTTATGTGATGTGTATTACCGAGAAGGCCCATAGATACCTCTCCGACAATCGGAGTGACAAAACCTAATCTCGAAATACGCCAACCCAACATGTACCTTTGGAGACACCTGTAGTACTCCTTTATAATCACCCAGTTACGTTGTGATGTTTGGTAGCACCCAAAGTGTTCCTCCGTAAACGGAGTTGCATAATCTCATAGTTACTGGAACATGTATAAGTCATGAAGAAAGCAATAGCAATATACTAAACGATCAAGTGCTAGGCTAACGGAATGGGTCATGTCAATCACATCATTCTCCTAATGATGTGATCCCATTAATCAAATAACAACACATGTCTATGGTTAGGAAACATAACCATCTTTGATTAATGAGCTAGTCAAGTAGAGGCATACTAGGTACTATATGTTTGTCTATGTATTCACACATGTATCATGTTTCCGGTTAATACAATTCTAGCATGAATAATAAACATTTATCATGATATGAGGAAATAAATAATAACTTTATTATTGCCTCTAGGGCATATTTCCTTCATTACATATACTGGACCAATTACTAGAGCTCGCGCACGCCGATTAAATTACCAGGTACTTTCGTTTCTTGGTAATGATTCTAATGTTCATGAGAATATGATGCTGCCTAAATTGGATACATTTGTTTTGCTTACTATCGGTGTCAAAACCGGCGGATCTCGGGTAGGGGGTCCCGAACTGTGCGTCTAGGCGGATGGTAACAGGAGACAAGGGCACGATGTTTTTTCAGGTTCGGGCCCTCTCGATGGAGGTAAACCCTACTCCTGCTTGATTAATATTGATGATATGGGTAGTACAAGAGTAGATCTACCACGAGATCGGAGAGGCTAAACCCTAGAAGCTAGCCTATGGTATGATTGTTGTTCGTCCTACGGACTAAAACCCTCCGGTTTATATAGACACCGGAGAGGGTTAGGGTTACATAGAGTCGGTTACAAATGGGAGGAGATCTACATATCCGTATCGCCGAGTGAGGGAGTCCTGGATTAGGGGGTGTCCGGATAGCCGGACTACCATCATCAGCCGAACTATCATTGTCCGGACTATCATCATCGACCGGACTCCAAGACTATGAAGATGCAAGATTGAAGACTTCTCCCCGTGTCCGGATGGGACTTTCCTTGGCGTGGAAGGCAAGCTTGGCGATACGGATATGTAGATCTCCTACCATTGTAACCGACTCTATGTAACCCTAGCCCTCTCGGTGTCTATATAAACCGGATGGCTTTAGTCCGTTAGGACTAGAACACAACAACCCTTACAATCATACCATAGGCTAGCTTCTAGGGTTTAGCCTCCTTGATCTCGTGGTAGATCCACTCTTGTAAACATCCACAATATCAATATCAATTAAGCAGGATGTAGGGTTTTACCTCCATCAAGAGGGCCCAACTCAGGTAAACATCGTGTCCCTTGTCTCCTGTTACCATCCGCCTAGACGCACGTTCGGGACCCCTACCCGAGATCCGCCGGTTTTGACATCGACATTGGTGCTTTCATTGAGAGTTCCTCATGTCGCCACCGATAGGCTTGATGGCCTCTTCAATCAACAACGACGCAGTCATGGGTGAGACTTTTCTCCCGGACAGATCTTCAGATTCGGCGGTTTCGATCAAGGGCCAACTCGCTTGGCCATCCGAGCAGATCGAAGCTACGCCCCTGGCCGTCGCGTCAGGCTTGAAGCCTAAACTTCACGGCCGATATCCGCGGGACTTGATCCTCGATGGATCTGAGCCACAACCGAGCATGCCGTGCTGTCACGATGGGCATGACCTAACTCGCCGCCGGACAGCACCTTGAGGTCGACACGAATCCGCTCCGACCCATAGTCCGGAGCCGATCGCTCGGATCGAGGACGGATGGCTGGACACCCTCGGAGCAGAATTTCTACGGCGATGGAGCCGAACACTTACCTTGTCCCGCATAAAGCTCATGACTCGAGGTGCCGGACTTCGCCGGACTCGAACCTCCTGCGCCCGCCGGTCGAATCCGATTGGCGCCGATCATGGAATTCACCGCTGCGGACATCTTTCCTTTTCGCCCTTGGCGATATCATAAATTCACTGAAGCATCTCTCGCTATCCGGAGAGCCCTGGCCGAACTACGGCCAGGACGGTTGGGACGCGGACGACGAAGAAATTCAGAGCCCACCCACCACCCACTTCAGAGCCACCGCCGGCGATTTAACCGACGTGCTCGACTACGACTCCAAGACATCGACGGTATGGACGGCGATGCGGAGACTACCAAGAACCAGTGCCCACAGGACCTCGAAGACCACCTCGTCATACGACATATACATGGTGGACACCCCAAAAGATGGGGACGGCGAAGAAGCAGCGGAGGCCGATTCCTTAAAGAAACAGCCCAAGCGCCGACGTCGTGGCGCCGCTCTAAATCCCGCCACGGAAAGAATGGAGATTCCGCACAGAGATAATAACACCCGTAAAGTGCCGAAGACAACTCCCTCCAAAGACGATCCAGCGCAGGAGGAGGCGAAGCAAGCCCTCACGAGAGGGCGGAGACGAAGAGGTCGAGGATGACAATTACTTACCTCCCTCCGGAGACGAGGCAAGCCTCGGCGACGATTTAATTCGTCGTGCTCGAGGATCCCGTCAAACAAGAGCGTTTCAGACGCGGGCTTATGGCCACGACAAACAGCCTAAAGAAAAGCAGCAACGACTTCAAGCTGATCAAGACCTGCTGGCCGATAGATGGACCGAGGTCCTCGCGTCAAGAGTATGAACTCGAACGCCCTCCAAAAGTTACCCAAAACGCAAGTTGCTCCCCGATTAGAGGAGGAGGCATGCAAACCTACATCACCAGCGCTGTCTGGCAGACCGCCACCTCGTGGCGCGAGAGAGGCGTGCAAGCCCTCCACCAAAACCGCACCCGGCATCGCTCAAAAGCATGAAGCCACGGGGAACGCGCGGACTTGCGGGATATATTGAGGACAAGGCAAGACAATCCAGATCTATCTATGGATCACGTGGGCGCCCCAAGACCCACGATTTAATACCGCCACACCGGATATAACTACTCCGCCGGGCGAACACAGCAGATAACGCTCTCTCGAGCTACGTCGTGATATTGCTCAATCTGAGGCGCCGACACCCACTATGCTTCTTTGAAGAAGTAATGGATCATCAAATCCTCGAAGGGTTTAAACCCGTTAACATCGAATCCTCGCGATGGCACAACAGACCCCGCGGTTTGGATTGAGGACTATCTTCTCCATATACACATGGCCCATGGCGACAATCTTCACGCCATCAAATATCTCCCGCTCAAGCTTAAAGGACCAGCTCGGCATTGGCTTAACAGCCTGCCCGCAGAGTCAATTGATCTTGGGAAGACACGGAAGCCACATTCCTCGACAACTTCGGGGCACATATGTGCGACCACCAGACGCAGATGACCTAAGCCACATAATCCAGCAGCCAGACGAATCGGCCAGGCAATTCTGGACACGGTTCTTAACAAAGAAAAATCAAATCGTCGACTGTCCGGATGCAGAGGTCCTCGCTGCCTTCAAACATAACATCCGCGACGAGTGGCTGGCCCGGCACCTAGGACAGGAGAAGCCGAAATCCATGGCATCCCTCACATCACTCATGACCCGCTTCTGTGCGGGAGAGGATAGCTGGCTAGCTCGCAGCAACAACCTCAGCAAAAATGCTGGCAGTCCGGATACCAAGGACCGCAATGGCAGGTTGCGTCGAAACAAAAGCAAACGCCGCATTAACGGCGACAACAATGAGGATATGGCAGTCAACGCTGGATTCCGAGTCTCCAAACCCGGTCAACGGAAGAAGCCATTCAAAAGAACCACTCCGGGCCCGTCCAATTTGGACCGGATACTCGACCGCTCTTGTCAAATACATGGAACCCCCGAAAATCCAGCTAACCACACCAACAGAGATTGTTGGGTATTCAAGCAAGCAGGCAAATTAATCACCGAAAACAGTGACAAGGGGCTACACAGCGATGACGAGGAAGAGACCCGGCAGCCGAACAACAGAGGACAAAAGGGATTCCCCCCTCAAGTTCGGACGGTAAACATGATATACGCAACGCATATTCCCAAGAGGGAGCGAGCGTGCACTAAGGGACGTATCTGCGATGGAGCCAATCGCCCCAAAATTCAACCCATGGTCCTCTTGCCCGATCACTTTCGATCGAAGAGACCATCCGACCGATATCCGCCATGGAGGATTCGCGCATTGGTTTTAGACCCAATCGTCGATGGATTTCACCTCACGAGTCCTGATGGACGGCGGCGTAGCCTGAACCTGCTTTATCAAGATACGGTCTGCGCAAGATGGGCATAGACCCTTCAAGGATTAAACCTACAAAGACAACCTTCAAAGGTGTCATACCAGGTGTCGAGGCCAATTGTACAGGCTCAGTTACACTGGAAGTGGTCTTCGGATCCCCGGATAATTTCCGAAGCGAGGAGTTAATCTTCGACATAGTCCTTTTCCGCAGCGGCTATCATGCTCTGCTTGGACGAATCGCGTTTGCAAAATTCAACGCGGTGCCGCATTATGCATACCTTAAGCTCAAGATGGCAGGACCTCGTGGAGTCATCACGGAACGGAGGAACATACAGCGGCTCTCGCGGCAGAAGTACAAAGCAGCCTTTTAAGGCAATTCTCGAGTCCGACCGTTAAACGACCGGACACGACCAAACGCGCCCGGAGCAACATCAACCAAGACCACCTGGCACATTCCATGCACGCGTAGCAATGCGGCCCCAACCCCAGCCCTCGCAAAATTGTAAGACAAACTCTCCGCGTACATAATTACATACAGGAGATACCATGGGCATAGGGGAAGGGCACAACCACAACAGACCTAGAGTGCGGTTCGACCACACCAGGGCTCCCAAGTGTGTCGCTTTTTTCTTTTATTTCTTTCTTTTTATACAGAACTCAGTCCGCTGCAAACCTGCCGAACTCATGATGCAACAGCCGGGGAAGGACAAAGGCGCGATTTAACACTCGGTGGTCTCCATCACGAGCATTAAATTTGTTAAATACAACATTCCGCGGCCTACCCCTGGAGGGAAACGCCTTTAATTCGTCCAATCCCTTGCTTTCCGCACTATTTGTATCATTCCGCACTGATAGCATATCTTCTCGAATAAAATGCAGCACTTTTTCCCTATAATTGCATTACTTTATATATATATATATATATATATGTTCATTTACGACATGTTGCACCCGTGCATCTTGGTACGGCCAAATACACTCGGGGCTTATGTCCTCCACATTATGGTGTGATAAAGTCCGCACACTTTCACAAGTGCGGCACCCCGAACTTATAGCATTATATGAATCGGCTCCGAATCATGTCTTGGGTCAATAGTTGGGTTTGCCCGGCTCCCATGTTTGGCACCTTACGTTCCGTTCTATCGGCTAAGGTAGCACTGGGAGAACCACTGCGATTTGCGCCCGGTTGAGCCGGGTTAACGCCTCGATGGAAAGCTAAAACTGACCGGCATGATAAGGCGAGAGACTGGTCGCTGTTCGAGAGGTCCTTCGGGTCCTTAAAGACCTCGCCGCTCGAGCGAAGTTCGGATTATGTCCGATGAAGGCGTGGATAGCGCCCCAATTGGTCTTCCGAATACTAGGGGCTTCGCCGAAATTTAAAATTATAGAATTCTATGGCTAGGTGAGAGTGTTCAAGCACTATAAGTCCGGTTGCCTTGTTCGTTGTGTTGAGCGCCCCCTAGATGGACCCAAAATGGGAACAAGAGTGCTCAAGTTTATCCCGAACACCCCAGCACTTTCGTGGCATGGGGCTGAAGCCGACGACTTGCCATCTCTCAGATTTAATAAGCGGCCGCATGAAGGTAATATTTTAAATTAATAAGCGTTGCTTAGCGATATGAACAACGTTTTCAGCACAGGATAACACATTGCGAATTCACTCAAAAATTACATCCCTGGAGCACTCATCCGCAATCTTGCGGGCACCCTTCAGGACAGCCTTATAGTAAATTTCGGGCGTACGATGTTCCTTGCCCGCTGGTGGCGCGTCAGTGATTAGCTTCTCCACATCCATCTTGCCCCAATGCACCTTTGCGCGGGCAAGGGCCCGACGAGCACCTTCAATACAAAGCGGAGCGCTTGATAACCTCCACCCAGGGCGCGATCCACCGGCCGTCGCCGACGAGGCAAGTAGTTCCTGGCATGGCCTCTCCGAGCCACGGCCGGACTATGAGGCCCTTCATGGCCTGCTCGGCCACCTTGAAGCTCGACCAGCTGCTTCAGCTGGTCGCTAGGGGCACCGGATGGCCGGCCTCAGCATCGAGACCGTAAGACCTTCTCGCTGAGCTCCCTCCTCGGCTCGGTAGAATGCGGCGGCATCGAGACACGCCTGCGAGGCAGATCTACAAACGCCTCGAGAGCTCCGAATTCGGGTAAGTAACACGTAATTTACATTCACATGCTTGCTTTGCATGAAAAATGCCTTACCCGCCGCTATCTTCCTCATCAACTCAATCTCTGAAGGGACTCATGGGCCTCGGCCTTGGCGGTTTGGCACTTTCGAGAGCCGAGGCAAGCTCGGACTCGAGTCTTTGAGTCACGCCCAAACTCTCATGCTTTTCCATGAGAGCCTGGAGCTCTTGCTGAACCACCGCCACCCGCGCCTCCTGCTTTTCTCGCTCTGCCCGTGCCTGTGGACGATTATGCTCGTCACAGACACGGCCTCCTTCGTGGTCGCCACCTCGCTCGTGGCCCCGCAGTACCCATGTTATCCTTGTTATTTTTGTTGGAACCTAAATACTTTTTCAGAAGGTACAAGTTCAAAGTGGTGTTACTCACCTTCTTTGTCCAGAGCTGCTTCTGGCGCGGCCGAGCTCTTGCTCGGACCGCCGAGCTCCTGCTTCACAGCACCGACCTCCATGATCGGCTGCGGCAGAGGTCAGCAGCGCAGCTCGCAACCCATATTGACATAATTTTTAGCAACCCTCGTATATCTTCTTTTTTAGATCCTCAGTCCGCTTTTCTTTCCGAACACCGAACCGAGCATCAGCGCTCTTGTCTATGCGGTATTACATTGCATATTTTAAACTTCTTACCTCAAAGCACGATAGAAGGCTATCAGAGCTTCGGTCAGCCCGCCTTGGCGAAGCTGCACTTTTCAATCACCGCACTCATAATAGTGCGGTGTTCTTCCTCGATGGAAGCGCTCTGCAGCGCCCCAACAAGTTGTCCGCGCCCCGGTTGGGACGGAAGCCGCCGGCGTCATGGTCTTGCCCTTCGCTCAAGGGGCGCCGTCAACCCCGAACCACTGCGGGTTCTGCTGTGGAGTCGGCGCAAAGTCCGGGAGGACGCCTTGTGGCGCCCGAGCCTCCCGATGGGTCCTTCTTGGGATCCCACCTCGGCGGCCTTGGTGTCGCGAGGGGTGGAGGCGGTCGGGATGGAGTCTACATCCGACGGAGCCAACGACACGCTTGATGAAGCGGGGAGATCATCACTGGCCGGACTACAGGCAGCATGCGACATTAGAATGACACTATGTGACACATAAAAAGAAATTATAAATCATTCAGGAATCCGGATACTTACGATCTCGCCGGAGGCCTGGCCCTTGAAGGACATTCTTCCTCGCCAACGTTGATGTTGGCGGAGCTGTCCGGGAATAGTCCTTCCCTCTTGACCCTTCGCCTCCCCTGCTGGGGAAGCCTTCCTCTTCCTCTCTCCTCCTGCGAGAGAGTCCTCTTCCTCCTCCTCATTTTCGGGAGGAGCCCGCCCAGTCGCCGGACACCTGAAAACGAGCACTCTTTCGAGCACCCGTGGCCTCCTTCTTGGCCTTCTTCTCCGGCAGCACGTGCGGTGCCGGAACCAGCAGCCTCGCTAGACGAGCGTCTACTGGATTTTCTGGCATAGGAGCCGGACAAGTAATCTGCTCCGCTGTCCTCATCCAGTCCTATCAAAGGAAAAGGGGAAATTAAAACCCGCATAGAGTCAAACTATGTAAAACAAGTGTCCCGTAAAGGGGTAGAATCACTTACCTCGTCGGCCTGGTGCTGCGAGCGAAATCCGCGATCTTGATCGCGGATGCGGGGCTTGGCGCCTTGAACAGCACCTTCCAGCGCCTTCAGACGTCGTGGTCAAGAGCTTGCTCAGCGCTGGTGCTGTTTCGGATCGAACTCCCACAGATTGAATGCCCGCTCTTGGCATGGGAGTATCCGGCGGACGAGCATGACTTGGACCACGTTAACCAGCCTGAGCTTCTTCACCAGCTTCTTGATACAGGCTTGGAGTCCCGTTAGCTCCTTCAAACTACCCCACAGCAAGCCCTTCTCTTTCCAGGAGGTGAGCTGCGTGGGGATACCAGATCTAAACTCGGGGGCCGCCGCCCATTTAGGGTCACGCGGCTCGGTGATATAGAACCACCCGATTGCCACCCCTTGACGGATTCCACGAAGGCCCTTCAACTAAAGGACGTTGGGCATCTTGCCCAACATGGCGCCTCCGCACTCCGCTTGAGTGCCCTTCACAACCTTCGGCTTGACATTGAAGGTCTTGAGCCACAAGCCGAAGTGGGGCTGGATGCAGAGGAAGGCCTCGCACACGATGATAAACACCGAGATGTTGAGGATGAAGTTCGGCGCCAGATCATGGAAATCCAGGCCGTAGTAGAACATGAGCCCCCAGACAAAGGGATGCAGTGGAAATCCCAGTCCGCGGAGGAAGTGGGGAAGAAAGACGACCCTCTCATGGGGCCTTTGGTGGGGATGAGCTGCCCCTCGTCGGGCAGCCGATGCGCGATGTCGCCGGAGAGGTATCAGGCGCTGCGCAGTTTGGCGATTTGCTCCTCCTTAATGGTGGAGGCCAACCATTTACCTCCCGCTCCGGACATGGTCGGAGAAGGTTGAGACGATATGCACGAACTTGGGCGCTGGAGCTCGAGCGCGCGGAGATGGATAAGCAAAGGAGGAAGAAGGCGTAGGTGAGAAGGTGAATCCTTATCCCTTATATGGGCGGGCGAAGTCTTCACGCCCCCACCGCCCGGTAAAACTCGCTTATCTCCCAAGCGTCACCATCAATGGCGCGGTTGGGTTACCACGTCCGTATTGATGAGAATCCGGATTAAGGAAACACGATCTCTGCTCGACAAGACGTGCCAGGAAACCGCTTCGCTAAATGCGCTTGAGGTGGTAAAGTAAAAAACAATTCGAGTAATGGCTTGGTAGTGGTGTGACGTCATGCCACAGAAAAAGTCAGCAGATTGAACTTGTGTATATATTATTATTCTATCTGCGGTGGAATGTGGAATTTATTTTGCAGAGCCGGACACTATCTTGGTGTTCACAATCTTCTATCATTTGGAGGAGGAACCCGCCTTTTAATGCCAAGCAATATACATGCCGGACTTATCATCATTGAAGCCTGGTTCAGGGGCTACTGAGGGAGTCCTGGATTAGGGGGTGTCCGGATAGCCGGACTACCATCATCAGCCGAACTATCATTGGCCGGAATATCATCATCGACCGGACTCCAAGACTATGAAGATACAAGATTGAAGACTTCTCCCCGTGTCCGGATGGGACTTTCCTTGGCGTGGAAGGCAAGCTTGGCGATACGGATATGTAGATCTCCTACCATTGTAACCGACTCTATTTAACCCTAGCCCTCTCCGGTGTCTATATAAACCGGATGGCTTTAGTCCGTAGGACTAGAACACAACAACCCTTACAATCATACCATAGGCTAGCTTCTAGGGTTTAGCCTCCTTGATCTCGTGGTAGATCCACTCTTGTAAACATCCACAATATCAATATCAATCAAGCGGGACGAGGGTTTTACCTCCATCAAGAGGGCCCGAACCTGGGTAAACATCGTGTCCCTTGTCTCCTGTTACCATCCGCCTAGACGCACAGTTCGGGACCCCCTACCCGAGATCTGCCGGTTTTGACACCGACACCAAGCTTGCCATCCACGCCAAGGAAAGTCCCATCCGGACACGGGACGAAGTCTTCAATCTTGTATCTTCATAGTCCAGGAGTCCGGCAAAAGGTCATAGTCCGGCCAGCCGCACACCCCCTAATCCAGGACTCCCTTAGTAGCCCCTGAACCAGGCTTCAATGACGACGAGTCCGGCGCGCAGATTGTCTTCGGCATTGCAAGGCGGGTTCGTCCTCCGAATACTTCATAGAAGATTTTGAACACAAGGATAGTGTCTGGCTCTGCAAAATAAGTTCCACATACCACTGAGAGAGAATAATGTTTACATTAAATCCAATCTTGGCGACGATCTCGCAAACATGACATCACACCACGCCAAGCCTTTATTGAATCGCTTTACCGTCCCACCTCGGTGCACTTAGCGAGGCGGTTTCCTTGGCACGTCTTGTCTAAGCAGAGATCGTGTCCCCTTATTCCGGGATTCTCATCAATACGGGCATGGGTAACCCAACCGTGCCATTAATTTACGGCACTTGGGAGATAAGCGAGTTTTACCAGGCTGGTGCGGGCACATAATTTCGTCCACCCATATAAGGGGATAAGGATCCACCTTTCCATCTACGCCTTCTTCCTCCTTTGCTTATCCATTTTCGCGCACTCAAGCTCCAGCGCCCAAGTCTGCACATCCCACCTCTACCTTCTCCAGCCATGTCCGGAGCGGGAGGCAAGTGGATGGTCTCCTCCGTCATGGAGGGACACATCAAGAAGCTGAGGGAGGCCGGATACTTGTCTAACGACATCGCGCACC
Source organism: Aegilops longissima (assembly GCA_021605205.1). Classification (NCBI taxonomy): domain Eukaryota; kingdom Viridiplantae; phylum Streptophyta; class Magnoliopsida; order Poales; family Poaceae; genus Aegilops; species Aegilops longissima. The sequence continues at coordinate 377,538,176 of CM038677.1, forward strand.
GGCTCCCAGACAAGGGGCAGCTCATCCCCACCCCCAGGCCCCATGAGAGGGTGGTGTTCCTCACCCATTTCCTCCGCGGACTAGGCTTTTCACTTCACTTGTTTGTCCGGGGGCTCATGTTCTACTACGGCCTGGATTTCCACGATCTGGCCCCGAACTTCGTCCTCAACATCTCGGGTTTATCGTCGTGTGCGAGGCTTTCCTCCGCATCAAGCCCCACTTTGGCTTATGGCTGAAGACCTTCAATGTCAAGCCGAAGGTAGTGGGCGGCCAGCAAGCGGAGTGCGGAGGCGCCATGGGGGGCAAGATGCCCAACGTTACATGGCTCGAGGGCTCCTTCGTGGAGACCATAAAGGTGGCAATCGGGTGGTTCTACATCATCGAGCCGCGTGACCCTGAATGGGCAGCGCCCCGAATTCTGATTCGCATCCCCACACGGCTCACCTCCGGAAAGAGAAGGGCTGTCGTGGGGTAATTCGAAGAGCGGACCGACTCCAAACCTGCGCCCAAGACCTGATGGACAAAGAGGTTAAACTCACAACGTAGTCCAGGTCATGCTCATCCGCCGAATCCTCCCGTGTCAACGACGGGCTTTTAACTTATGGAAGTTCAACCCGGCCCGGCACCAAACTCTGACCAGGCTCTTTGACACAACGCACGAGGATGCCTAGAAGGTGCTATTCAAGGGCGCCAAGGTTCCCCCTCCCATCACCGAGGATCGCGGATTCCGCGCAAAGTACCAAGCAAGCGTAGTAAGCTTATTTTACCCTTTACGGGATACTTGTTTTTCATAGTTTAACTCTATGCGGGATCTAAGCTCCTGCCTTTGACAGAATGGCGTAAGAAGACCAAACAGATCGACCGTCCGGCCTTTGCTCAAGATTCAGCAGACGCCCGCTGACGGGGCTGCTGGTTCCGCACCTTACGTGGTGCCGAGAAGAAGGCTAAGAAGAAGGCCACGGAACTCGAAAGAGTTCCCGGCGCCCGTGGTGCCGGATTCATCGTCCAAGACTCGAGGCGCACTCCTCCAAGACGCAGGAGGAGGAAGAAGAAGCCTCTCCCCGCAGCGGGGAGGAATGAAAGGAAGGCCGCCTAACCGGGGCCGGAGGGTCCAAGAAGGAAGGACCCTTCCTCCGGACTACTACACCAACGCCGATGACGGCGAAGAGGAGTGGCCATCCAGGGCCAAGCCCCTGGCAAAATCGTAATTATCTGGATACAAGAATAACTCATGGCGTTCCTTTACTGCATAGTACCTTCTGATGCCGAATGTAATCGTGCAGTCCGCCCGCGGCCCAGCTCGACGCTTCGTCGAGCAGATCCCTGGATTCGTCGGATGTGAATAGCCTTTCACTTCCAACTGCTACCTCCCCTCGTCCTACGGACGATGACGAGGTGGAGTCCCAAAAGGGTCCAAGCCAGGAGGGGGTGGTCCTGCAGGCGCCGCAAGGCGATCTCCCGGACTCCAGGAGCAAAGGGGATAAAACCCCGAAGGGCTCTAAGTCCGGCCCTGGGCCGGAAACCGCACCGGAACCTTCAACGGCTCCGGCATCCGGCAGGCGGCCCCCTACTAAGAAGGGCAAGCCTACGACACCGGTGACCTCCGTCCAACCGGAGGCACCGGATAATTTACCGGAGGTGCTTAACGGCGCCTCCATCGACGAGGAGCACCGCACTATTATGAGTGTGGTGATCCAGAAGGTTCAGTCTGCCAAGAGCGGGCTGACTGAAGCCTGTGCCAGCCTTCTAACAGGCTTTGAGGTATGTATTTAAGATATGTAAAAATATTACCGCATAGACAGTAGCCCCTGATGCTCAGTTTGGTGTTCGGAAAGAAAAGCCGAACTGAGGATCAAAAAGATATACGCAGGAGTCTAACATAAGTATGTCAATATGGGAATGCAGGTTGTGCTGCTTACCTCTGCGGCACTGACTGCGGAGGTCAATGCATTGAAGCAGAGCCTCGAGCGGTCCGAGAACGAGCTCGTCCTTGCCAAGAAGCAGCTCAAGGATAAGGAAGGTAAGTAATACCTTATGTAAGTATATAAAAAAGATGTGGTTGCGAAAAATGACAGGACCAACTTGAGTATTGCAGGGGCCACAACCGAGGTGGCGACCCTGAAGGAAGCGCTGTCCAAGGCCGAAAACAATGCGGCCGTGGAGCGCACCGAGCGAGAGAAGCAGGTGGCGCGTGTGGCGGCGGTGCAGCAAGAGCTCCAGGCTCTCGTGGAAAAACATGAGAGTTTGGAGATTGACTCAAAGACTCGAGAGTCCGAGCTCGCCTCGGCGCTTGAGAGCGCCAAATCTGCCAAGGCCAAAGCCAAAAAAGCCCTCCAGGAAATTGAGGCGATGAAGAAGATAGCGGCAGGTAAGGCATTCTTTATGAAAAGCAAGCACGCGAAAGTGAATTACTTGTTACTTACCCGAGTCCGGAGCTCTCCAGGAGCATTCGCAGATCTTCCCCGGAGTGTGTCCGATGCTGCCGCATTCTACCGAGCAGAAGATGGGAGCTCGATCGAGAAGGTGTTCTGGTCTCAGTATGCTGAGGCCGGACACCCAGTGCCCTTGAGCGACCAGCTGAAGCAGCTGGTCGAGCTCCATAAGGTGGCCTAACAGGCCGTGAAGGGTCTTGTAGTCCGGTTGTGGCCTGGGGAAGCCATGCCTGGGAGCTACTTCGGGCTGGTAAGGTGGCTGGTGGATGCCTATCCAAGGCTTGAAGTCATCAAGCGCTCTGTACGCATCGAAGGTGCCCATAGGGCCCTTGCCCGTGCTAAAGTGCACTGGGCAAGATGGACGCTGAGAAGCTTGTGACGGACGGGCCACCGTCGGGCAAGGAGCATCGCAAGACCGAGATGTATCATGAGGGCGTCCTGAAGGGTGCCCGCCGTATAGCGGATGAGTGCTCCAAAGATGTAATTTTTTATTAAACTCGCATTTGTGATCCTGTACGCTGAAAACTTGTTCATATGCGCTAAGCAACGCTTTTGAATTTAAAATATTACCTTTTGTGCGGCCGTTTATTAAATTTGAGAGATGGCGAGTCGTCGGCTTCGCCCCATGCCGCGAAAGTCTTTGGGGTGTTCAGATAAACTTGAGCGCTTTTTTTCCCATTATTGGGTCCTTCGAGGGAGGCGCCAACACAAGGAACAAGGCAATCAGACTATAATGGTTGAACACTCACTTAGCCATAGAATTCTACAATTTTAAATTCGCGAAGCCCCTAGTATTCGAAGACCGAGTTTGGGGCGCTATCCACGCCTAGGCCGGACAAAGCCGACTCGCTCTAAGCGGCATAAGTCTTTAGGGACTCGAAAACCTCTCGAACAGTGACCAGCTCTCGCCCTATCATGACGGTCAGTTTTAGCTTTCTCCACTGAGGTGCTTAAAACAGCTCAACCGGGGCACAATCGCAGTGGTTCTCCTAGTGCTACCTTAGCCGACATAACGGAACGTAAGGTACCAAAACATGGGAGCCGGGCAAACCCAACTATTGACCCAAGACATGATTCGGAGCCGATGCATATAATGTTATAAGTTTGGGGTGCCGCACTCATGAGAGTGTTCGGACTTCTCACACCATATTCTGGGGTACGTAAGCCCCTGGTGTATAGGCCGTACCAAAGTGTGCGGTTGCATAATGTCATAAATGAACATATTTTTATAAAAAAAGGAATGCAATAATAGACAAAAGCTATGTATTGTTTATTCGAAAAGTCTGCGGTAGAAGCGTAACGATACAAATAGTGTGATAAGCAAGAGATGGGACTATTTAATATGTCCCTCCGGGGCGAAGCTATGGATGATATGTGAAACAAGTATACCGCTCGTTATAGAGACCACCGACACTGACGAGCTTTCGCCCCCGGCTGTTGCATCGTGTTCGGTGATTGTACTACCGAACAGGCCTTCCAGAGAGTGGAGTCCTGAAAGTAAGAAAAAGAATGACAAAATCGGAGCCCTCGGTGCGGTTGAGCCGCATTTGGGCATGCCGTGGTCGTGCTGCCCTCCCCTATGCCCATGGTATTTCCAGAGCGCATTTATGTACGCCAGAGTACCGGTTTCGCAATTTCGCGAGGGCTGGGGTTAGCCGCATTGCTACGCGCGTGCTCGGAACATGCCAGCGGTCTTGTTGTAGGTTACTCCGGGCGCGCTTTGACGGTGTCCGTCGCTTAATGGCTGGACTCGAGAATTGCCTTGAGAGGTTGCTTTGTACTTCCGCCGAGGATCGCCAGATGCTCCTCCGCTCGGAGAGAGCGCTCGTGTTTCCATTGACCGTGATGACTCGAGGGCCTCGCATCTTGAGCTTGAGGTATGCATAGTGCGGCACCGCATTGAACTTTGTAAATGCGTTCGTCCGAGCAAAGGTCTCGATAGCCATCGCGGAACGGGACTATGTCAAGATTAACTCTCTCGAAATTATCCGGGATCCAAGACCACCTCAAGTGTAAGTGAGCCTGCATAGTTGGCCTCTACACCGGTATGACGCCTTTAAAGGTCGTTTGTGGGTTTAATCCTTGAGGGATCTATGCCCATTTTTCGCATTGTATCCCGATAAAGCAGGTTCAGTTGCCGCCGCCCATAAGGACTCTAGTGAGGTGAAATCCACAATGATTGGGTCTAGAACCAATGCGCGAATCCACCATGGCGGATGCTAGTGGGGTGGTCCTTCGATCAAAAGTGATCGGGCAGGAGGACCATGGGTTGAACTTTGGGGCGATCGCTCCAACGCATATATGTCCCTCGAGTGCAGGCTTCCGCTCCCTTTTGGGTATGTGGGTTGCGATATCATGTTCACCGTCCGCACTTGTGGGGGAAGCCCTTCGTCTGCTATTGTTTGGCGGCCGGGCTCCTCCTCGCCATCGCTTATGCAGCCCCTTGTCATTGTTTTCGGCGCTTAACTTGCTCGCCGCTTGAACACCCAACAATCCTGTTGGTGTGGTTGGCTGGTTTTTCGGGGTGCCGTATCCGCACGAGCGATCGAGTATTCGGTCCAAATTGACGGGCCTGAGTATTTCTTTTGAATGGCTTTTTCCATCGACCGGTTTAGAGCCTCAATCTGGCATTAACCGCCAGATCCTCGCATTTTCGCCACACGCGGCGCTTTTGCTTGTTGCGACGCCGACCGCCAATGTTGTCCTTGGTATCCGAATTACTGTGGTTCTTGGTCATGTTATTACTACGAGCTAGCCAGCTGTCTTCTCCCGCAAAAGCGAGTCATGAGTGTCGGAGGGCTGCCATGGATTTCGCTTTTCCTGTCCTAGGTGCCGGGCAAGCCACTCGTCAAGGATGTTATGCTTGAAGGCTGCAAGGGCCTCTCGCACGGACAATGACTATTTGATTTTTCTTGGTTAGGAACCGTGTCCAGAATTGTCCGCCGATTCCTCCGCTGCTGAATTATGTGGCTTAGGTCATCGGCGCTCGGTGGTCGCACATAAGTGCCTCGAAATTGTCGAGGAATGCAGCTTCCGTGTCCTCCCAACAGCCAATTGACTCTGCGGGCAAGCTGTTAAGCCAATGCCGAGCTGGTCCTTAAGCTTTAGTGGGAGGTATTTGATGGCGTAGATCATCACCGTGGTCCATGTGGATATGAAGGAGATAGTCCCGATCCATACCGCAGGGTCTGTTGTGCCATCGTATGATTCGATGTTTACGGGTTTGAAACCTCGGGATTTGATGATCCATTACTTCATCCGTGAAGCATAGTGGGTGCGGCGCCTCAGACAATATATCACGAAGTAGCTCAAATGAGCTTTGTTCATCTTGTGTTGGGCCGGCCGGATTTACTATATCCGCATGACGGTTATCGCCACGGTCGTGGGGCACCCACGCCGATCCATAGATCGATCTTGTTTGCCTTGCCCTGTCCTCCAATATATCTCGCAGGTCCGGCGATTTCGCGTGCCTTGGTATTCTTAGAGCGACACCGGGTGCGGCTTGAGTGGAGGGCCGAGAGGCTCTTCGTCAGCGCCACGAGGTGTCCGGTCGGCCGTGATCATGCGCTGGTGATATAGGTCTAGGTGCTTCCTCCTCTAATCGGGTAGCAGCCTGCGCTTTTGGGTAGCTCTTGAGGGGCGCTCGAGTTCAGACTTTTCGCCGCAAGGACATCAGTCCATCCGTCGGCTAGCAAGTCTTGGTCAGCTCTAAGCTGTTGCTGTTTTTTCTTGAGGCTGCTCGCCGCGGGCCATAAGCCCGTGTTTGAAACGCTCTTCTTCAACAGGATCCTCAGCACGACAAATTGCTGCCGCCGAGGCTTGCCTCGCCTTCGGAGGGAGGCGGTAATTATCGCCCCTACCTCTCATCTCGCCGCTCTCATGAGGGCTGGCTTCTCCATCCTCCCGTGTTGAATCCTGCCGAGAGGGTTGTCTTCGCACCGTCCGGTGTTATTGTCTCCGTGCCGGAATCACCGCTTTTTGCTGGGCGGATTTAGAGCGGCGCCACGACGCCGGGCGCTTAGGCTGCTTCTGAGGGGTCATCCTCTCGTTGTTCCATCACCATTCCCTTCTTTTGGGATGTCCACCATGTATATGTCGATGACGAGGTGGCCTTCAAAGGCCTCAGAGGCGCTGGTTCTGGTCGCCTCGCATCGCCGTCCATACCGCCGATGTCTTCGAGTCGAAGTCGAGCATGTCGTTAAATCATCGATGTGGCTATGAAGTGGGTGGTGGGTGAGCTTTGAATTTCTTCCTCGTCCGCATCCCGACCTTGCTGACCATAGTCCGCCAGGCTCTCCGACAAAGAGAGAGACTTTAGTGAATTCAGAATGTCGCCGAAAGGAGAGTGCCGAAGATGTCTGCGGCGGTGAACTCCATGATCGGGCGCCCAATCAGATTCGATTAAGGGGGCGCGAAGGTTCGAGTCCGAGAGGAGTCCGCACCTTGGAGTCACGAGCTTCCCAAAGGACAGGTATGGTGTTCGGCTCGATCGCCGAGAGATTCCAGCCTCGAGGCGGTGTCCAGCCACCCGCCCTGATTGGCGCAATGGCTCGGCTAAGGGTCGGAGCGACATCGGTGCGGCTCTCGGGCGGTATTCGCGGCAGAGCTAGATCATGCCCATCGTGATAAAGGCGGGCGTGGCTGTGGCCCAACCCGCTGAATATCAAGTCTCCGCGGACGCCGGCCGTAGTTCAAACTTCATCTCGACCGATGGCTGGGGCGAGCTTTTGATCTGCTCCAGATGGCTGCTTAATTGCGCCCAGAAGGCAAAGTCGATGAATACGAAGATCTGTCCAGGAGAAAAGTCTCACCCCGACCGCCTCATTGTTGATGATCGGAGGAGCCATCGGGCCTAAAGGTGACGACATACGAGGAACTCTCAATGAAAGCACCAATGTCGGTGTCAAACCGCGGATCTCGGTAGGGGGTCCTGAACTGCGCGCCTAGGCGGACGATAACAGGAGACAAGGGCACGATATTTTTACCTGTGTTCCGCCCTCTCGATGGAGGTAAACCCTACTCCGCTTGATTAATATTGATGATATGGGTAGTACAAGAGTAGATCTACCACGAGATCGAGAGGCTAAACCATAGAAGCTAGCCTATGGTATGATTGTTGTTCGTCCCTACGGACTAAAACCATCAGGTTTATATAGACACCGGAGAGGGTTAGGGTTACATAGAGTCAGCCATAAATGGGAGGAGATCTACATATCCAGACGCCAAGCTTGCCTTCCACGCCAAGGAAAGTCCCATCCGGACACGGGACGAAGTCTTCAATCTTGTATCTTCATAGTCCAGGAGTCCGGCCAAAGGTCATAATCCGGCCAGCCGGACACCCCCTAATCCAGGACTCCCTCACTTACAAATGAAGGGCCTAGCTTGGAGAAGGATGAACATTGGAGCAAGAACACGCATGGAGTTGATGGCATGCGCAAGGGGATCAAGAACGGAGTTACAAGTGATGATTTCAGGACTTTGAAGCCACCATAAGGAGTGCATAAAGCCTTGAACGAAATATACAAAATGCCACTTCATAAATTTCGTCTAGAGGCTATTCTAGGTGCTGCGTCACCTTATTATTGGGCCAGGCCCATATATTTTCGAAATACTTAAGTATAGGCTGTTTTTAGAGTCCGTATGTGTGGGCAAACAAGAGTTAGGGTTGGTTTTGGACCCCTCCTCCAAGGGCGACGAAATTCCCCCCTCTTCCTCCATATATACAACCCTTAGGGCGTCATTTAGACTTTGGGTTTTTTTAGATTAAAAGTTTGCCATAGTTGCAACTTCGCGTACTTCGTTTGTGTTCAACGACCAGACCAAGGCGTCACAGAACCCCACCTTCATTAATAAAGTTGTCCTCTTATATTCACAATATCCAGATTGCAATCTTAGCTTCTTGCTTGTTCTTCGTTTGTTCGCAGGAAACAGGCCCTCGTGGTCAGGTTGATCGTGTTCGCGTGGTCAACAACCCTCGGAAGTTGGTTTAGCGATTGCTAAGGTGCGCCTGCCTCGCACGCTCAGTAGTCGGATCGGCAAGGTCGACTCCCACAAAAACGATAGCCACCATCTCATCGAAACATCGGGACACCTTTGCCTCTATCAAGTGGTATCGAGTTCCGTGTTGCTCGGTGAGATTTTACAGTTTTTCATAGTTTAGATCGAGTCTGTTTTTCATACCTACAGTCCACGAAAAAGACAAAAAATAGGGTTAGTTCATCATATCCGAACCAATCTGAGCCTTTGCATAATCTTTTCTGTATTTTCTTTGTTGAATTTGCGGTTGCATCGTCGTGTCAAGTTGCTGGTCTTAGCGTCTAGTCCTTTAGAGTTTCGAGTTCTGTTCACAGGTTGTCACGTCGCCGCTGCCATATATCACCACCGCATCATCATCATCGCTGCTGCCATATATCACCATATATTCACCGCCAATCCAAGTCCATATACGCCACCATATATCCGCCGCCATCACACCAATCCGAGTCCACCTGCAACATATATCCGCCACCAGTCCGAGTTCCACCAGATTCATCTCCGCCACCAGTCCGAGTTCCACCAGATTCATCTCCGCCACCAGTCCGAGTTCCACCAGATTCATCTCCGCCACTAGTCCTATTCCGAGCCCAGTATTTTGTTACTCTATTTTGGATTTCCAGATCACGCCATACTCCGAGTCATGACAGAGAAGGACTCCCCAACTTCTGTGCTACCCGCAGTAGAAAAATAGTTCCAAACTAAAAAAAACTAAGTCTGGAAAATTCTGGCTAGGCAGTTTTTAGACCATTTGTAGACCTTTTCAGAAAAAAAATGTTGCGGAGCAAAAAAAAAGAGGAAAAAAAGAGGAAAAAAATGAAAAAAAAAGAGAAAAAAATCCAGAGTGTGCTCCTCCTTTATTTGCGTGTAGCGTCGTGATTTTGTTAGTGTTCTAGGCTCGCGTCTCTAGCACAGTCTAGCCTAGGACCAGCACAGTACCGTCATTGAGCGTTTATTCAACTTTGCATCTCTGAATTGATTATTGTTGACCCTTTTTGATACCATATTATAAGCCTTCCCAGCTCCACATACATCTACATCGTGTGTTTGACTCTCCCTGGTAATCGCTCTATCCAAGCCTTGAGAGTTTTGACTACATCGGTTGCCGATCACCGCCTGCTGCTGGGTAAGAACTGGTAAAAATTTGAGATTTGCTTGACGGAGATGTGACACCCGCCGCCACCACCACTTGTTAGTAGTCTGTAGGACCATATTCTTGTGTGTTTCTGTTGCTGCTAACCATGCCAGGATCACAAGCCGATGAGACTGACTGGGAGAACTTGACGAACAAGGAGCTTCATGATAAGTTTCAGCAATTGATGAGTGGACAGGTGCAAGATGTGCTAAACAGATTTGAAGAGGCCATGGAGAAGATAGATGGCATGGAGAAGACGTTTGAAACAAAGCTCGATAACAAGTTTGCTGAATTGCTTTCACATTTTCCACCACCACCGGCCGCTGCAGCTGTCGCACCTCTACAATAACAACAACATCGCCTTCCAAATCAAGTGGGACGAGCACAGCGCGTTCCCCTTGAGCTTGGTCAAACTTCTGGTGCCGCTGTTGATGCTTCTGTAGCTCCTGCTTCTACTGCAGAGGTGGAGGACCTTTACGAGGATGAGGTTGACCAAAATCAGAACTACGTGCAACCACCAGCACCACCACCACCAGGTCGTCCTCATGCATATCATCGCAATGGTAGGGCTGCACCACCACCAGAGGTACATGACCATCTTCCTAAACTGAAATTGAATATTCCACCATTTGAGGGTAGATATGTTCCTGATATATATCATACTTGGGAGTTAGAAACTGAACAACGTTTTACATGTTTACAATATCCCGAGGAGAGACGTGTTCCTGCTGCTGTTTGTGCTTTCACTAGTTTTGCATGTGTTTGGTGGTCTGAACATTGTAGATTATATCCTATTCCAGCTACTTGGGCTGCTTTGAAAACTGCTATGCGTACTCGTTGGGTTCCACCATATTATCAACGTGAATTACTTCAAAAATTGCAGCGCTTAAGACAAGGAAAAAATTCTGTAGAAGAATATTATCAGGAATTACAAACTGGCATGATTAGATGTGGTATTGCTGAGGAGAATGAAGCTATGCTTGCACGTTTTATGGGTGGATTAAATAGAGAGATTCAGACCATTCTAGAGTATAAGGATTATAATAATATCACTCGTTTATTCCATCTTGCTTGTAAAGTTGAACGTGAAGTGCAGGATCGACAGGCATTGGTGCGGACTAACTTTTCTGCAAGTCGACCTTCATCACGGACACCGCGTGCATCCTCTACTTCCACACATACTATTACACCGACACCTCCATCAGCTGTTACCTCCAGCCGTGATACAAGGAAGCAGGCACAACCACCATTATCTATAAAGAGCACACCTATCGGGCCTGCACAGAGTTCTTCTTCCATGGCATCAATAGGGCACACCAGTGATATTATTTGTCGTTGTTGTAAGGGAAGAGGACATTTTGCGAGAGAATGCAAATCTCAGCGTGTGATGATTGCTACTGAGGATGGTGGGTATGAGTCCGCTAGTGACTATGATGAGGAGACTTTGGCTCTTATTACACGTGAAGAACACGGTGGAGACGATTCTGATCATGAGACGCAATACATGGCTCCTGAAGATGCTTACAGGTATGAATGTTTAGTTGCTGAACGTGTTTTGAGTGTGCAGGTTACACAAGCTGAGCAAAATCAGAGGCATAATTTGTTCCATACAAAGGGAATTGTGAAGGAACGTTCTGTTCGCGTGATCATAGATGGAGGGAGTTGCAACAACTTGGCTAGCATGGAGATGGTGGAGAAGCTATCTCTCACCACAAGACCACATCCACATCCTTACTACATCCAATGGTTCAACAACAGCGTCAAGGTTAAGGTAACACGTACTGTTCGTGTGCATTTTAGTATCTCTACATATGTTGATTATGTTGATTGTGATGTGGTACCTATGCAAGCATGTTCCTTATTACTTGGTAGACCATGGCAATTTGATAAAAATTATATACACCATGTTAGAAACAATCGGTATACTCTTGTTCATAAGGATAAAAATATTACTTTGCTTCCTATGACTCCTGATTCCATTTTGAAAGATGATATTAATAGAACTAATAAAGAAAAAAAAGGAGAAAAATAAGAGTGAAAGTCAGATTGTGGCAAAAGAATTTGAGCAACAAATGAAGCTTAATAATAAACCATCTACTGTTGCTTCTGAAATTAAATTTAAAAGTGCATGTTTACTTGCCACCAAATCTGATATTGATGAGCTAGATTTTAGCAAATCTGTTTGCTATGCTTTTGTGTGCAAAGAGGTATTATTTTCATTCGAGGACGTGCCTTCCTCTTTGCCCCCTGCTGTCACTAACATTTTGCAGGGGTTCGCTGACGTCTTTCCACAAGATGTGCCACCGGGATTACCACCTATTCGAGGGATTGAGCATCAAATTGACTTAATTCCCGGTGCATCGCTACGCAACCGTGCACCATACCGTACCAATCCAGAGGAGACGAAGGAGATTATGCGTCAAGTACAGGAGATTATGTGTTGTTCCTATTATACTAGTGCCTAAAAAGGATGGTACGTCGCGTATGTGTGTTGATTGTAGAGGCATTAATAACATTACTATACGTTATCGTCATCCTATTCCTAGGCTAGATGATATGCTTGATGAATTGAGTGGCTCTACAATATTCTCCAAACTTGATTTGCGTAGTGGATACCATCAAATTCGTATGAAATTGGGAGATGAATGGAAAATAGCATTTAAAACAAAGTTTGGTTTATATGAGTGGTTAGTCATGCCTTTTGGGTTAACTAATGCGCCTAGTACTTTCATGAGACTAATGAACAAAGTTTTACGTGCTTTCATTGGACGATTTCTGGTAGTCTATTTTGATGATATACTGATTTATAGCAAATCTTTGGAAGAACATTTGGAACATTTACGTGCTGTTTTTATTGCTCTACGTGATGCACGTTTGTTTGGTATCCTTGGGAAGTGCACCTTTTGCAACGACCGAGTATCTTTTCTTGGCTATGCTGTTACTCCACAGGGAATTGAAGTTGATAAAGCCAAGATTGAAGCTATTGAGAGTTGGCTGCAGCCCAAAACGGTCACACAAGTGAGGAGTTTCCTTGGCCTCGCTGGTTTCTATAGGCGTTTTGTGAGAGATTTCAGCACCATTCAACGAGCTTACAAAGAAGGATGTGCCTTTTGTTTGGGGTACCGCACAGGAAGAAGCCTTCACGGTATTGAAAGATAAGTTGACACATGCGCCTTTACTCCAACTTCCTTATTTTAATAAGACTTTTGAGCTTGAATGTGATGCTAGTGGAATTGGATTAGGAGGTGTGTTATTACAAGATGGCAAACCTGTTGCATACTTTTCTGAAAAATTGAGTGGGCCTAGTCTGAACTATTCTACTTATGATAAAGAATTATATGCTCTTGTTCGGACATTAGAGACATGGCAACATTATTTATGGCCCAAAGAATTTGTTATACATTCTGATCATGAGTCCTTGAAACATATTAAAAGTCAAGCTAAACTAAATTGTAGACATGCTAAATTGGTGGAATTCATTGAGACTTTCCCTTATGTCATTAAACACAAGAAGGGTAAAGAAAATGTTATTGCTGATGCTTTGTCTAAATCGCTATACTATGCTTTCACAACTTGACTTCAAAATATTTGGTTTGGAGACCATCAAAGATCAATATGTGCATGATGCTGATTTTAAAGATGTAATGCAAAATTGTGAAGAAGGAAGAACATGGAACAAGTTCGTTATTAATGATGGCTTTGTGTTTCGTGCTAAGAAGCTATGCATTCCTGCTAGCTCTGTTCGTCTTTTGTTGTTGCAGGAGGCGCATGGAGGAGGATTAATGGACGAAGACGAAGGATGTATAGCAGCATTAAATTATCAAGAAATGTGTAGGAAGTACATCCTTCGTCTTCTTCCATTAATCCTCCTGCATACGCCTCCTACAACAACAAAAGATGAACAGAGCTAGCTGGAATGCATAGCTTGTTAGCACGGAACACAAAGCCATCATTAATAACGAACTTGTGCCATGTTCTTCCTACTTTACAATTCTGCATTACATCTTTAAAATCAGCATCATGCACATATTGATCTTTGATGGTCTCCAAACCAAATATTTTGAAGTCAAGTTGTGAAAGCATAGTATAGCGACTAGACAATGCATCAGCAATAACATTTTCTTTACCCTTCTTGTGTTTATTGACATAAGGGAAAGTCTCAATGAATTCAACCCATTTAGCATGTCGACCATTCAGTTTAGCTTCACTTTTAATATGTTTCAGAGATTCATGATCAGAATGTATAACAAATTCTTTGGGCCATAAATAATGTTGCCATGTTTCTAAAGTCCGAATAAGAGCATATAATTCTTTATCATAAGTAGAATAATTCTGACTAGGCCCACTCAATTTTTCAGAAAAGTATGCAACATGTTTGCCATCTTGTAATAACACACCTCCTAATCCAATTCCACTAGCATCACATTCAAGCTCAAAAGTCTTATTAAAATCAGGAAGTTGGAGTAAAGGAGCATGTGTCAACTTATCTTTCAATACCGTGAAGGCTTCTTCCTGTGTAGTACCCCAATCAAAAGGCACATCCTTCTTTGTAAGCTCATTGAGAGGTGCAGCAATGGTGCTGAAATCTCTCACAAAACGCCTATAGAAACCAGCTAGTCCAAGAAAACTCCTCATTTGTGTGACCGTTTTGGGCTGCGGCCAACTGTGAATAGCTTCAATCTTGGCTTTATCAACTTCAATGCCCTGTGGAGTAACAACATAGCCAAGAAAAGATACTCGGTCGGTGCAAAAGGTGCACTTCCCAAGGTTACCAAACAAACGTGCATCACATAGAGCAATAAAAACAACACGTAAATGTTCCAAATGTTCTTCCAAAGATTTGCTATAAACCATTATATCATCAAAATAGACTATCATAAATCGTCCAATGAAAGCACGTAAAACTTCGTTCATTAGTCTCATGAAAGTACTAGGTGCATTAGTTAACCCAAAAGGCATGACTAATGTAGCGACCATACCTCAAATACCGATATCTGCATCGTTGTCATCCCGGATCAGTAATGTACGACACGCACAATACTCAAGGATTTATAATGAGTAGCAATCACACACTTATTACAACGAATGTCTCAAAAGAGAACTTATTACAATAAATATGGCTTAAGGCCATCTAATAACGATAACAGCGGAAGGCTTGGAAGATAAGCGAGTCCATCAACTCCAACGGCATCACTGAGTATATAAGCACGACCTAAGGCACCTTACTCGTCGTCTGAAAAGTCTCCAACATGAACGTTGCAGCCCGAAAACGGGTCAGCACATGGAATATGCTGGCAATGTAACACATAGAGAGCAATATGAAAGAGTAAAGCTATACTACATGCATATATGGCTGGTGGAAAGCTCTATGGTTACAGTTTTGCATGAAGCCAATTTTTTCCTACTGCAAAGGAATAAATTTTGTTTAACTAACATGGTGGTTGTTAAACATTGAGAATGGTTGACAGCATTCTCAATCCCAATTAAGCATCATCGTTAAAACCCAACAATATTAATTAAAGTAACATGATGAGATTCACATTGTCGGTGTACTAGAGTAGGGGTACCCTAGTATCCCGAACTCGTGCACGGGCAGTTGCAGCACCCCGCGGCAGGGCTGCCTAGTGACCGCCAAGGTCCTCCGTGGTTCCTTTGGAACCATTCAAGAACAAAGTGTTTAAGCCAAGAAGACAAGGACCCGCAAGAGGAGCTTGCCGGAAGGCCACTCAAGGCACGAGAAGACAAGACCCGGCAAGAGGAGCTTGCCGAAGGCTTGGTGAGCGACAAGCTCCGAGCGACAAGGATTCGGCGCGGCAAGGTGCTTGCCAGCGGCAGTAACCTCTCTTCATCTCCGCTCCAGCTCATCCACCAACGTGTCGCCATGGGGCCATTCCAGGCGTGCGTGTCAAGAGGCTGTGCAGCCAGCGGAGAGCAGCGGTAAGCGGCGCTGACAGGGGTGCCATCGTGGCGAGCGGTGGCGCCCCTAACGGTCCCTTTCTGCACTGTTTAGGCGACATGGACGGGCATTTATTGATCTTGTCCCATGCCGTCAGAGTTAGGTAGTATACACTGTACAAAGTAGCTGTACCAACCGCAGCTCATTTTTCCCATTTTGCCCTTGTTTACGTTGCCACCTGTGGTGACCCCTTGAGCCTATAAAAGGAGGCCCATGCGCAACGTAGAAAGGGTTCGGCTGGTTCGACTCATTCGAGACTAGAGACACTCAAGCTAGGTTTTGTAGCTTTCTTTGATCCCTAGCAAGAACACAAGATAATCAGACAAGCAGCAGTAGGAGTATTATCTCTCCGGAGAGCTCCGAAGCTGGGTAAACTGCTCGTGTGCATCGCCTCGATCTGCTCTTCGTGCAATCTCCGCCCCTCACCGAACCAAAAGGGACTTGGTCCGCTAGGTCCCATAGGTGTTCGTGGGTCACGATCAGCTTCCCCGACATCTTTGGCGCGCCAGGTAGGGGGCGTCGAGGCTGTGTGAACCTGATCCGGCGTTCACACGAGCAACAATATTCATCATCTTCATCAACATGCCACCGAAGAAGAAGGCTTCGGCGGCAGCAGAGCCGTCCGCGTCAAACCCACCACCACCGGAGCTGACGAGTGGTGGGGAAGACGCTGGCGGAGGAACGGGCGTCGTCGAGGGAGCCCACGATGCTGCCAAGTCCAAGGACAAGGCGGCGCAGACCTCGGCGTCCGGATACGTACCGCGTCCATCTCAGGAGGTGCGAGACCGACAGCGTCATGGTGCTCGCAGCGCCATACGTTCGTTGGGCCAAGATCGAGCTGGTGGATCCAGAAGCTCAAGAGCAGCTCGCGCGCCAACAAGTTGGTGCGAAAGGGCACGGTCGCTGGACGGGATACTGCTCCTTCTAATATATTTAGAAGTCCGAGCATATCCCGCTCCTCGCACCGTTCGCCATTGCCGCCCACCACTCAAGCAGAAGCTTTGGCGCGGGCTCAACTGCTCCTGGATTACCCTCCAACGGCAGACAAGGTCGACGAATGGAGGGCCACCATCCAGAGTCTCATCGGCTTTGCCAACGGCGATACTCCACAGCAACCAACTGCATCCTTGCCGCGGCGAGACGACAAGGCACGAGCCGGTGGCGACGAAACCTATGGGGGTGCAACCACCATGCACTCTCCATCCAGAAGGCCAAGATCACCAGCTCATCGGATCCACCTCGACAGCGACTCCACCGCGTCATCGGATCCACGAGCTCGCGGTGATCAGCGCCAAGTTCTTCAAGAACGGCAACAAGAAGACGCCGAACTCGTGATCGAAGCGTCAAGAGAAGCGGCGCCAATCCGACCAGCGCGCGGGCCCTCCGTCGACGTGCATGCGCCAGGGAACCAGGTGACTTGCCAGACGCGGAAGGTTGCCCTGCGCTCACTCGTGAGCTGCGGCAAGTCCGGGGTCTGACAAGAAAAATTTCAAGCCGACGTGCGAGAAATATGATGGCAGGACGATCCATCGGAGTTCCTCAAAGATCTACACCATCGCGTGCAAGCTGCAGGGGACGAGACGACAAGATCCTCGCCAACTACTTCCGGCACGGTACTCAAGCCCAATGTCGATCTTGGCTCATGCACTTGCCGGACAGCTCCATATCTTCTTGGGCAGATCTATGCCATCAGTTTGTCGGCGCCTTCACAGCGGCCACAAGCCTCATGGCCAAGAGAGTGACCTTCACCTGCCGCCTGTAAGGAAGGAGAGTCCTGCGCAAGTTCATCCAGAGATTCAGCCGTGCACTACAACATCCCAGATGTCCACCCCGCCAAGGTGATCAGCGCGTTTCATCGTAACGCAGCGGAACCGCAGGATGAGGGAGGAGATGGCGATGTGCAAAGTCAAGGACGTCAGTGAGCTGTATGCCTTGGCCGACAAGTGTGCACGTGCTGAGGAAGGGAGGAGACTCCCAGGATAGAATACAGAAGCAGGATCTGACAGTGAGGAGACCGCCCCGGCAAAGAAGAGCCGGCGGCGGAACAACCGAAGGAAGAAGAGCAAAGAGGTACTAGTTGTCGAGCAGTCCGGCAACGGTGGCGGCGCCAAGAAATCCAAAGCTAGTGGCTCCGGCAAGGAGGTTGCCGCTGGCACCGACTGCAAGCCTGTGGCGGCCGCCGACAAGCAAGACAGCTCCAACAAACAGTACTGCAAGATCCATCGCACCAAGGGCCACGACCTCCAGAGCTGCAAGAAGGTCGAGCAGCTTGTTGAATAGCAGAAAGCTGAGTATGAGCGGCGCGACAAGGAGAAGGCCCAGGAAGGTGCTGGGGCAGCTAGCAAGAAGCGACCCTGCCGGGGAGGACGCCGCGGCAAGGCCAAGCAGCGGCAAGGAGACAGACCTCCCCGCGGCCGCGACAAGGATGAAGACGAAGATGACGATGAAGATATGGAAGACGATGAAGCTGATGAGCAGGAGTTTCAGAAAGCCACGGAGGTCCTCTGCGTTGACGGTGGCGCTTCTCTGCATACCTCACACCGCCAGCTCAAGCAATGGATGCGGGAGGTTAATGCAGCAGAACCATCCGTAGAGTCACGCAGGCCTCTGAAGTGGTCCAGCACGCCTATCATCTTTGATATTGAGGACCACCCTGATCGCGTAACCGCGGTCGGGTGCTTGCCGATGTTGGTCTCACCAACTATCCGCAACCTCAAGGTCACCAAGATGCTAGTTGACGGCGGGGCCGGCTTAAACCTGATCTCATCCGCAGTGCTCCGTAAGCTTCAAATCCTCGACATGAGCTTGAAGAGACCGCACGCTTCAAGGAATCAATCCAGAAGGAGCAAGTCAAGGGGAAGATCACGCTGCGGTAACATTTGGCAGCGAGCTAAACTTCAGGATCGAGAGGGTCACGCTCGACGTTGCTGATTTTCCATTGCCTTATAATGGGATACTTGGCCGCCCAAAGACTCGCCAAGTTCATGGCAGCCTCTCATTATGCATACAACTTGCTCAAGATGCCCGGCCCGATAAGTGTCATTTCTGTTCATGGCGACAAGAAAGATGCTCTTATCTGCGCCGACAAGATTTACTGGGAAGCAGCAGCTGCGACAGATAGCAGATCACTTGCCGCTGAAGCTCCCGGGGGGAAGAAGAAGACCACTTTGTCCAGCAAGAGCTCTGATGCCCACTCCGGCAAGCGCACCTCTTCGGAGTGCTGCGCTACCGTCGAGGACGCACCATCGAGCTCCACCGGCAAGTGCAAGAAGACGATGGCAGCTCCACCGAAGACCAAGAGGGTGCCCGCTAAGGAGGACGGCACTGGTGGTACCTTCACCATCAGTGCCACTCTCGACCCTAAATAGGAAGGCGCGCTCGTTGCTTTCCTGCGGGAAAATGTCGATGTGTTTGCATGGCAACCGTCCGACATCCCCGGTGTTCCCAGGAAAGTAATTGAGCACCACTTAGCTGTCTGTCCTCATGCGCGGCCCGTCAAGCAAAAAGTCAGGAAGCAGGCAGTGGAGCGCCAAGAATTCATTGCAGAAGAGATCAAGAAGTTGGAAGCAGCAGGCCTTGTCAGAGGAGTGCTCCATCCCACGTGGTTGGCCAATCCTGTAGTTGTTCGCAAGGCAAATGGGAAATGGAGACTTTGTATTGACTTCACAGATGTTAATAAAGCTTGTCCCAAAGACCCATTTCCCTTGCGCAAGATCGACCAGATTGTTGACTCCACGGCTGGATGTGATTTGCTTTCATTTCTTGATGCATACTCAGGATATCATCAGATCTTCATGGCAGAAGAGGATGAAGAGAAAACCGCATTCATCACCCCATGTGGCACATACTGTTTTGTACGGATGCCTTTTGGGCTAAAGAATGCTGGTTCAACGTTTGCAAGAGTAGTCCATGACGCTTTTGAGCCACAAATGCACAGAAATGTAGAAGCCTATATGGATGACATAGTGGTCAAGAGCAAGGACAAAGCAACTCTGGTTCAAGATTTGGATGAGACCTTTGCAAATCTGCGCAAGATCAACCTCAAGCTCAACCCCGAGAAGTGCGTGTTTGGAGTTCCTTCCGGCAAGCTTCTCGGGTTCTTCATGTCTCAGCGGGGAATTGAAGCCAATCCCGACAAGATCAAGGCCATTGAGCAGATTGAAGCACCAAAGCGCCAAGGATGTACGAAGACTTGCCGGTTGCGTGGCTGCTCTCAAAGAGGTTTATCTCTAGGTTCTGCTGAACGCGCCGCCATTTTTCAAGATTTTGAAAAAGGCAGGTCCAATGAGATGGACTCCCGAAGCGGAGGCTGCGGTGCAGGACTTAA
Organism: Aegilops longissima; assembly: GCA_021605205.1. NCBI lineage: Eukaryota > Viridiplantae > Streptophyta > Magnoliopsida > Poales > Poaceae > Aegilops > Aegilops longissima. Next base: position 377,558,059 of record CM038677.1, read on the forward strand.
AGAGGTACTTGTCCTCCACTCCAATACTTGTCGCACCTAGGCCACAAGAGAAGTTGCTGCTATACATAGCGGCAACCAATCAAGTGGTTAGTGCTGCGTTAGTAGCGGAGAGGGAGGCAGACGAGGAGCCGCAACCGAGGCAGATGCATCCAGCGACAAGCGAGGGGCTTCACGACAAGCTCGTCCCGACAAGGACGGATCTGCAGACGAGCAAGAAGATTCGAGAAAAGGATGGTGCGGCGCCCAGTGTACTTTGTCGGTTCCCTTCTACAGGGGCTAGGTCAAGGTACTCGTGTGCGTAAACTGCCGCCTCCTCATGGCCTCAAGAAAGCTGCGCCATTACTTCAAGCACATGAGATCACAGTCGCCACCGCTTCCGCTCAAGAGGATATTGCAAAATCCGAAGCAACAGCAGGATTGTCGAGTGGGCCTTTGGAACTGTCAAGCTTTGGCCTCAAGTTTGAAAGCACTTCAACTATCCAAAGCGAGCATTGGCAGAATTTATAGCATAATGGACGCCAACGCAAGATGAAGAAATTCCGAGACGAGTATCCCGCCAAGGAAGCAAGTAAAGAGTGGCTGATGTACTTTGATGGTGCCTTCTCGCTGCAAAGGCGCCGGTGCAAGCGTGCTTGCTTATCGCACCCACCGGAGAGCACCTCAAGTACATAGTCCAGATGCACTTTCCCAAGGAGCAAGCAACAAACAATACTGCAGAGTATGAAGGCTTGCTTGCCGGACTCAGAATTGCAGTAGACCTTGGGATCAAGAAGCTCATTGTCAGGGGTGACTCGCAGCTTGTCGTTCGCCAAGTGAACAAAGATTATCAGAGTCCGTTGATGGAAGCCTACGTCGATGAAGTGAGAAAGCTAGAAGAACACTTTGAAGGCCTGCAAATGGAACATGTTCCAAGAGCTCAGAATGATATTGCCGATGGCTCGTCAAAGTGCGCCAGACTCAAGTTACTGTGGAACCAGGGATTTTTGTGCTAAAGCTGACTCAACCAACTGTAACGCCATCAACTGGACAGAACAAGAAGAGGAAGTTGATTCCTGGCGACTATTTTCCGGCAGAGCTACCCGAAACCGCCGCCGCGAAGGTCCCCAGGATCAACGCCAAGAGCGCCGAGGAGCAGTCTGCTCCGACAAGCCCTAGGTTTTGTTTCGTTGAAGCATACGCCCCCGACAAGTTTTGCTCCGGCAAGCTTGCCGGGGAACATCAAGCTCCGGCTGAGCCGCAGGTTCTTGCCGTAGAAGCGGATGTTCCCGCAGCAGCAGATGTGCCTTTAGTCCTTGTTGTCGAGCCGCAAGCTCCAGATGGGCACAAGAGATTGTCCATTTCCTTCAGACAGGAGAACTTCCCGAAGAGCAAGAAGAAGCGGAGAGAGTAGCCCGGCAGTCAAGTATGTACCAGTTTGTTGATAGCACGTTGTATAGAAGAAGACTCAACAGAGTGAAATTGAAGTGTATTCACCGGGAAGATGGACAGAAGCTGTTGGCAGAGATACATGGAGGCATATGTGGTCACCACATTGGCGAAGAGCACTTGCCGCAAAGCTTTCGGCAAGGTTTCTTCGGCCGACAGCCTCCGTGATGCAACTGCACAAGTAACCAAGTGTGAAGCGTGTCAGTTCCATTACAAGCAGATACACGAGCCAGCTCAAGCTCTCCAGACGATCCCTTTATCCTGGCCATTTTCGGTCTAGGGGCTCGACATCCTCGGCCCCTTTCCCCGAGCTGTCGGGGGATTTGAGTACTTGTACGTCGCAATCGACAAGTTCACAAAGTGGCCGGAAGTGGAAGCAGTGAGGAAGGTGACAAGACAGTCAGCGATCAAGTTCTTCAGTCAATTGTTTGCCGCTTTGGGATTCCTAACAGATCATCACCGACAACGGCACACAATTCACGAGTCGCACCTTCATGCAATACGTCCAAGATCTTGGCGCCAAGGTCTGCTTTGCTTCTGTTGCTCATCCGAGAAGCAACGGTCAAGCAGAGATGGCAAACGCTGAAGTGCTGCGAGGACTCAAGACCAGAACTTTCGACAGGCTGCGCAAGTGCGGAAGAAACTGGATTGAGGAGCTGCCGGTGGTTCTTTGGTCGATCAGGACGACGCCAAATCGAGCTACTGGCCAGACACCTTTAACTCTAGTCTATGGAGCAGAGGCAGTTCTCCCCACGGAACTCGTATACGGGTCACCTCGAGTACTCGCTTATGATGAGCTTGAGCAAGAGCAGCTGCAACAAGATGACGCGCTGCTCCTTGAGGAGGACCGTCTTCAGACTGCTGTACGAGCTACTCGTTACCAGCAAGCTTTGCGTCGCTACCATAGCCGCAAGGTTAGTGCCGAAGTTTCGAGGAAGGCGACCTTGTTCTTGGCGCGCTCAATCCGCCAAGAATTCCAACAAGTTGACTTGAAGTGGGAAGGCCCTTATCGGGTGAAACGAGTCACTAGGCTGGCGCTGTCCGCTTTGAGACCGAAGATGGCATTCCGTGAGCAACTCTCGAACATTGAGCATCTTCGTAAGTTTTACCCATAGGCGCGTTGCCGGAACCTGTTCCGCAACCACCTTTTGTACAAGTCTTGCCGATGTTGCATGTAATCCTTTGTACAAAGCCGGGCGCAGACCCCATGCATCAGTAAAGCTCATGTGTTGCACACAACTTGTCAAATACATGCTTCCATAATCCTTTTTTGCATGTGTTATCTAACATTTTGTGCAGCATCCACACCTGGTAAGCAATAACGAGCCACTAGGCTCCATGACTTTATTTTCTCTTCTTTCTCTTTCTCAAAGAAAGGAAGGTTCATCCACCCACAAGTTAGCCGGGGAGGAGAAGATAATGGTGTGGGCCACCAAGTGTCGCTCGAGGAAGTATCGCCTTGCCGGGAAGCAAACGACAGAAAAGCTAAGTTGCCAAAGTTTGAGCAATCAGTTTTAATTTTTTAAGTTATCTTCCTCGAATGATAGTACTTTGTATGGAAAACCTGTGCGCGGAGGAACCAACTCGTAGCTGGTCGCGCCCTTACTTTGTTTCGAGTCCTCTCAACAACTTAAGTGAGCTGCAACCAATTGCGACAAGGTTGCTTGTCGGAGGCGGCACCGCCAAAGAAGTTGCCGACGTTCGCACTCACTCTTTCATGGCAAAGGTGTGCAGCACGACAAGTTCCCTAAAAGCGAGGGCACAAACATACAAAGGAAGGAATCGAGTAAAGGAAATAACATTGCAATCGTTGCCTAAGATAGAGTATACTACAAAAATAACTTGTCGCAGATCTAATAAATTGTTCTCCTAAACATGATCAGCAGCGACAAGGGAAAGATAAATTTGGCCGCCTAGTCCACGCGGTCGCCATCAACCCTCTTGACTCCGCTCACCCTGTCCACAATGGGTACAACAAGGGCCTTGAGCGCTTCAACGTCAGCATTCGGTGGCAAGGACTTGAGGACGTTGGCGAAGCTAACGCCCGGATTGCGGAAGGCCACCTTCATCAAGCACCTTCAAGAGCCCCTGACAGATTTGGCGCGACTCGTCGGCCAGCTGCTTTGGGATCTCTTCCCGAGCTGTTGGAGAGCCGCCACCACGCCCTTGAAGAACAGGCTGAGCTTGGCGCTGGGTTGAGATGCTCGTCGGCGGAGTACCGAGATCCACCATCCCCAGCTCCATCAGCTCCTTGTCGATGGCGGCGGCCGATTACAAGACCCTCCGCCCAAAGGCATCACGTTCTCTCTGAAGGTGTTATGGGCGGTCGTGGCATTCGCCAGCAGCTCCTCGTTGGCCTTGATCTTCTCAACAGACCGCTTCCGCTCCTTGGCGCCGCCCAGCGTCTCCATCAAGGTGGTCAGCTTCAGCTCAAGATCTGCCTTGGAGTCCTTGGCGGCGTCGAGCTCTTTGATCCTCTCAGCGAGACGGCCCTGCAACTCGCCAAGAGTGTATGCGTCCTTCTCGCGCTCATGCTTCAGCGCGGTGAGCTCTTCGCCGCTCTTCTGCAGACTGGCCTCCAGCTGCGTCACTTTTGTTTCCAACTCCTTCTTGGCGGTCTCGGCAGCTGCGGCAGCGTCCTTTGCTTCCTGGAGAGCTCCGCCAAGTGATTGCTTCAGCGCGAGCTCTTCCTCATAGCTGTCAAGGTTGATCTTCCGCTCGCCAGCTTCGCCTTCTTCGCAGATAGCTTCTCGCGGCAAGCCTTTGCTGCTCCTCGACCTCAGCCTTCTCAAGGATGAAGGTTATGCGCTCTTCGAGAGTTGCTCCCACGCTCGCCACGTCCCGAGGGCTTTTGGTTGGCACGCCGGAGCTCTTTCGGCGCTTCTCCATGTCAGCTCCGCCCTCGCGACAAGTGCTTCCGAGACTCCAGTTTGGCTTGTCGGGCGCGGTAGAGCGACGGCAGCAGCTTTCAAAGCAGCTGCTCCTCCTCGAACTTCGCCATCTGCTGCTGCTTGCGCGTCAACCAGCGACAGTCCAGCGGAGGCGAGCAGCTCTTCGTCGAAGGTCTCTCCCTCGACCGGCAGCCCTGGAGCTCGACGCCCATGGGAGCTTGATGAAGACGCCGTCGCCGGCCTTCAGATAGGCGCCGGGCTGGGGCCCTTCGGAGCCTGACGCTGTATCGGTGGCAGAGGGATCGGCGGTCGGCGTAGTGCCTGACGCTCCTGCGACCTCAGGGTCGTCAGTACGATCGCCAGACTCCTCGCCAGCCTTTGCGGCGGCAGCTTTGGCGGCCTCATCGCCGGCGGACCCATCGGCGCCAGCCTCTTCCTCCATGGCGGCGACGTCGTCAGTGTTGCCGCGTGCGTCCTCCTCGCCGGCAGCCTCAGTCTCCATCGGCTCTCCGGCAGATGGATCTGACGATCAAAAAAAGAAAGAACAGTCAAGAAAATGTTCGAAAAGAAAAACAGAAGAAAAAGAACCCAAGCGAAATTGTCACGCAAAAGGGTTACCTGCGATGGGATCTGTGGCCGCGGTCTCCACCACCGGAGGATCGCCGGCGCTTCCCCTTGTTGGAGAAACTTCCCTTATCGGAGAAGCCTCCCTTGCCGGAGAGCGCTCCCTTGCCGGAGAATTCTCCCTTGGCGGCGTAGTTGAAGCAGACAGAATTTCGGGAGCAACTTCTGGGCCCTCCTGATGAGGCTGCTCTGCTCCTACACAAATCAACAAGTCAGATATCAGTAAAGAAGGAGCACCCATGCACACCTAACCATAAGGAATAAACCAAATACTTCTACTGGGGGCTGTCTGGGGCTGCTCGAGGAAGGGTTGCGGGTCCGCAGGGGGTCTCAGACGCGCCTCCTGTCGCCTCGGGGGGATCGTCTTCGATGACAACCACCGGGGTCTTGGCTCTCTCCGATGCTCTCTGAGCCAGCGTCCTGAAAAAGGAAAGAGCTCAGAATGAAGCAAATCAGATACAAGACGAAGCAGCAAATTGAAGAATTACAAGTAACAGCGACAAGATCTTACTCTTCTTCTTCCTCGGAGCTGAGCGCGGAGAAGTCGAATTCTGGTCCGCCTCCGGTGCGACGAGCTGGAAGAGTAGGCTCCCTCGGATGCTTGGCGGGTGCAGGGGCCGTGGTCCCGGAAGGCCCCGCTCCCGTTGTTGTGGCGACGTGAGGCGCTCCCGCGGCAACAGTGCTTGCATGGTGGTGAGCAAGGCTGCCGGGCGCGACAGCTGTTGGCCCGTCTGCCACCCCGCCACTTCCCCGGTCTTGCGGAGGCGCCTTCTTGGCGGAGCTGTGGGCTCCTCCCGCGGCACGCTACCTGAAGGTGGGGGGGAGGCGCCCCCGGTAGGCTCGTTCGGCTCAGCTTCAGGCTCGGCCTGCTCCTCCGCGCCGGCAAGCTCCTCTCGATCGGCAAGGCTTGTCGCCTCTGCTGCCTCCGCCTCCTCCACGGTGAACCCGAATTCACCAGCGGCGGCAGCTTCTGCCGCCTCCTCCAGCCTGGTGGCGATGTGATGCAGCTCGGTGTCGGTGGTGTCGCGGGTGAGCCACTTCTGCTCGTCGGGGCGGATCGGCACTTCTTCCAGGCTGTCGAAGAACTGCTGCACGACGTCATCGGCGGGCTCTTGCCAAGTTGGAACGATCCCATGGGAATCGCACAACGGCATCATTGCACGGATCTTGGTCGAGCGAAGAGTTGTTGCACAAAGGAACGACCCCTTGGCAACATGAACCACTGGGTGATCACGGTCGTGCTTGAACAGCTCCAAGAAGCATGCATCCAGCTCCAAGACGGTGAAATTCCAGTTGAGGCCCGGCGCAGCCTCATGATGTCCGCAGCATTTTGGAACTCCAGGCAGGCCTCCTCCTCTCCTGCAAGGGAAGCGCGCGGCGGCGAAGGAAATCTGCGCCAACGGCGCCTCTGATGAGTCCGGCGTGCTCGAGGCGCAAGATCCGGGTCACAACAATCTTCAACCTAGCATCCTCTGGCGCCAAGTTGCTCCAATCGTTGCCGCGACTATGGGAGTTTGGTATTTGCAGCGTGAAGGGCTGCGGGTTCTCTCGATGATCCAACACCAATCGGCTCTCCCTCCTCCCACTTGCTGTGGAGCTCTCCTTCCAGATATGCTTCTTTCTTACCGATCCCGAGATCCAAGCAATCCCTCCGCAAGTGGCTCTCCTCTCTCAACGGGGCATGAAGAAGTGGCGAAGAGGGCTACGTTTGGGTGGACTCCGACAAAGTTTTCGCAAAGGTGTGCGAAACCGCCATGGTCGAGACAGCATTGGGGGTGAAATCAAGGAGGCGAAGCCCGTGAGGTGTTCATGATGTTGCAAAAGAATTCAGAAAAGGCGGGCAGAGCCCGCAGAGAAGAAGAGCGCCAAGAAGGGTACCCAGCGAAACCAACTCGATGTGGCGGCAGAGATTACCCTCGTGCGCGGATGCGCCTCGCCTCCGTCGACCAGAAGAGGTAGTACCCCTCCCTCAGCTCCTTTGCGTCGAGCTGGGGGTCGAAGGTGGCCCGCTCCTTTCGCAGCGCCGCGAGCCGCTGCGCCTCGGCCGACTTCACGCCCTTCCCCTTGTCGGCTTTCGGAGCCATGGTGGAGGTGGTGGAGGAGGCCGACGGCGCTGATGGCGCTGGTGGCGATGAAGCGCGGAGCGTCGCTCTCTTCAGACTCAAGAAGGAGGGAGGGAGCGACGGTGGTTTTTGAGATGTGGCAGCAATGGCAAGGTGGGCGACCTGCCCCTGTTTCCCCTGTTTATAAGGAGGGAGAAGGGCGGACGCCCGCTTTCCAATTAAAGAAAGCCCCCACGATCTCTCCCACGACGCCACGCTCGGGCGCAGGCTGCTCGTGGGGGACGTGGTGGGTCCGGAGCGAGTAACGGCGTGATCTAGGCCGCTGTGCCCGCAGCCTTTGTTTTGGGCTGGCCCAACAGCGCTCGGCACTGCAGGTGGCCCAGCCGGGGCTCTGCCGGTGTACTAGAGTAGGGGTACCCTAGTATCCCGAACTCGTGCACGGGCAGTTGCAGCACCCCGCGGCAGGGCTGCCTAGTGACCGCCAAGGTCCTCCGTGGTTCCTTTGGAACCATTCAAGAACAAAGTGTTTAAGCCAAGAAGACAAGGACCCGGCAAGAGGAGCTTGCCGGGAAGGCCACTCAAGGCACGCAGAAGACAAGACCCCGGCAAGAGGAGCTTGCCGGGAAGGCTTGGTGAGCGACAAGCTCCCGAGCGCGACAAGGATTCGGCCGCGGCAAGGTGCTTGCCGCGGCAGGCAACCTCTCTTCATCTCCGCTCCATCTCATCCACCAACGTGTCACCATGGTGCCATTCCAGGCGTGCGTGTCAAGAGGCTGTGCAGCCAGCGGAGAGCAGCGGTAAGCGGCGCTGACAGGGGTGCCATCGTGGCGAGCGGTGGCGCCCCTAATGGTCCCTTTCTGCACTGTTTAGGCGACATGGACGGGCATTTATTGATCTTGTCCCTTGCCGTCAGAGTAAGGTAGAATACACTGTACAAAGTAGCTGTACCAACCGCAGCTCATTTTTCCCATTTTGCCCTTGTTTACGTTGCCACCTGTGGTGACCCCTTGATCCTATAAAAGGAGGCCCATGCACAAGTAGAAAGGGTTCGGCTGGTTCGACTCATTCGAGACTAGAGACACTCAAGCTAGGTTTTGTAGCTTTCTTTGATCCCTAGCAAGAATACAAGATAACCAGACAAGCAGAAGTAGGAGTATTATCTCTCCGGAGAGCTCCGAAGCTGGGTAAACTGCTCGTGTGCATCGCCTCGATCTGCTCTTCGTGCAATCTCTGCCCCTCACCGAACCAAAAGGGACTCGGTCCGCTAGGTCCCATAGGTGTTCATGGGTCACGATCAGCTTCCCCGACACACATGATAATCCAAGTACTAGATACTCAAGATGTCCATAACCGGGGACACGGCTAACCATGATTAGTTTGTTACACTCTGCAGAGGTTTGTGCACTTTTCCCCACAAGACTCGATCTCCTCCGTTTGATTTCTTGCACCACATGATGTTTGAGAAACGGATGACCGAGACATAGTCTTTCAGAAGCGCTAGCATCTTACGAACGGGTAGACCGTACCAACCTACATCCCCTACATCTGCTAATCTACCACTGTAAGAGTTCGCACGACTTAGCCAACTATGCTAGAGCCCATAGTAGCTTGTGGCTGCACACGGAAGCTTCTAGCATGAAAAATCTCATGATCCCTAGGAGCCTGGGTGGCGGTCCAAAAAAAGAAACAGGCAATCCTGGAATACCTAGGTACCTCAATCCACCCAGATGTGTGTTTAAGTTGCCACCTTAATTTAACCATTAATTAACAATCTCACATCTGTAATGGATACACTCACCGAATCCACGTCTACTAGCATAGCATGGCAATATAAGCAAACGTAGAAGTAACTCCCAAGGGTTTGATAATAAAACAGGTAATAGGTACTACCTCATCTACTTTCCCAAAACCCACAGTTTAGTTAGATCCTAGTCATGCAATGTTTGAGGATTGATCTAATACATAAAAACTGGGTATGAAAAGAGATATGATCAAAGTGTTACTTGCCATGCTGATGATCCGTGAAACCTAGAGATTCAAAGTAGCAAGCGGCGCACTCCGGGTACTCTATCGCAAACAAACAAGCACAAAATGAGTACTCATCTAATGCACAGGTAAAATTCAAATAAAAGAACTAACCAGAAAGTTCAACTTAAGAACTCCGGTTTGCAAAAAGAAACAACTCGAACGAAGCAACGAAAGTCAAACGGCGAAAGAAACAGGCTTCGTTTTACTAATCTGGACCTAAGTCAAATTTTTCAGTAGCAAAAACTTGTTTGAGTTGATTATTCGGAAAGAGGGTTTCGAGACGAAACTCTAAGCGCTTGAATCGCCTGATTCCGATAAACGAGCGAAAAGTTATACTAGATCGAAAATCGGATCAGAAATCGCGATCAGAAAAATCGCGAAATAAATCCGAGAAAAAGAAAAACAACAAACAGATTAACGAACGAACGTTCGTTATCTGGATCTAAACGATGAACACGTTCGTTAAAACAAACAAACGAGCGAACGCTCGCTAATTAACCTAAACTGGAAAAAGCCGATCTAATAAAAAACGGAAACTAAAAAAACCGAACGAAAACTAGCGAAAACCGAGCGGTTTTCTAGGAAAAACCGGCGGCGGCACGGGCGGCGGGACGGCGGTGAGCTCCGGCAGCGGGATTCTGCTGGGCGGGCGGGCGGCGGGCGTGGCGCGGCGGCGGCGGCGGCGGCGAACTCCGCGGCGGGCGGCGCGGCACGGGTGCGGTGGCATGCTCTCGCGGCGGTGGGGCGGCAAAGCACGGGCGGCACTAGGTTAGGGTTTGGGGCGGGCGGCGGCGGTGGGCTGGCTGGGCTTGGGCTGGGGGCGGGGGTCGGCCCGGGGCGCTATATAAAGGCCCCGCCCGGAGGAGTCCGGGTCTAACACGGCCCGTAGGTCGGTTCCAGTTTCTTTTTTAAATAATTACCCGCAGAAAAACTAACGAAAGAAATACTAAACGGACTCCAAAAATCCCGAAATAGAATTTCCCCGTCTTCTAAAATCAAGCCGGACGAGATGAACGTATATTTGGGGCCTAAATACAATATTGAAAAGCGCGCATTTTCCCTAAATTCAAATAAAATAGCGAAAAACTCCAAATAAAAATCTTATTTGATTTTTTATTAAATCTTCAATATTTCTTTATTTTGGGAAAGTATTTTATTCCCTCTCTCATATTTTGATAATTGAAATAATTGAAGATAAAATAAATAAAATCAAATGATCCTATTTTCAAAATTTGAGAAAACTCAAATATGAAAATAACGAAATCTCCAACTCTCTCCGTGGGTCCTTGAGTTGCGTGAAATTTCTAGGATCGTGCCAAAAATTAATAAAATATGATATGCAAGTGATGATCTATGTATAACATTCCAAATTAAAAATTTGGGATGTTACAAACCTACCCCCCTTAAGATGAATCTCTCCCTCGAGATTCAGGTTGGCTAGAAAATAGGTGAGGGTGGTCCTTCAGCAGATCTTCCTCTCGCTCCCAGGTGGCTCCATCCTCGGTGTGGTGGCTCCACTGAACTTTGCAAAACTTGATAACCTTGCTGCGGGTGACTCGGCTGGCATACTCGAGAATTTTGACTGGTTTCTCCTCATAGGTCAAATCATTACCCAAATGAATCGCTTCCAGTGGCACTGTATCCCTCAGCAGTATATCAGCCATCTCTGCGTGGCACTTCTTCAACTGGGAAACGTGGAACATGTCGTGAACTCCTGACAATCCTTCGGGTAATTCCAACTTGTAAGCAACTTCTCCCATGCGCTCCAAAACTTTATATGGTCCCACAAAACGTGGCGCTAACTTTCCTTTAACTCCAAAGCGCTTAATTCCTCGAAGTGGGGATACTCGAAGATAGACTCTATCCCCGACTTTGAAAACTGTCTCCTTGGGTTTTGAATCCGCATAGCTCTTCTGCCTAGATTGGGCTACCTTGAGCCTATCGCGAATCAACTACACTTTCTGTTCAGACTCCTTAATCAAATCTGGTCCAAACAACTGGCGGTCTCCAACTTCATCCCACAACAACGGGGTTCTGCACCTTCTTTCGTACAAGGCTTCGAAAGGGGCCATCTTCAAACTGGATTGATAACTGTTGTTATAAGAAAACTCCACATACGGCAAGTTGTCATCCCAACTTGATCCATAATCCAATGCACATGCTCTCAGATATCCTCCAAAATCTGATTGACTCTCTCGGTCTGTCCATCTGTCTACGGATGAAAGGCTGTACTGAACTCTAGCCTGGTACCCAAAGTTTCGTGGAACTGATTCCATAACTTTGAGGTGAACTGGGTTCCTCTATCTGATACGATACTCCTCAGAACTCCATGTAGACATACGATCCTGGTCATGTATATCTTAGCCAACTTAGCACTGCTGTAGGTAGTCTTTACTGGGATGAAATGAGCTACCTTCGTCAAGCGATCAACTACAACCCAAATCGAGTCATAGCCTGAACGAGTCCAGGGAAATCCCGTGATGAAATCCATGCCTAACTTTTCCCACTTCCATTCGGGTATCGGCAATGGCTGTAGCAATCCAGCTGGCTTCTGATGCTCTGCCTTCACTCTCTGACATACATCGCAAACTGCTACATACTCTGCAATATCCTTCTTCATTCCGGTCCACCAGAAAGTGTCCTTCAAATCTAAATACATCTTGGTATTTCCTGGGGGAATCGAATACGGCAAATCATGGGCCTCTTGCAAAATCAACTTCCTGATCTCCGGATCATTAGGCACATAAACGCGGTCCTCAAACCATAGGGTGTCGTGCTCATCCTCACGAAATCCCTTAGCTTTCCCTTGCTCATTTTCTCCTTAATAGAGGCAATCTCCTTGTCAGTTTTCTGAGCTTCTCTGATCTTATCCATCAATGTAGACTGTATCTCCAATGCTGCTACATAGCCTCTCGGGACTATCTCTAAACATAGCTCCCGAAGATCCTCGGCTAACTCCTTTGGTAACCCTCCGGTCATTAGTGTGTTGACATGGCTTTTGTGGCTCAACGCATCTGCTACTACGTTAGCCTTTCCGGGGTGATAATGCAATCTCATATCATAATCCTTGATGAGCTCCAACCATCTCCTTTGCCTGAGATTCAACTCCTTCTGCGTGAATATGTACTTCAAACTCTTATGATCTGTGTACACCTCACAATGGTTTTCAATGAGAAAATGTCTCCAAGTCTTCAATGTGTGTACTACGGCTGCTAACTCCAAATCATGAGTAGCATAATTCAACTCATGAGGCTTAAGTTGTCGTGAAGCATATGAAACAACTCTTCCCTCCTGCATAAGCACTGCTCCAAGTCCTCGACGTGAAGCGTCGCAATACACCTCATAATCCTTGCGCTGATCCGGCAGAATCAACACTGGTGATGTAACCAAACGTTTCTTCAACTCTTGGAAACTAGCCTCACATTCCTCGGTCCAATTGAACTTGGTATCCTTCTTTAATAACTCCGTCATAGGCTCCGCAATCCTCGAGAAATTCTCAATGAATCTCCGGTAGTATCCTGCCAGTCCAAGAAAACTCCGGATCTCTCCAACAGTTGTTGGTGCTTCCCAGTTTGTCACAGTGGCAACTTTGGTGGGATCCACTTCTATACCTTCTCCGGATATAACATGTCCGAGAAATCCAACTTCCTTCAACCAAAACTCACATTTGCTGAACTTGGCATATAACTGATGTTCTCTGAGCTTCTCAAGTACCAAACGCAAATGCTCCTTATGCTCTTCTTCGTTCTTCGAATAAACCAAAATATCATCAATGAACACTACGACGAACTTATCCAAAAACTCCATAAACACCTTGTTCATCATGTTCATGAAATAGGAAGGTGCGTTAGTCAGACCAAATGACATAACGGTATACTCATACAGCCGTACCTGGTGGTAAAAGCCGTCTTAGGTATATCCTGCTCCCGAATCTTCAACTGATGATATCCTGATCGCAAGTCGATCTTGGAAAATACCTTAGCTCCTTGCAATTGGTCAAACAAGTCGTTGATCATCGGCAACGGGTACTTATTCTTAACTGTCACTTCATTTAATCCACGGTAATCAACAACCATTCTCAATGATCCATCCTTCTTCTCCACTAGAAGTACTGGCGATCCCCAAGGCGAAGAACTTGGGCGAATAAAACCTTTATCCAATAACTCCTTAATCTGCTTCTTAATTTCTTCCATATCCTGTGCGGGAATCCGGTACGGTCTCTTAGATATCGGCCCTATGCCTGGCAACAGCTCAATCAAAAATTCAATGTCTCTATCTGGTGGCATGCCTGGCAACTCTTCTGGGAACACGTCCGGGTAATCCTTCACCACGGGTACTTCCTCCTGCAGAACTCCTGATAAGGAATTTACTTGTGTCCTTCTCGGCTCATGCCGTGACACATACTTGATTCTTCTTCCTTCTGGGGTGGTAAGCAAAATCGACTTACTGGCGCAATCAATGTTCCCTCCATACTTCGATAACCAATCCATGCCTAATATCACATCCAATCCTTGCGATTCCAAAACTATTAGGTCCGAGGGAAACACATAGTTACCAATCCTTAATGGTAATCGATCACACCATAGACTAGCCATATATTCTGCTCCAGGCGAGGTTACTAGCATGGGTGACCTAAGGGCTTGGGTTGGCCATTTATACTTATCCACAAATCCCCTTGATATGTATGAATGCGATGCACCAGTATCAAAAAGAACGACTGCAGTAAATGTCTTAACCAAAAACTTACCTATTACTGCATCTGGCTGAGCTTCAACCTCCTCCACGGTAACGTGGTTCACCTGTCCCCTGTTGAAAGGGTTCGCTTCTTCCCGAGCTTCCATTGCCATTTCCATTTCGGGCTTGGGACATTCATTTGCATAATGTCCAGTCTTCGACACTTAAAGCAAGTGACTTGGCTCAGGTCTCTCTTGGCTGGGGTTGACAGGTTGGTGCGGTTTTGTCCGTTGCTTCCTGCATTCCCGTTTCCATTCTTGGTGCCATTATGATTGTGCGAGCTACCTCCTCCATGGGTATGCTGAAATTGTCCTCCCAGTTTTGGGGTAAAGCGTAGCTTCTGCTATGCTCCAGAATTGTATTTCCCCTGACCATACTTCCTCTTGCGGTTGTCAATCTGTTGCTGCTTCCCTTCAATCATAAGAGCACGATCTACCAACTCCTGGTAGTTATTGAAAGTTGCAACCATCAACTGCATGCTCAGTTCATCATTAAGTCCTTCCAGAAACTTCTCCTGCTTAGCTGCATCTGTAGCAACGTCATCTGGGGCATAATGTGCTAACTTACTAAAGTCATCCACATACTGGCTTACAGTGCGTCCGCCTTGGCGTAAGTTTCGAAACTCACGCTTCTTCATGGCCATAGCTCCTGTTGAAACGTGGGCAGTACGGAAAGCTTGCTGAAACTGATCCCATGTGACAGTGTCAATAGGGTGTGTGGCTGTGTAATTCTCCCACCATGATGCTGCGGGTCCATCAAGCTAATGTGCGGCAAAACACACTCTCTCCACATCTGGGCATCCTGCAGTGGTCAGCTCCCTTCCAACCTTGCGGAGCCAGTCATCTGCAACAATCGGCTCGGTGCTACTGGAAAACACCGACGGATTTAGCCTCAAGAAACGAGTCAAATGATCAACAGGTGGTGGTGGTGGTGGTGGGGTTGTTGTTGTTGTTGTTGTTGTTGTTGTTGTTGTTGTTGTTGTTGTTGTTGTTGTTGTTGTTGTTGTTGTTGTTGTTGCCTTGGTTCTGTACCAGTGTTTAAATCAAAGCATTCTGCTGCTCAATCAACTGAGTGATCTCCGGTGGGAAAACAAATCTGGTGTCGCGTCTCGGAGGCATCTGAGAGTGTTAGAGAAGATGAGAAAATAGTATAGAATGAGGTCTAGTGAGAAAACACTACCCATATGCACATGAGACAAAAGCAATCAATATCACTCCAATCAATTCAAACAAGGGCATACAACGGTCTAACTATCGTTACAAGAGTGCTTGAACTAAACTAGATACAATGGGGGAAATTCTACTAATGGTGGTCAACTAGAAAAACTGCTCGGATGAAGACTCCATGATATCTGCTCCAGCTTCATCAACATAGTCATCATCGCTGTCGTCGGGATCCGAGTCGTTGTCGTCGATGATGATATAATTATCCGGGCCAGTGGAATTGTCATCATCTCTTCCTGGTGCGGGGTCTCCCATGAAAACTCCGAGCTTCCTGGTTAAGTCGTCATTCTTCTCCACTAGCACTTCAATTTCTTCCATGTAATCTTCACGTGTAGCCTTGAGTTCTTCCTCTAGCTCCTTGATCTTGGTCAAGGCCTTCTGCAGTTCCTCCATGCCTACGCACATATGGTTCTCCTGACGTCGGATGTGCTGGTTTAACTCCTGGATTTAAGCTGCGATTGATTTATCCCTCCTGGTGCTGATCATCTCCCATTGCTCATCTCTGCACCCACAAATCTGGTAAATAGTATCCTTGAGATCATTGCGGTAAACTTCTCCAATGCGTCCCATGGTGATGTGGGCTGCCATGCTATTTCCTAGACTCCAGGTTGGTGCATCAAAGGAAAACTCTATGGGCTCCGTGACTGGTGCGAATGTCCTTCCTGGAACTTGAACTTGAATCATCCAGTGCTCCTCTTCGGGTAGAATGGCGTTGTAGGTCCCGGTAAAGCTTGGTACTCCGATGTTCAGGTATATAGTGACTTCCTTCAAGTGGCATCCAAAGGGTGTATCATCATCTGGTTGCATGAACTTGTTCCTTGCATCCGCCATCCTAAAAGAGTAGAAAAGATGAGGAGTCAGAAATGAGAAGAGAGAGTAGTGACCTAGGGCTTTAGCTTAGTGGTCGTGTCCTACAGTCAGCGTGTGCTCTGATACCATCTTATAGCGACTAGACCTCAAACAGTCTGATCTCTGTGCATCAATGTCATCCTTGGATCAGTAATGCTGACACGCACAGTACTCGAAGGATTTATAACAGAGTAGCAATCACACACTTATTACAACTAATGTCTCCAAAGAGAACTTATTACAATAAATATGGCTTAAGGCCATCTAATAACGATAACAGCGGAAGGCTTGGAAAATAAGCGAGTCCATCAACTCCAACGGCATCACTGAGTATAGAACCACGACCTAAGGCACCTTACTGTCGTTCGAAAAGTCTGCAACATGAACGTTGCAGCCCGAAAACGGGTCAGCACATGGAATATGCTGGCAATGTAACACATAGAGAGCAATACGAAAGAGTAAAGCTATACTACATGCATATATGGCTGGTGGAAAGCTCTATGGTTACAGTTTTGCGTAAAGCCAATTTTCCCTACTGCAAAGGAATAAATTTTGTTTAACTAACATGGTGGTTGTTAAACATTGAGAATGGTTGACAGCATTCTCAATCCCAATTAAGCATCATCATTAAAACCCAACAATATTAATTAAAGTAACCTGATGAGATTCACATGATAATCCAAGTACTAGATACTCAAGATGTCCATAACCGGGGACACGGCTAACCATGATTAGTTTGTTACACTCTGCAGAGGTTTTTGCACTTTTCCCCACAAGACTCGATCTCCTCTGTTTGATTTCTCGCACTACATGATGTTTGAGAAACGGATGACCGAGACATAGTCTTTCAGAAGCGCTAACACCTTACGAATGGGTAGACCGTACCAACCTACATCCCCTACATCTGCTAGTCTACCACTGTAAGAGTTCGCACGACTTAGTCAACTATGCTAGAGCCCATAGTAGCTTGTGGCTGCACACGGAAGTTTCAAGCATGAAAAATCTCATGATCCCTTTGAGCCTGGGTGGTGGTCCAAAAAAAGAAACAGGCAATCCTGGAATACCCAGGTACCTCAATCCACCCAGATGTGTGTTTAAGTTGCCACCTTAATTAAACCATTAATTAACAATCTCACATCTGTCATGGATACACTCACCCAATCCACGTCTACTAGCATTGCATGGAAATATAAGCAAACGTAGAAGTAACTCCCAAGGGTTTGGTAATAAAACAGGTAATAGGTACTACCTCATCTACTTTCCCAAAACCCACAGTTTAATTAGATCCTAGTCATGCAATGTTTGAAGATTGATCTAATGCATAAAAACTGGGTATGAAAAGAGATATGATCAAAGTGTTACTTGCCTTGCTGATGATCCGTGAAACCTAGAGATTCAAAGTAGTAAGCGGCGCACTCCGGGTACTCTATCACAAACAAACAGGCACTCAATGAGTACTCATCTAATGCACAGGTAAAACTCAAATAAAAGAACTAACCAGACAGTTCAACTTAAGAACTCCGGTTTGCAAAAAGAAACAACTCGAACGAAGCAACGAAAGTCAAACGGCAAAAGAAACAGGCTTCATTTTACTAATGTGGACCTAAGTAAAATTTTACAGTAGCAAAAACTTGTTTGAGTTGATTATTCAGAAAGAGAGTTTTGAGACGAAACTCTAGGCGCTTGAATCGCCTTATTCTGATAAACGAGCGAAAAGTTATACTAGATCGAAAATAGGATCAGAAATCGCGATCAGAAAAATCGTGAAATAAATCTGAGAAAAAAAAATGACGAACAGATTAACGAACGAACGTTCCTTATCTGGATCTAAACGATGAACGCGTTCATTAAAACAAACGAACGAGCGAACGCTCGCAAATTAACCTAAATCGGAAAAAAACCGATCTAATAAAAAAACGGAAACTAAAAAAAACTGAACAAAAACCGGCGAAAACCGAGCGGTTTTCTAGGAAAAACCGGCGGCGGGGTGGGGTCAACCTCCGTGGCTCGGGCGGCGGATGGCGGCGAGATCCGCAGCGGGCGGTCGGGCGGCGGGCGCGGGCTGGCGGTCGGCGGGCGAACTCACGGTGGGTGGGCGCGGCGTGGGTGAATGAGGCGGCGAAGCGGCGGGCGTGGGCGGCGCTAGGGTTAGGGTTTGGGGCGGGCGCGGCGGCGGTGGGCTGGCGGGCGGCTTGGGCTGGGCGGGGTCGGCCGGGCGCTATATAAAGGCCCCGCCCGGAGGAGTCCGGGCCTAACACGGCCCGTAGGTCGGTTCTAGTATTTTTTTTAAATAATTACTCGAAGAAAAACTAACGAAAGAAATACTAAACGGACTCCAAAAATACCGAAATAAATTTTCCCCGGCTTCTAAAATCAAGCCGGACAAGATGAACATTTATTTGGGGCCTAAATGCAATTTTGTAAAACGCGCATTTTCCCTAAATTCAAATAAAATAGCAAAAAACTCCAAATAAAAATCTTATTTGATTTTTTATTAAATCTTCAATATTTCTTTATTTTGGGAAAGTCACTTTATTCCCTCTCTCATATTTTGATAATTGAAATAATTGAAGATAAAATAAATAAAATCAAATGATCCTATTTCCAAAATTTGAGAAAACTCAAATATGAAAATAACGAAATCTCCAACTCTCTCCGTGGGTCCTTGAGTTGCGTGAAATTTCTAGGATCGAGCCAAAATGAAATAAAATATTATATGCAAGTGATGATCTATGTATAACATTCCAAATTGAAAATTTGGGATGTTACAACTTACCACTCATATAAACCAAACTTAGTTTTAAAAGCTGTTTTCCATTCATCTCCCAGTTTCATACGAATTTGATGGTATCCACTATGCAAATCAACTTTGGAGAATATTGTAGAGCCACTCAATTCATCAAGCATATCATCTAGCCTAGGAATAGGATGACGATAACGAATAGTAATATTATTAATGCCTCTACAATCAACACACATACGTGACGTACCATCCTTTTCCGGCACTAGAATAATAGGAACAGCACAAGGACTAAGGGATTCGTGAATATAACCTTTGTCGAGCAGCTCCTTTACTTGACGCATAATATCCTTCGTCTCCTCTGGATTGGTACCGTATGGTGCACGGTTGGGTAGCGATGCACCGGGAATTAAGTCAATTTGATGCTCAATCCCTCGAATAGGTGGTAATCCCGGTGGCACGTCTTGTGGGAAGACGTCAGCGAACTCCTGCAAAATGTTAGTGACTGCAGGGGCAGAGAGGAAGGCACGTCCTCGAATGAAAATAATGCCTCTTTGCACACAAAAGCATAGCAAACAGATTTGCTAAGAACTAGCTCATCAATATCAGATTTGGTGGCAAGTAAACATGCACTTTTCAATTTAATTTCAGAAGCAACACTAGATGGTTTATTATTAGGCTTCATTTGTTGCTCAAATTCTTTTGCCACAATCTGATTTTCACTCTTATTTTTCTCCTGTTTTGCTTTATTTGCTCTATGAATGTCAACTTTCAAAATGGAATAAGGAGTCATAGGAAGCAAAGTAATATTTGTATCCTTATGAACAAGAGTATATTGATTGGTTCTACCATGGTGTACAGAATTTTTATCAAATTGCCATGGTCTACCAAGTAATAAGGAACATGCTTGCATAGGTACCACATCACAATCAACATAATCAGCATATGTAGAGATACTAAAATGCACCCGAACAATAAGTGTTACCTTAACCTTGCCGCTATTGTGGAACCATTGGATGTGGTAAGGATGTGGATGTGGTCTTGTGGTGAGAGATAGCTTCTCCACCATCTCCATGCTAGCCAAGTTGTTGCAGCTCACTCCATCTATGATGACGCGAATAGAACGTTCCTTCACAACTCCCTTTGTATGGAACAAATTATGCCTCTGATTTTTCTCAGCTTGTGTAACCTTCACACTCAAAACACGTTGAGCAACTAAACATTCATACTGTCAAGATCTTCAACAGCCATGTATGGCGCCTCATGATCGTAATCATCTCCACCGTGTTCTTCATGTGAAAAAAGAGCCAAAGTCTCCTCATCATAGTCACTAGCGGACTCATACCCACCATCCTCAGTAGCAATCATCACACGCTGAGATTTGCATTCTCTCGCAAAATGTCCTCTTCCCTTACAACGACGACAAATAATATCACTTGTGTGCCCTGTTGACGCCATGGAAGAAGAGCTCTGTGCAGGCCCGGCAAGTGTGCTCTTGGTAGATAGTGGTGGTTGTGCCTGCTTTCTTGTATCACGGTTGGAGGTGGCACCTGAAGGAGGTGATGGTGCAGTGGAAGTAGATGATGCATGTGGTGTCCATGATGAAGGTCGACCTGCAGAAAAGTTAGTTCGCGCCAATGCCTGTCGATCCTGCACTTCACGCTCAGCTTTACAAGCGAAATGGAATAAACGAGTGATATTATTATAATCCTTATACTCTAGAATGGTCTGAATCTCTCTATTTAATCCACCCATAAAACGTGCAAGCATAGCTTCATTCTCCTTAATAATACCACATCTAATCAAGCCAGTTTGTAATTCCTGATAATATTCTTCTATAGAATTTTTTCCTTGTCTTAAGCGCTGCAATTTTTGAAGTAATTCACGTTGATAATATGGTGGAACCCAACGAGTACGCATAGCAGTTTCAAAAGCAGCCCAAGTAGCTGGAACAGGATATAATCTACAATGTTCAGACCACCAAACATATGCAAAGTTAGTGAAAGCACAAACAGCAGCAGGAACACGTATCTCCTCAGGATATTGTAAACATGTAAATCGTTGTTCAGTTTCTAACTCCCAAGTAAGATATATATCAGGAACATATCTACCCTCAAATAGTGGAATATTCAGTTTCAGTTTAGGGAGATGGTCATGATCGCGTACCTAAGGGGAAGCCCTAACATTGCCATTATTTGCATGTGGACGACCTGGTGGTTGTGGTGCTGGTGGTTTCACGTAGTTCTGATTTTGATCAACCTCATCCTCGTAATCTCCCGCATAATCATCCTCCTCCACATCAGCAGCAGGAGCCACAGAAGTATCAACAGCAGCACCAGCAGTTTGGCCAGGCTGAAGAGGGACATGGCTCGCTCGACGGAGGGCTTTTTCCCGACGTGGAGGTAGTCGTTGTTGTTGTTGTTGTTGTTGTTGTTGTTGTTGTTGTTGTTGTTGTTGTTGTTGTTGTTGTTGTTGTTGTTGTTGTTGTTGTTGTTGTTGTTGTTGTTGTTGCAGAGGTGCGGCAGGTGCAGCCGGTGGTGGAAGATGCGCAAGCAGTTCATTAAATCTGTTATCGAGCTTTGTTTCGAACGTCTTATCAAGGCCAGTGATCTTCTCCATGGCCTCTTCAAAATTGTTCAGTACATCTTGCTCCTGTTCAGTCATCATTTGCAGAAACTTATCATGAAGCACCTTGTTCGTTAAGTTCTCCCAATCAATCTCATTGGCTTGTGATCCTGGCATGGTTAGAAGCAATAGAAACACACAAGGATATGATCCTACACACTACTAACAAGTGGTGGTGTTGGCTGTCACAAATCCGTCAAGCAAATCTCAAATTCTTACCAGTTCTTACCCAACAGCAGGCGGTGATCGACAACCGATGTAGTCAAAACTCTCAAAGCTTGGATAGAGCGATTACCAGGGAGAGTCAAATGCACGATGTAGATGTATGTGGAGCTGGGAAGGCTTATAATATGGTAGCAAAAAGCGTCAGCAATAATCAATTCGGAGATGCAAAGTTGAACAAACGCTCAAAGACGGTACTATGCTGGTCCTAGGTTAGACCGTACAAGAGACGCGAGCCTAGAACACTAACAAAATCATGGCGCTGCACGTAAACAAGGGAGGAGCATACTCTGAACTTTTTTTTTCTCTTTTTTTGTTCACTTTTTTTTGCACTTTTTTTACCTTTTTATTTTTTTTAAAGTGGAACTATTTTTCTTCTGCGGATGGCTCGGAAGTTTGGGAGTCCTACTCAGTCACGACTCGGAGTATCGCGCGATCTGGAAGTCGAGAACAAAGTAACAATTACTGGACTCGGACTAGTGGCGGAGATGAATCTGGTGGAAACTCGGACTAGTGGCGGATATTTGCAGGGCGATGGAACACGGACTGGTGGCGAATCTGTGATGGAGGTGGACTCGGATTAGGTGATGGTGGTGGATATGTGGTATATGGTAGCGGCGATGACGATGGTGGTATATGGCAGCGGTGATGACGATGGTGGTATATGGCAGCGGTGATGATGACGGTGGTATATGGTAGCGGTGATGACACTGGTGGTATATGGAAGCGGTGATGACGATGGTGTGGCGGCGGCGTGACAACTTGTGAATAGAACTCGAAACTCTAAAGTACTAGATGCTAGGACCAACAACTTCACACGACGATGCAACCGCAAATTCAACAAAGCAAATACAGAAAAGATTATGCAAAGGCTCAGATTGGTTCAGATAAGATGAACTAACCCTAATTTTTTTTGGCTTTTTCATGGACTATAGGTATGAAGAACAGACTCGATCTAAACTACGAAAAACTGTAAAATCTCACCGAGCAACCTAGAAATCTGATACCACTTGATAGAGGCAAAGGTGTCCCGTCTTTCGATGAGATGGTGGCTATCGTTTTGGAGGAAGTCGACTTTGACGACCCGACTACAAACGTGCGAGGACGTCGCGCCTTAGCAATCGCTAAACCAACTCCGAGAGGTTATTGACCATGCCGGAGCACGATCAACCTGACCACGAAGGTCTATTTCCTGCAGGCAAACAAAGAACAAGCAAGAAACTAAGATTGCAATCTGGATATTGCGAATATAATAGGAAAGCTTTATTGATCAAGGTGGGGTTCTGTGACGCCTTTGTCTGGTCGTTGAACACAAACGAAGTACGCGAAGTTGCAGCTATGGCGAACTTTTAATCTAAACAAACCCCAACATCTAAACGATGCCCTAAGGGCTGTATATATGGAGGAAGAGGAGGGAATTTCGTGGCCCTTGAAGGAGGGGTCCTAAACCAACCCTAACTCTTATTTCTCCACACATACGGACTATAAAAACAGCCTATACTTAAGTATTTCGAAATTACATAGGCCTGGCCCAATAATAAGGTGATGCAGCACCTAGAATAGCCATTGGACGAATATTATGAAGTGGCATCTTGTATATTTCATCCAAGGCTTCATGCACTCATTATGGTGGCATCAAAGTCCTGAAATCATCACTTGTAACTCTGTTCTTGTTCCCCTCGCGCATGCCATCATCTCCATGCTTGGTCTTGCTCCAGTGTTCGTCCCTCTTATCCATGACAAGACCTTCATTTGTAAGCAAAACAAATGTATCCAATTTAGGCAGCATCATATTCTCATGAACATTAGAATCATTACCAAGAAACGAAAGTACCTAATAATTTAATTGGTGTGCGCGAGCTCTAGTAATTGGTCCAGTATGTATAGCAGCAGGGGCTGTGGGTGTAACAATGGTATTGATTTCCTCATCATCTTCTCAAAATAACATGGCCAAAGAAAGTTCATCCCTACAAAATCATATAGTTTGGTCATGCTCCATTTTCGTCACACAAGAATGCTCTCATCATGCACAACCCCGATGACAAGCCAAGCAATTGTTTCATACTTTAGTAATCTCAAAAATATTTCAACTTTCACGCAATATATGAGCATGTGCCATGGATATAGAACTATGGTGGAATAGAATATGATGATGGGGGTTATGTGGAGAAGACAAAAAAGGGAAAGTCTCACATTGACACGGCTAATCAACGAGCTAGGGAGATGCCCATTGATTGATGTCAATGCAAGGAGTAGGGATTGTGTTGACACACGAACACGTCACGTGTACCCTCGACGCCGGGGGTGATGCACCGCAACTCACGTCGAAGGAGACCCGACCGACAGCGCGATACGCAAGATAGTCGACGGGCGCTTTTGAAGACCCGAAACCCCACACCCCCGGGAGGGACCCCTTCAGAGAGTGCGGCGGCTATGGGCTGCCCTAGGTCGATTCGCTCACCCCTAGAGCCTCGTGGATCGCTGCTCTCCAACTCAAAGAACGAACGAAGAACGAGAAAGAAAGATACAAGGGTAGGGGATAAAGATAGATGAACACAAAAGTGTAATAGATTGATTGGTTCGATTGGTGTTGTTCAATCGGCCGTCACCCCCCAACATATATAAGAGGCGGCTGGACTTCCCGTACAAGTAAAGGATTCCTCTAGGCTTTCCTTAGAAGAAAATTATATCAATTCACGTCCTCGAGTCCTAGTTTTACTCCAACTCGGATTCAGCTCGAATCTGGTCCAAACTTCTGTCCTGCTCCTTGCGCGGGCCATGGAATTTGCATATTACCTCCGATTGGGAAGATTCAAATACCAAATTTGTGTGCCTTGACGTGACGAACAATTCTCATGTTGAACACTTTTCCTAATAAGGCTATCTTGAATACTCCACGAAGCCATCTTTACGTTCCAGTCGGATTCGTTCTTGCAGCAGGCTGGATTATCCGAGTCTCGTAGTGAATTTGCATGCCATATGCTGTCCCTGATGATGATGACTCCATAACCAAATTTCACCGTTTTTACTATACGCACAACTTCCGTATTGAACACTTCTCCATCCGAGATCATCTTGATAAACTTTTGGGCACATGTTCAGTTTTACTCGGATTTGAGCTCATCCACTCGAAAATTAGAGTCTTTCACTCGGATGGTCCGACTGGACTTTTTCACTCGGATGTTTTAGAATTTTTCACTCGGATGACTATATTTTCACTCGGAAGACAATCTTTCACTCGGATGATGACCACATTTTCAGTCGGAAGACAATCTTTTACTCGATCAATAAGTTTTCACTCGACCTTTTAATCGATCGGTAGGTTTTCACTCGACCTTTTACTCGATCGGTAGGTTTTCACGACCTTTTACTCGATCGGTAGGTTTTCACTCGACCTTTTACTCGATCGGTAGGTTTTCACTCGGATGGCAAAACTTTCCACTCGGATTTCCCGACTGAAAAGACAACCTGATCTTGATTTGCCTCTCCAGGTTGCATATGACCTCGGATTGAGACACATTTTATATGAAAATCTATCGGCTCGACGAGACGAAACTTATTCATGTTGAAGGTTTTTCCATTCAAGGCCGTCCAGAAGGCCTAATTGCTCACGCATTGTATCGGACACTCATCAACATGTGTCTGGTGTCGAGCGTAATATTTTGGTCTTTGGTAGGGCTGGTCTGTATTGATTGTAACTTTTGCATACAAACTCGGATTGATATGATTTATATATCAAAATTGATTGCTTCGACGAGACGAAGACAATTCCTTTAGTGCTCCTTCATCCGAGGTCAGCTTGAAGACGTGATTGGCCTAAAACCATTCGGAACATTGAATTATGCTACTCGGAGTATAGTTTCGGTCCATAAGATAAGGTCGAATGAATATAACCGAAACATCAAAGTTGTTCCATTTGGAGACGTGAATCTTTTCATGCTGAAAACCCGTTCACTCGAAACCGTCTTCATTGCAATCTGTATCTTGCCAAAATCAGGTGTCAACACATGCCCCCCTGTTTTCTGGAAGAGCTTGCGTGCCAGAAAATACCTTGCTTAGGGTAATGTTTAAGCATGATGTCAACACTCCATCGGCTGTGCATGTTGAGTATGATAATTTTAATCGTCCATATGCTCATGTTTGTTGCTTCTTCGGTAGAACCTCTTGGATAATAGTTGTCTGAAAACAACAATTGGATATCACAAAGGCTTCCACATAAGTTTCTTATGTCAATCCGGACCTTGCATTTGTCCAGGCATTCCCTGGTAATATTAGAACCCTTCAACAAAGATGGTTGCAGAACGACTATGACCATGCACCTCAAAGGAATACTGTCAACTATTCGGCGACTCAACTCGTTATCAAAGTACACCATCAAGCCTCCGCCGAACAACGTATGTCTCTGGACTTGAATCCTGCAAATAAATAACATTTGGAGTCGGGGCTCTTTTATGCACTAGACCCTTGATCGTTGGTCGACTCAATAATTAAGTCAGCCTCACCAATATTGGCAAACACTGAGCATCGGCTATAGGAGTAGGAAATCAACCTTGGTGAACACCATTAGCCAGATGCCGGGTTTTGCCAACACAATGAATTATGAGGGCGATATGCAAATATCGGCCATGCGTTCTTATCTCAAAAGTGCTCGGGATTCCGTCCACCAAAGTGTGAATAGCCGAAATAAGTCAGATGTTTCGGCTGAGGATAAATTCCATAGCGTTGATTTTGATGGTACGATTGAAGAATATGGATGAGACGCCTCCTGGAGTCTCCTATATGAAAGTTGTCGTCCTCGCCTACGGGCTTTACACTTGTACTCCCTTATTTCTGCTGGCTTCGCAACAGGAGATGTGATGCCGCTCTTGACTCGAGGATTTCCCTTAGGAACCCAGGCCATGTTCCTGTTCTCCAGCTCTTTGGCCCTAAGCCGTTTTAGCTTCTTTTGTTGTGAATATGGTAAGCCGAGTGGGCGTCCTAGATGGGACTTTGGTTTATGCACTGGCAAATTCTTCCTAACTTTGGCATCTTTGGCTTGGCCTGTCCAAACTTGACTATTAGATCTTTGAAATTTACTTGCTTCACTTTCTTGTCCTTAGCAGCCAACATAGGCTTGGCTGGCTTTTTGTCATTTGGAGTCGGATCTGAAATAGCACTATTGCGGCCATCCTTTTCTTTCTTCACTTTTTTAACACTTGTTGCAATAGAAGGTCGGACATCATTTCTATTTTGACTGCTCTTCTTGGGAACCCATGCCATGTCCTTCTTTCTCAACTCATGTGCACTAAGTCTTTGTAATTCCTTCTCTTGCCAATGTGCTAAGCCGAGTGGGCACCTCGGCTGTGATTCTGTTTCAACCAATGCCAACACCTTTTTGGCCTTGTGCACTCTCAACTTCTTCCCTTCAGATTTGGCACTTGATTGACTTGCCTCGTTGCCTTTTGAAGCAAATGTCAATACTTTAACTGGCTCTTTGTTATTTGAGAACAAATCTGAAGTAGCACACTTACGACCATCTTTCTTGACCTGGTACACTTGCTTGACCACCTATTTCTTGTTCCTTGAGCTCCGGACCGATTCCTTATGATTGAAATGGTCTTTGACGTGTGATTGTTCATCAAATGTTGATCTTTTTGGAGCTGCATAATGTTGGCGAGATGATCTAAAATAAGATGGATAATTTGCCCTTGTATCATACCTGCCCCATGATGGATATGGATTTACATGAGCGTAGGGAGGCATCCACGACATTGGCATTGGCGGCCCAAAAGGAGGATATGGAGTGTGTTTGCTCAACTTCTTCCTTTGCCAATCCCAGTCTTCAAATTTATGACTTGGGGTGACTTCGATGCTTTTGTTTCACTCGGCCGACAAGCACTCTTTGCCTCACTTATCTTATGATATTTTTCTAACAACTGCGCGAAAGTGACTTTCGGCTTTTTACCTTTGTGCTTACCATTGTGTCTGCTTTCTTTAGTTGTGCATGCATCAGTCTTTGAATTTTCTCGTTGCCCCCCAATGCTAGATGTCGCTATTGTAGCTTTGATGGAATTTCCGTCTTCAAGATTGTTCTTGATGCACTTTTTAACAATATCCTTGCTCGAAGACTTGATTCTGTCATCATTGGTGTGTACTTGTCCACCTTTAGATGAATCGGGTGGAGATAGCCGAGTCAACATTTTATTGCCGTCAAAACCAATCTGATCCGACTGGCCAAATGATCGTGCCTCAACAAACTCCAATCGTCCTATCTTGTGCAATTGCTCGACTTGATGGATCGTGTTGTAATCTTTGGCATTTTGCTCGAATGAACATTGCATTCGCTCTTGTCTTGATGGCTCGACATCATGATCAATTATAATAATAGGATTAGTCAGTGATGCACCTGATGTGATCAACTATGCCTGCACTGGACGTACACTCCTGGTCCATTAACTGATATTGTGATATCGGCTTCGACACAAAACAACTGAGCGGTGTCAGTTTAACATCATCCGACTCGGCTATGCATTGATTTTTGTCCTCCTTTCCCGATGCACTTGAATCGGCTATCCTGGAGAACTTTAAACCTGGCTTTATATTCCTGCAATCAAAATAATTACAGAATATACGTCTCATCCGAGACCAAATGTTAGCCAGGCATGAAACAAACAAAGTTGTCCATATGAATATAAAGTTCAGTCGACATGATGGGAACAACTTTGGTTGCGATAAGCTGTCACTATTAGCCTCTATGAATGATGACATGTGTTGATCAGCATGATTAGTGACAAGATAATTTGAAACAAATAGATTACTCATCTCGATTGGTCTTTCAAACTTAATTAGAATCTTACCAACGGTTGCATTAACAATATGACTTTGACCGAATCGAAAATTGAGTAAACTGTCGGTTAGGTGTACCTTTGTGAAGATTTTGGAAGGAGAAGATGATTGCACCACTAGAACAGTACCTTGCTCCACTTTTGAATAATTCTCCAACACCTCTTCCTCTTCTTCTGGATCTCGTGCCTCATCACTCGGATTGCCTGAGCAGATTTCACTCGGATTGCCCGAGTATATTTCAGTCGGATGCTCTTTGTCAATTGAACTTTGCCCAGGTGCACGCTCTGGTTCTTGATCTTTATCACTAGCCAAACTTTGTTTGGCCATATAACTTTTCTCTTGATGCTCATCAAGTTCTTTGGCACGGAACTCATAGGGCAGCATGTAAGCTCCCTCACATCCAGAAAATCTAACATCGCCAATTTGTTGCGTTTACCGTTCCTTTGCTCGACGAAACTTGCATCTTCTGTTCTGGTACACACGACAATAATTGGCTTGATGCACTCGACTTTAGCCGGCGATGCACTCATCTGGAACGATGCACTCGGCTGGCATGATGTACTTAGATGGGTCGATGCACTCGGCTGGTATGATGTACTCGGTATGGACTCTATGCACTCAGTTGTAACCGTCTCTATGCTCAATCTGGTTTCAACTGAATCCACCATCGTCTTTGCTTTAAAGGAATCGTTCGACTCAGCTGTAGATGACTTATTCATATTTGACTCAGTTTCAACCGAATCAACCATATTAGCCGAGTGAACCCTTTCTTGCTGATTTGCTTGCAAACCTTCTTGCTTCAATATCGCTGAAGGGCCAACATAGTTGCTGGATGGAGGAAGGCATTTGACGTATTCTTGCAAATATTCCTTTCCACGGCTCCTCTTGAGTGCTTCGTAAGCCTGTCGATATTCTGCTGGTAATTCCTCAAGAGTTGGCGTAGTAAAGCCATTGACTCTATTCCCTGTGAGAGTTGGCTTCAACCATCCATTCAGGCGACATATTTTTCTTTAGACTCAGCCCTGCTTGGATCAACTTGCCCCCCAGTACTTGTAGGATCTTTCGGCAATGAATTGATGTTGCCGGAATTTTTCGATTGTATAGGGGGTGTATAACATGCTGCAATGATAGGTGAAGACATGTGCACTGTTGTTGAATATTTTCTCATGCTAATTTGATCAATCGGTAACACTTCATCTTCTTTCAAAACCCTAGCTTTTATTGCCTCATAATCAGGAACCAAACCTTTATCATGTTGCTGAAGGCAAATATCACTAATCTTCTTATTTTGGGCTAAAGTTTTTAATGCAGCCAGAGCCACCTCATCTCCTGTAATATTAGGCACATGTGCTCCTGCAGAATCTCCATTCACTCGGCCATAACTGCGAAGGCGAGACGAGTCATGAATATTTTCGGTTTCATATGCCACTGAACAATTAATCCCACGAGGTATAGTATATGATGTTTGAGGATAACCAGCCGAATAGCTAATGGAAGCATGGCCAATTCTCCCATCCATCGGCATGTTTGGGGATGAACCCGCATATTGCGAGTCGGCTGCCAATGGATAAAACTGTGAGACACCCTCCTGTACATGAGGTGTCATATATTGATCACTTGAACAAATCGTGTTGTTCACCGGCATATTGAAAGATGTTGCCGATGCACGAAAGTTCAGATTCATAAGTTGCATGTCGCGATTCTGTAAATTCCAAGTTTCTTCAACGGAATAACCAGTCGGCCTTTGCTCGTTAGGGCTAGCCGACATGACATGTCCATTGAAAGATCTAGCAACATCAACGTAATGGCTATTTGCATCTACGTAAGGAGATTGATGATACACGTTACCGTTGTAGATTGCAGCCGCTTGATGACGCTCTCCTCGTAGCAAAAACAGGCTGGATACTGTTCAAAGCTTCGTCCCCAGCGGAGTCGCCAAAAAGTGTGTTGACACACGAACACGTCACGTGTACCCTCGACGCCGGGGGTGATGCACCGCAACTCACGTCGAAGGAGACCCGACCGACAGCGCGATACGCACGACAGTCGACGGGCACTTTTGAAGACCCGAAACCCCACACCCCCGGGAGGGACCCCGTCAGGGAGTGCGGCGGCTATGGGCTGCCCTAGGTCGATTCGTTCGCCCCTAGAGCCTCGTGGGTTGCTGCTCTCCAACGCGAAGAACGAACGAAGAACGAGAAAGAAAGATACAAGGGTAGGGGATAAAGATAGATGAACACAAAAGTGTAATAGATTGATTGGTTCGATTGGTGTTGTTCAATCGGCCGTCACCCCCAACATATATAAGATGTGGCTGGACTTCCCGTACAAATAAATGATTCATCTAGGCTTTCCTTAGAAGAAAATTATATCAATTCACGTCCTAGAGTCCTAGTTTTACTCCAACTCAGATTCAGCTCGAATCTGGTCCAAACTTTTGTCCTGCTCCTTGCACGGGCCATGGAATTTGCATATGACCTCCGATTGGGAAGATTAAAGTACCAAATTTGTGCGCCTCAACGTGACGAACAATTATCATGTTGAACACTTTTCCAAATAAGGCCATCTTGAATACTCCATGAAGCCATCTTTACGTTCTAGTCGGATTCGTTCTTGCAGCAGACTGGATTATCCGAGTCTCGTAGTGAATTTGCATGCCATATGCTGTCTCTGATTATGATGACTCCAAAACCAAATTTCACCATTTTTACGATACACACAACTTCCCTATTGAACACTTCTCCATCCGAGATCATCTTGATAAACTTTTGGGCGCATGTTCAGTTTTACTCGGATTTGAGCTCATCCACTTGGATATTAGAGTCTTTCACTCGGATGGTCCGACTGGACTTTTTCACTCGGATGTTTTAGAATTTTTCACTCGGATGACTATATTTTCACTCGGTAGACAATCTTTCACTCGGATGATGACCACATTTTCAGTCGGAAGACAATCTTTTACTCGATCGATAAGTTTTCACTCGACCTTTTACTCGATCGGTAGGTTTTCACTCGACCTTTTACTCGATCGGTAGGTTTTCACGACCTTTTACTCGATCGGTAGGTTTTCACTCGACCTTTTACTCGATCGGTAGGTTTTCACTCGGATGGTAAAACTTTCCACTCGGATTTCCGATCGAAAAGACAGCTCGATCTTGATTTGCCTCTCCGTGTTGCATATGACCTCGGATTGAGACAAATTTTATATGAAAATCGATCGCTCGATGAGACAAAACTTTTTCATGTTGAAGGTTTTTCCATTCAAGGCCTTCCATATATCAATTGCTCACGATTGTATCGGACACTCATCAACATGTGTCCGTGTCGAGCGTAATATTTTGGTCTTTGGTAGGGCTGGTCTGTATTGATTGTAACTTTTGCATACAAACTCGGATTGAGATGATTTATATATCAAAATTGATTGCTTCGACGAGACGAAGAAAATTCCTTTAGTTCTCCTTCATCCGAGGTCATCTTGAAGACGTGATTGGCCAAAAACCACTCGGAACATTGAATTATGCTACTCGGAGTATAGTTTCGGTCCAAAAGATAAGGTCGAATGAATATAACCGAAACATCAAAGTTGTTCCATTCGGCGACGTGAATCTATTCATGCTGAAAACCCGTTCACTCGAAACCGTCTTCATTGCAATCTGTATCTTGCCAAAATCAGGTGTCAACAGATTGCCATGCAACGGATGCACTAGAGCTATAAATGCATGAAAGCTCAACAAAAGAAACTAAGTGGGTGTGCATCCAACTTGCTTGCTCACAAAGACCTAGGGCATTTGAGGAAGCCCATTGTTGGAATATACAATCCAAGTTCTATAATGAAAAATTCCTACTAGTATATGAAAGTGACAAAACAAGAGACTCTCTATCATAAAGATCATGGTGCTACTTTGAAGCACAAGTGTGGAAAAAATGATAGTAGCATTGCCCCTTCTTTATTTTCTTTTCTCTTTTTTTGGACTTTCCTTTTTTTATTTGGCCTTTCTATTTTTTTGGGGTTCAATGCTCCATGAATGATGATCATCACACTTCCATTTATTTACAACTCAATGATTACAACTTGATACTAGAACAAAGTATGACTCTATATGAATGCCTCCAGCGGTGTACCAGGATGGGCAATGAATCAAGAGTGACATGTATGAAATAATATGCATGGTGGCTTTGCCACAAATACGATGTCAACTACATGATCATGCAAGGCAATATGACAATGATTAAACGTGTCATGATAAAAGGAACGGTGGAAAGTTGCATGGCAATATATCTCGGAATGGCTATGGAAATGCCATAATAGGTAGGTATGGTGTCTGTTTTGAGGAAGATATAAGGAGGTTTATGTGTGATAGAGCATATCGTATCACGGGGTTTGGATGCACCAGCAAAGTTTGCACCAACTCTCAAGGTGAGAAAGGCAATGCACGGTACCGAAGAGGCTAGCAATGATGGAAGGGTGAGAGTGCGTGTAATCCATGGACTCAACATTAGTCATAAAGAACTCACATAATTATTGCAAAAATCTACAAGTCACCAAAAACCAAGCACTACGAGCATGCTCCTAGGGGGATAGATTGGTAGGAAAAGACCATCGCTCGTCCCCGACCGCCACACATAAGGAGGACAATCAAAGAACACCTCATTGTTTCAAGTTTGTTACATAGCGTTTACCATACGTGCATGCTACGGGACTTTCAAACTTCAACACAAGTATTTCTTAAATTCACAATTACTCAACAAGCACAACTTTAATATTACTACCTCCATATCTCAAAACAATCATCAAGCATCAAACTTTTCTTAGTATTCAACGCACTTATAAGAAAGTTTTTACTAATCTTGGATGCCTATCATATTAGGACTAATTTCACAATTTAAGAAAATTACCATCTTGTTTTGTAGGACTCTAAAAAATGATATAAGTGAAGCATGAGAGAACAATAGTTTCTATAAAACAAAACCACCACCGTGCTCTAAAAGATATAAGTGAAGCAGTAGCGCAAAAACTATATAGCTCGAAAGATATAAGTGAAGCACATAGAGTATTCTAATAAATTCTGAATCATGTGTGTCTCTCTCAAAAGGTGTGTACATCAAGGATGATTGTGGTAAACTAAAAATGAAAGACTCAAATCATACAAGACGCTCCAAGCAAAACACATATCATGTGGTGAATAAAAATATAGCTCCAAGTAAAGTTACCGATGGACGAAGACGAAGGAGGGGATGCCTTCCGGGCATGCCCAAGCTTTGACTTTTTGGTGTCCTTAGATTTATCTTGGGGTGCCTTGGGCATCCCCAAGCTTAGGATCTTGCCACTCCTTGTTCCATAATCCATCAAATCCTTACCCAAAACTTGAAAACTTCACAACACAAAACTTAACAGAAAATCTCGTGAGCTCCGTTAGCGAAAGAAAACAAAACACAACTTCAAGGTACTGTATTGAACTCATTATTTATTTATATTGGTGTTAAACCTACTGTATTCCAACTTCTCTATGGTTTATAAACTATTTTACTAACCATAGAATCATCAAAATAAGCAAACAACACACGAAAAACAGAATCTGTAAAAAACAGAACAGTCTGTAGTAATCTGTAACTAACGCAAACCTCTGGAACTTAGAAAAATATACCAAAATAGGAAGAACTAGATAATTTGTTTCTTGATCTGCTGCAGTTGGAATAAGTATTTTATCATGTTCTGGTGATTTTGAACAATTGTTTTCGTGAACAGAAAGTTTCTGGAATTTTCAGCAAGATGAAATAACTATCGTCCAAGAAGATCCTATAGGTTTCACTTGGCACAAACACTAACTAAAACATAAAAACAAATCTAACCAGAGGCTAGATCAAAGATTTATTCTTAAACAGGATCAAAAATCAAAAAACTATATTAAAATTTGGGTTGCCTCCCAACAAGCGCTATCGTTTAACGCCCCTAGGTAGGCATAAAAGCAAGGATAGATTTAAGTATTGCCATCTTTGGCAGGCAATCCATAAGTGGATCTCATAATAGATTCATAAGGTAATTTAATCTTATTCCTAGGGAAGCCTTCCATGACTTTCCTTAATTTAAATTGGAATCTAATATTCCCTTCCTTCATATCAATAATTGCACCAATCGTTCTAAGGAAAGGTCTACCAAGAATAACAGGACATGAAGGATTGCAATCTATATCAAGAACAATAAAATCAACAGGCACATAATTCCTATTTGCAACAATAATAATATCATTAATTCTTCCCATAGGTTTCTTAATAGTGGAATCCGCAAGATGCAAGTTTAGAGAACAACCATCAATTTCACGGAAACCAAACAAATCACACAAAGTTTTTGGGATCGTGGAAACACTAGCACCCAAATCACACAAAGCATAGAATTCATGATCTTTAATTTTAATTTTAATAGTATGTTCCCACTAATCATAAAGTTTTCTAGGAATATAAACTTCCAACTCAAGTTTTTCTTCATAAGATTGCATCAAAGCATCAACGATATGTTTAGTAAAAGCTTTATTTTTACTATAAGCATGAGGAGAATTTAGCACGGATTGCAACAAGGAAATACAATAAATTAAAGAGCAATTATGATAATTAAATTCCTTGAAATCCAAGATAGTGGGTTCATTGATATCTAAAGTTTTGACCTCTTCAATCCCACTTTTACCAATTTTTGCATCAAGATCTAAAAACTCCGAATTTGTGGGACACCTTCTAACTAAAGTTGACTCATCTCCAGTCCCATCATTATCAAGATTCATATTGAAAAACAAATATTCAATAGGGGACACATCAATAACTTTTAGATCTTCATCTTTATTCTCATAAAAATTAGAAGAACACGCTTTTACAAAACAATCTTTCTTTGCACGCATCCTAGCGGTTCTTTCTTTGCTCTCATCAATGGAAATTATCATGGCTTTGAGAGACTCATTGATATCATGCTTAGGTGGAATATACCTAAGTTTCAAAGAATCAACATCAAGAGAAATTCTATACTCGTTCCTAGCCAATTCATCAATCTTAGGCAATTTTACTTCAAGAAAAGCAATGAAATTGTTTTGAGAAATCATAAATCCTTTGACACTAGTCTCAAAATCAGAGGGCATATTATTAAAATTTCCATAAGCGTTGTTGTAGTAATTACCATAATTATTAGAGGAATTACTAGGATATGGCCTAGGATTAAAGTTTCCTCTATATGCGTTGTTACCAAAATTATTCCTACCAACAAAATGCACATCCATTGAATCATTATTATTCTCAATCATGGTAGACAAAGGCATATCATTAGGATCGGAAGAAACACTCTTATTAGCAAACAATTTCATAAGTTCATCCATCTTTCCACTCAAAACATTGATTTCTTCAATTCCATGAACCTTTTTACTAGTATATCTTTCGGTATGCCATTGAGAATAATTAAGCATAATATTATCTAGGAGATTAGTTGCTTCCCCTAAAGTGATTTCCATAAAAGTGCCTCCCGCGGCCGAATCTAAAAGATTTCTAGAAGCAAAATTCAATCCGGCATAATTTTTTTATATAATCATCCACAAATTCAAACCATGAGTAGGGCAATTACGTATCATTAATTTCATCCACTCCCAAGCTTGTGAAACATGTTCATGATCAAGTTGCTTAAAATTCAAAATATCGTTTATAAGGGAGATGATTTTAGCGGGAGGAAAATACTTAGAGATAAAAGCATCTTTGCACTTATTCCAAGAATCAATACTATTTTTAGGCAAAGACGAAAACCAAGTTTTAGCACGATCTCTAAGCGAAAAAGGAAATAGCTTCAATTTAACAATATCATTGTCCACATATTTCTTCTTTTGAATATCATACAAATCAAGAAAGCTTTTGATCAGGACATCAATACCATTGTTACACCCACAGCCCCTACTGTTACATATACTGGACCAATTACTAGAGCTCGCGCACGCCAATTAAATTACCAGGTACTTTTTTTCTTGGTAATGATTCTAATATTCATGAGAATATGATGCTGCCTAAATTGGATACATTTGTTTTGCTTACAAATGAAGGGCCTAGCTTGGAGAAGGGTGAACATTGGAGCAAGAACACGCATGGAGTTTATGGCATGCGCAAGGGGATCAAGAACGGAGTTACAAGTGATGATTTCAGGACTTTGAAGCCACCATAAGGAGTGCATGAAGCCTTGGACGAAATATACAAGATGCCACTTCATAAATTTCATCTAGAGGCTATTCTAGGTGCTGCGTCACCTTATTATTGGCCAGGCCCATGTATTGTTGAAATACTTAAGTATAGGCTGTTTTTAGAGTCCGTATGTGTGGGGAAACAAGAGTTAGGATTGGTTTCGGACCCCTCCTCCAAGGGCCACGAAATTCCCCCCCCCCCTCTTCCTCCATATATACAGCCCTTAGGGCGTCGTTTAGACTTTGGGATTTGTTTAGTTAAAAGTTATCCATTGCAACTTCGTGTACTTCGTTTGTGTCCAGCGACCAGACCAAGACCGCTTACGGATCCCCACCATTATCAATACTTCATATATATTCGCAATATTCAGATTGCTTTATCATATTCTTGCTCGTTCTTCGATTGCTTGGAGGAATAGACCTTCGTGGTCAAGCTGATCGTGCTTCCGGCATCGTCAGTAACCTCGGGAGACTGGATTAGCGATCGCTAAGGCGCAACGTCGTGCACGTTTGTAGTCGGATCGTCAAAGTCGACTCCACCAAATCGATAGTTATCATCTCATCGAAATACCGGGACACCCTCGCCTCTATCAAGTGGTATCAGAGTTCCAGGTTGCTCGGTGAGATTTTACAGTTTTTCATAGTTTAGATCGAGTCTGTTCTTCATGCCTATAGTCCACGAAAAAGCCAAAAAAATTAGGGTTTAGTTCATCCCATCCGAACCAATCTGAGCCTTTGCATAATCTTTTCTGTATTTGCTTTGTTGAATTTGCGGTTGCATCGTCGTGTCAAGTTGCTGGTCTTAGCGTCTAGTCCTTTAGAGTTTCGAGTTCTGTTCACAGGTTGATCGTGCTACGGTGTGGTCAATAACCTCTCGGAGTTGGTTTAGCGATTGCTAAGGCGCGACGTCCTCGCACGTTTGTAGTCGGATCGTCAAAGTGGACTTCATCCTAAACGATAGC
The DNA here is from genome assembly GCA_021605205.1 of Aegilops longissima. Taxonomy (NCBI): domain Eukaryota; kingdom Viridiplantae; phylum Streptophyta; class Magnoliopsida; order Poales; family Poaceae; genus Aegilops; species Aegilops longissima. The sequence goes on from CM038677.1 coordinate 377,595,468, forward strand.
CACCATCTCATCGAAAGACGGGACACCTTTGCCTCTAACATTTTGCAGGAGTTCGCTGATGTCTTTCCACAAGACGTGCCACCGGGATTACCACCTATCCGAGGGATTGAGCATTAAATTGACTTAATTCCCGGTGCATCACTACCCAACCGTGCACGATACCGTACCAATCCATAGGAGACAAAGGAGATTATGCGTCAAGTACAGGAGCTGCTCGACAAAGGTTATATACGTGAATCTCTTAGTCCTTGTGTTGTTCCTATTATACTAGTGCCTAAAAAGGATGGTACGTCGCGTATGTGTGTTGATTGTAGAGGCATTAATAATATTACTATTCATTATCGTCATCCTATTCCTAGGCTAGATGATATGCTTGATGAATTGAGTGGCTCTACAATATTCTCCAAAGTTGATTTGCGTAGTGGATACCATCAAATTCGTATGAAATTGGGAGATGAATGGAAAACAGCATTTAAAACTAAGTTTGGTTTATATGAGTGGTTAGTCATGCCTTTTTGGTTAACTAATGCACCTAGTACTTTCATGAGACTAATGAACGAAGTTTGACGTGCTTTCATTGGACGATTTGTTGTAGTCTATTTTGATGATATACTGATTTATAGCAAATCTTTGGAAGAACATTTGGAACATTTACATGCTGTTTTTATTGCTCTACGTGATGCACGTTTGTTTGGTAACCTTGGAAAGTGCACCTTTTGCACCGACCGAGTATCTTTTCTTGGCTATGTTGTTACTCCACAGGGAATTGAAGTTGATAAAGCCAAGATTGAAGCTATTGAGAGTTGGCTGCAGCCCAAAACAGTCACACAAGTGAGGAGTTTCCTTGGACTCGCTGGTTTCTATAGGCGTTTTGTGAGAGATTTCAGCACCATTGCTGCACCTCTCAACGAGCTTACAAAGAAGGATGTGCCTTTTGTTTGGGGTACCGCACAGGAAGAAGCCTTCACGGTATTGAAAGATAAGTTGACACATGCTCCTTTACTCCAACTTCCTTATTTTAATAAGACTTTTGAGCTTGAATGTGATGCTATTGGAATTGGATTAGGAGGTGTGTTATTACAAGATGGCAAACCTGTTGCATACTTTTCTGAAAAATTGAGTGGGCCTAGTCTGAACTATTCTACTTATGATAAAGAATTATATGCTCTTGTTCGGACTTTAGAGACATGGCAACATTATTTATGGCCCAAAGAATTTGTTATACATTCTGATCATGAATCTTTGAAACATATTAAAAGTCAAGCTAAACTTAATCGTAGACATGCTAAATGGGTGGAATTCGTTGAGACTTTTCCTTATGTCATTAACACAAGAAGGGTAAAGAAAATGTTATTACTGATGCTTTGTCTCGTCGCTATACTATGCTTTCACAACTTGACTTCAAAATATTTGGTTTGGAGACCATCAAAGATCAACATGTGCATGATGCTGAATTTAAAGATGTATTGTAGAATTGTAAAGAACGTAGAACATGGAACAAGTTCGTCGTTAACGATGGATTTGTGTTTCGTAGTAACAAGCTATGCATTGCAACTAGCTCCGTTCGTCTTTTGTTGTTTCAGGAGGCGCATGGAGGAGGACTAATGGGACACTTTGGCGTGAAGAAGACGGAGGATACACTTGCTACACATTTCTTTTGGCCAAAGATGAGACGGGATGTTGAGCGTTTTGTTGCTCGCTGCACTACATGTCAAAAAGCTAAGTCACGACCCAATCCTCATGGTTTATATATGCCTTTGCCTGTACCTAGTGTTCCTTGGGAGGATATATCTATGGACTTTGTTTTAGGTTTACCTCGAACAAAGAAGGGGAGGGATAGCATATTTTTTGTCGTGGATAGATTTTCGAAAATGGCACACTTTATACCATGTCATAAAAGCGATGATGTTGTTAATGTTGCTGATTTGTTCTTTCGGGAAATTATTCGCTTGCATGGTGTGCCAAATACTATTGTTTCAGATCGTGATACTAAATTCCTTAGCCACTATTGGAGATGTTTATGGGCTAAGTTGGGGATTAAACTACTTTTTAGTACTACTTGTCACCCCCAAACTGATGGACAAACTTAAGTAGTCAACAGAACATTGTCTACTATGCTTAGGGCTGTTTTGAAGAATAATAAAAAAATGTGGGAAGAATGCTTGCCTCATATTGAATTTGCTTATAATCGTTCATTGCATTCTACTACTATGATGTGCCCTTTTGAAATTGTGTATGGTTTTCTACCTCGTGCACCTATTGATTTGTTGCCTCTTCCATCTTCAGAGAAGGTTAATTTTGATGCTAAAGAACATGCTGAATTGATTTTAAAAATGCATGAGTTAACTAAGGAAAACATTGAGCGTATGAATGCTAAATATAAACTTGCTGGAGATAAGGGTAGAAAACATGTTGTGTTTGCACCTGGAGATCTTGTTTGGTTACATTTGCGTAAGGATAGATTTCCTAATTTGTGCAAATCAAAGCTAATGCCACGTGCTGATGGTCCTTTTAAGGTGTTAGAGAAAATAAACGATAATGCATATAAACTTGAGCTACCTGTAGATTTTGGGGTTAGTCCCACTTTTAACATGGTAGATTTGAAGCCTTATGTGGGTGAGGAAGATGAGCTTCCGTCGAGGACGACTTCATTTCAAGAAGGGGAGGATGATGAGGACATCAATACCATTGTTACACCCACAGCCCCTACTGTTACATATACTGGACCAATTACTTGAGCTCGCGCACGCCAATTAAATTACCAGGTACTTTTGTTTCTTGGCAATGATTCTAATGTTCATGAGAATATGATGCTGCGTAAATTGGATACATTTGTTTTTCTTACAAATGAAGGGCCTAGCTTGGAGAAGGATGAACATTGGAGCAAGAACACGCATGGAGTTGATGGCATGCGGAAGGGGATCAAGAACGGAGTTACAAGTGATGATTTTTTGTCATAGAAGTAGGAGCCCACCACATCTATGATGATACCGGGTTTTGTTACAATTATCCTCATAGAAGCGTCATAAGCATGACAGAAAATAAATTCGTTCGGCACAAAATGTCACAGATGTGTCTTTTTTTTGTAGTGACAACGACGTATCAGAGGACAACAACAAAAACGACGGCGCGCGACGCCGCCTCCGCCGCCACCGAAAATAGTTTTTTTGGGGGTTTAATATTGTATCTCAATCATAAGAATATAAATTTACAGTGTGACTAAATGAAAGATATGGTTTTAACGAACTTGTGTTTTTCTCTCTAAATGTACAGACTTATCAAACGATTTTCTTTTGAAAAAACTTCAATGGTTTTTAAATATAAAATACTCATCGCAAACGTTTTATTTGGAACACCCGTATGCAAACCGACAGCTTCCCCAGGAAGCCAAGGGAAAATGTGCCAAGCAGGATTTGTGCAGCTCTTGATCGCAAACGTTTAAGATAGAACACCCGTATGCAAAGTGAGAGCTATGGTCTTCCCCCTTAAGTCAAGGGAAAATTCTCAGCGCGGGATTTGTGCGTCTCTTCAATGCAAACGGTTCAGATTGAATACGGTATGCAGAGCCAGACTTCAGCGCTAAGCCAAGATAAAATGTGCCGAGCAGGATTTGTACATCCCTTCAATGCAAACGATTGTTTTGGATGACCTGTGTGCAACCATGTACAGAAAATTTGGTAAGATTTGCATCTGTTATATTGGGTATATTGCCATTTGTCAAACTGGAAAGATTTTCATTTGTTGATTTAGTAACATTGCCATTTGTCAACCTTGTAACACTGTGATTTGTCAAAATATGTAGCTAAAAATCACTAGCACTATCTAATTTTTGCAACTAAAATTCAATAATTAAGCATAGATTTCATTCATAGATTAAGCAGTCGTTCTTAATTTATACAAACAGTTCAACTCGACAGCTGAACCGACCAAACTTTTCCCCAATTGTTGCCAACCACGTACTGAAATAGCTAGTTCAACTATATATACTACCTAATTTTAAGTACGTTGTACAGTTCCACCACATCTATAGTCAGATGAACTGAACAAAATAGCCCCTAAATACTAATACTATGGATGGGCTTTGTACTACTACTGGCAGCCTCTCCTCTGCTGAGCACGCTCAGTAAGAGGCAGAGGAGGAGGAGCCTACCGACGAGCTGGACAATTGCAATATGGTGTCTGCCGCTGTTGCTCCTTCAGCGACGCTCGAATGCCCTCTGCCACTCCAGATGACCCCTCTCGAAGTGGTGGTTCTCCTCGTAGATATCCCGATTCCTCGCCACTAAGGCGGCGTGTGCAGCGGCCACGACGGGGGTAAGGCTCTTTACATGCACGACGAGGCGCTCCTCCTCCTCCCACAGGAACTCGGTGTAGCGTGCAAGGTCGCTGACGCACGTGCAGGCCTCCAGCTCCGCCTCGAGCCTTCGGGCGGTGGTGGGGGAGCGGGTGATGACCCCGGCGGTCGACGGTGGGCTGGCAGCCACGGCGGCCGACGATGGGGTGGCGGCCACGACCACCACCTCCCGCCTTCGAGCCGCGGTGGTGGAGCGGGTGATGGCCACGGTAGCCGGCAGTGGGGTGGCGGCCACGACGGCCACCTCCCACCTTTGGGCCGCGGCGGCGGAGCGGGCGATGGACCTGGATTTCAATGGTGATGTGGCGGCAACGGCGGTCGGCAACAGCTGCCGACGGGCAGCGGCAGCGGAGCGTGTGGTGGGTGTTCCGCGCACACCCAACAGGGATGCCACGCGCACTACACTATGCCGAGGACTGCGCCGCCGCCACAGTGTAGCCTCCCACCTGGAGCTATCCTCTGATGATCGCGGAGTGGCTGAGCAATAATGACGGACCAGTGCCATTGGCGATTGTGGGAGAAGCAGACGAGATAAACTACAGGGAGGGAGGGGAAAATGTGACGCAGGACTCGCGGGCCATGAGGGTTTATATAGGAGGCCGGTAAGCATTGGGATTTTGGGGGATTTCACCGAGTCGGGCCAGAAGCTTGCACGGGAACCTACGAGGTTGCACGGGAACGGGCTCACCGACGATTCATTGGCGCCACTTCGAGCCACCGTTTGGCCAAAAGAATGCCCCCACGCGCTGCGCAAGCTTGCGTTGTAAGCCGTCTACGGCAGCGGGGTGACAACATGTGCGAGAGGAGGACGAAAGGCCACGTACACATACGGTTAATAAAAAAATATTTGCGACTTAATTACCTACTATACCCCTGTCCTAGTTTATAAGTAGGATTTAACTAATAAAATACGAATGCATGTCGCCAAAGATTATATAGTTGGATTCGTATTTGAACATAGTTTCCAGTTATATAATTTTTATAACATGCATTAACATTTTGTTGGTTAAATTTAAGGGCAAAGTATGGCACAGAATATAAATGGGACTACTTGGCCAAGACCGAGGTAGTAGCACACCGCCGCTCTCTACGCAGCGACGCAACTATCGGGCGGCTTGTAGGTGACCATTTCCTGCGTGTTCAGCTACTCTATGTGTGTGGTTGCTTGCGGTTGAGACGACCGCGGCGCGCTCTGCTCACGTCCCGTCGCACGCACTCTGCTCTCGCATCCCTCCAGGCGCTTTGCCTCGTCCCTCCACGTGCGCTGCCAGTGTTTGTGCCGGCACCTACTGCAAAAACTGCCATGTGGACGCGCCGAGAATATCCAGGCCAGCCGGCCCTCATTTATTCCTGCGGCCATTTACCTTCATCTCTCGCGCCACACGACACAATAAGCACATCCACGACGAGACATACAGAGAGGACATCCAGCGGTTCCAATGGCGCTCCCAGCGGCCGACAACGACAACGGCGGGCAGTTCACCACGCATCACGTAGTGGACACCCATGTGAGGGGGAAGGCCCTCTCGATGGTGTACATGAACGATCTGGTCTCGGTGAAGAGATCCATCTAAACTATGGAGTAGTTGCTTGCCGAGGACAAGTACCAAGTGGTCGGCTTCGACCTCTAGTACACCATAGGTCGTGCCGGGCATGATCAGAAGGTTGCTGTCACCCAGTTGTGCGTGTGACGTGACGTCCTCGTCTACCACTACCACTTGGCCATAAGGCCTTGCGAGCGTTTCTGCAGGTTCATCAACAACTCCGACTACAGTTTCGCTATAGTGGACTCCACCAACAATCTAAAAGCGCTCAAGGTTTCGGGCTTGAAATGCCAGAATCTTGTCAACATCCAGGACCACTACAAGGTCTGGGGCAGCTACAACAACAAACAAAACTCCCTGGTTGACCTTGCCTCGGCCATCATCAACCCCTACTGCATGAAGATGAAGGATGAGAGCAAGAAGGACAAGAATTCCTGGCACAGTGTCTGGCATGAGAGACTAGATGAACAACACGTTAAGTACGCGGCCAAGGACGCGTACACAAGAGACGAGATGTACAGGAGGATCATTGACATGAGGAAGTGTCTTCTTCCTGCCCCAGACGAGGGATCGAGCCACAGAGCAGTGGCGGGAGTGTCACAAGAAGTAGATGACTAGACGATCGTTTTTCCTAGTTTAGAATGCATGCAATTGTTTATTGAGGTGTGTGCGAATGATCTGTATCGTCACTTATGTAACACGATGAACTGGGAAGTGTAGATGTGAAGCTCGTCGGTTCAGATCTTCCACGCCCTAACTTGGCAGAGGAAGACAGCTACGGAGGCGGCAGAGTGAAGAAATCCGCAGCCGGCGCGAGTACGACGGTGACAAGGTCGAGGCAGTGAAGCTCTTCCTCACCGGCGATGATGAAGTAGCGGCGGCGCTAGGTTTTGAGAGGCTCGAGCGGAGTAAAAACGAAGTGAGGAAGGAGAGGGGTATTTGTAGTCGAAGTGAAAAACTTTCGCCCGAAGAAATTGGATGAACGTGCCCCTGGCCCTTCTCATTCGCTTGACATGTGTCACCCACGTACTGAGAGATGGCGATCATGTGAGATCATGGGTGAATAGATAAGTATTATCGTGGAATGTGGAACAGTTTGAGTGGCAAACGCCGAAAATTCAGATAAGATAAGTTTTAAAGTTCCGTTCGCAAATTCTTTAGCTGACAAGGACATAGTGAAGATCTTGAACAAGTTTCAAATAGAACGCACATGAAGAATTTGTGAATAGACTGGGTTGAGTTTAGCATAGAGGGGGAAGGGTCCGATCACATTCACTTAGAAAAAAGCAACTTGAAGAAATAGCAATAAGTGAATGCTGTAGAGGACATAAACTCATATATATATAGCCAATGAAGAAAAACGACTGAAATGGTGAAGACATTGCAAAGTTGAAAAAAATGAACAACTGAGGAATTTCAAAACTGAGGAAAAACTCAAATTGAAGATTTTCAATTTTTGGTGGTGGCGTGACCCACCGTATAAGAATGATGATTTCAGACACCGCGTACAATTGTCGTAGGGTTCTGAGAATCAAATTCTTCGCTAATTTCTTCACACTTAGAGTGTTATCTTCATTGATTGAAGAAAAACCTTCGCGTGTTGCACATCTAAGTCATCAATTTTGCATAAGTGTTAGGATGAGTGTCCTTTTCAAAGAACATTCGAAGACTCTAGGATATTTAGCTCACACTGCAACTTACTAAATCTCTTCTCATCCAAGGGCTTTGTGAAGATATCGGCTAGCTGTTCTTCAGTCCTCACATGCTCAATAGAGATGTTGCCCTTCCACACATTATCATGAAGAAAATGATGACGAATCTGACTGTGCTTTGTCTTCGAGTGCTAAACTGGGTTATGAGAAATCTTGATTGCACTCTCGTTGTCACAGTAGAGAGGCACATTCTTCATGTTGATGTCGTAGTCCTTGAGAGTTTGTTTCATCCACAGCAATTCAGCGCAGCAAGAACCAGCAGCAATGTACTCATCTTCAGAAGTAGAAACCGATACGCAGTTCTGTTTCTTCGAGGACCAACGGACCAAAGATCGTCCGAGGAAATGTCATGTGCCTGATGTTGACTTGTGGTCCACACGATCACCAGCATAGTCAGAGTCTGAATATCCAATGAGATCAAAATCCGAGCCCTTGGGGTACCCTAATCCAAGTGTTGGTGTGTGAGCTAGATATCAAAGAATGTGCTTCACAACCTTATGGTGTGATTCCTTCGGTGTAGCTTGAAATCGGGCACACATGCAAACACTAAGCATAATATCGGGCCTAGATGCACATAAATACAATAAAGAACCAATCATGGAGCGATATACCTTTTGATCGAAGTCAATACCATTTTCATCAGTGCATAGATGGCCATTTGTGGGCATAGGGATTTTGACGCCTTTGCAGTCTTGCATGCCGAATTTCCTCAATACGTCCTTGAGGTATTTCTCCTGAGATATGAATATGCCATTGCGTTGTTAACGAATTTGAACACCTAAGAAGAATTTCAATTCTCCCATCATACACATTTGGTATTCTTCACTCATCATATAGGCAAATTCATCACTGTAACGTTGGTCAGTACAGCCAAAAATGATATCATCAACACAAATTTGGCACACAAACAATTCATCATCATAAGATTTAGTGAAAAGAGTTGGGTCAAGTGAACCAGGTTTTAAGCCTTTATTCATGAGGAATTCCTTCAAAGTATCATACCACGCCCGAGGGGCCTGCTTGAGGCCATAGAGGGCCTTATTGAGTCTGAAGACTTTGTCAGGATGCTTTGGATCTTCAAAACCTGGGGGTTGAGCAACATATACTTCTACCTCAAGCTTACCATTGAGGAACGCACTTTTCACATCCATTTGATATAAAGTGATATCATGATGTTTAGCTTAAGCAAGTAATATGCAAATAGCCTCAAGTCTAGCAACAGGTGCAAAAGTTTCATCGGAATCAATTCCTTCAACCTCTGTGTAGCCTTGAGCTACAAGTCGTGCCTTATTCCTTACCACAAGGCCATTTTCATCTTGCTTGTTGCGGTAGATCCACTTTGTGCCAATGATATTGTGCTTCCGAGGATCTATACGATTGACCAGTTCCTAGACGTTGTTGAGCTCGAATTGATGTAATTCCTCTTGCATAGCTTGAATCCACTCAGGCTCCAGAAATGCTTCATCTACCTTAGTGGGCTTTGTGATGTAGACGAAAGCAAAGTGCCCACAAAAGTTAGAAAAATGTGAAGCTTTTGAGCGTGTGAGAGGACCTGGAATGTTGATGTCGCTGATGATTTTCTCAATCTGCACTTCGTTTGCAATGCGAGGATAAGCGGGTTGCCGTTGAGGAATTTGATCAGCATTTTCTTCAGCGCCATTTTCTTCAGGTGCATCGGCATGACGTTCTTCATGATCTGGAACGATTTCTTCAACAGATTCTTTGGTAGGAATGACATCCTCAGTAGCCTTGAACTTTATAGTTTCCTCAGGTGACTATTCATCTAACACAGAAGGTCGGTGCTCTCTTTGCGATTCATTAGTTTCATCGAACCGCACATCTACATTTTCAACAACTTTGCGGTGAACGTTGTTGAAGACTCTGTAGGTGTGCGAGTCCTTTCCGTAACCAAGCATGAAACCTTCATGTGCTTTCAGTGCAAATTTAGAACTATGATGAGGATCTCTAATCCAACATTTAGCACCGAAGATTTTGAAATAACTCACATTGGGTTTCTTGTCAGTGAGGAGATCATATGCAGTCTTCTTGAAGAATATGTGAAGATATACCCTGTTGATGATGTGGCACGCAGTATCAATTGCCTCAGTCCAGAAACGTGTGGCGTTTGTACTCATCGAGCATAGTGCGAGCCATCTCAACAAGAGTCCTGTTCTTGTGCTCCACGTCGCCATTCTGCTGAGGAGTATAAGGAGCAGATAACTCATGAGTAATACCAAGTTCATCAAGATAGTCATCAAGACCAGATTCTTGAACTCAGTTCCATTGTCACTTCTGATGTGCTTGATCTTCACACCAAAGTTGGTTGAAGCCCTCGAGGAGAATCGTTTGAAGACTTCCTGCACCTCATGTTTGTAAGTAACAATATGCACCCATGTGTAACGAGAGTAATCATCAACAATAACAAAGCCATATAGGGATGCATCATTTGTAACTGCTAAATAATGATTAGGACTATCAGATTTCGAGTTCCAGCAGACCCTTGAGGTTCTAACACTGGGGTGCGCGCGGAGATCTTTCCCCTACCAGCTCACGCGTCGATGGTTAGCTAGGGATCTAAACTAGGAAGAAGAACACACAAGGGACACGAGGTTTATACTAGTTCGGGCCACCATTGCGGTGTAATACCCTACTCTAGTTTGTGGTGTGGTGGATTGCCTCTGGGGCTGATGAGGAACAGACACAAAGGAAGAACAGCCTCGCGAGAGGCTGTTCTTGAGCCGGTGCGGCGGATTGCTAGGGAGAGTCCACTCGCTTCTCTCTCTCTGGTAGGTTCGACCTGCCTTGGTCCGTCCCCTCTCTTTGTGGTGGCTAGTCCTATTTATAGAGGAGGCCCTGGGACTCTTCCCAAATAATGAGCGGGAAGGGCGCCAACAATTGGCCATTTTGAAGGGGAACATCTAGTACACTTATCCTGACTAAAGTTGGTCTTCGGCTGCCATGATGACCTCCGTCCTGCCGCTCTGATGGTCTTGGTCTTGTTGCATCGAAGCGGTAACCTTTGCCTGATGCCTTGGCCTGTGCTTGCCTCCTTTGCACCAAAGGGGAAACGAGGACATCATGAGGTGGCGCCCGCCTGGTCTCGTTCGTCATGGCTTGCGTCACGGGGCACCCTCGTGAGGTACCCTGCCTTGATCTCTCCGCCTCCTCGTGAGCCTGCCTGACAAGGCTGCCCCTGAGGAAGGTTCATGTCGTCTGCCCCGCGAGGCTTGGCCCCTCGCGAGGGTCTTGAGCTTGAACTGATGAAGCTGGGCCGCGCTGGGCCCCCACTTGAGCCACGCCCACAGCCGCAGCGTGCAAGTCTGGGACCCCTGCCCTGAACACCGACAGAGCCCCGGGACCAAGGCGCGCCCGGACTTGGCTTAGCAGAGAAGCGAAGGGGCAAGTGCGAAGCGCCGCGGGCCCCAACAGCCTGCGGCCTTGGGCGCCGCATGGCGATTGATTGGTCGTGGGCGTCTCCGCTTCCCCATGATGCCTCATTACACGCCCGGCTAAGCGGACCCGGGGTTGTACACATCCATTCCCCTTTCGCCATCCGCGCACTCCCGGCTCTTCCTTCTTCCTCTGGCTCCAACTTCCGCCCTTGATCCAACTCGGACTCATGCCCTTCCTGTCGCCGTGGCGCCAACGAAGAAGGAAAAGGTGAAGAAGCCCGCGCCTTCGTCCCGCTCGCCTCCGGCAGTGGCCCTCGCCATCGACCGATCTATCATACTCAACCCCGAGGCCTTGGGCAAGGTCCGCTCTGCTCTTGCCACCATCTTCAACGAGTGCGTCCCATGCCTCCTTCGACAGGATTGTCACGGAGGTCCGGTTCTTAGCTGATGCTTTGTGGGCAGGTCTGGTTCCTCCCTTTTCTGCTTTCTTCAATGCGGTGCTCTCCCACTATCAGATCCACATGATGCATCTAGGGCCTGAGTCCATTACCCTCCCGGCTGTTTTCGCCTTTGTTTGTGAGGCAATGGTGGGCATCCCTCCTTCTGTTGCCCTGTTGCGTCACTTCTCTTTGTGCCTGAGTGATCCTACTCAATGCTCGGGGTGTGTGAGCTTCCTTGCGGTGCCAGAGACGTCTGCTTCGGGGATCGATTTAAGACTCCCTCCCACTGAGGCCAAGTTCAGAGAGCGGTGGTTGTATGTGGACGTTGGGGTGCCCAGCCCCCTGCTCTCGCATCCTACCTTGCCTGCTGTTCCCAACTCAGGCTGGGGTCACAAGGCGCTCGCGGACACCCGGCTTGCATTCGTCTAGCGCCGCTTCGAGAGCTTCAGGGCGCTCAACGTGACGGCGCCCAAGGTGGTGAAGGAGTTCCTCCAGTGTTGCATTGTTCCTCTCCAGCACCACTCTCACCGGATGTGGGACTTTGCAGGGCGCACAGACCGCATGTGACTTCAGGAGGGGGACCTGGCACCTGAAGTGCTGAGGACGGTGCTCAGGGTCCTGGTTCGCGACCCTTCCCTTGGCAGCCTTCGACAGGATGGTGCCCTCTTGTATCTCTGTTCAGGCAGGGCCGATTTCGTGAAGCAGATGCCCAGCTTTGACGAGTGGGGGCTGCGCCTGGCTGGCCTCAGGGGACCTCGCGAGAACCCAGTTGTCGTGGTAGCTCTTCCGGTCGCCCAAAGTGGCTCTGTCTCAGGTGATGGAGCAGGGAGACGAGAACCGTCAGGAGTTGAACGGGGCGACGTTGAGGTGGTGACGCCGCGCAGAGCCCTGAGGGCGGCATCTCCTGGAGCTCGTTCCGGAACGGCGACAGGTGAGGAGTTGCGGCCTCCGGCTCCCGAGGTTGGGGATCCCTAGGCCACGGCCGTCCCTCACGAGGCGGCGCCTGGTGGCGTCCCCTAGGCTGGTCCCATTGGTGCTGATCACTTTACTGCCTCCTCCATGCCACAAACTGACCCCTACACCGAGCGCTTAGGCCGGTTTCGCGTAGACTTCACGGCCCTCCACAAGAGGAAGGAGGCCCCGGGCGGTGACGATCGCCCTTGCCGCTTGTTGAAGTGCAGGAGGTACTTCACCACTAACGAGTAAGTCCTCATCTCTCTCTGCTCCTCTACTTCTCGGTTCTTGCAGCCGACCATAACCTTTCAGGGCCCTTCCTGCCGAGTTCGCGGAGACGGCCAAGGAGCCATCTCCCTAATCTTCGTCCTCGTCACTGATCCTTGGTGCGTCGGGCTCAAGCAGCGCCCTCATCACTCAGCCGGTCGGAGAGGTGGCCCATTCAGCTGAGCGTCCCGAGCCTGTGCGCCTGCTGTCCTCCCTCTGCGAGTTCCCCCGGGGCACAGCCTGTTGGGGAACGTAGCAATAATTCAAAATTTTCCTACGTGTCACCAAGATCAATCTAGGAGATGCTAGCAACGAGAGAGAAGGAGTGCATCTTCATACCCTTGAGGATCGCTAAGCGGAAGCGTTACAAGAACGTGGTTGATGGAGTCGTACTCGTGGCGATTGAAATCGCGGAAGATCCGATCTAGCGCCGAACGGATGTCGCCTCCGTGTTCAACACACGTACAACCCGGGGACGTCTCCTTCTTCTTGATCCAGCAAGGGGAGAGGAGAAGTTGAGGGAAAACTCCAGTAGCACGACGGCGTGGTGGCGATGGAGCTCGTGGTTCTCTGGCAGGGCTTCACCAAGCACTACGGAGGAGGAGGAGGAGGTGTTGGAGGAGGGAGGGGGCTGCGCCAGGGAAGGGGTGCGGCTGCCCTCCCACCCCTCCACTATATATAGGGGAAAGGGGAAAGGGGGGTGGCGCCCTAGGGTTTCCCCTAGGGGGCGGCGGCCAAGCAGATTGTATCTCCCTAGGGAAAATCCTAGGGAGACTTGCCCCCCCAAGCCAACCAGGTGGAGGCTTGCTTCCCAAGCCAGGTGGAGGCGCCCCACCTCCCCAAGTAACGTGGGAAAGGGTGTGGAGGGCGCACCACCTGTCGGTGTCAAAACCGGCGAATCTCGGGTAGGGGGTCCCGGACTGTGCGTCTAGGCGGATGGTAACAGGAGACAAGGGACATGATGTTTTTACCCAGGTTCGGGCCCTCTCGATGGAGGTAATACCCTACTCCTGCTTGATTAATATTGATAATATGGGTAGTACAAGAGTAGATCTACCACGAGATCAAGGAGGCTAAACCCTAGAAGCTAGCCTATGGTGTGATTGTTGTTCGTCCTACGGACTAAAACCCTCCGGTTTATATAGATACCGGATAGGTTAGGGTTACACAGAGTCGGTTACAATGGTAGGAGATCTACATATCCGACGCCAAGCTTGCCTTCCACGCCAAGGAAAGTCCCATCCGGACACGGGACGAAGTCTTCAATCTTGTATCTTCATAGTCTTGGAGTCCGCCGTGACGATAGTCCGCTATCCGGACACCCTAGTCCGCACTCCTCGGTAGCCCTGAACCAGGCTTCAATGACGACGAGTCCGGCGCGTTGATTGTCTTCGACATTGCGAGGCGGGTTCCTCCTCCGAATACTTCATAGAAGGTTTTAAACACAAGGATAGTGTCCGGCTCTACAAAACAAGTTCCATATAACACCGTAGAGAGAATAATTTTTGCACAGATCTGCTGACGTACTCCGCGGCATGACATCACACCACGGCCAGGCCTTCATATGAATCGTTTTTACTGTTCCACCTCAGCGCGCTTAGCGAGGCGGTTTCCTTGGCACGTCTTATCAAAGCATAGATCGTGCCCCCTTATTCCGGGATTCTCATCAATACGGACGTGGGTAGCCCATCCGCGCCATTGATTACGGCGCTTGGGAAATTCGCGAGTTTTACCAGGCTGGTGGGGGACGCATAGCTTCGTCCGTCTATATAAGGGGATAAGGATCCACCTTTTCACCCACGCCTTCTTCCTCCTTTGCTTATCCATTTCCGCGCACTCGAGCTCCAGCGCCCAAGTTCGCACATCCCACCTCAACCTTATCCAACCATGTCAGGAGCGGGAGGCAGGTGGATGGCCTCCTCCGTCACGGAGGGGCACATCAAAAGATCGGGAGGCCGGATACTTGTCCGCGACATTACGCACAAGCTGCCCAAGCGGGCAGCTTATTCCAACCCCGGCCCCATGAGAGGGTAGTGTTTCTCCCCACTTCCTCCATGGACTAGGTTTTCCACTTCACCAATTTGTCCGGGGCTCATGTTCTACTACGGCCTGGACTTCCACGACCTGGCCCCAATTTCATCCTCAACATCTCGGCGTTTATCGTCGTGGTGCGAGGCTTTCCTCAGATTCAGCCCCACTTCGCTTATGGCTGAAGATCTTCAACATCCGGCCAAGGTAGTGGGAGGTCGCTGCTGGAGTGCGGAGGCGCCATGGTTGGCAAGATGGCCAAAGTCCCATGGCTCGAGGGCGCCTTTGTGGAGACAATAAAGGGGTGGCAATCGGGTGGTTCTACATCACCGAGCCACGCGACTCGAATGGGTGGCGGCCCCAATTTAGATCTGGCTTCCCACACGGCTCTCGTCATGGAAAGAGACGGCCTGGCGTGGGGAATTCGGAAGAGCTATCCGACTCCAAACATGCATCCAAACCTCGATGGACAAGAATCTCGGGCTTGTCAACTTAATCCAGTGATGCTCATCCGCCGATTCTCCCCGCCAACAACGGGCCTTTAACTTGTGGGAGTTCGGTCCGCACAGCACGAACCTGAGCGGCTCTTGACACTATGTACGAAGATGCCTGGAAGTTGTTGTTCAAGGGCGCTGAAGCCCCAACATCCGCTAACAAAGATCGCGGATACAGCTCGCGGCGTCCAGCCGGCGAGGTAAGTTATTTTACCCTTTACGGGACTCTTTTTTCATAGATTGACTCTATGTGGGATCTAAAAACTCCCTATTTTTTGACAGGACTGGCTGAAGACGTCCGGATAGATTAACTGTCCGGCTCCTTTGCCAGAAGACCCAGCGGGCGCCCGATTGACGGGGCTGCTAGCTCCGGCATCCCATGTGGTGCCGGAGAAGAAGGCCAAGAAGGAGGCCACGGGAACTCGAAGGAGCTCCCGACGCCAGGTGTTGTCAGATTCTGAAGCGGAATCTTCTCCTGAAGACGAGGAGGAAGAAGAAGAAGCTCCTCCCCCAGCGGGGGAGGAGAAGAAAAGGAAGGCCACCCCGACTAGGGAGGCCGGAGGGTCCAAGAAGGGAAGAACCCTTCCTCCGGATTTCTCCACCAACGTCGACGACGACGAGGAGGATTGGCCTACGGGGGCCAAGCCCCTGGCGAGATTGTAAGTGTCCAGATACCCATGGCTTGTTATTATTGCAGAGTGTTCTCTAATGTCGAACAACCATGCAGCCCACCCATGGGCGAGTTCGCCGATTCATCGAGCGGGTCCCTGGGCTCGTCGGAAATGGAGAGTACCTCGCTTCCGACCGCCTCCTTGCCTCACGCTGCGGACGATGCCGCGGCAGGGCCCCAAGAGGGGCTTGGTCAAGAGGAGGTAGCGCAGGAGGTGCCACAAGGCAACCTCCCGGACTTCAGGCGCGCGGGGGGCAAGACCCCCAGGGGCTCTAGGCCCGACCCTTGTCCGGTCTCCATGCCGGAACCTTCAGTGGTTCCGGAGTCCGGCAAGCGGACCCTCCGGAAGAAGGGTAAGACGCCGGTGTCCTCCATCCAACCGGAGGCACCGGATAGCCTACAGGAGGTGCTTAACGGCGCTTCCATCGAGGAGGAGCACCGCACTGTTATGAGTGCGGTGATCCGGACAGTTCAGTCCGCCAAGAGCGGACTGACCGAAGCCTGTACCAGCCTTCTAACAGGCTTTGAGGTAAGTTTTAGAATATGTAAAAATATAACCGCATAGACAGTAGTTCTCGATGCTTAGTTCGTGTTCGGAAAGAAAAGCCGGACTAAGGATCTAAAAGATATACGCAGGAGTCTAACATAAGTATGTCAATATGGGAATGCAAAGGCGCTCTTGACCTCTGCCAGACCGATCATGGAGGTCAATGCATTGAAGCAGAACCTCGAGCGGTCCGAGAATGAGCTCGGACAAGCCAAGAAGCAACTCGAGGACAAAGAAGGTAAGTAATACCTTATTAAAGAAATACCTTATAGAAAAGGTTTTGGTTGCAAAAATAACAGGAATAACTTGGTACTGGGGGCCACGAACGAGGTGGCGACTGAAGGAAGCGGTGTCCGCGTCGAAAACAAAGCTGCTGCGGAACACACCGAGCGAGAGAAGGGGAGGCGAGCTGGCCAAATGCGGCAAGAGCTCCAAGCTCTCGTGGAAAAACACGAGTTTGGAGCGTGACTCAAGACTCGAGTCCGAGCTCGCCTCGGCTCTTGAGAGTGCCAAAGCTGCTAAGGCCGAGGCCCAAAAAGCCCTCCAAGAAGCTGAGTCTTTAAAGAAGATAGCGGCGGGTAAGGCATTCTTTATGCAAAGCAAGCATGTGAAAGTGAATTACCTATTACTTACCCGGATTCGAGCTCTCGGGAGCATTCGCAGATTTGCCCGTAGTGTGTGCGATGTTGCCGATTCTACCGCGCCAAGGAGGGGAGCTCGACGGAAAAGGTGTTCTGGTCTCAAGATGTCGAGGCCGACCATCCGTGTGCCTCGAGCGACCAGCTGAAGCAGCTGGTCGAGCTCCATAAGGTCGCCGAACAGGCCATGAAGGGCCTTATAGCGCGGCTGTGGCCATTGGAGGCCATGCCCGGGAGCTACTTCGGCTTGGTGCAGCGGCTGGTGGATGTCTGTCCGTGGCTTGAAGTCATCAAGTGCTCCATCTGCATTGAAGGTGTCCGTCGGGCCCTTGCCCGTGCTAAAGTTCACTGGGGCAAGCTGGATGCGGAGAGGCTTGTGACGGACGGGCCGCCGAAGGGCCATGAGCACCGCACGCCCGAAATGTACTATGAGGGCCTCCAAAAGGGTGCCCGCCGAATAGCGGATGAGTGCTCCAAAGATGTACTTTTTGAATAAACTCGCATTTGTTATCCTGTACGCTGAAAACTTATTCATATGCGCTAAGCAACGCTTATTAATTTAAAATATTACCTTCTTTGTGGCCGTTTATCAAATTTGAGAGATAGCAAGTCGTTGGCTTCAACCCCCATGCCACGAGTGCTGGGGTGTTCGGGATAAACTTGAGCACTCTTGTTCCCATTCTTGGGTCCATCTAGGAGGCGCCAACACAACGTAACAAGGCAACCGGACTTATAATGCTTGAACACTCTCACTTAGCCATAGAATTCTATAATTTTAAATTTGGTGAAGCCCCTAGTATTCGGAAGACCGAGTTCGGGCGCTATCCACGCCTTTGGCCGGACAATTCCGGTTCCTCGCTCTAAGCGGCATAAGTCTTTAGGGACCAAAAACCTCTCGAACAGCGATCGCTCTCGCCCTATCATGACGGTCAGTTTTAGCTTTCTCCATCGAGGTGCTCGACCCAGCTCAACTGGGCACAATCGCGATGGTTCTCCCGTGCTACCTTAGCCGATATAGCGGAACGTAAGGTACCAAAACACGGAGCCGGGCAAACCCAACTATTGACCCAAGACATGATTCGAGCCAATTCATATAATGCTATAAGTTCGGGTGCGCGACTTGTGAAAGTGTTCGACTTATCACACCATAATTTTGGGATACTTAAGCCCCTGGTGTATCGGCCGTACCAAAGTGTATGGTTGCAACATGTCGTGAAATGAACATATGTATATATAAATGAAGTAGAGCAATAATAAGCAAAAGCTATGTATTGTTTATTCAAAGAGGTACTGCAATGGAAGCAAAGCGATACAAATAGTGCGATAAGCAAGGGATGGGACTATCTAACATGTCCCCCTCCAGGGGTAAGCTGTGGGATGGTATGTAAAACAGGTATAATGCTCGTAATAGAGACCACCTGAACACTTCGACGTGGCTTACTGCTTCCCTGGCTGTTGCATCGTGAGTTCGGCGATTCTAGTGCCGGACAGGACTTCTCAAAGACAGAGTCCTGAAAGAAAAAAGGAAGAAAAAAGGAAAAAGGAAAAGAATGACACAATCGGGAGCCCCTGGTGCGGTCGAGCCACATTCTTGGCGTGCCGTGGTCTTGCCCCTCCCCATATGCCCATGGTATCTCCAGAGCGTAATTATGTACGCGTAATACTAGCTTCGCAATTTCGCGAGGGCGGGGGTTGGGGCCGGATTGCTACGCGCGCTTGAATCGTGCCAGGCAGTCTTGTTGTTGGTTACTCCGGGCGCGCTTGACAGTGTCCGGACGCTTAGTGGCCGGACTCAAGAATTGCTGTGAGAGGCTGCTTTGTACCTCCGCCGTGAGGGCCGCCGTGTGCTCCTCCGTTCGGAGAGAGCGCTCGTGTTTCCATTGACCGTGATTACTCCTCGAGGGCCCGCATATTGAGCTTGAGGTATGCGAGTGCGGCACCGCATTGAACTTTGCAAATGCAGTTCGTCCGAGCATTGCATGATAGCCGCTGCGGAATGGGACGATGTCGAATATTAACTCTTCGCTTCGGAAGTTATCCGGGATCCAAGACCAGTTCGAGTGTAAGCGAGCCCGCATAACTGGCCTCTACACCGGTATGACGCCTTTAAAGGTCGTCTTTGTAGGTTTAATCCTTGAGGGTCTATGCCCATTTTGCGACCGTGTCCCGATAAAGCAGGTTCAGTTGCTACCGCCATCCATCGGGACTCGGTGAGGTGAAATCCACGATAATTGGGTCAAGAACCAATGCGGCGAAGCCGCCGGACGGATGCTAGTCGGGTGGTTCCTTCGATCGAAGGTGATCGGGCAGGAAGACCATGGGTTGAACTTGGGCGATCGACTCCATCGCATATACGCCCCTTAGTGCGCTTCCGCTCCCTTTGGGGTATGTGGGTTGCGATATCATGTTCACCGTCCGCACTTGCGTGGGAAAACCCTTCCGTCCTCTATTGTTCAGCGGCCGGGCTCTTCCTCGTCATCACTATGCAGCCCTTGTCATTGA
The DNA here is from genome assembly GCA_021605205.1 of Aegilops longissima. Taxonomy (NCBI): domain Eukaryota; kingdom Viridiplantae; phylum Streptophyta; class Magnoliopsida; order Poales; family Poaceae; genus Aegilops; species Aegilops longissima. The sequence goes on from CM038677.1 coordinate 377,615,010, forward strand.
GTTCGGCGCTTAACTTGCTGCTTGCTTGAACACCCAACAGTCTCTGTTGGTGTGATTGGCTGGTTTTCGGGGTGCCATGTATCCGCACAAGCGCCGAGTATTCGGTCCAAGTTGGACGGGCCCCGGTATTTCTTTTGAATGGCTTCTTCCGCTGACCGGTTTAGAGCCTCTGAATCCGCATTGATGGTCAGATCTTGATGTTGTCGCCAAGCACGCGGCGCTTGTTTTTGTTGCGACGCGACCTGCCATTGCTGTCCTTGGTATCCGAACTATCAGGATGTTTGGCCAAGTTGTTGCTTCGAGCTAGCCAGCTGTCCTCTCCCACACAAAAGCGGGTCATGAGTGTTGTGAGGGCTGCCATGGATTTTGGCTTTTCCTGTCCTAGGTGCCGGGCAAGCCACTCGTCGCGGATGTTATGTTTGAAGGCTGCAAGGGCCTCTGCATCCGGACAGTCAACGATTTGATTTTTCTTCGTTAGGAACCGTGTCCAGAATTGTCTGGCCGATTCTTCTGGCTGCTGAATTATGTGGCTAAGGTCATCTGCGTCTGGTGGTCGCACATATGTGCCCTGGAAGTTATCAAGGAATGCGGCTTCCAGGTCCTCCCAACAACCAATTGATTCTGTTGGCAAGCTGTTGAGCCAATGCCGAGCTGGTCCTTTAAGCTTGAGTGGGAGGTATTTGATGGCATGTAGATCATCACCGCGGGCCATGTGGATATGGAGGAGATAGTCCTCGATCCAGACCGCAAGATCTGTGGTGCCATCGTATGATTCGATGTTTACGGGCTTGAAGCCCTCGGGGATTTGATGATCCATTACTTCATATGTGAAGCATAGTGGGTGTCTTGGCGCCTCAGATTGGGCTATATCACGACGTAGCTCAGATGAGCTTTGTTCATCGTGTTCGCCCGCCGGGTTTGCTGATCCGGCGCGACGGTAATCATCCCGTGTCGTTGGGCGCCCACGCGATCCGTAGATCGATCTTGTATGTTTTGCCTTATCCTCCAATATATCTCGCAAGTCCGGCGCTGTTTCCCGTGCCTTGCTACTTTTTGAGCTGCGTCGGGGTGTGGCTTGAGCGGAGGGCTGAGAGGCTTCTCTGTCGCGGCCACGGGGTGGCCGGTCTGCCATGTCGTGCGCTGGTGACTTGGGTGCGTCCTCCTCTAGTCAAGGCAACGGCCTGCGTTTGGGGTAGCTTTTGGAGGGGCGTTCGAGTTCATACTCTTCAGCTGCAAGGACTTCAGTCCATCTGTCAGCTAGTAGGTCTTGATCAGCTCTAAGCTGTTGCTGCTTTTTCTTGAGGCTGCTTGCCGTGGCTATAAGCCCGCGTTTGAAACGCCCTGTTGGCGGGATCCTCAGCACGACAAATAAATTGCGTCGTCGAGGCTTGCCTCATCTTGGAGGGAGGCACATAATTATCGTCCTCGACCTCTCTTTCTGCCGCTTGTCATGCGGACTTGCTTCTCCCTCCTCCTGTGCCGAGTCCCGCCGAGGGGGTTCTCTTCGCAATGTCCGGTGTTATTATCTCCGTGCGGAATCACCGCTTTTATTGTGGCGGGATTTAGAGCGGCGCCACGACGCCGGCGCTTTGGCTGTTTCTTGAGGGTCATCCTCCGTTGTTCCATCACCGTTCCCATCCTTTGGGATGTCCACCATGTATATGTCATATGGCGAGGTGGCCTTCCAGTGCCTCTGTAGGCACTGGGTCTTGGTCGCCTCCGGCATCGCCGCCCATACCGCCGATGTCTTGAGTCGTAGTCTAGCATGTCGGTTAAATCATCGGTGGCTACCAAGTGGTTGGTGGGTGGGCGTTGAATTTCTTCGTCGTCCGCATCCCAACCTTCCTGTCCGTAGTCCGCCAGGCTCTCCGGATAAAGAGAGAGACTTTAGTGAATTCAGGATGTCGACAAAGGGCGAGTCTTTGGAAGATGTCCGCGTAGTGAACTCCATGACGGCGCCCAATCGGATTCGATTGGCGGGCGCGGAGGGTTCGGAGTCCGGAGAGGAGTCCGCACCGGAGTCGAGGTCTTCGCAGCGACAGGATGGAGTTCGCTCGATCGCCATAGAGATTGTAGCCCCGAGGCGGTGTCCAACCACTCGTCCTCGATCGGGGAATCCGCCCGGGTTAAGGGTCGAGCGGATATCGGTGCGCCTCCGTGGCACTTCGTTCGTTGCGAGCTAGATCATGCCCATCGAGACAAGGCGGCACGCTATTGTGGCTCGAATCCGTCGAAGATCAAGTCTCCGCGGATATCGGCCGTATAGTTCAAACTTCCAAATCTGACCTGATGGCCAGGGGCGTAGCTTTCGATCTGCTCCAGACGGCCAAGCGGAAATTGGCCCGCAGCGCAAAGCCGCCGAACACGAAGATCTGTCCGGGGAGAAAAGTCTCACCCTGCACCGCGTCGTTGTTGATGATCGAAGGAGCCATCGGGCCAATCGCTGACGACACAGAGGAACTCTCAATGAAAGCACCAATGTCGGTGTCAAAACCGGCGGATCTCGAGTAGGGGGTCCCGGACTGTGCGTCTAGGCGGATGGTAACAGGAGACAAGGGACATGATGTTTTTACCCAAGTTTGGGCCCTCTTGATGGAGGTAATACCCTACTCCTGCTTGATTAATATTGATAATATGGGTAGTACAAGAGTACATCTACCACGAGATCAAGGAGGCTAAACCATAGAAGCTAGCCTATGGTGTGATTGTTGTTCGTCCTACGGACTAAAACCCTCCGGTTTATATAGACACAGGATAGCTTAGGGTTACACAGAGTCGGTTACAATGGTTGGAGATCTACATATCCGTATCGCCAAGCTTGCCTTCCACGCCAAGGAAAGTCCCATCCGGACACGGGACGAAGTCTTCAATCTTGTATCTTCATAGTCTTGGAGTCCGGCCGTGACGATAGTCCGGCTATCCGAACACACCCTAGTCCGGGACTCCCTCACCACCCCTTAGTGGGCTGGTTTGCCCCTTCCCCTTTGGCCCATGAGGCCCTCCAACACTTGCCGGGGCTCCCAAAACACCTTTCGGTCATGCTGGCCATAGCCTGGTACCCCCGGAACACTTCCGGACTCCAATACCCTTCGTCCAATATATCGATCTTCACCGCCGACCATTCCGAACTCCACGTGATGTCCGGATCACATCCGGACTCGAACTACCTTCGTAACCACATACTATTTCCCATAACAACTCTAGCGCCACCGAACCTTATGTGTAGACCCTACGGTTCGGGAACCATGCGCATATGACCGAGACGTTCTCGGCCAATAACCAACAGCGGATCTGGATACCCATGTTGGCTCCTACATGTTCCACGATGATCTCATCGATGAACCACGGTGTCAAGGATTCAAGCAATCCCGTATACAATTCCCTTTGTCAATCGGTACGTTACTTGCCCGAGATTCGATCGTCGGTATCCCAATACCTCGTTCAATCTCGTTATCGGCAAGTCACTTTACTCGTTCCGTAATGCATGATCCCTTAACTAACTACTTAGTCACATTGAGCTCATTATGATGATGCAATACCGAGTGGGCCCAGAGATACCTCTCCGTCACACGGAGTGACAAATCCCAATCTCGATTCATGCCAACCCAACAGACACTTTCGGAGATACCCGTAGTGTACCTTTATAGCCACCCAGTTAAGTTGTGACGTTTGGTACACCCAAAGCATTCCTACGGTATCCGGGAGTTGCACAATCTCATGGTCTAAGGAAATGATACTTGACATTAGAAAAGCTTTAGCATACTTAACTACACGATCTTTGTGCTAGGCTTAGGATTGTCTTGTCCATCACATCATTCTCCTAATGATGTGATCCCGTTATCAACGACATCCAATGTCCATGGTCAGGGAACTGTAACCATCTATTGATCAACGAGCTAGTCAACTAGAGGCTTACTAGGGACATGGTGTTGTCTATGTATCCACACATGTATCTGAGTTTCCTATCAATACAATTATAGCATGGATAATAAACGATTATCATGAACAAGGAAATATAATAATAATAACTAATTTATTATTGCCTCTAGGGCATATTTCCAACAGTCTCCCACTTGCATTAGAGTCAATAATCTAGTTCACATCGCCATGTGATTAACACTCACAGGTCACATCGCCATGTGACCAACATCCAAAGAGTTTACTAGAATCTAGTTCACATCACTATGTGATTAACACTCAACGAGTTCTGGGTTTGATCATGTTATGCTTGTGAGAGAGGTTGTAGTCAACGAGTCTGCAATATTCAGATCCCTATGTATTTCGCAGAACTTTATGTCATATCGTAGATGCTGTTACCACGTTCCACTTGGAGCTATTCCAAATTGTTGCTCCATTATACGTATCCGGTATCTCTACTCAGAGCTATCCGGATAGGTGTTAAGCTTGCATCGACGCAACTCTTTACGTCGAACTCTTTATCACCTCCATAACCGAGAAACATATCCTTATAATTTTGACCGCTATCTGGTGATCCACTCCTTGATCACCTTTGTACCCTCTTGCCAGACAAGTGGCAAGGCACACATCAGGTGCGGTACACAGCATAGCATACTATGTAGCCTAGGTCTAAGCATAGGGGACGACCTTCGTCCTTTCTCTCTATTCTGCCGTGGTCAGGTCTTGAGTCTTACTCAATACTTACACCTTATTACACAGCCAAGAACTCCTTCTCTGCCGATCTATTTTGAACTCCTTCAAAATCTTGTCACGGTGCATACTCATTTGAAAGTACTATCAAGCGATTTTGATCTATCCTTATAGATCTTGATACTGAATGTTCAAGTAGCTTAATCTCGGTTTTCCCTTGAAAAACACTTTTCAAATTACCCTATATGCTTTCCAAAAATTCTACATCATTTTTGATCAACAATATGTCAACAACATATACTCATCAGAAATTCTATGGTGCTCCCACTCACTTCTTTGGAAATACAAGTTTCTCATAAACTTTGTATAAACCCAAAATCTTTGATCATCTCATCAAAGTGTATATTCCAACTCCGAGATGCATACTCCAGTCCTTAGAAGGATTGCTGGAGCTTTGCATACTTGTTAGCATCTTTTAGGATTGACAAAAACCTTTTGGTTGTATCACATGCAACCTTTCCTCAAGAAATTTTCCGAGGAAACAATGTTTTAACATCCTATCTGCAAGATTTCATAAATAATGTAGTAACTGCTAATAAGATTCCAACAGACCCTTAGCATCACTACGAGTGAGAAAGTCTCATCGTAGTCAACTCCTTGAACTTGTCGGAAACATCTTAGCGACAAGCTGAGCTTTCTTAATGGTGACACATACCATCATTGTATTTCTTCCCTCTTAGAATCCATCTGTACCCAACAGCCTTACGACCATCAAGTAGTTCTTCCAAAGTCTACACTTTGTTTTCATGCATGGATCCTCTCTTGGATTTTATGGCCTCGAGCCATTTGCCGGAATCCGGGCCCACCATCGCTTCTCCATAGCTCGTAGGTTCATTGTTGTCTAGTAACATGACCTCCAAGACAGGAGTACGTACCACTCTGAAGTAGTACGCATCCTTGTCGACCTACGAGGTTGGGTAGTGACTTGATCAGAAGTTTCATGATCACTATCATAAGCTTCCACTTCAATTGGTGTAGGCGCCATAGGAACAACTTCATGTGCCCTGCTACACACTAGTTGAAGTGATGGTTCATTAACCATATCAAGTCTCCACCATCCTCCCACTCACTTCTTTCGAGAGAAACTTTTCCTCGAGAAAGGACCCGTTAATAGAAACAATCCCTTTTGCTTCCGGATCTAAGAAAGGAGGTATACCCAACTGTTTTTGGGTGTTCTACGAAGATGCATTTATCCGCTTTGGGTTCGAGCTTATCAACCTGAAACCTTTTTCACATAAGTGTCGCAGCCCCAAACTTTTAAGAAATGGCAGCTTAGGTTTCTCCAAACCATAGTTCATACGGTGTCGTCTCAACGGAATTGCGTGGTGCCCTATTTAAAGTGAATGTGGTTGTCTCTAATGCCTAACCCATAAATTATAGTGGTAATTCGATAAGAGACATCATGGTATGCACCATATCCAATAGGGTGCAGTTATGATGTTCGGACACACCATCACACTATGGTGTTCCACACGGTATTAGTTGTGAAACAATTTCCACAATGTCTTAATTGTGTGCCAAACTCGCAACTCAGATTTTCATCTCTATGATCATATCATAGACATCTTATCCTCTTGTCACGACGATCTTCAACTTCACTCTGAAATTACTTGAACCTTTCAATAATTTAGACTTGTGTTTCATCGAGTAAATATACTCAGTATCTACTTAAATCATCTGTGAAGTAAGAACATAACGATATCCACTGCGTGCCTCAGCACTCATTGGACTGCACACATCAAAATGTATTACTTCCAACAAGTTGCTTTCTTGTTCCATTTTACTGAAAACGAGGCTTTTCAGTCATCTTGCCCATGTGGTATGATTTGCATGTCTCAAGTGATTCAAAATCAAGTGAGTCCAAACGATCCATCTGCATGGAGTTTCTTCATGCAAATACACCAATAGACATGGTTCGCATGTCTCAAACTTTTCAAAACGAGTGAGTCCAAAGATCCATCAGCATGGAGCTTCTTCATGCGTTTTATACCAATATGACTCAAATGGCAGTGCCACAAGTATGTGGTATTATCTTATATCTTTTGGCATGAACATGTGTATTACTACGATCGAGATTCAATAAACCATTCATTTTAGGTGCAAGACCATTGAAGGTATTATTCAAATAAACAGATTAACCATTATTCTCCTTAAATGAATAACCGTATTGCGATAGACATAATCCAATCATGTCTACGCTCAACGCAAACACCAAATAACAATTATTTAGGTTTAACACCAATCTCGATGGTAGAGGGAGCGTGCGATGCTTGATCACATCAAGCTTGGAAACACTTCCAACACATATCGTCAGCTCACCATTAACTAGTCTCCGTTTATTCCATAGCTTTTATTTCGAGTTACTAACACTTAGCAACCGAACCGGTATCTAATACCCTGGTGCTACTAGGAGTACTAGTAAAGTACACATTAACATAATGTATATCCAATATACTTCTATCGACCTTGCCAGCCTTCTCATCTACCAAGTATCTAGGGTAATTCTGCTCCAGTGACTGTTCCCCTTATTACAGAAGCACTTAGTCTCGGGTTTGGGTTCAACCTTGGGTTTCTTCACTAGAGCAGCAGCTGATTTGCCGTTTCATGAAGTATCCCTTCTTGCCCTTGCCCTTCTTGAAACTAGTTGTTTCACTAACCATCAACAATTGATGCTCCTTCTTGATTTCTACTTTTGCGGTGTCTAACATCACGAATATTTCAAGGATCATCATCTCTATCCCTGATATGTTATAGTTCATCACGGAGCTCTAGCAGCTTGGTGGCAATGACTTTGGAGAAACATTACTATCTCATCTGGAAGATTAACTCCCACTCGATTCAAGTGATTGTGGTACTCAGACAATCTGAGCACAAGATCAACGATTGAGCTTTTCTCCCTTAGTTTGCAGGCTAAGAGACTCGTCGGAGGTCTTATACCTCTTGACGTGGGCACGAGCCTGAAATCCCAATTTCAGCCCTCAAAACATCTCATATGTTTCGCGACGTTTCGAAATCGTCTTCGGCGCCTCAGCTCTAAACCGTTTAACATTACTGAACTATCACATAGTTATCAAAACGTGTATGTCAGATGTTCGCAACATACACAGACGACGTTCGAGGTTCAGCACACTGAGCGGTGCATTAAGGACATAAGCCTTCTTCGAAGCAACGAGGACAATCCTCAGTTTACGGACCTAGTCCACATAATTGCTACTATCAACTTTCAACTGAATTTTCTCTAGGAACATATCTAAAACAGTAGAACCAAAGCGTGAGCTTACGACATAATTTGCAAAGACCTTTTGACTATGTTCAGGATAATTAAGTTCATCTTATGAACTCCCACTCAGATAGACATCCCTCTAGTCATCTAAGTGATTACATGATCCGAGTCAACTAGGCCGTGTCCGATTATCACGTGAGACGGACTAGTCATCATCGGTGAACATCTTCATGTTGATCGTATCTACCATACGACTCATGCTCGACCTTTCGGTGTCTTGTGTTCCGAGGCCATGTCTGTACATGCTAGGCTCGTCAAGTCAACCTAAATGTTTCGCGTGTGTAAATCTGGCTTACACCCGTTGTATTCAAACATTAGAATCTATCACACCCAATCATCATGTGGTGCTTCGAAACAACGAACCTTCGCAACGGTGCACAGTTAGGGGGAAAACTTTTCTTGACATTATTGCGAGGGATCATCTTATTTAAGCTATCGTCGTTCTAAGCAAATAAGATGTAAAACATGATAAACATCACATGCAATCAAATAGTGACATGATATGGCCAATATCATTTTGCTCCTTTTAATCTCCATCTTCGGGGCGCCATGATCATCATCATCACCGGCATGACACCATGATCTCCATCATCATGATCTCCATCATCGTGTCTCCATGAAGTTGTCTCGCCAACTATTACTTCTACTACTATGGCTAACGTTTAGCAATAAAGTAAAGTAATTACATGGCGTTGTTCATTGACACGCAGGTCATACAATAATTAAAGACAACTCCTATGGCTCCTGCCGGTTGTCATACTCATCGACATGCAAGTCATGATTCCTATTACAAGAATATGATCAATCTCATACATCACATATATTTCATTCATCACATCCTTCTTGGCCATATCACATCACACGACATATGCTGCAAAAACAAGTTAGACGTCCTCTAATTGTTGTTGCAAGTTTTTACGTGGCTGCTATAGGTTTCTAGCAAGAACGTTTCTCACCTACGCCAAAACCACAACGTGATATGCTAATTGCTATTTACCCTTCATAAGGACCCTTTTCATCGAATCCGATCCGACTAAAGTGGGAGAGACTAGCACCCGCTAGCCACCTTATGCAACAAGTGCATGTCAGTCGGTGGAACCTGTCTCACGTAAGTGTACGTGTAAGGTTGGCCCGGGCCGCTTCATCCCACAATACCGTCGAAACAAGATAGGACTAGTAACGGTAAGCATATTGAACAAAACCAACGCCCACAACTACTTGTGTTCTACTCGTGCATAGAATCTACGCAATAGACCTAGCTCATGATGCCACTGTTGGGGAACGTAGCAATAATTCAAAATTTTCCTACGTGTCACCAAGATCAATCTAGGAGATGCTAGCAACGAGAGAGAAGGAGTGCATATTCATACCCTTGAACATCGCTAAGCGGAAGCGTTACAAGAACGCGGTTGATGGAGTCGTACTCGCGACGATTCAAATCGCGGAAGACCCGATCTAGCGCTGAACGGATGGCGCCTCCGCGTTCAACACACGTACAGCCCGGGGACGTCTCCTCCTTCTTGCTCCAGCAAGGGGAGAGGAGAAGTTGAGGGAAAACTCCAGTAGCACGACGGCGTGGTGGCAATGGAGCTCGTGGTTCTCCGGCAGGGCTTCGCCAAGCACTACGGAGGAGGAGGAGGTGTTGGAGGAGGAGGGCTGCGCCAGGAAGGGGTGCGGCTGACCTCCCACCCCTCCACTATATAGGGGAAAGGGGAAAGGGGGAGGCGCCCTAGGGTTTCCCCTAGGGGCGGCGGCCAGCAGATTGTATCTCCCTAGGGAAAATCCTAGGGAGACTTGCCCCCCAAGCCAAGCAGGTGGAGGCTTGCTTCCCAAGCAGGTGGGCGCCCACCTCCCCAAGTAGCGTGGGAAAGGGTGTGGGGTGCACCACCCTTAGTGGGCTGGTTTGCCCCTTCCCCTTTGGCCCATGAGGCCCTCCAACACTTGCCGGGGCTCCCGAAACACCTTTCGGTCATGCTGGCCATAGCCTGGTACCCCCGGAACACTTCCGGACACCAATACCCTTCGTCCAATATATCGATCTTCACCGCTGGACCATTTCAGAACTCCTCGTGATGTCCGGGATCACATCCGGGACTCCGAAGTACCTTCGGTAACCACATACTATTTCCCATAACAACTTTAGCGTCACCGAACCTTAAGTGTGTAGACCCTACGGGTTCGGGAACCATGCAGACATGACCGAGACGTTCTCCAGCCAATAACCAACAGCGGGATATGGATACCCATGTTGGCTCCCACATGTTCCACGATGATCTCATCGGATGAACCACGATGTCAAGGATTCAAGCAATCCCGTATACAATTCCCTTTGTCAATCGGTACATTACTTGCCCGAGATTCGATCGTCGGTATCCCAATACCTCGTTCAATCTCGTTACCGGCAAGTCACTTTACTCGTTCCGTAATGCATGATCCTGTGACTAACTACTTAGTCACATTGAGCTCATTATGATGATGCAATACCGAGTGGGCCCAGAGATACCTCTCCGTCACTCGGAGTGACAAATCCCAGTCTCGATTCATGCCAACCCAACAGACACTTTTGGAGATACCCGTAGTGTACCTTTATAGCCACCCAGTTATGTTGTGACGTTTGGTACACCCAAAGCATTCATACGGTATCCGGGAGTTGCACAATCTCATGGTCTAAGGAAATGATACTTGACATTAGAAAAGCTTTAGCGCACGAACTACACGATCTTTGTGCTAGGCTTAGGATTGGGTCTTGTCCATAACATCATTCTCCTAGTGATGTGATCCCGTTATCAACGACATCCAATGTCCATGGTCAGGAAACCGTAACCATCTATTGATCAACGAGCTAGTCAACTAGAGGCTTACTAGGGACATGGTGTTGTCTATGTATCCACACATGTATCTGAGTTTCCTATCAATACAATTATAGCATGGATAATAAACGATTATCGTGAACAAGGAAATAAAATAATAATAACTAATTTATTATTGCCTCTAGGGCATATTTCCAACACATCCAGCTTGCCCCGTGCTCCTCCCTTGATCGTGGATGGTGATTGGTTGAAGTCGATATTGAGCTCTTCTTCTGGGGACGGACCGGCGCCAGGTCCTGCTTCTGGCGAGGCCCATCCGTCGATGGTTAGGGTGCCAGCCCCTGCCCTACACCGGGAGGAGGCACGCCGCCTCCGGGCCCTCCGCATTCACCAACAGCAGAGGGTGACGAGGAAGACGTGCTCAAGCGTGCTTGCGAACGCCGCACCCTTCGTCAAGAGCTTCTCCGTGGGGCGACGGACGCGGTGAACCGGCTCGGGGCGGAGCTGGCCGGTGAGGATGCGCGTCTCGAGGCCGAAGGTTTGCGCCTTGCTGAGGAGAGGCGCAAGCTGAAGGTAGCCGTTGCCCTCGCGCGTCACCAGCGTGACCTTGACAATGCGAAGGCTGAGGCGTCGCTGGCGGCCTCGCGAGAGGCTTGCTCTCGAGCCGTCGAGGAGGCCCTGGAAGCCGATAGGCGGCGCAGGGACGCGGAGGAGCGTGCGTGGGAGCTCCAAGCCTGGAGCAACTCTCTGGAGAAGCAGGTGGAGTTGCGCCAGGCTGCACTTGTGTCGCTGAAGGAGGCTTCCGTCGACCAGGCGGAGGTCCAGAAGCGCGAGGAGGCGCTGTTGCTGGAGGCCGCCGAGCGCAACCTCGACCTTGAGTGGTTGGAGACGAGGGAGTGCCTGGTGGCTCAGGCGGAGGATGATGTCACCGTGCGAGGCCCGAGCCCAAGAAGAGGTCGACCGCCACGTAGCGGAAGCTCGCTCAGGCCTCGAGCGCCAGTATGAGTTGAGGTTGGAGCTGGTCAGGGCCGAAGCTGAGGGCAGGACCGCGGCCCTCAAGGCCAAATTGGATGAAGCGACGCAGGGTGCGGACTCCTCTGCAGCCGCCCTTCATGCAACGCAGGCGGAGCTGACCTCCTCCCGCAC